>CM056204.1:68204709-68840166 GCA_029692085.1 Gymnothorax javanicus
ATCCATTGTGCGCTGAGTCTGGTGGGTGTCTCGAATAGAGTATCAGCCTGCTGCTCTGTGATTGGATTGTGACTCCAGTACAGTGGGCGTGCTTCAGTAGGCATGTTTCTCATTATGGGTTTCAACATCGCCGTACCCGCACAACATTACTGAAGCAGATTGACTGGGGGCTGCGCTTTGAAATGTGTGCATTTTAAATTCTACCTGAGTCCCAGCCCTGGGTGCGCACCCTGCTCATTGAGAGTGCCAGCCGTGCGGATTTCCCTGGCTCTCTTCGCCGTGTGCAGAGGACCCCGTCGTGAATCATACGCTCCCCGAACTGGCTGTTTGGAGACTGAACAATCTGTTTCGTTTCAGCAGGGTGGAAGAAAACCGTTTGTCATGTTCCTGCCCACGCTATCGAGCCGGCGCGTATTCAACTTGGCTGTGACATTTTGGCAACTTAGTCACACTGTTCCGTACAAATTCATTTGCCTGCCATTATGGTGAAAGAAGAGCGGTATATACTCTTCTGCATACCGCAGATGCATTTATTAACGGTTCTGATTCTCATGCGAAATACTTGAGCTACTCTGCCAAACGCTTGGTGCCCAGTCACATCATCTAACAGCCTGCGACACATCTGCCAATTTAACACTGAAAATAGTAACACTATTGCAGTGAAAGTGGTAGATTTGATGAGGCAGTGGAGTCAGAATACAGAATACATGCATATACATTAAAATTTATTAAGTGGAGGTGTGGGTTTCACAGGAACTCAGCTGTACTTACAGAATATGAGAAAATATGAAGATCATCTAAGAGCCCCAAATCATAAATAGTTGGGATGGCATGTGAAATTAAAATTTAAAATGAAAGCATTGATTTCTAAATCATTGTTGACCTGCAATGCCTTGGAATGCATTATGTAATGTTTCACCATTTGAATTTTATCGACTTTTCAAAATAAACTCAATTGTGATGCTTGCAAGCTATTTCAAGAAGGTTTTACTACTTTGTAACTTCACCATTTCTTTTCACAATGCTGAATAAACATGTAAGGTCTGAAAGCATCAAGTAATTGTTTTGTCGTAATTTTCCCTCATTCTTCCTGCAAACATGTCTGAAGGTGTGCAACAGTACAGGGTCTGCATTGTCGCATTATGCTTATCACAATGCGCTGCACATTCTTTATTGGAGAGAAGTCAGGACTGCAGGCCGGCCGGTCAGGTTCCAACACCCCCTTCTTACTCAGCCTTGCCTCTGTAATTTCTGTAGAATGGTCCTGTTGAAATTTGTACAGATGCACCTGGGAAAGATGTCATCTTGATGGCACCATATGATCCAGCAAAATCTTATTGTGCCTTTCAGCATTAATGCTACCTTCACAGTAGTAGAAGTTACCCTCACTAAGAGCACTGACACAACCCCATACTATGACAGAGCACGGCTTTCGGACTTGTTGATGATAACTGGATGGCCCTTTTGTTCTTTGGTCCGGAGCACACAGTATCCATCTCTTCAAAAGAAGACCTGAAATATTGATTCATCTGACTGCAGTATGCGTTCCCTCTGTGTGATGGTCCACTGTAGATGCCTCCAAGCTCAGAGAAGTCGACGG
Organism: Gymnothorax javanicus; assembly: GCA_029692085.1. Classification (NCBI taxonomy): domain Eukaryota; kingdom Metazoa; phylum Chordata; class Actinopteri; order Anguilliformes; family Muraenidae; genus Gymnothorax; species Gymnothorax javanicus. Next base: position 68,206,310 of record CM056204.1, read on the forward strand.
CGCTTCTGGACACTGTTAACATTAGGCTTCTCTCTTGCACAGTAAGGTTTTAACTGGCATGTGTGAGTGTAACTATATATTGTTGTACTTAGCAAAGGTTTGCCAAAGTAATCCTAAGCCCATGTGATTATATCACTCGCACATAAATCACAGCTCTTGATGGACTGCTGTCTGAGTAAGGGTTTGTAGCCTTGTCCTTTACATGTTGAAATTCCTCCAGTTTCCTTGAATATTTTAATTATATTAAGTACTATAGACAGTGAAATATCATAATCCCCTCTTCTTTGTGGAACATTGTTTTTAAACTTTTCAATTATTTCCTTTGGTATCTGTGGGCTAATTGGTGATATTTGGTCCATGTTTGCTCCTGAAGGGCTGGGCCTTTCCTGGATGCTGCTTTTGCGCCAAATCATGATTACAGTCACCTGCTGATGTTAGCTGTCTCAAATCACCTCATTATTCAAGTTTTTTGACACCTTATTACTTGCTGTAAATTGCTCCCTTCTCACTTTTTTTGGAACATGTCTCAAGCCTTAATGGCAGGAATCTATTAATATTTAGAGATAAATTGAGGTTCATCTGACAAAACACTAAATAAATGTCTTCATACCGTCTGCAATAAAATAGATGTCAAAGTAATCTTATAAATTACAGCTTTCTGTTTTTATATGCATTTTTCATATCACTCAAACTTTTTTTTGATTAGGGGTTGTAATTCGATTTACTGGATTAATAAATCCCATCAACTAAATGCCTTGGAGGGCATAAAACAGAATGTAATAAAAAGCAGTGATTCTGAGGGAATTTTGGGCCTGCTGTTCTCTTGTAAACATTCACCAGTACATGAGAGCCCTGAGATTGTGTGAAGTGGTGAGTCTGCCACAGAGTGGAGAGGGTTGGGAAACGCTGCTGTAGAGGACAGGATATCAAATATACAGCAAGTGACATGGCTTCTGCGTGGCATAATAAGCACAATTTACCTTACTGTGCGTTACTGAAAAGAGCATTAGCTTTAAGATTATGGGTTCTGATGCGTCTCCCTTTGGGGAGTTTTTCTGAAGATTCAGCAGGTCGGGGGATGAAAACAGAACAGTTCTTTAAAACCCCTTTGTGCAGAATACTAATAACTCCTAATTTTCCTATTGTGAATGAGCCTAATTAAGGCTTTATAACTCAGTATTTGTGTCACAGAGACTGTGGAAAATCATTCCAGTGAAGCAAGACGTTTGGAAATTTGATTACAGAATTATTTAGCAATTAAATTTTGGAATTTATGGACGCCGGCGTCTAAATCTGCGCAGAGGGATTAACTTAGATGTATACCTGTCCTTTTCAGACAACAACTGCCCGTCTCTCCCTGCCTGCCTCTCTCTTTCTCTCTCTCTCTCTTTCTTTCTCTCCTTCTATTCTCCCCATCTTGCTTTGTCTAACCCTCTTTCTTCCTGACTTTCCCCCTCTCTCTCTCTCGCTCTTCTCCAGGAGCGCCACTTTGTGGATTTCAATCACGAAAAAAAAAAGAGATTTAGAAATGGCTTATTAAATTTTTAGCACTTGGCTAAGCGGAGAGGCTGGAAGTGGACCTGAGCTGCTCAGGCGTTAGGAGGATATGGCTTTTGTTGCGCAATCATAATTACCTTATGTCAATGAGGATGAGTTTCTCATCCTGGCTTTTAATTGCAAGAAACTTATCAGACTTAACACTATTAGTTTGAATGCAATTTCCCTTCTCTCAAAATTCGATATCATTTGATTCATTGAAATGTTTTTTTCCAAAATAATTGTGCTTCTATCATTTTGCTTCCAGGTCTAAGTGTTAACATAACCTCGTGTTCAAAACGGCTCAAAAACATCTGGGTTTTGTCATTATCGTGTGCGAGGCTCTGTATTTAGTATTTTCGAGGTGTCATAGCATATGCTGCAGTGTAGAAAAAAGGATAATTGCATTGTTTTAAAAAAATGTACCCTGCCTTCAGGTAAATCTTTACAACTTCAACAGGTGCAGTACATCTGCCCCCTTCGGCCCAATAAGCCCCAGTAGCAAGGCCATCTGCTCGTATATATGCAAATATTACCACAAAGGTCTTACAAAGTCACTGCATCAGCTGGAATGTCTTAGGTGTCGGCCCTTGGCTCTCAGATACTGGCCCCTGGACTGATGGTCATCCCAAGCAACATGGATGCTGTTCCCAGCAAAGGCATTCAGTGTTCGGGATGTTAGTGACCTTACATACCCCAATACAACAAAGAAAATCTGACAATGCTCTTCAGAATGTATTAACATTTTAGTAATGTTGAACACCGACATGTAGCCTTCATGTTTTGATCTGCAAGCATATTAAGCTTCCCTCATGTACTTAACCTGCCTTTGTTGAAGTGTAAAATACTTTCCTTCGGCTGCGTATGTTTTGGGAAGTCAGTTGTGCGTTATTTTTCTCCCACGAATGGTGGTGCTGTGATTAGCACTGTGCCTCACAAGAAGGAGGATCTGAGTTTGAATCCCCGTCGGGCAAGACCTTCAGCGTGGAGTTTGCATGTTCTCTCCACTTGTTTGTGGGGTTTTTTTTTTTTTTGTTTCCTTGAAAAACACACTTCTACCAGTGCCCCTGACCCAAGCTCTGGCTTTAGTTCTGGAGTTGGTCCGCAGGCACTGCACTTTGGCTGCCCGCTGCTCCTTTGCAACTAGGATGGGTCAGATATTGAGGACAAATTATCCCATGAGGTTCAGTAAAGTGTCTTTTATCTATTTTAAATGTAGAAGTTGTTTCTATTTCACTGCTATGGTGACAAACTCAGAAAAACTGTAGGTGTGCTGTGCGCAGTAATTGTTAATAAATAATAGGTTTTTCGTGCTGGCTTGGCTCGATCAGTGAAAGGCACGTTATGGTGCTGTAGTGGAATCTGAGCAGTGTCTGTGCTGACTGGTCGGCAGCCCAGAGCGAGCTGTGCATGATTAGCTTTTTACTGCTGAGGGATATGGGAGGCATAAGATCGGTCAGGGTCAGCTTCGTTCAATATTCAGGTGCCTCCAGTTGGCCGGCCAGGCGCTCGTCAGTTAGACTCTAAGCTTGCACATGTTCGGGTATCCTCCGCCCTCGTTCTGAGCTGGGGAAGTTTCGAGCTATGAGCATAAAGAACCAGAGGCTGAATGACACGTGTTTCAGAGAAGAACCGCAAACTGTCTTCTCTCTCCCGAGACGGCAGCTTGAGTCGCATACGAGCATGCCTATTAATAGTTTGCTGACTGGACATTCCAAATTTGGGTAAGGTTTGAGACACCAAATTATTATTTTTTTTTTAAATATAAAATCTAAAAAAATGAGTAGGCTAAGCGTTTTATTATGGTCAGCTGCTCTGAAAATCTGTCCTAAAGACAAAAAAAGCTGAAATCGTAACAGAAAATTAAGTTAAATCTTTAGATTTGAAATATATTCTGAATTGTCTTCAACTTTGCTGGGCCACTGTCCAGTAGGCCACTGTATCTGAACGTAATTTACCATTTAAAATGGACCTTCATCAGAAAGCATGCTGACCAGAAATCTAAATCCCAGAGAATGTGAAAAGTTGAATGCTTAGGGGTCTGTTTTTGGTCGCTTTATAGAAATATATTTGAAAATTTAGTTTAAAGGTCGCAGAATGCAGTCAGTGCATCATTCTAACTTCTTAACATCTTACATTTCATTACACTAACTAGGGAACAAGAACTGACACTTCTGGCACAATGCTGCTAGTAATACCGTGTCAAAAGTCTCGGTTCATGTGCCGTCACTCGTTACTGAAGTTAAGTGCAGAGTGTTGTTGACCTGACGTTGTGTGGCTCCTGAGATTATTCCTGTGTCCTTTTGTATTTCCTATCTGCAGGCTTTATTCTCACCGAACTTCCTCCTCACACCCCCTTGTCTTACTTCCTGTTCTCCTCCTACCCCCAGAGCCGCACTTCATCTCGGCGTATGACGTGGGCCTCTTCACCTACTTCTTCCTGCGGGAGAACGCTGTGGAGCACGACTGCGGGAAGACGGTGTACTCCCGTGTGGCGCGGGTGTGCAAAAATGACATCGGCGGCCGCTTCCTGCTGGAGGACACCTGGACCACGTTCATGAAGGCGCGGCTGAACTGCTCGCGCTCCGGCGAGATCCCCTTCTACTACAACGAGCTGCAGAGCACCTTCTACCTGCCAGAGCAAGACCTCATCTACGGCATCTTCACCACTAACGTGTGAGTACTGCAGCACCGACGCCATTTTACCACCTCTGCTCTCTTCTTCTACTCTTTCGCATGATTCCTGGGTTTCCCACTGCAGGAGTCTGTAAGGTGCTTAAAGTCTCCCTGGTCTATGAGTCTCAACATTCCAGTGCAGCTGTAAGGAATTTGGACAGTGATGCAAATTTAGGGAATGGAAAATACAGTGAAATGTAAGACATTGAAATGCATTAGGCCGAGGTGTGGGTCCCTGGATTAGAGAGGGTCTAGATGCCTCTGGCCGTGTGCATTACCTGTTCCACAATAAGATCCTGAACCAGACAACTACAGAAAAATGATCTGAGAGCCGTTTCAAGCTAATGGATCTGAAGCCCAATCTGAAGCGATGATTGGACTGATTCTCTCGCAAGTAGGTCATCAGCTCTCAGAAGTGTTGCGGCCAGCCGTCCACCAGAGTTTAGCTCCGAAAGTGACGGTTAAATTATTCCCATCTTGACCTGAGATGTGCGCTTCCACATTTGAATGCCATTCTCTCCTGAGTCATTACAAACCCCATTCAGGCCCCACCGCGGTGATCTGAATCCCTCAATGCAGATGTAGCTGCCTGTCATCACGTAATAAACCTCATCCCAGCCGTCTATTTTACGCCTCACGGCTGCATTCCATCTCTCTTTTGTGTCTGTCAGTCTTCACTGTTTCTTTTCATCCGCCAGACTTCTCTTTGGAGCCAAAAGTTTCATTTATAACGGGATCAGGGGAGCCTGGTTTAGTCAGACCCCAGCGTTTGGACAGCCCTCATCGCAGAGTTCTCTCATCACAGTGGAGATTCCACAAACACAGCATTTAATCGAGAGCTGGGATTGCTCTTACTGCTCATTTGATAATTGAAAGCATGAAATCAGAATCAGTGAAAGTATTACATTATTTCAAATGTGCACTGACAGGTAAAAATATATATATTTTTTGTTATTCTTGAGATGCAGGAAATTATTCCAATTTGAGCATTTTTTTTGTCTGCACTTAGTGCTGCACTGAAATCAATGAAGTCATTATAAAACAGTTTCACTGCAGCGAAGCTGCTGATACACATTCTTTCATAAGAGAAACTCACTGTAAGTTTTTGGTATTTGATTATTAACTCTTCAGGTTACTTGTGTGTCCTAAAATTTTACATTTGCTACCATCCTGAGGGACTTCATGAGGAAATCAGAATTTCAACCAGTTGGTTATTTTAACTACTCTGTCTTGTTTTGGGAAATGATTTACCATCTTTTGCCGCTGTTTTATCTGAAATAGCTGTGCATGATTAAAGTGTCTATTTCACACTGTGCCATCTTACACACACGTGGTATTGAATTGGTGGTGGTAAATAGTGATTTTTGAGTAGCCATAGGGTCACCGAATGATTTGGTACCAGAAAACTTTTTTTTTGCGACTGGACATGCGCAGCATTTTAAACCAATTATCATAAATTTGCTAAATTCTTCATGGAATAGCTGGAATGTTCGCCTAGTGTATAAAGAGGGACATTTGTGCGAGGGATACCACACGACAAGCTAAATGCTGGTTGGGAGTTAAATCTACTGTATGGTTTTGTTCCTCATAAGTCTATTCATAAAAACTATGCATTTCACAAATCAGTTAACAAGTGAAACATATGCATGTCAGCCAATCAGTGGGGCTGATTCGATATAAACTCAAATGAAGAACAAGAATCTTCCATGGTCACCAACTCAGATTTAGCTCAATTTTATTTTGGGAGTACCTCAATATTCATAATGAACACATGCAAAATTTTAGGCTCCTACTCCAAGGGGTTACCGAGATATGGCCCCCCAAAATTCGGGGGCCACGCCCCAAGCGAATCGTGAACATTAATTTATAGGGATTTTGGAGGGCAATATCTCTGGAACAGATTATAGGTATGGGCTAAAAATTGCTATGCAGGGTAATTTGGGTCCAGAATTTCAGAATCTCTTGTCAAAATGTATGTCTTTTCATTTTCAAGATATTAGCCTCTAAAATATGGGCGGAAATCAAAAATGCAGTTTTCTCGGGCCCCATTTGAGGCCAGGATCCCTTACAGAGGCTAAATTGTGCTGAATTCCTTCTGTTTTAGGACAGGTCTGTCTGTACAAGGAAGATTGACTGCATCCAAGGCATAATAGTGGAGTTAGGAGACCCTGAAAAGGGTCCTAGCTGAAAAAGTCACTTTTTTTTTTTAACCAATATGGATTGGCAAGTTCACCATGTGGGCAGTTACCCATGGTAATGAAACTTGTATATATCTTGGCTTTATTTTTGCAAAATTACACCTTGTTTTCTCATCTCCTTCACTATTTAATCATGTTATCAAATATAAGCGTTTTGGGGTAAAAACGCCCTTTATTATCCCCTTTGTTCTGCAACTAGAAGTTTTAAATAGACAGTGCCTACTCATAAACTCAAGTTACATCATTTCCTAAGATAATCTGACATCTGACATGATGTTACATTCACTCAATCGTCATCTTCCATGCGTATTGCATCAGATCGCCCGTGTATTACATCATCTTCCATGGGTATTGCATCACCTCTCATTAAAACAATAGGGTATCTAATTAATTAATTGAAGCTTCAGCATGGCTTCTGACAGGTGCAAAATTGGGATTTCCTTGGATGAGGAATGCGACAAACATACATACTGCAGAAAGACAGGAGGAATTTCATTCGGTGCAATGTCATATTCAGTGAAGATGACTGAATCTGTTTCCATCACAAAAACCTGATGCAAAACGCAAGGGGATTCATCATAGTTCAAAAATACAAAAACAAACAGGCTGCCCTCCAAATATCACATATAAGGTGCTGAATCCAAAAGGGGAAAATGCGAAAATTAAAGACGTTGGACAGCACTTGCTTAAAGTATTTTTAAGCTTACAAAGAATAAAAACGGACACGTTTCCTCACAGGCCTTCCTCAGCGTATACAAATCATTGTGACCACCTGCGTATAATATAGACAAATAATTAATCACAAACCTGTTTCTTTTTACGTCATGGTACCACTTACAATTATCCAATTAGGCATAAATAAACCGCAAATTGACAATACATTATAAGAGGCAATGTCTCTCATTGAAATAATATAGCAATTATAGAATAAACCATAAAAATAAAAAAATGAAACAAAAGAAAAGAGTCTTTACCAACTTAACTCAAACCTTACAGAAAACAAGTTAAAGAAAAATCTTCCTTCATGCCATGCGGCGCAACAGAATTCAAAGTAAAAATATACCAAGCCTTTCTTTGGAGGAGGCAATTATCCCGATTGCCCCCCCTTGGTGTCTGATTAACAATTTCCAAACCCATGAATCTCAATGAATTAACATCATGACCCATTTTGCTGAAATGTCGAGCAACAGGTGATCGATCATCTTTGTTTCTAATAGCACATTTATGTTCACAAATTCTTGTTTTAAGTTGACGCTTAGTCTTACCAACATAAATAAGACTGCATGGACAAAGTAAGAGATAAACAACAAAAGTAGATAAACATGAGATGCTACCTCTCACCTTAAATGTTTTATTTGTCGCAGGATCTGTAAAACTATTTTCTGTGATCATGTTACTACAAACAACTCAACTGTAACACTTAAAATTACCCGCTGGTATTTTGAAAGAAAACCAAGGTTGCTGTTTTCTTGCACAATTAGCTCATAGATTCATCATAGTTCGTAAAAAAGCTTGTGATAATGATACTTTCTCAAGAAAAAACCATGTCCATCCTCATGTTTGCAAAGTGCAGAAGAGCTCACCGTTCACTTGTTCTTTTAACCTGTTTTTGTCAGAAGATATGTTACAGAGCCCGCCACCATATTACAGTGAAAACGCTGATCGACAGAAAAAATAGCCAATGGCTGGAAAGTGTTAATTTGACAGAAAAAGGCATTGGTTTCTCATGACAGTCTTATATTGGGAAAGGAGGAATTATGCTGTGCTGGAAGCTGCATTGGATTTCGCAACTTTGCTTTCTGGCAGCCCCTCTAGTAATGGTTCTACTCTCCTCAGAGACACCTTCTCACTGCACCCTTGTGGTTTTGCATCCTATTGCAGCCAGTGCAGGTGACACTGCTTTCTCTCTATGGGTTTGGTTTGGCTGCACTTCTGTGTGCTTATTCTGTAAGACATTACAAACAGGTATATCAATCAAATTCCAGAATGTTTTGATATTTACTCAGGGTAATGAAAGAAAATTCTATGTTCCAAAGTTACTGAGGCTCTCTGATAATGCGTTGTAAGGCTGAGGTGTGATTGAGCCAGTCCCCCCCCCCCCCCCACCACCTCCACCTCCTTCACGACTGCCTCCACTTTCTTGTGGTGGAGGAGAGGGTTCTCTGATGTGTTTGGAAGGCTTTAGGGAAAAAAAACAACCAGAATGCTCCCAAGCGACTGCAAAAATACCTCATGAAAAGTTCAGTGGCTCAGGATGTGTTTGCTCTTGGCCCACGCGGTTCGAGCCTCCGCTGCTGAGGGGCAGGTGTCATGTGTGTCTCAGAAAACACTGAGTCCTGGTTGAAGGGCACAGACTTTTTGTTTAAAGGTTTCTGCATCATCCACTTCAGTAGAGGAGGAAATGACTGTGGCCCAGTGTGTAATCTCTGCACATTTGGCTCTCGGGTGAAAAACGGAACACTTAAAGAGACGTGCGTCATTTACTGAAGTACTTTGGTACAACTTATCAGCCTGAAGTCTGCAGACAGCTCTTACATTGATATGAGAATCCCACACTTCTGGGGAACTCTAATCCTGGTTTTCTGGCTGAGTGACTGATGCTGTTGATTGGCCAGATCGCCGTCACCCCTGACTCCAGGGAATAGGGAGGTAATAATCAGCAGCTCTCGGCTCCCCTGGACCCTCGTGAGAGTCTGCGGTCTCCGTGCCCTCTGTAGCGTGCGCTCATCCCGGGCGCAGCTCATGTATGGAGCCCTTATAGAGCATGGTAATCAGGGCATTATGTCCTCCTGTCTGAGGAGCAGATCCCGGCAGATGGGCCTGCAAACGGACGGAGAAAGAGAAAGGGCTGATTCTCTCTCATTGGCTCCTCGGTGAAAATGCTCCCGCTCCTCTTGGCATCTCTCGCTGCCGGCTGAGGTTTGGCCTTGGCTGTTGGAGGTCGACTTTGGTGAAGATGCTTCCCAGATGGCAAAGCCTCTCTCAGGCCGGATCTGTGCAGATTCTGCCCTGAAGTTACCCGGAACTGGCAAAGATCCAGCTCACAGTCGCTGCTATTTTAATTCACAGATTTCTCCCTGCTAAAGTTTCTTTTTTTTTTTTTTTTTTTGGTAGGGGGCTGAGAAATTGAATGTGACCTCTGTTGTCTTCATTTTTTGCCCTGTGACATTTTTCAGTATTGACAAACAACCTGGTGGCGAAATTCAGCAATCCAATGCAAAAACTCTCTTCCTTAATAAGTGATTGGTTCTTATTATTAGTAAAAAATCAGACTTAAATCTCATATAAGTGAAATTTACCTTTCCCATTAGTAAATTGTATAATGAGTCAAAACATCTCACATCATTGGCAGTATTTTTCTCATATTGCAAAAAATAACACAAATAATATTTATATCTAAATATCAGGCTCAAATAATAGTGAAGATGCTCTTACTTTGTCTGGTATTTGTAAAGTTAGTGAGGGAGACTGGAGTTTGGGGTGTTGGTGAGGGAGACTGGAGTTTGGGGTGTTGGTGAGGGAGACTGGAGTTTGGGGTGTTGGTGGGACACTGGAGTTTGGGGTGTTGGTGAGGGACACTGGAGTTTGGGGTGTTGGTGAGGGACACTGGAGTTTGGGGTGTTGGTGAGGGAGACTGGAGTTTGGGGGTGTTGGTGAGGGAGACTGGAGTTTGGGGGTGTTGGTGAGGGAGACTGGAGTTTGGGGGTGTTGGTGAGGGACACTGGAGTTTGGGGTGTTGGTGAGGGAGACTGGAGTTTGGGGTGTTGGTGAGGGAGACTGGAGTTTGGGGTGTTGGTGAGGGACACTGGAGTTTGGGGTGTTGGTGAGGGACACTGGAGTTTGGGGGTGTTGGTGAGGGAGACTGGAGTTTGGGGGTGTTGGTGAGGGAGACTGGAGTTTGGGGTGTTGGTGAGGGAGACTGGAGTTTGGGGTGTTGGTGAGGGACACTGGAGTTTGGGGGTGTTGGTGAGGGACACTGGAGTTTGGGGTGTTGGTGAGGGAGACTGGAGTTTGGGGGTGTTGGTGAGGGACACTGGAGTTTTGGGGGGTGTTGGTGAGGGAGACTGGAGTTTGGGGTGTTGGTGAGGGACACTGGAGTTTGGGGTGTTGGTGAGGGAGACTGGAGTTTGGGGTGTTGGTGAGGGAGACTGGAGTTTGGGGTGTTGGTGAAGGACACTGGAGTTTGGGGTGTTGGTGAGGGAGACTGGAGTTTGGGGTGTTGGTGAGGGAGACTGGAGTTTGGGGTGTTGGTGAGGGACACTGGAGTTTGGGGTGTTGGTGAGGGACACTGGAGTTTGGGGTGTTGGTGAGGGACACTGGAGTTTGGGGGTGTTGGTGAGGGAGACTGGAGTTTGGGGTGTTGGTGAGGGAGACTGGGGTTGAGGGGGGGAGTTTGTTGGTGAGGGAGACTGGAGTTTGGGGTGTTGGTGAGGGAGACTGGAGTTTGGGGGTGTTGGTGAGGGAGACTGGAGTTTGGGGTGTTGGTGAGGGACACTGGAGTTTGGGGTGTTGGTGAGGGAGACTGGAGTTTGGGGTGTTGGTGAAGGAGACTGGAGTTTGGGGTGTTGGTGAGGGAGACTGGAGTTTGGGGTGTTGGTGAGGGAGACTGGAGTTTGGGGGGGGGGTGAGGGAGACTGGAGTTTGGGGGTGTTGGTGAGGGACTGGAGTTTGGGGGGTGTTGGTGAGGGAGAGTTTGGGGGTTGTTGGGTGAGGGAGACTGGAGTTTGGGGTGTTGGTGAGGGAGACTGGAGTTTGGGGTGTTGGTGAGGGACACTGGAGTTTGGGGTGTTGGTGAGGGACACTGGAGTTTGGGGTGTTGGTGAGGGACACTGGAGTTTGGGGTGTTGGTGGGGAGGACACTGGAGTTTGGGGTGTTGGTGAGGGAGACTGGAGTTTGGGGTGTTGGTGATGGAGACTGAGTTTTGGGGGGTGTTTGGGGTGAAGGACACTGGAGTTTGGGGTGTTGGTGAGGGAGACTGGAGTTTGGGGTGTTGGTGATGGAGACTGGAGTTTGGGGTGTTGGTGAGGGAGACTGGAGTTTGGGGTGTTGGTGAGGGAGACTGGAGTTTGGGGTGTTGGAGGAGACTGGGAGACTGGAGAGTTGGGGGGGTGTTGGTGATGGAGACTGGAGTTTGGGGTGTTGGTGATGGAGACTGGAGTTTGGGGTGTTGGTGAGGGAGACTGGAGTTTGGGGTGTTGGTGAAGGACACTGGAGTTTGGGGGGTGGTGAAGGAGACTGGAGTTTGGGGTGTTGGTGAGGGAGACTGGAGTTTGGGGTGTTGGTGAAGGAGACTGGAGTTTGGGGTGTTGGTGAGGGAGACTGGAGTTTGGGGTGTTGGTGAAGGACACTGGAGTTTGGGGTGTTGGTGAAGGACACTGGAGTTTGGGGTGTTGGTGAGGGAGACTGGAGTTTGGGGTGTTGGTGAAGGACACTGGAGTTTGGGGGTGTTGGTGAGGGAGACTGGAGTTTGGGGTGTTGGTGAAGGACACTGGAGTTTGGGGTGTTGGTGAGGGACACTGGAGTTTGGGGGTGTTGGTGAAGGACACTGGAGTTTGGGGGGGTGTTGGTGAGGGAGACTGGAGTTTGGGGGTGTTGGTGAGGGAGACTGGAGTTTGGGGGTGTTGGTGAGGGAGACTGGAGTTTGGGGTGTTGGTGAAGGACACTGGAGTTTGGGGTGTTGGTGAAGGACACTGGAGTTTGGGGTGTTGGTGAGGGAGACTGGAGTTTGGGGTGTTGGTGATGGAGACTGGAGTTTGGGGTGTTGGTGAAGGAGACTGGAGTTTGGGGTGTTGGTGAGGGACACTGGAGTTTGGGGTGTTGGTGAGGGAGACTGGAGTTTGGGGTGTTGGTGAGGGACACTGGAGTTTGGGGTGTTGGTGAGGGAGACTGGAGTTTGGGGTGTTGGTGAGGGAGACTGGAGTTTGGGGTGTTGGTGATGGAGACTGGAGTTTGGGGTGTTGGTGAAGGACACTGGAGTTTGGGGTGTTGGTGAGGGACACTGGAGTTTGGGGTGTTGGTGAGGGACACTGGAGTTTGGGGTGTTGGTGAGGGACACTGGAGTTTGGGGTGTTGGTGAGGGACACTGGAGTTTGGGGTGTTGGTGAGGGAGACTGGAGTTTGGGGTGTTGGTGTTTGGGGTGTTGGGAGGGACTGGAGTTTGGGGTGTTGGTGAGGGAGACTGGAGTTTGGGGTGTTGGTGAGGGAGACTGGAGTTTGGGGTGTTGGTGAGGGACACTGGAGTTTGGGGTGTTGGTGAAGGACACTGGAGTTTGGGGTGTTGGTGAGGGAGACTGGAGTTGGGGGGTGTTGGTGAGGGAGACTGGAGTTTGGGGGGTGTTGGTGGGGACACTGGAGTTTGGGGTGTTGGTGAGGGAGACTGGAGTTTTTGGGGAGTTGGTGGGGTGTTGGGGGAGGGAGACTGGAGTTTGGGGTGTTGGTGAAGGACACTGGAGTTTGGGGTGTTGGTGAAGGACACTGGAGTTTGGGGTGTTGGTGAGGGAGACTGGAGTTTGGGGTGTTGGTGAGGGAGACTGGAGTTTGGGGTGTTGGTGAAGGACACTGGAGTTTGGGGTGTTGGTGAGGGAGACTGGAGTTTGGGGTGTTGGTGAGGGAGACTGGAGTTTGGGGTGTTGGTGAGGGAGACTGGAGTTTGGGGGTCACCTCGGCCTCCGAGGTGTTTTGTTGAAGAGAGAGACTCTGAGGTGCGGGTCTGAGCAGCGTTATCTCTTACCCTTTGTGTTCCCTCCAAAAACAAATCAGCACCTCTGGACACTGAACTTTGAAATGAGTTAGTTCCTCTCACAATGATTCGATATCTTATCCTCGGCCGCTGACGGGTTTGCTTCGCCGTCAGGGATGCCGTGTGCGCTGGGCTATCTCGCATGGATTCTGTCAACTTTATTCGACCTGGTAAGCGGTCATTGTGAATTCTGCGGTGTACGGTTTCCTGGAAGGGACGAGCGCTTTGGTTGCTCAGAGGGTTTGATGAGTGGGTTGGGCTGGAGCACAGGCGCTAGCTAATTAACTTTCCCCCCCTGATGTTGTTCCCCCTGACGGTGCTCCTGTGCTCAGGGCACTCGGCTGACTCTGGCGAAGGCTGAGGTGCCCACCGCTGTTACCTGGGTTACCGCAGCAATTCTGCACCCAGAAACTTTGCTGTGCAGGAAATTGCTTTGTCAACAATCCGGGCAGTTCTGTGTGTAATTGGGAGAGGAAACTCTCTCGCTCTCTCTCTCTCTCTCAATGTCTCACTCTCTCTCTCTTTCTCTCGCTCTCTCTCTCGTTCTCCCTCTCGCTCTCTCTTTCTCTCAATCTCTCTCTCTTTCTCTCTCTCTCTTTCTTGTTCTCTCTCTCTCGCTTTCTCTCTCTTTCTCTCTCACTCGCTCTCTCTCTCTCGCTTTCTCTCTCTCTCTCTTTGCCTGCTTATTGTTTCTCTCCTTCGCTCTCACTCTCTGTATTTCTCTCCCTACACACACATGGTCTGAAATGCATTCATGTACATATGCAACCTCTTTCAGATGCCTGTTGTGCTTGTACACACATACACACGCACATTGTCTCAAGCACGTGTATACACACACACACACACACACACACACGCGCTCTCTCTCTCTCTCTCTCTTTCAGACACGCCTGCACATGGCCTGCACACGGTCTCAAATAAATGCAAACATTCGCACTCACACACTCTCTCAAACACTCTCTTGAGGACACACACACACACGCACGCACACCTACACACAGACACACACACACACACCCCTGGCTGATGCTCGTCCTAGAGTTTTGGGTTAGTGATTGAAGTCGTTGTTGCTTCACTTGCATGCCGATGCTCACTCATTGCAGTGATAAGATCCGTCTGCCACAGAAGTGGCTTCAGTGGGATTTGGGCCCCTACAGAACTCCTCGGGCTGTTCGCTGAGGAAACAGATCTATAGTAAACATCATCAGTCATCATTTTATGCCTAAACAAAGGTGCTTTCAATTCAGTTTTCTCATGGCTATAAAGGGGAATTAATAGAGCAGAAAAGTATTTTAAAATCTATCTGGCACACGCTTGAGTGACCCTGTACCATGCAGAGCACTTTCTCTCAGATTTATTCCACTTTCTGTTACATTCGAATCTGAACGGTGTGTTTGGAGACCCGAGAGACTGGCACAAACATCTCTCCCCTGTCACACAGAGGGAGGAAATAAACACTCAGAAAACTATCTCAGGAAGCATTGTCTGGGCGCCTCAGTGGGATGAGAAGGGAGCGTTCGAGATGGGGAGGCACAGAAAATGCCGGAGCTCCGGGAGCACAACCTCTCTCTCATGTTGAAGCGCACTTCCGCTCATAAACTGGAGAGTTTTGGGGAGAAAAAAACTTGCTTAAAAGGAAGCCCCAGAGCTTTGAAGCAAATTTGAGCGAAAAAATGAATAAATTTTGTGATGTTAGCATCCTCCTGCATGCCTTATAAACAAATACATGCATCTATGCAGAAACAAAGAACTCACTGCTGAGGCTCATATTTTGAGCTGGTCGCCATGTTGCCTGGATTGCAGATGTTGGAGCACTGTGACTCTGCCTAGCTAACGGATGGGATTTACGCCTGGCGACCCAGCGCTGCAGTCAGTCATGCCCCATGGAGGTCCTGCACAGTTCAGGCAGCCTGCGGCCAGTGAGGAAGCCCCAGTTGTTTCTGCTTATTTGTCTGTGGCCACACATTGTAATTTTGTGGTTTCACACGCACTTACAGCACAGTCTAGGCAACCAGACTCTACCAAATGCGGGGGGAAATATGGACCACAAGCCACAGTGTGGTGTGTGAGAATTTGTGTGGAGTAACAGAAACCCATTCATGGGTTTTCATGAGGGCCTGAAGCGCTCGCTGTGCTGTAGTGTAGGGTCCACTTCCTCACTGCTGTTACCCCCTACCCCCTACCCCCAAACCCCCCATTGTCCCATGTTCTCATGTGCCAGCATGGAGATTTAAATTGCTGCTGGGTCCTCAGGAGTGAAGGATTGGGGCGAGTGTTGTATGAGCATTGAAGAGATGGGCCCTGTTCCTGGAGGCTGTATGATGATATGGAGTTAGCTGCTCTAAGCAAAACCTGGCACAGCTGTAGGTGCCTAAATGTACCTCCTTGTGTTGAAGGATTCCAAGTTTACTCACATTGGTTATCCAGCTAACTCAGTGTTTATGCTTCATGTTCTGGGCCCAGCTTCACTGGTGTGTATGCGTTTGTCCCTTTGAGTTTACGTTCCCAGCTTGCTCTTTGCTTCCGGTAATGTGGTGCTCCTCCCACCTGTGGCATCTCGCTGGGGAGCATCAGCGCCGATGCGAAGGTAACACACTTTAGGCTTTGCTGATGAGAGTCGATGATTACGGCAGGCGGGGTGAGAAGAGCGGTTTATTGCGATGAGTCCGCGGCGTGGGCTGCCTCGTTGGTAAGAAATGGAGTGATCGCACACGCCAGCTGTGGAACTAAATAAAATAAATGATTGTCCTGCCCACATGACAAAGCCAGGGGCGGCGAGTCGCGGGGAAAACAATGTTGACCTGAGAGTGGAGTTTGCCTGAACTGGGCTGATTTCCTCCACCCTGGAATGAGCTTGTTGATAGAAATCTCTGGATAGGAACCTCCACTGCTCACAAAGACACACACACAGTGCGGTCTACAAGTGTTTGGAAACTGACAGCATGGAAAAAATATCCTCAATTACCACACGGTTCACGTATTAATTTCCTGTGAATTAAAGCTGAACTTCTTCTTTTGAATTCAAATTCATCATTTTTAAATTCAGAGTGCTGGAGTACTGAGCTGAACAACTCCATTTGTTTCATTATCGCAGGACTGCTCTGTACGTAAATGCTCAGGTGTGCAGGTGCACACACACACACACACACACACACACACACACACACACACACACACACACACACACACACACACACACACACACACACACACACACACACACACACACACACACACTCATACACACACACACACACACACACACTCATACACACACACACACACACACACACACACACACACACACACACACACACACACACACACACACACACACACACACACACACACACACACACACACACACACACACACACACACACACACACACACACACACACACACACACACACACACACACACACACACACACACACACACACACACACACACACACACACACACACACACACACACACACACACACACACACACACACACACACACACACACACACACACACACACACACACACACACACACACACACACATACACACACGCACACCCCAGCTGCAAGACTAAACCCACCACTGTAGCAGATTTGCACTGCTCAGGTGTGCGAAGATGGTTCTCCAAACATGGGAGAGTGGTACAAGAGGAGCCCATTTCCCTGTAACACTGATAATCTGTCATGACACTCACTGCTGGCTGCCTTGTGGGGTTATTCATTTAATTTTCCTGCCCTCTCTCTCTCTCTCCCCTCTCTCTCTCTCTCTCTGTCTCTCTCCCCTCTTTCTCTCTCTCTCTCTCTCCCCTGCAGTAACAGTATTGCCGCCTCAGCAGTCTGTGCCTTTAATCTCAGCGCTATCACACAGACCTTCAACGGCCCGTTCCGTTACCAGGAGAACCCGCGCTCCACCTGGCTGCCCACGCCCAACCCCATCCCCAACTTCCAGGTACAGCTCCCCCCTCATCCCCACCCCTCTCGGTTTCATAACACCCTCTGACACCCAGCTTTTACAGAAACAAACATGACTGCTCTGCCCCAGTTAATTAAGACCAGCTGTCAGATATGCTCAATGTTTTTATTAAATTCTGAGCATTTCATGGCATGAAATAGTAAAATTAAATGTTGCTTATACATTTCAGCACAGTTTGGATGCTGTTATTTACAGCAATATAGCAGATTTTTCACATCCAGAGCAAATATTCAGAGATACATGATGAGTCTGAATCAGAGTCTCTACTGAAGAGCTTGATCAGTAGTATCAGGTGTTTAACGGCTTATCTGGAATGAAAGCTGCACCCACACCGACCCTTTCTGGATAAGACTGAGGACCCCCGAGGGAATCGAAAATCACTAAAAAATCTGTATTTGAGCCAAAGTGCGGGTGTGAAAGGGTTAATAAGAGCAGGGGATGTGACTGTGTGCCAGCTCTGCTCTAAAGCACTAAAACAGCTCTGCTGTTGAGCTCCAGCCGGAGGTGTGTGCCGCCGCTTTGCAGCCGAAAAACTCATTTTCTTTGCTCCCGCTCAATTTGTTTGGCCAGGATGTGGTGCCGACAGAGTTTTTGTGTGAAATCGATCAAGTTTACCTTTCGTTACGTTAGCCGCTAACTGAACCGGAGCTGTGGTGAAACCTGAGGCTCAGTGATGGTACTTAATTGGTATTTTCATTAACCTGATAAGATCCTAATTACCTTACTACTACATGGCCCAAAAAGGCTTGGACACTCTGTCATTCAGCCCATCTCTTCCCAAAGTTATGGTCCTCAATGTGGAAGCCCCCCCCCCCCTTACTTAAAAACCCCCACTAATTTTGGAGGGCATACACTCAATTATCATAGAAGAAGAAGGTATTCTTCTTCCCCTGTGACGTTTATTGCCGATGGGAAACCAGCTTACATTAATCATATCCTTCTGCCAAAGTACATAAACAGTGCTTTGCATCCTCAAATTTCCATACAAAACTCCTTAATATAAAAAGCATAAGGCCTGAGTTACTAAAATATATAAATACAATACAAAATAAAGATGGATTGGTAAGGATGGAATCAGATTGTGACTTGCAGTCAAGCAGATTCACTGTCTGAGGAAGTACGTTCTGAGCATGTGCTGTAATTGTAGCACACCTCCTTTAATTACTACGAAGAAGGTGAAAATTAACTACAAATATCTGCAAATGAATAACGTTGATTGAAATGCAATTTCCCATTAAAATTGTGTGTTTTCTTTCTCATGTTACCTTAAGGAGGAAAAATGGCCACAACTGATGATGTTGCGTGTTTTTGGAGTTTACGTGATGTTCATTTTATTTAATGATTGAAAACGGGTCAAGCCGAATCATTACTGTAAAGAGATGTTCTGCGTTTCACCAAGTTTTTGCTCAGCAGCTGCCATTATATAAGGACAGAGTCAATCTGAAATCGGAAAAAGGCGTCCCTGAACTGTCGGAAGCTCAAAACCACCTAGCATTCCACTGAGCACCATAGCGTCAAGATTTTCATTTCAATTCAGTTTTATTTTTATGCGTTTTACACAAAATCTGTCACAAATATGCTAGGAAAGAGCAGGAGTCTCCAGAAAAAGACACAATGACAGTAGTCAGGTCAGACATTGTAGAAATTATCAGTACACAGCACACAGTGCACAGTACACAGCACACAGTACAGAGTACACAGAGAAAAGACCAGGCGAAGATACCTTCCTGCCACAGTACAGCAGCTCAGCTCATTTAGTAACAGATACCCTGCACAGCTAAACCCTTCCAGTGGCCTGCTGTCGCAGCGCACCACCGCTGCTGGACCTCACACACCTCCCTGTAGTCTAAGGGTGTAGCCAGCACCACGGGCACCATCCATACACCATCCATAAATCCATATGACCTCGACTCCTACGCTGACCTCCCTGATGTTACAATATGTTTGACATTATCACAATGACGTCAGGTCTGGCTGATATGCACAGCTGAGTAACACCAGAAAACATTTGTATTCATTTGAAAAGCGGCGGAAATTAACTCCATAATAAACCCAGCGATGTGCTGTCAGTTGTTCTCAGGGCCTTCAGTAACCGCACCCTTTACCACTCGATTGCCCTCAAGCTGTTCTCGTTTAAGTTCGCCTGATTAACTATCAGACAATTTATCGACTGAACAACCAAGACCAATACATGACCTATAATAAGAAATGGAAATGAAAAAGTGAATGCTGCAAAAAAAGTGAATAATTGATATGGCGTTGTAAGGATGGCAATATAAATGCAAAAAATCAAAAAGTTTTGCTGACTTTGCAGATTTTATATTCGTCATCCACACAATTGTCACTCAGCTCTGCATCGTGCCTAACAACGCCCTTTAGCCGTGACTACATTCTGAATATAGAACGGATTCTCGTGGCGCATTGCTTAATGAGCCTCGCAAACCAATTTACGCAAATCTGAGCCGTTTTACAAGCTACATGAGCGCAGAATTTTCAAAGACATATTGATCACCATTTATATGCAGAAGAAAACGCCAAAGAATTTTGTGGTGCAATGTATTACAATGCTATCAAAAACGAATTTGTCATTCAAGCAATTACTCTGAGCAACTGTTGCTATTCGGGAAAAGTAAACTGTGGGAGGTTTAGGTTGTTATGCTTTGAAAGGAGAGGTTTCTGAACGCCTTCGTTACTGTCGACGGACCGCCTCTGATTAAACATTTGACGCCTGGCTTTTACAAACCCAAACATGACTGCTCTGCCCAGGTTAATTTAGACAAGAAATCAGATATAGTCAAAGTTTTTATTAAATTCTGAATGAACCGTAAAACATGGTATGAAACAGTGAAATTTAATCTTGCTTATACATTTCAGCACAAGTTGGATGCATTTACTTAAAGCAAAATGTAGCAGATTTTACACATCAAGAGCAAATATTCAAATACACACGATGAGTCTGAATCAGAGTCTCTACTGAAGAGCTTGATCAGTAGTATCAGGTGTGTAACGGCTTAGCTGGAACGAAAGCTGCACCCACACCGACCCTTTCTGGATAAGACTGAGGACCCCGAGGCAATCGAAAAATCACAGATAAATCCATATTCAAGCAGAGGGGTCAACTGGCGTAATATGGAAATTACTGTATGCTGGTGCAAAAGGGTTAAGAACTGAGGTTGCCTGGAGATGACATATTAAAGGAAAACTGCGGAGTTTATTTATTTATTTATTTATTTAGATTTATTTAAGCAGGGGGCCTGACTGAGACCATGTCTCCTTTTCACCAGGGCCCTGCATCACAAACAATTAAAATAACACAGTTATTTTCCCAGGCACTTGGAGCCTTCCGCTTTCTAGAGCCATTGAAGGATTAATCGTTAATACAAATTGATATTGGTTTGACCTTATGAGACCTTGTTCACTTAGGCCGAAGATTTTTGAGTCAGTCCAACAGAATAATATGACTGACAACGGGAAAGGCTGTATTTTATCTAAGACAGCAAGTAAAGAGGTTCAGCCTGGGAGACGAGCACTTCATCGAGTCGTTTGAGGGAGAGCAGGGCTATGTTTGGTCTTAACACCGAAGTGCTGTAACATCGTAAAATGGTGCAAAGTTGCTTTGCTTCAGCTTGTTCTTAGGCCTTTGGGAGACGTGAGATAAGCCAGTAATTCGATGGAGCGTTTGGGTCTAGATTAGGCTTCTTGAGAACAGGCTTAATGGCTGCTACTTCGAAGGACTGAGGCACACGGGAGGTGTTGATTACTTTCAATGAAACTGCGAACTGCCCGTAGCCCTTGTTTTAAGAATCCTGTTGGCTTTGGGTTTATCTTGCTGGTAGACATTTTAGAGGAATTAGTTAAGGAAGAAATTTTACTGAAGTGAAAAATTGAGCCCTTAAGAACCATACTGGGCCAACCCATGTTGGGGAACTTTTGAGAAAATGGGACTTAAAGTTGCCAGCCTCCTGTGTCATCTAGAGTAACTGGGAACTAGAAACACTGCTTATGTTAAAAACTCATGATATGTTCAATTACGTAATGCACTTCTTTTGCAGGTTTTGGATGCCCTTCTGTTTCGTTTAAAGTGAAAGGTACCTCCTTCTGAAGCGGAATCATCATCTTCTGATTAATTTGGGACAAACTCTGGGTCTCCATTATCTTACACTTCACCATCATCATCAATCATAGCAAGCAGTTCCTCATCAGTGAGATACCTAGCCGCCATGTCTGCAATGAATTATGGGAAGGTTCTGGGATGGCCTATTATGGATAAGGCAGTGCAGTGCATATGTACAGGGGCAGAGAGGACGTTTGCTTGTATGAACAATCCATGTGGGTAGATTGGGTTGGCTCATTTAGGAAATGTAGATCTTAGTTTTCTGCACATGCTGACTACCTCAACTCTATTTCGCCAAAAGTGCGGGATGGCCCGGTATGGTTCTTAGGGGCTCAATTATCCAGGCATGCAGCTGGCCTGAGAGAGAGATCACATGAATAGGAGAATGGGTGAGATGGGTAAGCCAGGCTAGAGGTGAAAGCACCTGAAACATTTTATGCAGGCTATCCTATCATGAAGAGTTTTCCATCAAAGAAAAGCATGACGTCACTGCTGTGAATTATATTTCAGTCAGGACGCTTCAACCATTGATTACAGAGCGACCTGCAGTTTGAGTGGTGACTGTGCTTGAGTGACGCTCTGGAACAATCTGAGCAAACATGACACAAACCTTCAGCAGAGCCTGAGATTCTGTACGTTTAAATTATGAACACGATATGAGCAGATGCTGCTTATGATGAACAATGATATTTACAGTCATGGACAAAAGTATTGGCACCGCTGGAATTTTTTCAGAAAATACACCATTTCTCCCAGAAATCATTGCAATTGCAAATGTTCTTGGCATACACATGTTTATTTCCTTTATGTGCGTTGGAACAACACAAAAAAACAGAAGAAAAAAGGCCAAATTTGACATCATTTTACACAAAACCTAGAAAATGCGCCAGACAAAATTGTTGGCACCCTCAACTTAATATTTGGTTGCACACCCTTTGGAAAAAATAACTGAAACCAGTCGCTTCCTATAACCATCGACAAGCTTCTTACACCTCTCAACTGGAATTATGGATCTTCTTTTGCAAACTGCTCCAGGTCTCTCAGATTTAAAGGGTACCATCTTGCAACAGCAATTTTGAGATCTCTTCATAGGTGTTCAATGGGATTTAGATCTGGACTCATTGCTGGCCACTTCAGAACTCTCCAGCGCTTTGTCTCCAACCATTTCTGCGTGTTTTTTGAGGTATGTTTCGGGTCATTGTCCTGCTGGAACACCCATGACCTCTGATGCCGACCCAGCTTTCTGACACGAGGCCCTAAATTGCGGCCCAAAATCTTTTGATAGTCTCCAGATTTCATGATTCCTGCACACAGTCAAGGCACCCAGTGCCAGAGGCAGCAAAACAACCCCAAAACATCTGTGAGCCTCCACCGTGTGTGACTGTAGGTACTGTGTTCTGTTCTTTGTAGGCCTCATTCCGCTTTCTGTAAACAGTAGAATGCTTTGCCAAAAAGCTCTATCTTAGTCTCATTTGTCCTCAAAACGTTCTCCCAGAAGGATTGAGGTACATTTTTGCGAACTTCAGTGTGGCTTTTTTATGTCTCTGTGTCAGTGGGGTTCTCCTCGGTCTCCTGCCATAGCGCTTCATCTCATTCAGATGACGACGTATGGTCCGAGCTGACACTTTTGCACCCAGAGTCTGCAGGACAGTCTGAATTTGTGTGGAAGATGACTGAGGATGTTTGTCCGCCATTTGAACTATCCTGCGTTGCATTCTTTTGTCAATTTTCTCTTCCGTCCACGTCCAGGGAGATTAGCCACAGTTCCAGGGGTTATAAACTTCTTGATTATATTGCGCATAGTGGACAAAGGAACTTCAAGATCTCTGGAGATGGTCTTGTAAAATTGAGATTGTTCATATTTTTGCACAATTTTGCTTCTTAAGTCCTCGGACAATTCTCGGCTCTTCTTTCTCTTCTGCATGCTTGGTGTGACACACACAGGCACACAACACAAAGGTTGGGTCAACTTTTATACATTCTAACTGGCTTCAGGTGTGATTTCTATATTGCCAGCACCTGTTACTTGCCACAGGTGAGTTTAAACGAGCATCACATGCTTGAAATAAAATGATTTACCCATAGTTTTAAAAGGATGCCAATAATTTTATCCAGTCCATTTTTGGAGTTTTGTGTCAAAATGATGTCAAAATTGGCTTTTTTCCTCTGTTTTTTGTGTTGTTCCAATGCGCATAAAGGAAATAAACATGTGTATACCAAAAATATTTGCAATTGCAACAATTTCTGGGAGAAATGGTGTATTTTCTGGAAAAATTCCAGGGGTGCCAATACTTTCGTCCATGGCTGTATATAGGAGGAGGCTGGGGAGGTGGGGGAGAGGAGATGCAGATTTTTAGTAAGCCGGAGTAGGAGCGGAGTAGAGGGCATGGAGCCAGAGAAATGAAGGAACTCTGTCTTGGTTATAAAAGCTCGCCGATTGGGTGGAACATGCTGAAGTTAAGAATGATTGGACAGAAAAGGGCTTGTGACCAGCCTGACTTCTGTGCCTGACTGACCTAACGCTGAAGCTCCATGAGTGCAGAGGTCAGTTAAGGTCCCTCATCTTAGTTACCCTGGCAACAGTGTCAAACAAATACTTGGGATTGTGTTTATTTTTGTCTATTAATTGAGAAAAATATGAGCGAGAAGAAACTGTGATGGCTTCAGGGGTGCAAAGGCATTCTGGGATTTGTACTCAGTTTATACTCAACTGTTCATAACCCGATTAATTTTTGCTGTTTTAGAGTTTGATCAAATGTCTGTAAATTGTCATAAGCAAGGCTGTACAAATTAGGGACTCATTAATAAAGAATTTGGCAACAACAGACGAAGTTATGCGCCAAAGGAAAAGTGTAGAGGCTAAGTTTACACAACAAGCTTATGGCATGCTGAAAGTGATAAAACAATCATCAGAAAGTACAAGATTGTGCGGCTAAATTACCAGCTGCTTAGTTTCAGCGCTAAATGCCAGGACCGGATCTGAAGTATGGCCGCCGCAGTGTGTGGGTTGAGCCACAAATAGGGAAAATCCAAGAAAGTCAGTAATGGACAGAAATGCTGCTCAGAAGAAATTGTGCCAAAATATTAAAATCCCCCGCTATAACTTTCTTTTCTGTGTTTGCAGCCTTCAGGGATAAAAAATCTGAGGATTCAGAAAGAAAAATGGTGTGGGCGGAGGTGGCCAATGAGCTATAAGTGGGGTAAACAATGCCGTTGCTCTCCTGGTGTGTAAAGTAACTCGAATGACTTCAAGATTAAGCCAGATTTGAGAACTGCAGAATTCATAGCCGTGTGCTACAGCAACACCACCACATCTCCCATCGGATTTAGGGACCTGATTATTTCTGTTACTCAGGGGGGCTCTTTTGTTTTTCCTCTCCCACTCGGAACTCGCTGTCGGAGGGATTATCGCCCAGCTCTCACCTCACCTTAAAGTGCACGCTTCCTAATTCGCAATTATGCGATGATTCGTTCAGTTGCAAGGATCAATCAGTCGAATTACTGTCCGTTTCCTCTCAACTTACATTATTGTTCATTGCAATAGTAGTCAAGTATTTTGCTATCCACATTAATGACAATGTCTTTCGAAGCTACTGAATTCCTGTAGCTCACAAAGCTGTAGATATTTTTCTGCGACAGTGTCTAATCGGCTTGATACACCCAAGAAAACGTTTTAAAAAAGGTTGTTTTGCCTAGTCAGGTCCGCGTGTTGTGTTTTCTTCTGTTAAAATACGTTGTAAAACTCTGTCTACAACCTGTGACATCGCCATAATGCAGGTTAACTCTCAAGCTGCTTTTGATTAGGAATCTGACAATTAACTGATCATTGCCCTTCTTGCAATCTCATATTGTGGCATTCCTACCACTTTCCCTGAAACTTGCCAATGAGGACCTCATCAATGATTTTGCAACCATGAAAGATCAAAGCTGACATACGCTTTGAAATAGTTTAATGCATACCATGCGTCAAACTTTCATGATGCACTAATAACCAGTTTACTAAATTGTTCAATTACCTACGATTCAACGTATGAAGCTTTGGTATTTTAATGAAGTAATTATTATCACATTGGCCAGGAGGGCACAACTGCTCTTCCCTGCAAGTGTAGGCTGTTCTTTAGAATGCTGAAAGCATTTTGATTAAGTGCAGTCTCTAAATAAATTAGTTGCACAGCTGAAAAAAATTACTGAAACAGGAGATGGAATTCAGAGAAAGAATTAGATTAATTGTTATTATTATTATTTTTTCCATCCCTGCAATATCACTGCTGAATACTAAATTGTGAACATATCCCATCAGTGATCTCAGTCATTTCTTTATAATTTCTTCAAAATTACAGGCTTTTATATTGGTCTAGATTATTCAGTAAATAAATTGTGTGATTATTAATCAAGTGATCTTAAACAGGAAGAGCTTGAAAGCCATTATGCATTTAAGGGTCAGAGGCTCACAGCACATCATTGAAAATCCCTTAATGTCGGCATTGCTGCTAAGGGGGACATTCGGCTTTAGGGAATTAAGGTAAAAGAATCATTTGGTTTCTGTTCGTTTGCCAAATCTGTGATCTGTCATTAATTTATTTAATAACAGAACATTTGTTTTGAAGTTATAATTAATAACCCTGTCTTGAGGACCAGTTGCTTTTCTGTTTGCCATGGGATCACCAATTATTTTCATCAAATTATCAGTGCAAACACCCCTGGTACGTTTCTTTAAGAACTGAGGAGCTGAGAGTGGTGGCGTGAACACAGTCTCAGTGGGATTAAACCTGGAGGAACGATGAAGGGATGCTGCAGAAATCTGTTCAGGACAGAGAGCCTGGTGCCTGGCGTTAGGTCCGACATTGATCTCTGTGAAGCCCACACTGTTAGAGAGGCACCACATGCTTATCCAGCGATTATGTGGCATTAATTTGCCACACATCTCCGCACCCTGCTGCCTAGGGATGGAGCTGTGAGGCTAATTCCACACTGTCTGAAAGCCCCTGATCGAAGAGGGGCCGCGTAACTTCGGCCTCGTAGAAGAATTACGAATGATTTAACTTCTGCTGCAAAGCAAGTCTTTTCTTTTGACTGTTGTCTTTATAATTGATTTGATAGATATTAATCCCATGTTTTGTAAGTGGTGCTTGTTTGTGTAGAACTTTGTTTGTAAACGCAGCAGTCTTGCAGAAGAGGTCTCTGCTCACTGTGTGTGTCTATGGCTTATTTTAGCCGACACTGATTGGTTTTGTAGTTGTTGGCTAAATTCAGATTTGACAGGTGACTGAACATTTGGTTTTATTTAGACACCAAGTTTAACCAGGTTCCGAGTATTAAGCACTGAAATAATTTTTTTTTAAATATAAATTTAATTATCTTGTGTAGTTGAAAACCTATCATGTGGCGACTTAAACAAGTCGCCGCATGATAGGTTTTCAACAGCTTTCTTACATCATTGAGCAACAATAGCTGCATTTAGTGCTCTAAGGGTTAAATATTTGATTGATTGGTTAACTCCACAGTGCGGAACCGTCAACGATAACGGCCCGAACGAGAACCTGACAGAGCGGAGCTTGCAGGACGCTCAGAGACTGTTCCTGATGAACGACGTGGTTCAGCCCGTCTCAATCGACCCGCTGGTCATGCAGGACAATCTGCGCTTCTCCAGACTGGTGGTGGACATCGTACAGGGGCGGGACACGCTCTATCACGTCATGTACATCGGCACCGGTGAGCAGGAGGGAGGGGAGACCCTGGGGTGGGGATTTGATGTTCATGAACACGGGGAGCGCTTCGCCTCCTCTCCGGACTGTCAGGGCACAGTCGAGTAACGACAGCGTCAGCGTGATGGCAGCACCTGCGCCTGCAGTGCTGTAAATGTCCCGCGAGGAGAGGTGTGCTTTGACTGTTACAGGTGTATGTGAACACATCAAGTAAAGACTGACTTTTCATGACACTGTGATTTTGAGATAAAGGCTGTGAAATTGGGGGAATTTTTGACTTGATCTGCAATAGCGGTTTATTTCTTACTTCATTGCATTGAAACTAATCAGTGAATCACTATAATTTTTTGACATCAAATACTTTAAAGGTACAACGTACTTACAACAAACTATAGCAAAAAGTCAGTGTCATGAAATGTCCATTTTCACTTGATACTTTCACATATGGCATGCAAGTTTTGACCCCATGTTTGTGTTAATACTGTGGTCTGAACAATAATTGATTTCTTTCTCTCAATGTAACCCTTGATGTAGCCTCAGTTATTGTTGAGTTTGTTGCTGTGAGGGACAGTCACAGCTCCACCCTTCTCCCTTTTTTCCTCCAATCAGAGTATGGCAGTATTCTAAAGGCCCTTGCCACAACCAATAAAAACCTGCGTGGGTGTTACCTGGAGGAGATGCAGCTCCTCCCCCCTGGAGTGCGGGAGCCAATCCTGAGCCTCCAGATCCTGCACAGTGATAGGTCGCTGTTTGTTGGGCTCAACAACCGAGTTCTGAAGATCCCTCTGGAGCGATGTTCCACCTACAGAACCGAACAGTGAGTACCTGGGCCGTGGTCTGCATGTGTTCTGGGCCAAAGACCTGTGAGGTCCGGGGGCCGGAGAGTAAAAGTTTTATCAACTAGTTTTTCAACTCTTGAACTAAGCTGATATGACCAATTATTTATCACTAATTAGAGTTGTGTTTATCAACTTTTGAAATAAATGCTGAGTACTAATGAGAGGACCGTAACTTTCTGAGCATGGATCTTGCAGCTCTAACTGTGCACAGGCGTTGGCTGGGTGAGGGCTTTAGCACCAGCGAGCAGTGAGCCTGGTAACTCTCTGATCTGGTCTGCCTGAGGTAACAACAGTTGAAGAAGCTGAAGCACAGATTTTTACCGTTATTTTTGTCCCTGTTTGTCCTCATATGCTTTAGTAAGTCAGCTGCTCTCAGGCTGACAGGCCTATAATTGTACCTGGACGTCATGCGCCGTTTTGTCAGAAGAAGGAGAGGCTTCCTGCATTGTTTTATGTGCGCTTACATCCTTTAATGGACCGCAGGTGCATCATGCCTGTGTCTGTGCATTAGAAAGTGACAGAGGGAATCGGCTGATGCAGTGTTTGCTACTCTCTGTGACCAGAATTTAACTGGAAGTAAAATCCATTAGTATCTGGAAGCTTGGGAATGGTTTTGCTGAAGGGTGCGGTTCTCGGAGGACTGAATACTGCAGGTCTCATAGTGCATTAATATGTGAGGTGTGCAGCTGAAATCTTCCTAACTAGACCTGGCTTAGATTCCTGTGTAAAGATCACTCCAGTCTAAAGTGCTGTGATATCGCTAACTGCATAGAGGAGCAGTACATTGGTCTGGCGGTTTGTGCGATGAGATGAATCAGGTCATTACCTGCAGCCCTTATCCAACTGCTGGGGAGCCGCCGTCTGCCCGCGGCGAGTCACTGAGACAGAAACAGCTCTAGCGTTTCAGTGACGCACGTGACGACGAGAGGCGTCTTCCCACTGCGCCCCAGCTCTCAGTCCCCGATGTTGAGCGGTGTCACAGAACTCATTCCTGCAGCAAATACCTGCCCACACACACACACACACACACACACACACACACACACACACACACACACACACACACACACACACACACACACACTATGTGCACAGTTCTATGCATCATAGTACATCATTACTCTAAAATGCTGCTGTTATCACTTAGAATTTGCATTGTTACATCACCATTATAGCATATTGCATATCTTTGATCTTAACGGAAAAAGCAAGTGATGCCATATATGCACAGAAATGCAAAGAGCTGACTTTTTGCTATCCAAAATGTGCAATAATTATTTTTTTACAATTTTATTCTCACCAAATAAATCGACAGTAAACGGTGTCAGTTTGTTTTTGAACCATGTCTATGTCCACAGCCATGTCATAGCATTAGCCCTTAGCATTAGCCTGTCAGAAGAGTCCTGTGCCATTTCCTGTATGACACTTGCTGGGCTCAATGAGAGTGACACATTGCGTTAATGCAATCTGATCTAATGGTGAAGATGTGCTGATTTATTTTTACTTAAGTGGACTTTACAAGCAGGCAGAACCACAATGTCACAACGTGGGACTTTATGTGCAAATTGGACATATGATTCAAATTGAGAGTTAAGTCCATCGAACTGATGTTCCAAGGGTTCCTTTTCTCAAAACCTGTCATACTATAGAACAGGGTTGACGAACGTGCACTGCGTTGGCTACAGACCTAACCGTAATTCGCTGCTATTCTCTCAGCATTTTTGCCTCAATGTTTTCAAGAAAACCAGTGTTTAATATATGGTATCAGTCCCACAACAAAACAGTGTGTGAACTAATATGCCAACGGAATTTGCGCATCGCGAACGACAACAATGCCAGTCGTCAGTGCCTTGCAAGAAGAAAGGGAGTCTGCTGAAGAAATTAAGAAAGGTGAGGATATATTATATTCAAGTGTGTGTATATATACAATAATTTAACATCATTTACATTGTAGATGAAAATGAACCAGCAAAATACTGACTTAATAAGTAGCCTGTGAGACGTTACTTTGCCCATTAACCGGTGATGAGCAATAACAAGATCCGCTAAAAACATATTTTGTGTTCCTTTCAAAGATGAGTGCGATAGCTGCCACATAATTAGCTACACGGTATATTACAGTGCGCTCCATAGCCTGACTATAATATCCACCTCCTGCATGGGAGAGCAGGGCACAATCGATGTCATGCTTGCAGCTGTAAACAGCCGAGATGACGACGAACACAAACTTGCTTTCTAAGGCTTTCGTGGTCCTCCGAAGTCAATCGAAGAAACGTGCCTGAAATTAATATTTGGTCAGTTTTGAAAATTCAGGTCATAGCATGTTCTACGGAGTATCATTACATTTGTTGTATTTTCCTTTAATAGGTTAAGGGTGTGTGTTTGAGCGCATGCACAACTGTGCACACAATTCATGGCTGCAGACTTTCGTAAGGATCCGCGTCAGTTATTTTCGTTCAGAAAGAAATTTCCTCGGTCAGTGCGGAGCTGCAGTGTCTACTGAAGTTTATATTGTTATTTTCCGTTCAGTTTTCTTAAAAATGCCTCCTCTGTGCCATTAAATGACTCTGTTCCACACACTGCTGGTGTTTGGGAAGAGGCGAGGTCAGGACAGGGCTCATGAATGAGTGTAGTTGTGTGTCAGAGACAAACAGGGCTCTGATCCAGACTCACTCACACTGCTCCCTTCAGAACCCGTTTCAGTGGAGCTGTGGATGCAGAGCACTGGCAGAACTCAATTTTAGGAACATTATTAACAATATTAATATTTCCAGCCCCGATCACCTCAGGCTCGGAAAGTAATGTTTTCTTAAACGAGTTCCTGGGTGTTTAGTTCCTTTGCATTTCGCCGGGACTCTCTGCCGCTGAGGACAAATTAGACTTGAGTTTATCGCTGTGCCGAACTGTTTAACAAGAGCCATTTATGAATTTATTTTATGTAAATTGCTCTTGTGTGTCGGTGGCGAGTCTGGCGGAGCGTTGTTATAATTACATTTGACCTCCCGTAGCGTGCTGGCCTCCGCCGACTCGTGTGGAGCGCAGCTCTCGCTCTGCAGTGGGAAACTAATTTACTTTTCTCCGGCTTCAATTTGTTTGGCCGGGACATGATGCCGGAGCGAGTTTTTCTTCGAGATCTATCAACTTCACCTGTCATTACTTCAGCAGCCGAGGCTGTCTGTGTTTTACCCCTCGCTGCACCGTGTCCCATCCTTTTCGTCTCCACAGGTGAATGAAATGCCTATGGTCGCCATCACCGGCCGTGCACTCACACACACTCACGCGTGTATGCACCCTCACGTGCACACGCAGGGGGTGGGCTTATCTCTATGGCGTCAGAATCTGCGGTCACTGACGGATGTTGTACACGGTCACCTCGTGCTTTAAGGTGCCTATAACTGAAGTTCTCTTTGTAACGTCAATATTTCAAATTATTGTCAAATCGCGGCTTCCACCGATGTTTACCTGAAGAAGCAAGAAGTGCTTTCAATATTTTACCGCGTTCTGTTTTTGTGCTCGTTTTTTTTTTTTTTTGAAAGATAATTTTATTACTCCTGCGCTGTCATTTATCATTTATAATATTCAGGTACGAACAGTACAGTCCCATACTGGTGATTTCACACCTTTAAGGGTTTAGTATGGATGCTAACATGAGGGCTTCTGTCTGTGGTAACAATTTACAATAAGCGTACATTAATTAACATTAGGTACTGCAGTAAGAAGCATTAACTGTCAGTTAATTAACAGTAAACTAATGGGTCTACTAATCATTTACTAATGGTGTTCATGTTAACTAAGGTATTAATTTATACATTATTGAATAGTTAGATAGTTTGCGGTGTTACTTATGGGATGTTTTCAACTTCATAATAAGGATGTCAAAGAGCATTGATAAACGGTAAGTTAAGGTTACCTAATGCTTATTTAGCTCTCTGATGCATTAGTTAACTGTTAATTAATTGGTAGTTCATGCTTATTACTGCATTAACTAATGTACCCTTATTGTAAAGTGTTACCCAGTCTGTTATACATGATCTCACTCCATTAAAGGTTGAGTACTGATGCGAACATGAGGGCTTCTGCCTGCGATCTCACATCTTCGCGGGTTTAGCTTGGAAGCTAACAGGAGGGCTTCTCTGTGTTGTTTTCGGTGTGAGCTTCAACATGGCGAATCTCGTTTAGTTCAGCACGACCTGCTGGGCTTCCGGGCGCAGGCT
This sequence comes from Gymnothorax javanicus, assembly GCA_029692085.1. Classification (NCBI taxonomy): domain Eukaryota; kingdom Metazoa; phylum Chordata; class Actinopteri; order Anguilliformes; family Muraenidae; genus Gymnothorax; species Gymnothorax javanicus. Next base: position 68,238,317 of record CM056204.1, read on the forward strand.
CGAGCGCTCTGAGGGGCGAGAGAGGACAACCCCCTGCTGCTGAGAGTTTACTGCCTGTTAGTGAGCGGCTCCCCCCCCCCCCCCCCCTCTGCCCTCTGCCCCGCTCCAGAGACACAATTTACCCAGTGCTGCTGCCGCCGGCGTATGGAGTTATATTTGTGCCTCAATCCTGAGCGAGCAGTTGGAGATTTTCAGCACAGAAAAATATATTGTGCTCAACAAATGTCTTTGCATGTTTGCTATGATCAATATGAACGTGCAATAATAACCCCTTTCACTCAGTTTCACTCTATGCCCTCTCACAAACTCATGCTCGACGCGCTGGCAGACTGCAACATGTTCGCTCAAAGCCTCTCTCTCTCTCTCTCTCTCTCTCTCTCTCTCTCTCTCTCTCTCTCTCTCTCTCTCTCTCTCTCTCTCTCTCAATCTGCCCACTCTGTGTGCGCTCAGCTTCACCTGTGCGCTCGCTCAAGCTGTGCACAATGTTACAAATGTGCCACAATTCTGATTGGCTGCTTCCGCTCCAATTAGACGCATTATGACCAACCAGCAAAGAACAGGGGCAAAAGGTAATGACGAGATTCGACTTCAACTAGATTATAGTGCTGCCGTGTTGCGTTGTTTGGGTTAAGGTTAACGTTATATCTCCATGTATCTGGAGACATCGGCTGTTGTGTGACCATTTTGACTCGTATCCCTCTTTATCAATCCTGGCAGCTAACTATAGCATCGGATGATGCCCTCTGAACATCAAAGCCAAAATGTCACACCACAGCCACATTTGAGTGCTTGTGCTTTAGTATTACGCCATGAGTGAAAGGGGTTATTATTGCACATTCATATTGATCATAGCAAACATGCAAAGACATTTGTTGAGCGCAGAATAGATTTTTGTTTGCTCAATTGGAAGTTTTTTTGCACATGTTTAATTTTTCCTCAGAACAAGACTTAAGCGCTTGCGCAATATATTTTTCTGTGCACAAAATCTCCAATTGCTCGCTCAAGATTGAGGTACAAATATAACTCCATACTGGCGCCCTATCAGGGTGCTAAAACACAGCGGTTATGGGCTGCCCGTGGCGGAGCTGCGTTGGCCTGTGAGGGGGGGTGGGGGTGCTGGGAGGGGGCATATAATCAGAAACTCAATGTACTTACTGCCACCTACAGAGTGTGTGCTTTTAAGCGCTCTCTCATCTGGAGGTACGCTAAAATTAGTGCTGATTCTGCCCCAGCCTTAAATGTTTATTATATACCCAGTCAGGGATGCTGCGGATCAGCGATCGCCATCCCGCATCCGCCGCGTCCGTATAGATATTCTTCAGAGCGTTCTACAGATCGCCATCCCGCATCCGCCGCGTCCGTACAGATATTCTTCAGAGCGTTCTACAGATCGCCATCCCGCATCCGCCGCGTCCGTACAGATATTCTTCAGAGCGTTCTACAGATCGCCATCCCGCATCCGCGCGTCCGTACAGATATTCTTCAGAGCGTTCTACAGATCGCCATCCGCATCCGCCGCGTCCGTACAGATATTCTTCAGAGCGTTCTACAGATCGCCATCCCGCATCCGCCGCGTCCGTACAGATATTCTTCAGAGCGTTCTACAGATCGCCATCCCGCATCCGCCGCGTCGTACAGATATTCTTCAGAGCGTTCTACAGATCGCCATCCCGCATCCGCCGCGTCCGTACAGATATTCTTCAGAGCGTTCTACAGATCGCCATCCCGCATCCGCCGCGTCCGTACAGATATTCTTCAGAGCGTTCTACAGATCGCCATCCCGCATCCGCCGCGTCTGTATAGATATTCTTCAGAGCGTTCCACAGATCGCCATCCCGCATCCGCCGCGTCCGTACAGATATTCTTCAGAGCGTTCTACAGATCGCCATCCCGCATCCAGAGCGTTTCTACAGATCGCCGCGTCCCGTCCGTGCAGATATTCTTCAGAGCGTTCTACAGATCGCCATCCCGCATCCGCCGCGTCCGTATAGATAGTCTTCAGAGCGTTCTACAGATCGCCATCCTGCATCCGCTGCGGCCGTATAGATATTCTTCAGAGCGTTCTACTGATTGCCATCCCGCATCCGCCGCGTCCGTATAGATATTCTTCAGAGCGTTCTACAGGCCACACATTTCAACTGATTAGTTTCATACTCACTCACAGCCTACAGATGCACACAGTCTAATGCAGGCTCTTTCATGCTCTCTCTCTCACTCGCACACACGGCTCACACACACACGCATGCACACACTCAGGCACCATCTCACTCGCTCTCTCTTGCAAGCACACACACACTCACATACACACGCTCACACTTTCAGCGGTTGAGTGAAACTCTCTCAAACTTCTCCCTTTATGGTGCTGTAAAACAGACTGATAGAGGTTCTGATGAGGAACAGCCGCTCCTGCAGGTCCTGCTGGGACGGGAGGGACGGGAGGGAGGTCTGCGTCTCTCTCAGGAGGTGAAAAAACACAGATCTTCCCTCGCCATCTGATCACTCTCCTGATTGGCTCAGAGCTGGTGTTAAGGGAGTGTGACGATCTGATCTTAAGGTTGATCTAGGACTGGACGCAGTTGACAGAGAGTGATAACTGTGTCCTGAGTCCAGCTCAGCTCCTCTGAGCTGACGTTAGTTAAGCAGGGCTGGGGCTGGAGAGGAACCGTCACCTCTGCACACGGCCTGTTCACTGTGGTGTTAAAGGAGCGCTGCGGCCCGTCAGTGACACACACTGAAACAGGTGGAGCTTCATGTACAGGGAGTGAATGTGCAGCTGGCTGCAGTGAAATTATGATACAGCTCTGTGTCTGCTAATGACCACCATAGTGTCTCTTCTTGGTGCACTGAACTCTCAGGCTTCACCTCCAGCACTCGCCATTTTGGCTCTGGTAATGGAACTCTTCATGGGCTTCACCTCCAGCACCCGCCATTTTGGCTCTGGTGATGGTGGTTTGTTGCTTGACTAGCAGCTGCTGGGTTGCTGGTTTGAGCTCCCTCTGGGCACATAAAGATGCTAGTTTTAAAATTATATATATATATATATATATATATATATATATATATTAGCCCTCACCACACAAGGAAGGGGGGGGTTTTGCAATGGAGCTGCCAACAGTTCTTCCAGACGAGTAAAAACAAGCGTTTCCAGAAGCTGCTTCATCTAGATGAGTGACATCGTGTGTGTTTATGCTACTAGTCAGGATATTGATTGGCTTCAGAAACGGGGCTCCGTTGAGGAGAGGGATACTGACGATAATCGCTTCAGGGTCGGCTTAAGCAGAAAGCATGTTCTGAGAGAACTCAGAGTCACTGATGACGGAGGCCGGCATGGTGGTGCTGTGGGTCGAGCTGTTACTCGCAGCAATGAAGTCGTGGGCCCAAACCTAGCCTGGAACCGGCTGAGGAGTCAGTGTTCTCCCTGTGTTCTCATGGGGTTCCACTGGTGCTGTGGTGTTCTGCTACAGTCCAGACACACGTTTGCTGGGCTGATTGGAGACTCTGAATGGCCCATCAGTATTAGTGTGTGATTGGAGATTGTGTGTGACCTGTGATGCGCTGGGGATCTGTCCCAGGTGTCCTCTCGCCGCTCTCCCACTGCATGCTGGGATACGCTCCAGCAGGGTGAAGAGTGGGTGGATTTTCCCTGATCCGAAGCCCCGCCCCTCTGGATCCAGGCCGGGTCCCTGTGAATTTTACTGCGCTAATGATGGTGCAGTTAAAAGAGAGATAATAACATGTTTGCCTGAAGAGGCCTTTAAAAGGACAGTGGATTTACACTGCTCTCAGAACCTCTTTTAATGCTCCATTATGGTTTGGACAAACCACAGAGATTTATGATGTCCCGAGACTCTCTTCTATTGTGAGGGCACATGGCTTATTGCGCTTTTATTCCCTCTCTCTTATTACCATATTTATAATCCTCATTTCACCGCTCACTGCTGTGCTGCAGTCTGATGTCACTCAGGTATTGGGGCGTTGTGTTGGGTTGCTCAGGTATTGGGGCGTTGTGTTGGGTTGCTCAGGTATTGGGGCATTGTGTTGGGTTGCTCAGGTATTGGGGCGTTGTGTTGGGTTGCTCAGGTATTGGGGTATTGTGTTGGGTTGCTCAGGTATTGGGGCGTTGTGTTGGGTTGCTCAGGTATTGGGCGTTGTGTTGGGTTGCTCAGGTGGGGGCGTTGTGTTGGGTTGCTCAGGTATTGGGGCATTGTGTTGGGTTGCTCAGGTATTGGGGCGTTGTGTTGGGTTGCTCAGGTATTGGGGCGTTGTGTTGGGTTGCTCAGGTATTGGGGTGTTGTGTTGGGTTGCTCAGGTATTGGGGCGTTGTGTTGGGTTGCTCAGGTATTGGGGCGTTGTGTTGGGTTGCTCAGGTATTGGGGTGTTGTGTTGGGTTGCTCAGGTATTGGGGCGTTGTGTTGGGTTGCTCAGGTATTGGGGTGTTGTGTTGGGTTGCTCAGGTATTGGGGCGTTGTGTTGGGTTGCTCAGGATTGATGTGGGGAAAATACGTACGCAGATACACTCAAGCAATTAGATGTGCTCACTCACACACACAAACGCACACACACGCACCAGTACATGTAAAAACACAAACACACTGGAAAATGTCTCACACTTGTGTTTATCAGTAGTGGGTCAAGCGGCAGTTCTTTCAGGCCCTGAACTAAAGTGACGCATCCGAGACTAAATCCACTGAGGGACCCCTTCGCTTCCATGCTCACCTGCGCTGAAAAATTGTTCAGTTGTAAAAAAATGGGAAGGGGATCTTTAACCCTTTGGCACCTGCATACGCAAATTTCTGTATTATGCTTATTGACTCCTCTGCCCGAATACAACATTTTCTGAGTTTTTTGATTGCCATGGGGTCCTCAGTCTTATCCAGAAAGGGTCGGTGTGGGTGCAGCTTTCACTCCAGCTAAGCCGTTACACACCTGATACTACTGATCAAGCTCTTCAGCAGAGACTCAGATTCAACCTGATCATGCATCTCTGATTTACTCTAAATATGTATAATCTGCTGCATTTTGTTGTAAATAAATGCATCAGACTTGTGCTTAAAGGTATAAGCAACATTTAATTTTGCTATGTCATACCATGAAATGCTTTGGTTAACTCAGAATTTAATAAAAACTTTGAGCATATTGGGTATCTGGTCTTAATTAGCTTGGGCAGAGCAGTCATGTTTGGTTTGTAAAAGCTGGGTGTTGGAGGGGTTAAGAGACATAAGGGTTTTCTGCTGCGACAGCCTTTGGCAAGACGTATGGAGGCTGGAAGAGGGCTCTGCTGCTTGATCAGCCCCTTAGCCGCTCTGTAAATCTGCCCCAGTAATGCTCCAGTGCAGCTCTCTCAATTACAGGGAGAAAAGAACAAAAATAACCCCAAAACAGGCCGTATATCAGCCGCCATGGCCTTCTGATAAGCCCAGAGCTTTTAATAGGCCTTAGAAAAGTTTAGAAAAGTTCCCTTATTTTCCCAGGTGCAGCAGTACGCATCTCAAAAAGCAGCGACTTGACTGTCGCTTGAGTTCAAGTCAGTTTAATTTGTGTTTCGCGCTTTATTTTTTCAGAGGATAGCCATATGGGCGAGTTTCAAACCAGTAAAAACCAGGGCTCTATCCCTAGACAGCAAGTGTCCCCACGGAAAAAAAAAAACATTAACCACAGTGAGGGACAAAACGTCCCACTGGGGAGGAATATTGTGAGGAGCCTGGCTGGGGTGAGACATCTAGCACTGGCCAGTAGATCAAATACAACGAAACTCCTTACAGCAGCTTCTGTTGTCAGTTTGAGTGGCATTTTATACAACTAGTATGTAGCTGGCAGTGGATAAAAACTCTCCTAACGTTGTTCATGTTGAGTTGTATGGAATTGGAACAGTTTTCCTTTGGGGAGCAGCTACAGCCTTCATGTTGGACTGTAGTTCTGCCATCACAGGGCTCCCATCCCCTCACCTCTGCCATCCTGCGGCTGCAGCAGTGCTGTAATAACCCCAGCCCTGACCATGGGGATCATGAAGCGAGTGGAAGCCATCATATAGGTCAGAAAATGCTTCTTGTTCAAACCGATGTTGTCGGTGAGTTTATTTGGCCGTTACTGGAATGGTTAATGAATTCTTAGCCTTGATTGTCTTTATTGTTTTAATTTCGAGCCATAGGAATTTTTATTTATTACTATGTGTTTATTTTTGCACACCCTCTTGCCGTACTATAGGCTTTCTGCTGATCAACACTTCATTGACTACTTTGTCATATTTTTGTCATAATGCGTCAAATATTTTCAGTGGGTGACAGGTCTGGCCTGCAGGCAGACAAGTTTAGCACCCAACCTCTTTTACTTTTGTACTACAGAACCAAGTTGTAATACATGCAGAATGTTGTGTTTGGCATTGTTTTGCTGAAATGAGCAAGGCCTTTCCTACCAAAGATGTCTGGATGGCAGTATATGAACCTCCAAAACCTGTATATATTGTTTAGCATTAATGGTGTCTTCACAGATGTGCAAGTTACCCATGCCTTGTAAAATAGTGCACCCCCATACTATAATGAATGCTGGCTTTTGAACAGTGCACTGATAACAAGCTGGATGGTCCCTCTTCTATTTAGCCCAGAGGACGTGACGTCCATAATTTCCCAAAATAATTTCACAGTTTTGATCAGTCAGACCACAGGACAGTTTCGTACTGCGCCTCAGTCCATCTGAAATGAGCTCGAGCCCAGCGAAGGCTGTAGCATTTCTGGATCTTGGTTTAATATTTGCATGGCAGAGTTTGAACTTGCATTTGTGGATGCAGCAACAAATGGTGTTCACGAACAGTGGTTTACAGAAGTGTTGCTGAGCCAATACAATGATTTCCACTTCAGAATCACGCCTGTTTCTGAGGCAGTGCTGCCTGAGGGCCTGAAGATCGTGGCCATTCAGTATTGGTTTTCAGTCTTGTCCCTTGTGTACAGGGATTTTTCTGGATGCTCTAAATCTTTTGATAATATTATGTACTGTAGAAGATGAAATCCCTAAATTATTTGCAATTTTACATTGAGAAACCTTATTTTAAATTGTTGAACTTTTTCATTCAGCTTTTACAATCCTCTGTAGCCCCTGTCCCAACTTTTTTGAAATGTGCTGCTGGAATCAAATTCAAAATGAGCAGATGTTTTTCACAAAACAATTAAAATTAACTCAGTTTCTTCATTTTATATGTTGTGTTTGCTCTATATTCAATTAAATATACGGTTTAAATGATTTTCAAATCATTGCCTTTTGTTTTTATTTACATTTTACACACTACCCCAGCTATTAGAGAAATGGGTTTGTATAAATACTTTACGATACTACACAATACCACTAAATTTTGTAATTGTACCACTTAATGTTTTGATAATACTGTATTTTTTTTTTGTTGCAAGAACCACCATTAGAAAAAACTCTTACAGTCCTGCAAGATGGTACACCTAATTTGTAAAACTAGATTGACGAATGCAGTATTTACAATATAGTGCATTAATGCTGCGCATTGATATGGGCTATTTCTTGTTCACAAATGGACATGTGGTCATATATAGCTCACACAGGGCATAATGTTTCTGAAACTTGCAGTTTTCTACCAGAGGCTACAATTTATGAACTTGGCCTTCTGAGAATACGTCTGTCCTGAGGAAGACAGAAAAATTTGCTGCTGTACTAGATAATTCATATATCTTACGATTTTCACATTTTCTCAGATTTACCTGACCCACAGGGTCTTTCCTAAACCGGTGTCCCCTGGTTCTCGTTTTAAACGCTTTGTTCCCTGCGGATATTTTGTCTGTGTTCCCGAGAGCTTCCTTGGATGGCAGGTTTTACTTTAGGGTGTTTTTGGGTTGGGGAATGAATGAGTGACAGCAGGGGGTTTATTTCTTGGGCTAAAGGGATTTGTGTCGGGGCTAGTAACAAAGACGCGTCCGATTACCCTCTAGCTTATTGGACACCATATCTATAACAGAGAGAGACTAAAAGTGACATCATTTTTCTCAATTTTTTCATTGAAGTTGTGCAAGGATGATGTATGCGTCTATACAATCAGCATTATGACTTCAGCAGCGAAGCGTGTTTTCCCCTGTGGACCGTGAATTAAGTCTCTGTTTGACAAGCCACCATTCACGAGCGCTCTAAACAGATTCAATCCAAACCCAAGACAGACAGAAGTCCCAAAAACACGTGTTCTGCCATGAAACTGCACTTGTAATAATCCCGCAGGACCGATGACCGAAGTGTTTCCACAGTTCAGTCAGGACACTTACGTCAGATTTACCCATTTATTACAGAATAACATGCATCTGAGTTTGGCGGTGACTCTGCTCGAGTGATGCTCTGGAACAATCTGAGCAAACATGACACAGACAGTCCCTGAGATCACAACCCCCCTGCAGAGCCTGAGATTCTTTACGTTTAAATTAATGAACACAATATGAACAGATGCTGATCATGATGAACAGTGTTATTTATAAAGGAGGGCGCTGGGGAGGTGGGGGAGAGGAGGTGCAGATTTTTATTAGTCAGAGTAGGAGCATGGAGCCAGAGAAATGAATGAATGCTGCCGCGGTTATAAAAGATGGTCGATTGGTTGTGAGAAGCTAAAGTCAAGAATGATTGGACAAAAAGGGGCCTGTGTCTTGACCTGACTTCTGTGCCAGACTGCGCTAATGCTGAAGCTTGGATTGAGTGAACAATACTGAAACAGCTCATTCCTAGTCAGTCTGGTGCAAACTGATCCAGAACAGCAGTACGGCAGTTTAGGCCAGAGCCTGTAGAGATGAGTGCTCTGCAGGGCGGCTGGTGCCTGAATCGCATCTGAACCCTTTTAATCAAAGCGCAGGCCCCAGGTACCCTGCTCTACCACAGTGCATCTGGTCCCGGGCTGGGTTACAGCAAGAGCCCTGTTTACTGCGGCCTTCTCACCCCGTCCTGCACTTCCTCTCTGCTGCCACTAGGGGTCAGATGGAGAAGAGCCTGGTTCAGCAGTTTCAGCATCTACTCCTCCCTCTGCCTCTGCTTTTACAGCTTTTCCTCTCCTTCGGTTGTCCTGTTCGGACCTGCTGAAGTAGGCGTGTGTCACGTTAGAGCTGCCCGTTGTTGCGTTCTGCTGAGTGTCCCTCCGGAGCTTGCTGCTGTGGAGGTCGGCACGTTTAGTGGGGGGTGATGGGTGAGGGGGCGAGCGGGTTTATGGGCCTCCTGACGAGGGTCGTCACCCCTCTTCGATCTCCCCGCTGCTCCTCCCGTCTACAGCCGATACTGGTGAGGTGACACGTCCATCGGTCTCAGGTCTGCTGATAAAAATCTAAAAATGGCACAGCTCTCCTGAGGACTGTCTGCACCGGCCTGCAAACTGTAGAAGCCTCACAGCCTCTGGGAAAAGAGCTGATGGAGGCGGGGGGTCGGTGGTGGGGCGGGGGTCGGTGCGGGGTAAGCAAGGCCGGATCTACCATATGGGCAAATTATTAATTATTAATCATTAGCGCCGAACCGATAATCACCAACAAACATTCATTTCAATTGCCGTACATTCTTTCACACCACGGAACAATCATTACCATCAGCGGAACAAATTATTTTTATTTTATTATTTTAATAGAATTTCAACAACAACCAATTGGCATTTGGCCTTTCTTTGTCACAAGCTGCATGCAAGAAACACTTCACACCTGTACAGGCTCTTTTCCGAGTAAAATGGATTAATTGAAAAGGTATTAATTGAGCAAAACATCGGGAATCTGCCCTTATAATCTGGTATCCAACGCTGTTGCATTGAGAGTATCCGCCACTAGGGGTAAGGGGGGCGGGTCGGAGGAATAAAAGCCCTGCCTTGAGTGAGATGAGGTGTCAAGTTTGTTTTGATCTGGTAAAATGGGTTAGCTCTGTGTATCCAGTGTGGTTCGGTGGCGTTGCTGGGAACAGCTGTCTGTGACCTCTGTCAGATGGAGCCCTGCATTAGCCCTGGGGTCGGTATGTAACACCGAACGGTTTCCTCCGCGCGGCAGAAAGAAAGCCTGTGCTTTTGCATCATTCCCATGCTGTAGGGCTAGTTTGGCTGCGCTGTGTTTGTTCGTTGGGGATCACACGTCTCCTGTCCCCATTCTCCCCTCGGTTTGACATGTTTGTGTTGTGTTGTGTTGGGGTTCTGCGGTCAGCTCCGACTCTAACCGTTGAGGTTGGTGGGCGGGTCCCTCAGTCTCTCTCTCTGACCACACCCCTCTCTCCTGCCCGCAGGCTGTGCCTGGACGCTCGGGACCCCTACTGCGGCTGGGACCGCAAACAGAGGCGCTGCACGACCATCGAGGACAGCTCAAACATGAGCCTCTGGACTCAGAATATCACCGTGTGCCCGGTAAGGGACCGCCCCCACACTGTGTAATACTCCGTTTGAGAATATGGTCAGTATTGAGAGCTGCATTTGGTGCACGGCTGCCCTAACCTGTTCTTGTCAATCTACCTGTGGATTTTCATTTCAATCCTAACAAAACCCAGGTCATTCAACCGTACGAGCATAGCTACCCAGTCCTGTTCTCATTACTTTAAACGAAACCTTTCCCCAAATAACAAAGATATTTCAATTAAAAGAGGTATTTTCAGCCTTTATATAATCCTTGGAACCCCCCAACAAAATACACTGGAGGGATATAAATCATGATTTTCTTGTCATAATTCCAGCCCTCTCAATGCGGGCTGCAAGTCGCCACCATTTTGAAACTCCCCCTATTCAGTGACCTATTGTGCGTAAATGCGTTCTTCAGCCCTTGTTTGGTTGATGTTCTTGTATAACAGCTGACATGAGTTAATAACCTAAATTACTTTATTTACTCTTTAATCGATCAGAAAAGGCCTGAAAACTCTTTCCTCGGCTTTTGATGCTGGCATTTGTACCCGTATGCTTGGCAGTTAACGATGACGATCGCCCATAAGCAACATTTCCACACGAGCTAGTAAGATTGTGTATACATTCTAGTTCTACGTCAGGTGTGTCACATCTTTGCAGGGGGTCTAGACAGAAGATAAGAACATGGCTGCATCCATGTTGAACAGCAATGCAACCAGTTTGATATTTTGAGCAGCCTTTGATACCTTTTGAGAAGCTCTAGCCAGGCACTCACAGCACCAAATTTCATGATCGATACATCATATTAAAGGGTTTTCTGTCCTCAAGAATGTGATGTATAGATATGTACTGAGGTTTGTTTTCCTTTAAGAAAACAAGCCTTATTTTACAGCTGCTAACTCGTAGAAATGGTCACTTACTGAGGGTTGAAATGAGAGCCTGCAGGATGATGCTTTATATCGTCAGGAACAGGGTTGGTCAGCTTTGCTCCAGGATCTCCCGCGGCTGGAGAATCCTTGCTCACGTGCTGAAGTTGTTCCGCTCTTAAATCTCTCACAGCTGAGGAACCTGACCATGAATGGGGGGTTTGGTCAGTGGGCGGCGTGGCAGCCGTGTAGCCATGACGACGGCGACAGCTCTAGCGCCTGCGTGTGCCGCTCGCGGTCATGTGACAGTCCCGCACCCCGCTGTGGAGGGCGAGTCTGCGACGGCCCCACCATCGAGGTGTCCAACTGTTCCAGGTATGACAGGATGCCCACAAACATTAACCTGCGGAGCGACTCTCAGTCAGCTGTGCAGCAGCATCCCTCACAGTTTCTCCCGAACGCCTGCTCCCCCTGCCACTCAACTCCCAGCTCCGCAACCCCCATCTATAAACACCACACCTGCTCACTCTCTCAACAGTTAAACCCCCAGCTGGGGCTGAGCAATATATCCATATTATATCGATATTGTGATATAAGGAAAGATATTGTCACGGATTTTGGATATTGTAATATTATGATATGACGCAATTATTGGCTTTTCTGGTGTTAAAGGCTGCTTTGTAGTAAAGGGATGCAGTTTTCTGCACTAATTAGACTGTTTTAGCTGTTGCCTGTACCTGCATGGATGTGATATCCACATAACTAATGGCAGTTCATCAGAAATCGCATTTCACAGATATTTTGTGAAAGCACCAACAGTTACCCCGAAAATATTGCCACACTATCGATGTTGAGGTGTTCGTTGGAAAATATCTTGATTTTTGACCATATCGCCCAGCCATATCTATTATACACCAACCAATCAATCGATCAATCAATCAATTAATCAATCAATCAATCTATCCCAAGCTATGCTCACCTACAACCTCTCAGCCCCACAGATACTCACGCCTCAGCTGCTCAAACCCTCATTAACTCACCTCCCCAGCCATTTAACACCCAGGCCACTCACCCCTCCCAACATCTAACCCCCAGCTGGCCTCACCTCATCTCCTCAAACTCCAGCTTCTCAACCCTCCATCCACTAAACCCCCAGATTTTCACACCCAAAGAATCAACCTGGGAGCTACTGACATTGTCACTACTGACCACGCTGTCAGCAGTGGTTCAGATTGCCTCAGGAGTTCAGTCAAATTGCCATTTTATACAAATGTTAGCACAGTAATATGAACAACAGCAACCTGTGCTTATTCTAATAATCCCAGTGAAGAAAAACATCCCTGGGCAGAACAGCATCCGCTTCAGTGCGGCCGTGGGGGAAAGACCGTGGTGCTGCCTCCTCTTGCGAGGACAAAATATAAATGGGATTTCCAAAAATGAAAGACACAGACTGAAAGAAATATTTGCTCCCCCAAGCCTTAGCATCACACTGCTCTCTGTGTGTGTAGGGCAGCATCACACTGCTCTCTGTGTGTGTAGAGCTGACTCCATTACAGTGTGTGAGGGCGCGTCATGCTCTCTCTCCTCTGAATCTGATAAGAGTCCTTTAAGTCTTTGCATAACCACACTGGATTAAAACTGAGGTGGCGAAAATTGAATTGCGTGTGACAGGAAGTAGCAATTAAATCACGAAAAGTGCAACGCCAGAACAAAGCACTTTAGCAAATTGAGAGGATTTTTTTATGGGCAGTTTAGCTTCTCAAAGCCCCTACCTCGCTGTTCTACGGTCCAGGCGTCTTATTTAAAGGGAAATCCATTGGCTTTATGTGCTTTCAAGGACAAAAAAAGGTCTTTGGTCATCTAAACTCCGCAATATCGATATGAAAATTATATTACCTCTTTTCATTTGGGAATGGTGAAGGTCTTTCAAACAAGTCACTACGTGATAGGTTTTCAACAACACAAGGTAATTAAACTTATAATTTTATGAAAATTGATTTTAGCGCTCTAAGGGTTAAGACTAAAACAGTGGTAAGACAGACAGGTTTTGCAGTGAAGGCTGTACTGTGTCGTTTGTAGCATCTGTGTTTTGGGTTTGCACTCAGATGTTGAGCTCCCTGTTTTTCAGGAACGGGGGCTGGACACCCTGGTCCTCCTGGGGACAGTGTAGCACCAGCTGTGGAATCGGGTTCGAGGTTCGGCAACGTTCCTGCAACAACCCCTCGCCCCGACACGGGGGTCGCGTCTGCGTTGGGCAGAGCCGAGAGGAGAGGTGAGGGGGTGTGGGGGAATCAGGATTCGGGAAAACTAGAGATGGCTTCTGGCAGAGGCTGCCTGACTGACCACGGGGCTGTTTGGAAGTAGAATGAGTGCGCTGGGTGCCAGAATGGGAAGGAATGAACAAAAATGAGAAAAAATCTTGCATTCAGCAATTCTTGATGGCACAGAAATATTGTCTCTGGAGAGTAATTGGTTATGTAATTTAACAATAAGGTCAGCAACTGCTGGTGTTTCTTGAGGAATTTCAAATTCCTGGACCCTGGGCAGCGGTGTCACCTGAGATCACACCTGTCCCCTTTCGTTGTCCAGTTTGGCTTCTTTTCTTGTTTTAAAAGCTTTACAATGTCAAGGTAATCTATACTCCCTCTGAAGAGCTTTGAGCAGCGAGTCGCCGGATAAGTGGCTGGCGCAAAATGTCCTCTCAGAGTCGTGTCTGGACAGCTTGCGGCCCACTCTTCTCGCTGTTAGTGCTCTTGAAATGGAGCTGTAAGGCTCTCTGGGAACAGTTTGGTGGGATCGATACGCCCGTAGCGGTATTCACTAAATCGGGCTCTAATGAACACAGCTTTCTGAAATTGTCCCTTTAATGAGCCCAGCTCCTTTCTTTAATGGCATTTTAAATTATTTTGACCGTCTATGGGGGCTAACCGTGTGCCGGCCCTGTCCTTTCAGCTACTCGAGACTTTGTTTACTGGTGAATCAATAATGTATTGGCGGTAAATCCTGATTCACTCGATCGAGTAGACGAGTTTGTTTCAGTCTTTGTGGTATCTGAACTGAAAAGCTTGAAACAATGGGTGACTCTGGTGGGTGCGATTGGCTTCATTATTGCAGAAGCGGTTTCAAAGTTCTGTTCCTATTATCTGAGCTGTATTGCAATATCTGGGCTACAATCAGATACACGGAGAAAGATCATGAATGACAAAAGAATCCAAAATTTTATGCTTCAAAGAAAAAGTTGTATTTTACATGGTGGCTGTTTGTGTACTCGTCATATTGATCTTTGTGGCCCTACTGATCAAAACCCTGCACATGGCAGTAAAATTATTCTTCATATCTTAATAAAATATCATAATAAGCATCAGAAGCCCAATTAAAATTTATCTGGGTCAGTTACCACACCTATTTTTTGAATTTCAATTCTGCATTAAAAATGAGAAAAAAGGCTTCTATTCGAAGGTTGTCTGTCAGATTTTTTTTGGTCTACTGTCTTGAAAGAAGACTGCAAACTGTGAGAAGGATGGACCTTGATTTATTAATGCTCCATTCACACAGGACTTAGGATTGTGCAGTATGTTTGTTCCAAAACAAATTTCCTGATTTGTGAAATAGAACTTGATGATAACTTAATGTATATCTGAAAATCTTGTCTATGTGTGCGGGGTATTTGGGAAAGAATTGGTGTTAATGATACCCGTGGGAAAGTCGGGGAAGTGCATCCAATTTGCATAAATAACATTTTTCGGCTCAGAGGTACATCGCTGTGGAGGAATTTTTGCCCACTCTCCTTTAATTCAGCCACATTGGAGGGTTTTCGAGCATGAGCTGCCCATTAAAGGTCATGCTACAGCACTGCAATCTGAATCAAGTTGGAACTTTGACTAGGCCAACTAAAAACTTAAAACCTTGTTTCTTTTGAGCATTTCGGGGGTGTACATGTTATTCGCAGTGTCCTGTTCTATAACCCAACTGTGCTTGAGTTTTTGGTCACAAACTCATGGCCAGACATTCTCCTTCAGGATTTTCTAGTAGAGGGAAGAATTCATGGTTATGTCAGTTGTAGATAGTAAGGCAGGTCCTGAAGCAGTGTAGCAGCCCCAGACCCTCACACTTTCACACCCGTGTTTGACTGTCTATAGAATGTTCTTATTGTGGAATGCTGCGTTAGCTTTATGCCAGATTTAACAGAACCCATGTCTTCCAAAAACCGGTTTTGTCTCGACAGTCAACAGAATATTTTCCCTGAAGTTTGGGGGGGTCATAAAAATGTTTTTTAGCAAATGTGAGACAAGCCTTTGTTTACTTTTTTGGTCAGCAGTAGTTTGCTGCTCTTCCATGGATGCCATTTTGCCTGGTCTCTTTCTTATTGTTGACGTTATTGAAGGCAAGTGAGGCCTGCAGTTCTTTAGATGTTAGTCTGGGTTCTTTTGTGACCTTATAGATAAGTTGTTTATGCGCTCTTGTAGGAATTATGGTGGGCCGACCACTCCTGAGAATGTCCATCACTGTTCCGGGTTTTCTCAGGTCATAGATAATGGCTCTCACCATGGTTCACTGGAGTCCCAGAACCCTAGAAGTGGCTTTATAACCCTTTCCAGACTGATAGATGTCAATGACTTTGTTTTACATCTGATTTTGAATTCCTTTAGATCTTTATTCCTTTAGATTCCTTTAGATCTTCCTTTAGTGTTCCTTTAGATGACACTACTGTTCGCGAAAAGACGGAAATTGTAATGTTATGTCATGTTATGTAGCCTTACAGGGTCAAATACTGGCCTTGGTAAACACTGGTCGCCGGCGACAAAAACAGCCGAACGGAAAAACAGCCCATATAATGAACCCCAGAAACATGCAATTACGGAAAGAACAATCCTAAATATTAACATAAATGGGTGTACAGCTAGCTTAAATTTACTATTACTATTCAAGATGGCAGTTTTGCATTTGCATTTCTGACATAAACCAGTACTGTCAAAAGCACAATGTTATTAAATGTCCGACCGATACTTTTCCAATAGGCTACTTGGGGATTCCGTGTTATGATATTTTGTGTCAAGAAAATTGGTATATATTTTGCATGTATATTCTGTAATAAGTGTTTTTCACTCATGTAGGATATATAAAGCAGAATCACTGAAATGTTGTCACTTCGTCTTTTACTTCTCGAATCTTTACGTCAGTTCACACATCCCACTTTCTAGTTCATTCACCAACCCAGTTTTCTAAGTCTTTGAAGCTTTGTTTTGTCTTGCAAGATGTCTCGACGTAATGAACTTAGAGGTATGTTTAAGTTTTTGCAAATTTTTTCTCAATTAATTTCTGCTTGAATTCGTATATATTTTGGTAGTCCTAATATAAATGGTAATATTGTGCGGTTATATCGCCCAGAGAGGAAGACAGGTTCCATAAAAAATCTGTCACTGTAAGCAAACCCCCCTCGGTGAAAAACCAGTTATCCATTACTAACTCAATAGGATATCGAAACAATACCGTTAGCTAACTGGTTAATCTTCCATCTTTTCGCAAAAAGTGCTGTATGTTCTGTATTTAGCTTACTTCACATTGCCAGACAGGTTCTATTTAAGTGATTTTAGTAATTGAAGGGCTCTTATTTTTCACTTGGTGCCAGGTAGGGTTTGGATAAGTTTTCTTCTTCAATAAATGAAGTCATCATTAAAAATCTGCATTTGGGGTTTACTTGGATTGTTTTTGTCTAATGATATAATTAGTTTGATTTCATGTTTGAATGTAAGTGTAATAGATATGCAAAAATGAAATAAATCCTAAAAGGGGCAAATAATTTTTCACAGCACTGTGCGTCAGGGCCTTGTGTATGTGCTCTGTTTTTCTATGAGCGCCATGCAAGTTTTCTAAATGAGGCCCTGCAATAGGAGGAGAGGCCGACGGCCCAGATCTGCTCTGTGACAGCGCTCCGCTCAGGGGTACTGGCCTATCAGTCGCCTCACAGAGAAAAAGCCACTTGTGAAAACAGCAAATAAGAAGAAGAAGGTTAGACGAGAAAAAGTTTGGAGCGATATAAGGTCAGCAAGGCCTCGAAGGCTGTCTCTTTCGTATTTCTGCAGCTTGTTTGTGGTGGGTTCTGCTCAATGAGGCTGCCAGTGGAGGGCCTGTGAGGCGCCTGTTTCTCCAGTTAGAGGTTTTGTACGTGTCCTTTTGCCCAGAGGTGCATCTGGGCTTTGTAGTTCTCTGTTAGTCCTCCTCGGGTCCTGCTCGTTCCCTCTGCACATGAGAGTAGTGTGCTATGTATATTCCTGAGGATCATCTGTAACATAACGACTTAATGCAACTCATCCTTCCGCATTTAATATTATATTAATTTAATAATTTGCATTAAATACATTCTTTTGTCAAGCTGATTTTCCACTGGTGATATAAACCTTAGAAAAGGATTGGGAGTCAGTTCAAAAATCCTCTCAATCTTAATTGAATTCTAAATTTAATATACTGTACCACATTCTCATTGTAAAACATTTTTACTTTTTTGACTGTGCCTGAGATATTTTTATATCATCCATCAGTTAAGTGTTGCTAAAATTAATTTGAACACTTATTAAAACTTTTTGTATGAAATCTTACTTCTTGTATGTGTGGGATAGTCTTCATCTCTAAAAAAAAACACTGACAAGTTTCTTAGTTTCTTGAAGATGATGTTCATTCTTAGCCATTTTGGACCATTTTTAAGTTTTACAATTACTGTGCATTAAATCACAGAGAAATGTGTGTAACTTCTGCTGCACTGTACATGACCGGAGCGCCTCCTCTCATTGGCTCATTGGCACAGTTTGTTTCAGGTCAGGTGACGCTGTGTGTGATGCTGGTGCGCTAGAGTCATGGCTGCTGAAAATGGGGCTCATTTGAATTTGATTTGATTTCCTAAATTAATTGAAATTTGCAACATTATCAATACTTTTTCTCAGAATCATCAACATGTCTCTGTGATTCCATACTCCTGAACAGAAATGCTTCTAAACAAAAAGACAGGCTGTATTTTTATTGTCTGAACATATCAACATATCAGTGTACGTGTTTGTACCCTTACAGGCAGGTAATACATCTAAACATGAAGAGTTCTGAACATGTGAACAGGGTTTTTCCTGGCTCAGAGTGAGCTGGTGGTGGTACTCGGTCATAGGCTCCTGCGCACACTCTAAATATTGTTGAGCCGGGGGGGGAGTTTAGATGCTTTTTATTTTGTTAGGGGGGGTGATTACATACCTCTTATTTTGTTTACTATGCTTTTTTTTTTTTTTTTTTTTGATCGCGGGAGCATGGCACTAATATTACGCAAATTCCGCATTTTCTTGTCTTTTTTTTTCGCGCACGCTAATGAGAATGCGATACAGAGAATCGCGTTGGGAGCTGGTGGCGGTAAGACATTAGGTGGCGGCAGCCGCCACCAAATTCTCTATGCAGGACAAACCCTGGTGAATGTCTGCATGAATGAGAGAAGAGGCCAATCTTTTTCAAAAATGGCTGATGCGGCTCCAGATTTCTGTTTTTGCCCTGCCCCAAGGCACCTGAGTGTTTGTATCAAATTCTTGATTGAAAACCGCGATAAGTGAAACACCGTGATCGTTTTCGGTCAGGCACCCGCCCTTTTTGGGTAAATCGGATTCCTGTGGCGTCAGTGGTAAATGCTCTAGGCTGCACACGTCTCCTAATGTTTGACTGACTGAAGGGGTCCTCGGTGTCCGCAGGTTGTGTAATGAGAAGCTCTCCTGCCCGCTTCCCGTCTTCTGGTCTTCATGGGGCTCCTGGACCAAGTGCAGCGGAGAGTGTGGAGGAGGGGTGCACTCGCGAGTCCGGAGCTGTGAGAACGGAAACAGCTGCCCCGGCTGTGCCCTGGTACGGCTGCACTACATATCCCACAATCCACTTTCTCCTGGGAAACATAGACCTCCATCAGCACTCTTCCAGAGCTTAGAAGTTCTGCTCTGTGTGCTGTTGTTGGGGATAATGTTTGCTGAAAAATTTCCTGCATTCGTAACACAACTGTTTAATGTTGATCATCCTTCTGCATTTGATAGTACATTTTTAAAATGCGATTTGGGGTAAGTTATCTCAATAGATGTGTTCTGACTGATTTTCCATTTGCGAGATTACAAACCTTAAAAAGAGTTTGTGAGAAACTTCAGAAATCTTTTCAGTTTTAACTGAATGCTTGGATCAATACACTTTACCTTGTTCTCATGTCAGGGTTTGGGTCTTTCTGGAGCTCTTTTATGTATATCTTGTAATTGTGTTAGTTATTTTTCATGTTGCGTTGTTTGTTTCAGCAGTTCTGTGTTTTAGTATAGCCGTTCCATACATCTGTCACTTGCCATATGCTCATGCGCGCTGCCCCCTGTTTGCTGTTTGATTGTTTCCCATTTGTAGCCACATCTCCCTGCATCTCCCTGGCACGCCTCACCTGCAGCCCATTGCAATCAGTCATTTAGCTTCCCTATATATTCCCCCAGTTTAGCGTCTGACCTTTTGAGTTTGTTGTTCAGATTCTTCTGTGTGAGCATTACGATGGTTTTCTGATTTTCTGCTCTCAACTTGGTTTGTTTTCAGTTCCTTAATTCTGTCTTATCCCTCGTGTGCAATGGTCTACCAGTGTTTGATATTCTTGTTTGGCTTTTTGATAACCGAGTTGTCGAATGTTGTGGCTTTGGCATACCCACTTCCTGGTATTTGATCTTTAAACTACTCTACGATTACGATTCTGGATTGTTCTTCGAGCACTGCATTCTTCCTGCATGTGTTTGACCCGGACTGTCTGACCAAGAATCCTGGCCAGTGTCTGAGCTGAATATTTTCTGCGCATGAGTTCTGATGGGGTCAAACCCAAGGTCACGCCAACCATAATTGTCATTTGACCCTTGGTTCAGTGAGTTTTATCCTTGTTGCAGAAGTGAACCTATGAGCCTGAACAGGCTGATACTCTTCTCTCTCCCACACTTATTCTAGCTCCGCTTTCACAGCAGAGTCAGTCTGAAACCGCTCCTCATTAGAAGCCGAACTCACTAGATTTATTCAGACAAATTTAAAATCCAGTTGCAATTCTTTTTGTATTGAACTGCAGAGTGCTGAAGACCGTGAAAATAGGAGAATGAGTCGATTTCTGCAGCTATTTCAATTTTATATTTTGGCTCATTTCCATTACTTTTTTTTTAATCTAAGTCTGTCAATGAGGCGAGATAATTTGAATTATTTCAAGATATGCCATTTAAGTGGGGACATTCAAGCACTTTTAAAGCAATTTTAAATTAACTAATATTTTCCTTAATGGAAGAGAAAGAATATTTGAAGTGTTATAATAAAGCATGTTGTTGCAGTGTGAAATATGCAGGCTCACATCGACTCCAAAGTACTTTAAAGAAAACTCTTGAACATGGGTTGGATGTGTAGACATTCAATTAGATCTTCATTAGTGATTATAAAGATAGAAGGTACTCTTTCTAGAGTCTACAGAGATCAGTGACACTCCTTCATTGTACCAGAACAGCAAATCATAAATGAAATGGATCTAACATCATCTATTTCTTGTACATCATACTACAGACATATGGTGCACATACAAGCACAGTAAAGGACAGCTGTTACCACTGATATAAGCAAATGAATGAAAATTTAGCCATTGTTGCAATTGACTATTAAAGATTTAGTTCATTTTAGCTATTTTGTTTAAATGTACGCTGAGTAACCTTGCTGTAAGTTACAAGCCGTTAGTAACTGTATGGCCAGACAAAATCATGGATATTATGGATTTACTTTCCCTGTGCCAGGGCCATGTCCACCATCGCCATGGAGTTTATGGAGGTTTCTGGCAATTGGACTGCCATTGTCAACCTATTTTATTTAAATTTGGTGTAGGCAATAGAAGTGGTGAGATCTCAATGCAAATAAAGTTTGGATAAAATCAGATCAACAAAATAAATGAGTCATTTACAAAATGGATAATTAATTGAGGGTCTTAATTTTGTCACCCTCTGGGCCTAGATTTGTACTGAAGACTGACAGGAGGTCTCACATTGCACATCAGGTCGTGACCTTGACCTTGAATTTGACTGTAGACTCTAGGGTCAATGTCAAAGAGGAGAAAGGCCTGTATCTTGTTTAATATGGCATTAAGTACTAAGGTTTGTATTAGGGACTGATAAAGTCATGTACTGCCTATCAGTTCGTGGCCTTGAATTGACCTTTGACCTTGGGTTCCAAAGTTTAACAGGAAACACCCTACATCTCACTTACTGCACAAACCACACACCCACATAAGACAGACCTGTATCATTCTAAATTACTTCATTCTGGAACAAGCCAGGACTAATTCAATCACCATTATCAGCCTGATTGATTGCTTAAGCCTTAGATCGCTGAAATACATTTTTTTTAATGTAAATTCAATTATCTTATGCTGTTGAAAACCTATCATTTGGCAATTTGTTTAAAAGAGCTCCCTTGCAGGAGATATTTTAAATAAGTCAGCACATGAAAGGTTTTCAACAGCTTTGATTTTGATATCTTACATAATTGAGTAATAATAGCTTTGCACTCTAACGGTTAAAAAATAACTTGTGAGTCACATGTAATCACGGAATATACTACTACGTTTTGAGCTTAGGTTTGCATCTGGAACTAATTGGAATATAGTTATTGTGAATTAGTTTGTGACCTTGGACTGAGTTTTGACCTTAGGATCAGGGCTGAATGATGATCTTTCAGTGTTACTCTGGTGACCGAGTAACACAAGTGGTGGGGATAAATATATTGGCTGTCAGTGACCAAACTTGATTTTAGTGAGCAGTTCTGTGAGAAACAATCAATGTCCTGATCTCCCAAAAAAACTTAATGGTTCAAGTCACACACACCATCCAGAATTTCGCACATTTGTTTCAAGTTGGTAGTGTTTGAACTCAGTAATCCTTTACAAAACCCCAGCATTTGCTTTGTATAAAGCAATTGCTCTCTGCAGCCTAAAGCTTCAGTCTTGGCATGTGAGAGATCCTCCCTAATTTTAGCAGGTTTAGATCTGGAATTAAAATTGCAACTCCACCCCCATATTCATTTATATTCCTCCTATTAATACCGCAGCACAACGCTTTCACTCCAGCAACCTCACATATCACATCAAGACGTGTTTGTAATGTTGCTCGTACGTGTTAATTATCTGCCTGTACAATTTCTACAATTTCAACGACAAAGTGGCTTTCTTGCAAACTTACACACATTATTTATCAGCAGGAGGTCTTGCTGAGCTGCTAATTGGTTGAATGTAGTGTGCCAATAGGATTGAAATGAAATCCTACAAGCAGCTAAATCTCCACCACGAGAGTTTGGCTCCATCAGTTTTCATGAATCATCTCGCATATTTCATCCCTCGTCACAGGGAAAAGTCTGGATGTTTCTTCAGTCTGACAGGATGACTCTGATGATTCCAGCTGATGTCTATGGTACAGGACAGTAGCACAGGAGCATGCTCAGTAGCTCCTGAGTGACTCACTGTGCCCCTCCCCGCCCCCACCTCCTCCCCTCCTCGTTCCCCTTAATCCTCAGGAATATAAGGCCTGTAATCTGGAGGCGTGTCCTGAGGTTCGCCGAAACACCCCCTGGACCCCCTGGATGCCAGTTAACGTGACGCAGGGAGGGGCGAGACAGGAACAGCGGCTGCGCTACACCTGTCGAGCCCAGCTGTCCGACCCCCATGAGCTCCAGTTCGGCAAACGCAAGGTGGAGACGCGCTTCTGCCCGAACGACGGATCTTCTGCCTGCGAGACCGACAGTGAGTCCCGCTGAATCTTTGCTTTTGTGCCCCAAATCAGCAGAGAGGAGAAAAAACACATCCCAAACAGCGCCATTGTATTCTCACACGGTAGGCCTG
The DNA here is from genome assembly GCA_029692085.1 of Gymnothorax javanicus. Classification (NCBI taxonomy): domain Eukaryota; kingdom Metazoa; phylum Chordata; class Actinopteri; order Anguilliformes; family Muraenidae; genus Gymnothorax; species Gymnothorax javanicus. The sequence continues at coordinate 68,261,409 of CM056204.1, forward strand.
TGCTTTACCCATGCCACAGGAACCCAGCTCACTGCGCCACAAGTGCACTTCAGTTTTTATAATGTCAGACCACAGAGGCCATTTCTCACCACAGTCATGACTGACCAGCCTCAGACTTTGCCCACAATGAGGTTCCTCAGCCAGAACTGCAATACCTGCAGACTTTGAGCTAGAGCCTGAATTAGCTGTGTTATCACCCCTTCGAAATACAGACTCTCCAGAGCACATCGTCACTAAATTATTGTGTTCACTGCCTTATGCTGTCATGAAAGGCTTTTTTGGCCCAACCCTGTGGGTGGTTCTGCCTCTCTGTGTGAATTTTAAAAGGCAGAAGGCAGAAGAATTGTGAGTTATATACTAATTATATGTTTCATCTGGTTATATTTAGCGGTTGAATGTGAGAGGCTACAGGATTAAGACGGACGCAGCACTCAGGTGCACTAACCAGCCGACTCTTCTGTAACCTTGAGCTGGCAGAGATGAGGCCTTGTTTGGCTAAAAAATGATGCAGTAATAAAAAAAGAAGCTCCGTTGCCACAAATTCTACCCTAACTGAAGGGAGAGTTTGCTAAAACTTCCTTGTGGTCACATAGGGAGTTATTACCTGGGGATGAGAAGGAAAAATGACCCTTCCACACCCTGTCAGATTATTATATCCCCCAGACGACGAGATGGGGACCCTACGAATCAGCGATCGTCACGCCGCGTCTGTAGGAATTTGCTGGTGAGCGCTGTACTGGCTACAAATTTTAACTGATTAGTTTCATAGTTGTCGTGGGCCTTGTGTGTGGTAAGGTCATGCAGCCTATCGATTTTGGGAGCGATTGCTTTAGGGGGTTCGGGGATATGCGTCCACCAGCTGGCGACCAACTGTCTAGTTTTTGTCAGAAGTGATGTGATCAGAAGCCCCCTTCATTTCTTAAGCCCGACCAGTAAAACTGAATCACCTGTGTAACCTGAGTCTGAAACACAAGTGAATAAATCACATTAAATTTATCAGCTGTTTTCCTGCCGGGGTCTTGATAGCACGTGGAACATTTTCGGCTGCTTGGCTCTTAACGAGCCTGTCCTTTACATAATTAAACCTGCCGTGGGGAAAATACTGCAAGAGCCGCGGGTCAGTGTATTATTCAGTTTTTTATGTGGTTGTAATGAATTGTGCATTAAGCATATGTTCATTTCTCTCTGCTATAGGGTAAGTGAATGATCTGAAAGTACCTGTCCGTCTTCATTAGCTTTATCCAAATTTAATGACAGCTCTCTGCAGATAAAATTGCCCTATCGACAAACCTTTGAAGGGCATTGCCACACGTGCCCATGGGTTTCCCAGATGGGATCTGTAAACGCCTACAATGTGTCACGTAATAGCCTGTAATGTTCAGTATTGACTTAGTCAGGATGACATCACAGTGGTGATTTTGTTGGCGTAAGGGGCGAATGGCGGGGAGAGAGCAGTTAGGATGCCTGCACAGCTGCATGGCCTTAGTGTGTGCTGGATCTCTTTCCATTTTGTCTTTGAATTGGATCAGTTTATTGTGTCATTTGAGCTCTTGGCAAAGTGCTCTCATATTCCTCCGCGATTTTTGATCTATTAGTGTATTTTCCTGCACTTCTGAGCTGAACATGTGCTATCAGTACATGAAGAGCTCAGCCACGCACATCTCCTCTCTGGCTCTGTGATCAATTTAATATCAAACTAAATGACAAATTTGTGTATCATACACACAGCAAGCCTTCACCATCTACTGCTCTTTAACCTTGACCCTCAACACTGGAGAAAACTGCAAAACTGAACAAGCACGATGTAAACTTTCTGTAGTACGCAACGCCACACGCTGTATTTTCTCTTCGCTCGCATTTTGCTTGCTTTTTCTTGCTTGTTGCAATGCAGAAGTACTGGCACAAGCACTAAAACGCCCCGATGACTGACCAAGTCAATAAATGTAGTAGTATGTATCTTGTCTAAATCATGTGTATGCATAACCTGTCATAACTTGTAGCTTCTGTAATGTCCTGCATAATTCAACTGTCTAATGACATTTTACATAAGCATAAGGTGCATATATGACCTATGTAATATCCTCTGTATGCTACAAATGTAATATCATTTACATGTAAATTGAAGGAGTATAATAACCTGTACCCTGTGTAATAATGTGTAGGCATTTCCTGTGTGATGACCTGCTTGCATGATCAGTGTAATACCCTGAAACCTGTGTCCCATAGCGCTTGTGGAAGACTTGCTGAAGACAGGTCGGCCCATGGTTCGAGCAGCAGGAATCAGTTGGTCTGGCTGGGAGATGTGGTCCGCCTGCTCTCAGGACTGTGCCAAGGGCTTTCGAACCCGCAAGCGCACCTGTGCCACCCCCGAGGGCAAGAGCAGCCCCTCGGCCTGCAGCGGATCTGCAGTCGAGTACCAGGAGTGTAACCAGCAGCCCTGCTCAGGTAAAGTCTCTATTGCACACTGCAGATCCCTCACACACCACTGTAACCCCCAGCCCTGCTCAGGTAAAGCCTCTATCACACACTGCAGATCCCTCACATGCCACTGTAACCCCCAGCGCTGCTCAGCTAGTCTCTATTACACACGGCAGATCCCTCACACACCATTGTAACCCCCAGCGCTGCTCAGGTAAAGCCTCTATCACACACTGCAGATCCCTCTCACACCACTGTAACCCCCAGCGCTGCTCAGGTAAAGCCTCTATCACACACTGCAGATCCCTCACACACCACTGTAACCCCCAGCGCTGCTCAGGTAAAGCCTCTATCACACACTGCAGATCCCTCACACACCACTGTAACCCCCAGCGCTGCTCAGGTAAAGCCTCTATCACACACTGCAGATCCCTCACACACCACTGTAACCCCCCAGCCCTGCTCAGGTAAAGCCTCTATCACACACTGCAGATCCCTCACTCACCACTGTAACCCCCAGCGCTGCTCAGGTAAAGCCTCTATTACACACTGCAGATCCCTCACACACCACTGTAACCCCCAGCGCTGCTCAGGTAAAGCCTCTATCACACACTGCAGATCCCTCACACACCACTGTAACCCCCAGCCCTGCTCAGGTAAAGCCTCTATCACACACTGCAGATCCCTCACACACCACTGTAACCCCCAGCCCTGCTCAGGTAAAGCCTCTATCACACACTGCAGATCCCACACACACCACTGTAACCCCCAGCCCTGCTCAGGTAAAGCCTCTATCACACACTGCAGATCCCTCACACACCACTGTAACCCCCAGCCCTGCTCAGGTAAAGCCTCTATCACACACTGCAGATCCCTCACACACTGCTGTAACCCCCAGCCCTGCTCAGGTAAAGCCTCAAATACACACTGCAGATCCCTCACACACCACTGTAACCCCCAGCCCTGCTCAGGTAAAGCCTCTATCACACACTGCAGATCCCTCACACACCACTGTAACCCCCAGCCCTGCTCAGGTAAAGCCTCTATTACACACTGCAGATCCCTCACACACCACTGTAACCCCCAGCGCTGCTCAGGTAAAGCCTCTATCACACACTGCAGATCCCTCACACACCACTGTAACCCCCAGCCCTGCTCAGGTAAAGCCTCTATCACACACTGCAGATCCCTCACACACCACTGTAACCCCCAGCCCTGCTCAGGTAAAGCCTCTAACACACACACTGCAGATCCCTCACACACCACTGTAACCCCCAGCCCTGCTCAGGTAAAGCCTCTATCACACACTGCAGATCCCCACACACCACTGTAACCCCAGCCCTGCTCAGGTAAAGCCTCTATTACACACTGCAGATCCCTCACACACCACTGTAACCCCCAGCCCTGCTCAGGTAAAGCCTCTATTACACACTGCAGATCCCTCACACACCACTGTAACCCCCAGCCCTGCTCAGGTAAAGCCTCTATTACACACTGCAGATCCCTCACACACCACTGTAACCCCCAGTGCTGCTCAGGTAAAGCCTCTATTACACACTGCAGATCCCTCACACACCACTGTAACCCCAGCGCTGCTCAGGTAAAGCCTCTATCACACACTGCAGATCCCTCACACACCACTGTAACCCCCAGCCCTGCTCAGGTAAAGCCTCTATTACACACTGCAGATCCCTCACACACCACTGTAACCCCAGCCCTGCTCAGGTAAAGCCTCTATTACACACTGCAGATCCCTCACACACCACTGTAACCCCAGCCCTGCTCAGGTAAAGCCTCTATCACACACTGCAGATCCCTCACACACCACTGTAACCCCAGATCCCTGCTCAGGTAAAGCCTCACCACTGCAGATCCTCACACACCACTGTAACCCCCAGCCCTGCTCAGGTAAAGCCTCTATCACACACTGCAGATCCCCTCACACACCACTGTAACCCCAGCCCTGCTCAGGTAAAGCCTCTATCACACACTGCAGATCCCTCACACACCACTGTAACCCCCAGCCCTGCTCAGGTAAAGCCTCTGTTACACACTGCAGATCACTCACACACCACTGTAACCCCCAGCGCTGCTCAGGTAAAGCCTCTATCACACACTGCAGATCCCTCACACACCACTGTAACCCCCAGCCCTGCTCAGGTAAAGCCTCTATCACACACTGCAGATCCCTCACACACCACTGTAACCCCCAGCCCTGCTCAGGTAAAGCCTCTATCACACACTGCAGATCCCTCACACACCACTGTAACCCCCAGCCCTGCTCAGGTAAAGCCTCTATCACACACTGCAGATCCCTCACACACCACTGTAACCCCCAGCCCTGCTCAGGTAAAGCCTCTATCACACACTGCAGATCCCTCACACACCACTGTAACCCCAGCCCTGCTCAGGTAAAGCCTCTATCACACACTGCAGATCCCTCACACACCACTGTAACCCCAGCCCTGCTCAGGTAAAGCCTCTATCACACACTGCAGATCCCTCACACACCACTGTAACCCCAGCCCTGCTCAGGTAAAGCCCACTATTACACACTGCAGATCCCTCACACACCACTGTAACCCCCAGCCCTGCCAGGTAAAAGCCTGCTCACACACTACAGATCCTCACACACCACTGTAACCCCAGACCTGCTCAGGTAAAGCCTCTATCACACACCACTGTAACACCCCAGCCCTGCTCAGGTAAAGCCTCTATAAAGCCACACACTGCAGATCCCTCACACACCACTGTAACCCCCAGCCCTGCTCAGGTAAAGCCTCTATTACACACTGCAGATCCCTCACACACCACTGTAACCCACACACTGCAGATCCCTCACACACCACTGTAACCCCCAGCCCTGCTCAGGTAAAGCCTCTATTACACACTGCAGATCCCTCACACACCACTGTAACCCCCAGCCCTGCTCAGGTAAAGCCTCTATCACACACTGCAGATCCCTCACACACCACTGTAACCCCAGCCCTGCTCAGGTAAAGCCTCTATTACACACTGCAGATCCCTCACACACCACTGTAACCCCCAGCCCTGCTCAGGTAAAGCCTCTATCACACACTGCAGATCCCTCACACACCACTGTAACCCCCAGCCCTGCTCAGGTAAAGCCTCTATCACACACTGCAGATCCCTCACACACCACTGTAACCCCCAGCCCTGCTCAGGTAAAGCCTCTATTACACACTGCAGATCCCTCACACACCACTGTAACCCCCAGCCCTGCTCAGGTAAAGCCTCTATCACACACTGCAGATCCTCACACACCACTGTAACCCCCAGCCCTGCTCAGGTAAAGCCTCTATTACACACTGCAGATCCCTCACACACCACTGTAACCCCCAGCCCTGCTCAGGTAAAGCCTCTATCACACACTGCAGATCCCTCACACACCACTGTAACCCCCAGCCCTGCTCAGGTAAAGCCTCTATTACACACTGCAGATCCCTCACCCCCTGCCCTGTTCAGGTAAAGCCTCTATCACACACTGCAGATCCCTCACACACCACTGTAACCCCAGCCCTGCTCAGGTAAAGCCTCTATTACACACTGCAGATCCCACACACCACTGTAACCCCCAGCCCTGCTCAGGTAAAGCCTCTATATCACACACTGCAGATCCCTCACACACCACTGTAACCCCCAGCCCTGCTCAGGTAAAGCCTCTATCACACACTGCAGATCCCCACACACCACTGTAACCCCCAGCCCTGCTCAGGTAAAGCCTCTATCACACACTGCAGATCCCTCACACACCACTGTAACCCCCAGCCCTGCTCAGGTAAAGCCTCTATCACACACTGCAGATCCCTCACACACCACTGTAACCCCAGCCCTGCTCAGGTAAAGCCTCTATCACACACTGCAGATCCCACACACCCCACTGTAACCCCCAGCCCTGCTCAGGTAAAGCCTCTATCACACACTGCAGATCCCCTCACACACCACTGTAACCCCCAGCCCTGCTCAGGTAAAGCCTCTATCACACACTGCAGATCCCTCACACCACTGTAACCCCCAGCCCTGCAGATCACACCTGCAGACACACACCACTGTAAGCCCCCTCAGGTAAAGCCTCCACTGCTAACCCCAGCCCTGCTCAGGTAAAGCCTCTATCACACACTGCAGATCCCTCACACACCACTGTAACCCCCCAGCCCTGCTCAGGTAAAGCCTCTATCACACACTGCAGATCCCTCACACACCACTGTAACCCCCAGCCTGCTCAGGTAAAGCCTCTATCACACACTGCAGATCCCCTCACACCACCACTGTAACCCCCAGCCCTGCTCAGGTAAAGCCTCTATTACACACTGCAGATCCCTCACACACCACTGTAACCCCCAGCCCTGCTCAGGTAAAGCCCTACACACTGCAGATCCCTCACACACCACTGTAACCCCCCCTGCTCAGGTAAAAGCCTCTATTACACACTGCAGATCCCACACACCACTGTAACCCCCAGCCCTGCTCAGATAAAGCCTCCCACACACTGCAGATCCCCTCACACACACCACTGTAACCCCCAGCCCTGCTCAGGTAAAGCCTCTATCACACACTGCAGATCCCTCACACACCACTGTAACCCCCAGCCCTGCTCAGGTAAAGCCTCTATCACACACTGCAGATCCCTCACACACCACTGTAACCCCCAGCCCTGCTCAGGTAAAGCCTCTATCACACACTGCAGATCCCTCACACACCACTGTAACCCCCCAGCCCTGCTCTAAAGCCTCTATTACACACACTGCAGATCCCTCACACACCACTGTAACCCCCAGCCCTGCTCAGGTAAAGCCTCCAGATCCCTCACACACTGCAGATCCCTCACACACACACCACTGTAACCCCAGCCCTGCTCAGGTAAAGCCTCTATCACACACTGCAGATCCTCACACAGCCTGCTCAGGTAAAGCCTCTATCACACACTGCAGATCCCTCACACACCACTGTAACCCCCAGCCCTGCTCAGGTAAAGCCTCTATCACACACTGCAGATCCCTCACACACCACTGTAACCCCCAGCCCTGCTCAGGTAAAGCCTCTATCACACACTGCAGATCCTCACACACCACTGTAACCCCAGCCCTGCTCAGGTAAAGCCTCCTATCACACACTGCAGATCCCCACACACCACTGTAACCCCAGCCCTGCTCAGGTAAAGCCTCTATCACACACTGCAGATCCCTCACACACCACTGTAACCCCCAGCCCTGCTCAGGTAAAGCCTCTACACACTGCAGATCCCACACACCCTGTAACCCACCCCTGTAACCCCCAGCACTGCTCAGGTAACCACCTCCCAGCACACACTGCAGATCCCTCACACACCACTGATAACCCCAGCCCTGCTCAGGTAACCCCCAGCCCTGCTCAGGTAAAGCCTATCACACACTGCAGATCCTCACACACCACTGTAACCCCAGCCCTGCTCAGGTAAAGCCTCTATTACACACTGCAGATCCCTCACACACCACTGTAACCCCCAGCCCTGCTCAGGTAAAGCCTCTATTACACACTGCAGATCCCCACACACTGTAACCTGTAAAGCCTCCCCAGCCCTGCTCCCTCACACACCACTGTAACCCCCAGCCCTGCTCAGGTAAAGCCTCTATCACACACTGCAGATCCCTCACACACCACTGTAACCCCAGCCCTGCTCAGGTAAAGCCTCTATCACACACTGCAGATCCCTCACACACCACTGTAACCCCCAGCCCTGCTCAGGTAAAGCCTCTATTACACACTGCAGATCCCTCACACACCACTGTAACCCCCAGCCCTGCTCAGGTAAAGCCTCTGTTACACACTGCAGATCCCTCACACCACTGTAAAGCCCTGCTCAGGTAAAGCCCTATTACACACTGCAGATCCTTCACACCACACCCCCACTGTAAAACCCCTGCCCTGCTCAGGTAAAGCCCTGCTCAGGTAAATTCACACACTGCAGATCCCTCACACACCACTGTAACCCCCAGCCCTGCTCAGGTAAAGCCTCTATTACACACTGCAGATCCTCACACACCACTGTAACCCCCAGCCCTGCTCAGGTAAAGCCTCTATTACACACTGCAGATCCCTCACACACCACTGTAACCCCCAGCCCTGCTCAGGTAAAGCCTCTATTACACACTGCAGATCCCTCACACACCACTGTAACCCCCAGCCTGCTCAGGTAAAAGCCTCTATTACACACTGCAGATCCTCACACACCACTGTAACCCCAGCCCTGCTCAGGTAAAGCCTCTATCACACACTGCAGATCCCTCACACACCACTGTAACCCCCAGCCCTGCTCAGGTAAAGCCTCTATCACACACTGCAGATCCCTCACACACCACTGTAACCCCCAGCCCTGCTCAGGTAAAGCCTCTATCACACACTGCAGATCCCTCACACACCACTGTAACCCCCAGCCCTGCTCAGGTAAAGCCTCTATTACACACTGCAGATCCCTCACACACCACTGTAACCCCCAGCCCTGCTCAGGTAAAGCCTCTATCACACACTGCAGATCCCTCACACACCACTGTAACCCCCAGCCCTGCTCAGGTAAAAGCCCCTATCACACACTGCAGATCCCACACACACCACTGTAACCCCCAGCCCTGCTCAGGTAAAGCCTCTATCACACACTGCAGATCCCTCACACACCACTGTAACCCCCAGCCCTGCTCAGGTAAAGCCTCTATCACACACTGCAGATCCCTCACACACCACTGTAACCCCCAGCCCTGCTCAGGTAAAGCCTCTATCACACACTGCAGATCCCTCACACACCACTGTAACCCCCAGCGCTGCTCAGGTAAAGCCTCTATCACACACTGCAGATCCCTCACACACCACTGTAACCCCCAGCCCTGCTCAGGTAAAGCCTCTATCACACACTGCAGATCCCTCACACACCACTGTAACCCCCAGCGCTGCTCAGGTAAAGCCTCTATTACACACTGCAGATCCTCACACACCACTGTAACCCCCAGCCGCTGCTCAGGTAAAGCCTCTATCACACACTGCAGATCCCCACACACCACTGTAACCCCCAGCCCTGCTCAGGTAAAGCCTCTATTACACACTGCAGATCCCTCACACACCACTGTAACCCCCAGCCCTGCTCAGGTAAAGCTATCACACACTGCAGATCCTCACACACCACTGTAACCCCACCCCCACACTGCAGATCCTCACACACCACTGTAACCCCCAGCCCTGCTCAGGTAAAGCCTCTATCACACACTGCAGATCCCTCACACACCACTGTAACCCCAGCTGCTCAGGTAAAGCCTCTATCACACACTGCAGATCCCTCACACACCACTGTAACCCCAGCCCTGCTCAGGTAAAGCCTCTATCACACACTGCAGATCCCTCACACACCACTGTAACCCCCTGCCCTGCTCAGGTAAAGCCTCTATCACACACTGCAGATCCCTCACACACCACTGTAACCCCCAGCGCTGCTCAGGTAAAGCCTCTATCACACACTGCAGATCCTCACACACCACTGTAACCCCCAGCCCTGCTCAGGTAAAGCCTCTATCACACACTGCAGATCCCTCACACACCACTGTAACCCCCAGCGCTGCTCAGGTAAAGCTTCTATCACACACTGCAGATCCCTCACACACCACTGTAACCCCCCAGCCCTGCTCAGGTAAAGCCTCTATTACACACTGCAGATCCCTCACACACCACTGTAACCCCCAGCCCTGCTCAGGTAAAGCCTCTATTACACACTGCAGATCCCTCACACACCACTGTAACCCCCAGCGCTGCTCAGGTAAAGCCTCTATTACACACTGCAGATCCCTCACACACCACTGTAACCCCCAGCGCTGCTCAGGTAAAGCCTCTATCACACACTGCAGATCCCACACACCACTGTAACCCCAGCGCTGCTCAGGTAAAGCCTCTATCACACACTGCAGATCCCTCACACACCACTGTAACCCCCAGCCCTGCTCAGGTAAAGCCTCTATCACACACTGCAGATCCCTCACACACCACTGTAACCCCCTGCCCTGCTCAGGTAAAGCCTCTATTACACACTGCAGATCCCTCACACACCACTGTAACCCCCAGCCCTGCTCAGGTAAAGCCTCTATCACACACTGCAGATCCCTCACACACCACTGTAACCCCCAGCGCTGCTCAGGTAAAACCTCTGTTACACACTGCAGATCCCTCACACACCACTGTAACCCCCAGCCCTGCTCAGGTAAAGCCTCTATCACACACTGCAAATCCCTCACACACCACTGTAACCCCCAGCGCTGCTCAGGTAAAGCCTCTATCACACACTGCAGATCCCTCACACACCACTGTAACCCCCAGCCCTGCTCAGGTAAAGCCTCTATTACACACTGCAGATCCCTCACACACCACTGTAACCCCCCAGCCCTGCTCAGGTAAAGCCTCTATTACACACTGCAGATCCCTCACACACCACTGTAACCCCCAGCCCTGCTCAGGTAAAGCCTCTATTACACACTGCAGATCCTCACACACCACTGTAACCCCCAGCCCTGCTCAGGTAAAGCCTCTATCACACACTGCAGATCCCTCACACACCACTGTAACCCCCAGCCCTGCTCAGGTAAAGCCTCTATCACACACTGCAGATCCCTCACACACCACTGTAACCCCCAGCCCTGCTCAGGTAAAGCCTCTGTCACACACTGCAGATCCCTCACACACCACTGTAACCCCCAGCCCTGCTCAGGTAAAGCCTCTATCACACACTGCAGATCCCTCACACACCACTGTAACCCCAGCCCTGCTCAGGTAAAGCCTCTATTACACACTGCAGATCCCTCACACACCACTGTAACCCCAGCTGCTGATCACTGCAGATCCCTCACACACTGCAGATCCCTCACACACCACTGTAACCCCCAGCCGCTGCTCAGGTAAAGCCTCTATCACACACTGCAGATCCCTCACACACCACTGTAACCCCCTGCCCTGCTCAGGTAAAGTCTCTATCACACACTGCAGATCCCTCACACACCACTGTAACCCCCTGCCCTGCTCAGGTAAAGCCTCTATTACACACTGCAGATCCCTCACACACCACTGTAACCCCCAGCGCTGCTCAGGTAAAGTCTCTATTACACACTGCAGATCCCTCACACACCACTGTAACCCCCAGCCCTGCTCAGGTAAAGCCTCTATTACACACTGCAGATCCCTCACACACCACTGTAACCCCCAGCCCTGCTCAGGTAAAGCCTCTATCACACACTGCAGATCCCTCACACACCACTGTAACCCCCAGCGCTGCTCAGGTTAAGCCTCTATCACACACTGCAGATCCCTCACACACCACTGTAACCCCCAGCGCTGATCGGGTAAAGCCTCTATTACACACTGCAGATCCCTCACACACCACTGTAACCCCCAGCGCTGCTCAGTTAAAGCCTCTATTACACACTGCAGATCCCTCACACACCACTGTAACCCCCAGCCCTGCTCAGGTAAAGCCTCTATCACACACTGCAGATCCCTCACACACCACTGTAACCCCCCAGCCCTGCTCAGGTAAAGCCTCTATCACACACTGCAGATCCCTCACACACCACTGTAACCCCCTGCCCTGCTCAGGTAAAGCCTCTATTACACACTGCAGATCCCTCACACACACTACCAACCGCTGAGCCACACACTCTTTTAAACACCTCGAAGTCCGAGTTCTGCTCTGTAGTCCGACTCATCCACGCACCAATGCTGACTGCAGATTCATGCGATACCGGCCCTGCGTGGCTCCATTTGATGCTGCTAAGTGGGTCATTTGGGCTATTAGCTGATGCAGTGCTGAGTGCCCCTGTGTGCCTTCTGGCCGTCTGACGAGAGCCACGCTCAAACACTCTCTCCCTGCTCCATCCACTCTTCTGCACCATGCTCAGTGTCAGCCAGTCAGCCAGTGTTTTGTAACACGTCTCGAGAGAACGGACAGCATTTGAACCTTTACAGGTATATTGAGGAAATACATAAAAACATACAGGGGTGTCACTAGAGTTTTATGGATGGGTGGGCTAAGTTTTTACTGGGGAGGCCAATCTGGCGTTATTTCAAGCTACCGATGATTTAAACAAAATCTGTTCATTTTGGGAGGGCTAAAGACCTGTGTTACCCTCTGACACCCAGCTTTTTCAAAACCAAACATAACAGCTCTGCCCTAGTAAAGACAACTCATATCCATTTCAGATATGCTCCATGTTTTTATTAAATTCTGAGTTAAGCATAGCATTTCCTAATATGAGATAGTCAAATTAAATGTTCCTTTTACCTTTCAGAATAAATTGGATGCATTTATTTACAGCAAAGTGCAGCAGAAGATTCTGCATATCGAGAGTAAATACTCAGATATACATGACCAGTTTGAATTTGAATCTTTGCTTGATTAGTGTAGTATCAGGTGTGCAAGGGCTTAGCTGGAATGAAAGCTGCACCCACACCGACCCTTTCTGGATAAGATTGAGGACCCCAAGACCATCGAAAAACACTGAAAAATCTGTATTCGGCCAGAGGGGTCAATTATCATAATATGTAAATTTCCGTATGCGGGCGTGAAAGGGTTAAGGGCTTAGCGAAGGTCCCGGAGAGCAATCTAAGCAAACGTAGCTGAACCGTGTATGAAAACCGGCCGGTAAGTTTGTGGTAGGTGAAAGAACGGTGCGACCTCTATAAGAGTGTGAAGAGAAGCTGGTGGGCTGGAACGAGGCGTGTGATGACCTTCAGAAACTCTTGATGGAGAGCGATGACAGGCTGAAGAAAAGATCTTTTCTTTCAGTTTCTGAACAATAGTGGCACCGCACTGCGCCCTGAGTGTGGGACCCCAGGCTTACAAATGACGATAAGATCCTTTTAGGCCTGAGAGCGCTTTGTCATCTGTGCAAATACTTGATAAATATCATAAAACATCATAATTTAGTCGTCCTTTGATGCAATGCACGTCTGTGTCTGAAAGCTATTATTACTGGGTGACATTGAAAAAATAGCCTTTTCTGTAAGTGGCGAAAGCTGAGCGATTCAAATGCCACTGAAATATACCTCTGCCATTAACTCTCAAACTCTGCCATTAACTCCCTAACTGCCATTAACTCCCAAACTATGCCATTAAATCCCAAACTTTTGTAGGAATTTTCTCTCCCAGACCCTCCTGAGAATTCGTGCCTGAGCCCGTTCACATAAACTCCCTGCCTGACCTTATAGGACCCAAACTGCTCACTCTCAGGTTCTTCTGAGATTCAGTGATAATTAGTTTTGTTCGCATAACGCCTCGATTATTCACACGTTTCCCCCAGCATGGATAACTTACGCAAATATTAATTTAATTTCATCTCAGGCTATCAAATGAATGTGCTCAGACTTACGAAGGCGTTTTGTGTGATTGCGGGTGGCTTTTCCCCTCGTCAGGAATCGTAATCGCCAGTTCTCTCGACCCGCTGTCTCCGCAAGCTGGTCCATACGGGAGCAGCTGAGGAGTTAGCATGTGATGCAGCTGCATGTCGATGAGTCCCTGTCACGCTACGGGCTGGTGCTAGTGTGACACACACCATACACTTACGAATGCACACACACTCATGGACATGGCGCACACACACAACTCACACGCAGACACACTCACATCAGCAGAAAAACATGCACTCTCAGATAGGCGTGTGTACACATGAACACACACATGGACGGATAGACATGCGCTCTTGGGCAGGCGCGCACACACACACACACACAGAGGGAAACACACCCAACACACAACAGACAGACACACACTGAGAGGCGGGTGCGCACACCACAGAGAAGTGGGGAAACACACGCATACACACGAGCGGGCTGACAGACTGGCGTACACACACACCATACACACTCGCAGAAGCGTACGCATTCAAACAGGCAGACACGCACAAACCACTGGTGCACAAACAGACACAGACAGACGTAAATGCTAAACACAGGCTTTCATTCTTTTAGACTGCAGTTAAATCCTAACAAGCGATTTCAATTTGTTTGAGTACCGAGGTATTTTAGATCTCGTACAGGACCTACTCAGTGTCGATACTGGTGTGCTTCACCAGTCCCAGAATGAATCGGCTAACAGAAGGCCGACACCCTTTTCATTGTCCGTGTCTAATTAAAGGAAATGTAGAAAGTGCAGTTGTGACAGGATGAAAAGAGATTGGTTACGGTTTGGACCGCCTCTCCCATCGTTTTCTCGATTTGCAGAAGTGCTCGTAAACAGAGAGCGGTTCTCTCCACATGGAAAGCTGCCCACAGAGACTGGAGCAGAGCTGTAACTCGTTCGCTGTTTTCTATATTTTTGGAGAGGGCTGTATTTTTCCGCACAGCTTATCTCTGTACGTACGCCAGACTGCCAAAAACTCACACTTGCTGCTTACAGCCCAGGGCATCAATTACCTCGTTGGTAATCGAGTTACATAACTGGAGAATTTTGGAAAATGTGGTCTCTCAGTTAAACTGAATGAGCTCTTCACTTCCATTAAATACAGCGAATGGTTTCCATGAACAGTGTCAAGTCTATTAGCACTGGGGTTGGACAATATGCACTTTACCCACGCAAACACACACACACAGTCACACACGCACACTCACACTCTCTCTCACACTCACGCGCGCACACACACACACTTGCACGCACACACCCACACACACACGCTTACACTCTGTCTCACACACACTCTCCTCGTTTCCGTAGCATTGGTGAATGGTGACAGCAGCTGTCCCTCTGTTATAGAAGACTGCACGTCCACACTCGTCTGCTGCAGCTCAAACACAGCATTGGGGGGGAGGAAATACTCTCCTCATCTTACAGTGTAAAAACACCCAGAACTGTACGCTGAGTTAGGGATAAATGTGTGACGAAACAGAAGTGTTACAATTACTTTTGAATCAGATCTCACTGTGGCTCTTAACAGAGGAGTATTTTGATGCATCTTTTGTCTCCGATGGACCTCCCTGTTTCAGTGGAGAGATGATGTGCGACTGTATTTTAAAATATAATAATACAATACATGACTACATGTTTGGAGTGTGATTTGGTTAAAGGAAATGAACTAACATTTTCTGTTTATGTATTCTTGTTTGTCTGAGTGTGTGGATGCATGTATGTGTGTGTTTGTGCCATCATGCTTGTGCATGTGTGGGCATGTTTGTGCCCATCTATGTAAGCGTGTGTGCTTGTGTTGGTTTATGTTTAACAATGCGTGTCTGTGTGCGTGTACGTGTTGCAGATGTGTAAGTGTGTCTGTGTGTGTTTACGGATGTGTGTGTCTGTGTGGAATTACAGATTTGTGTGTGGCTGTGCTCTTACGGGTTTGCGTGTGTCTGTGTGCGTCTGTGTGTGTTTGTGTGTGGCTGTGCACTTACAGGCGGATGTGTCTGTGCGTCTGTGTCTGTATGTGCACTTACAAGTGTGTGTGTCTGTGTGTGTCTGTGCACTTACAGGCCTGTGTGTCTGTGCATCTGTGTGTGTCTGTGCACTGACAGGCGTGTGTGTTTTTGTCCAGTTCAGGGCGCCTGGTCCTGCTGGAGTTCCTGGTCTCAATGCTCGGTCACCTGTGGGGGGGGGCACTATCAGCGCACACGCAGCTGCAGTAACCCCGCGCCCTCCGGCGGGGGCGACATCTGCATCGGCCTGCACACTGAGGAGGCCCTGTGTAACACACACCCCTGCGAAGGTAAGAGAATAACACACACCCCTCCCACTGAGGAGAATAGCACACACCCCTGCCCCTGAGGAGAATAACACACACCCCTGCCCCTGAGGAGAATAGCACACACCCCTCCCACTGAGGAGAATAACACACACCCCTGCCCCTGAGGAGAATAACACACACCCCTCCCACTGAGGAGAATAACACACCCCTCCCACTGAGGAGAATAGCACACACCCCTCCCACTGAGGAGAATAGCACACACCCCTCCCACTGAGGAGAATAGCACACACCCCTCCCACTGAGGAGAATAACACACACCCCTGCCCCTGAGGAGAATAACACACACCCCCTCCCAATGAGGAGAATAACACACCCCTCCCACTGAGGAGAATAACACACACCCCTGCCCCACCCTCCCAATGAGGAGGAATAGCACACACCCTCCCACTGAGGAGAATAACACACCCCTCCCACTGAGGAGAATAACACACCCCTCCCACTGAGGAGAATAACACACACCCCTGCCCCTGAGGAGAATAACACACACCCCTCCCAATGAGGAGAATAGCACACACCCCTCCCACTGAGGAGAATAACACACACCCCTCCCACTGAGGAGAATAGCACACACCCCTCCCACTGAGGAGAATAACACATACCCCTCCCACTGAGGAGAATAACACACACCCCTCCCACTGAGGAGAATAACACACATCCCTCCCCCTGAGGAGAATAACGCACGCCCCTATTTGGGGGAAGACACACCCCTTTTGAGGAGGAAGAAGTGCCACCAATGGGGGGTTAGACACACCCACTATCTGGGGGAGCAAACACCCCCTTTATGGGAAAAGACACACCCATTTGGAGAAGTCATAGGCTGTGTTCGAAACGACTCGCTATGTAAGGGCCGAAATTGCATTTCGTTTCCAATTATATGCCCCAGCAATATTTAAGCTTAAAAGTAATAATTGCATTATTAATTGTAAATAAATAAACAGATAGTGGAGTGTTTGTGTAGCCTCCCAAATTTAAGTGCGCACATTTCTCAATTATAATACATGCGTGTTGTGAGCGACTGCAGTTATTTCATACGGGGCTTGGTGCGCAAGGCAGGAAAAGCTACACATTGGTCGCTTACGCGGCCTTTGGGTGCTAAGAATCATGGGGTGCACATGGCAGGTTTGAGCGCACAGTTTTTTGACTGCAGTGTTCAGATAATTAGAAGGAAAAAGTGAATGTTTTGGAAATAATGTTCATATGTAAATAATTGTTGAATGAACAAGAGTATTTTCTTTAAAATACATTTTTGTTGGACCTTTTAAATCTCTGGAATCTGTGGAATTATTTGGAAACACGCGAGTCAAGTAATCCTCATTTCATGCCGCGACACCAACGAAATGGAACCTAAACGCTATTTACTGTGTACACTACATACTGTGCTAGCCATCACAAAAAGCCAAGTAAATACCCAAAATGCACCACGAAGTGCAGTGATGGTCTCTATATTGGACTGATGCTTGCCACAATGCTGTGTGATTGTACCTTTACTGGCAATCCCGAGGAAGTAAGGAAACTGCTCGATACTGAATACTTCTAGACTCTTAGTACAGAGAATTCAACCTGCTTTAAGTGCCCTCGGCACACCCATCGAACAATCTCCAACAGCAGGGAACATACTAATGTCAGCAATTGTCTTAGAATGTTGTTTAATGACCTGCCATGGCACAAACATCTACAAATAATTCCACACCAGGACAGACTGCCATGGCACACCAAACACACATCTGTGTTTGTTGCAGAGTGTTTGATTGGTGAGCTGTGGGCTTAACACTCACTGTTACTGGAAGTACAGGGTTTGCTTCTGCAACAGAACAGTGTGGGGTGCATCCATCCCGCAGATATCCTGCTCGCTTCCTTGTAATGATTTCCTATTTAGCGTACCAATCTTCCTTCACATGCTTCCTATATAGTTCACTATATCACCAACATTATATAGTAAACACTGATTTTGTGAATGAGTAAGCCATTTCGAACACAGCCATTCCCACATGTAGGGGAAATGCGCGCCCCCTCTCTGTAGGGCGAGACTGGCCCCCTGTCGAGGGGAAAGACTGTAGAGATTTATGATTAATATCAGTTCCTGATTGATCAGAATTTAAATATTGGAAGGATCACTGGCCAATAGTACAACTATCACTGTATACACCATTAATTAACAACATCTATTTCAATTCGTTCTGACCAACATGAGAGGATGCATTTATAGAAAAAAATTGATTAAAATGATTCCTATTGGAAGAAATAGCCAGTAGCCTACTGGTATTAATAAAATCTTCACCCTTAAAGCGCTGAATAAATTTTCAAGGAATTCAAAATGTAATTATCCTGAGCTGTTGAAAATCTATCACGTGGCAGCTTGTTTAAAAGAGCTCCCCTGTGGGAGTACAATGCAGATTTTCAACAGCATCTGATTTTGATGTTTTACATTATTGGGCATCTATAGTTGCCTCTAGCGCTCTAAGGGCTAAAGATGCCTTAGGAAAGTCATGCAGGGGGAAGACTTGAGTGATCTGGAGAGAGAGACGCTCCCTGTATGGTTAGATAAGTCATAACCTTAGTTGTGGGAAAGACAGATGTCTCTGAAATGCTGTTCGTTTTGCTAACGACAGTTGTTTGCAGGATTAGGTGCAGCTTTCATCTTTGGCTTAAACTTGCAGGTTCCGCTTCTAGATAAACCCAAGAGGGGTCAGATGATGCAGCTTAAGAAAAACCCCTTTTAAGACTGAACGCTTTCATAACCATGGCTGTGCCGTCACTAAAGCGATGCCTGTAAAGCGATCGGCTACAGTCAGGACTCACACAGGCGACTTCAGTGCGAGTCTGCGGGATCCGTACATTCACTACAGAGTGGAGTCTTTTCTGAATGATTCATTCCACAGCCAGGTGTTTAAAACACGAGACCGGCTGGGTTTAACCGGGAGTCAGTGACCTTTCGCTCCAGGGACCCAGCTAGTGTAAACTATAGATGAAGCATTGAATCAAGGCCGTCATAAACAATAAAAGCCCGTCCCAACTCAGCCAATACCTCTCAATTCCTACCATTTTCTGCGCGGGGTTATTGAACAGCCCTGTTGTTTTTTCTTTTTTTTTTTTGCATCAAGACTAGGGAATCATTCAGAGTAATTCAGTTAGATGTATCATCTTCGATACAGCGGGTGTTACCCTGTGTGCTGTTGAATGGGTTTTGTTCTGCGGCTGTATAAAGGGTGCTGTTATTTATGCCTGGGCCTATCCCAGACTCCTGCTCCCATTTCCCTCCAATCCTTGAATTTTATGAGCACTTCGGCACACTTATTTATTTCTTTATTTGAGTCCTAATCCATGCTTGGTGTTGTTAAATACCACACTATATATTTTTATTGCTCTGTAGTAAGAAACGCCTGTAAAAGTCAATGCCTCTGAGAGCAGGAATAGCTTTAGCTTCGCTTGGCTCTCAAAACAATTTTTCTCAGGGGAATTAATTCCACAGTCGTAATAATACGGCCACAGGGGACTGCATTTTATCATTTTGAGTTTGTGTCTGTGTTTATGGTTGCTTTGAATGCAAATACCCTAATTTAGCCAGGTTAATGGTTATGTGCGTATGTAAACATGCCTGTTAGGGAGGCTCGAGTGGCTGCTATGCTAATGGCTCCCCTCGGCCAATCAGCCCCTTTGACGGTTTTCCTCTCGTAAAAATCACTGGTAGCTCATCAGTGAGATAACGCCGGAGTCACTGGCGCAATCACTGCACAGGTCTTAAGAGAGCACTGGATTGTGGGAAAGAACTGATGGCTACGAAACTAGCTGTGAGGCCAGTATGAAGTTGAATCGTATGCATAAATATAAATATATATATATGTATTTATTTTATTTGTTTTTTCCGGAGGTTAAATATGCTGATGCTTCATGGGCCATTTTATAAGGCTTCCTGTCTCTGATTTAAGCAGAATGGTGATTGGATGGTTTCCCTGCTCCTAAAACTGTCACAGCGATGAAAACAAATGGAAATAAGGCTTGAGCTGCTCTGATCTCACCTCTCAACTGATGCCACCCTGATTTCACCCAATTCTGCTCTGACCCGAGTCTGACCCGCTCCCGCTCTCATTCTGTGCTGCTCCCCCCTCAATCTCACCCAGCGCTCTCTAGTGCTGCACTGTCTCGAACCTAATCTGACTCTGCCCTCCTCTAATACCACACTGCTTTAATCTTAATCTGACTCTGCCCTCCTCTAATACCACACTGCTTTAATCTTAATCTGACTCTGCCCTCCTCTAATACCACACTGCTTTAATCTTAATCTGACTCTGCCCTCCTCTAATACCACACTGCTTTAATCTTAATCTGACTCTGCCCTCCTCTGATACCACACTGCTTTAATCTTAATCTGACTCTGCCCTCCTCTAATACCACACTGCTTTAATCTTAATCTGACTCTGCCCTCCTCTAATACCACACTGCTTTAATCTTAATCTGACTCTGCCCTCCTCCATTACCACACTGCTTTGATCTTAATCTGACTCCACCCTCCTCTGATACCACCCCACTTTAATCTTAATCTGACTCTGCTGATACCACCCTCTTTAATCTTAACACTGCCCCACCTTTAATCTTAATCTTTGATCAGTCTGACTCTGCCCTCCTCTAATGCCACCCTACTTTAATTTTAATCTGACTCCACCCTCCTCTAATACCACATTACTTTGATCATAATCTGACTCTGCCATCCTCTAATACCACACTGCTTTGATCTTAATCTGACTCCACCCTCCTCTGATACCACCCTACTTTAATCTTAATCTGACTCCGCCCTCCTCTAATACCACGCCATTCTGAACCTAATCTGACTCCACCCTGCCCACATACTGTCCCACTGTGATGGTACTCTGAGCGCGCCCAGCTCTGACTCTGACCCCTCCCCTCTCTGACCCGGGTTCGGCTCACCTCTCCCTCTCCCCGCCCTGCTGTCACAGGCGGCTGGACTGCCTGGTCCGATTGGAGCCCCTGCGATGATGTCACTGGACTGCAGATGCGCAGTCGGACCTGTGACGACCCCGAGGCGGGGTCCTCTCCCTCCCCCAGCCCAAACCCGTGCCAGGGCAACAGCACCGAGCACCGGGACTGCCTGCTGGACGAGATCCCAGGTGACCCCTGACGCCCGCCCCGCCCCCCGCCCTTACCGCTTCCACAACCCAAAAACTGCTATCAGGCCGAACTCTGAAGTACAGCCTGTGTTCAGTTTAATGGGGGCATTAAATCAAATCTCTCTTCCCGGTGCAATTCTGTCCTCAGCTGTTTAGCCTCCTATCTTAACCCTCACAGCGCTGAGATAAAATTTTCAAGGAAATATAAATTAAATTATCTTGTGCTGTTAAAAACCTGCCATGTGGTAACTTGTTTAAACGAGCTCCCTTGTGGGAGCTCGTTTAAACAAGTCGCCACTTGATAGGTTTTCAACATCGTTGAATTTGATATCTTACATCATTGAGCAACACTATTTGTATTTAGCGCTCTAAGGGTTAAGTGAGCAATTAGTGCTAATTATTGTCCCGCCTGCCTTATGCCTGGTAAAGGGAGAAACCAGCAGTTTTCAGGCTCTGATGACCATCGTCTCAGGACCAGAGATTTATTAGTAATGCTAGCTGAAATCAACAAGATCTTCAAGAACAAATAGGAAACAAAACCAGCAAAAATAAGTAATATTACAATTACCATAACAAACAACTACAATAACAACATTATTAACAATCAGAGCTGCTAGCAGAGCGCGAGGGTCCAAGCAGGGTTAGCTGTTTATTGGCTGAGAGACAATATGGGAGAGCATGATGCTGAATGTGTAATGTCCAATATGATCAGATTTCTAGCCAATCAGTTGAAAGGTGTCAGAGCAATGAAAAATAGGTTTCTAAGATTTTTCAGAACGACAGTCATAAAGAATAAGAGGCGATCAATTAAATCATCATAATTACTTATGCTGTCTGGAGTCAATTCAGGTCAACAGGCCAAACAGTTGTTGAGATGTTGTACACTGGTGTTAAAGTAACACTGAGCCCCTAGGACAAACTTCTTTTTTAAATTCCATTCCGTCAATGTGAACATAATAATACCATCCATCCGTATCCCTCGGAAAAGCTTTCAAAAAGATTGAATGTCTGAGTCCAGTCAAATTCCGCTTTTGCCCTTGACTTCACAGCGTCAAATGTCCATGTGCTTAGTGAGATAGTGAGAAGTAAAATAGTGTGTTTTAGGTGCTTTTTTTTCAAGCAAAATGGTAAACTGTTGTGTGCCCAGTTGCACAAATTATTCTTCAAAAACTGAAGGCATAAGTTAGCACAGAATGCCACCGCTTCTATAAAGATCATGGGTTAATTGAGTTAGTGGAGGAAATCTATTGACACTGGAGAACTGTTATGTGTGCAGTCCACACAAAAGCGATGGTTGATGGTATCATTGTGTTATCAGATTGATGGAATTTTTAAAAAAAGTAAATTTCAGGGGCTCAGTGTTCCAGGCTGTCCAGGCTCCCCAACTGTGGCGCTTGAATTTAAATCCAGTGCAGATTTTTTTCTCCTTCTTGGCAATTAAGTGCACAATTCTTACTACTAATTGGTCAGACTGTCGTCACACCTGACTCTCGAGTAAAGAGAGGGTGGAAAGCCAACTATTCTTGGCCCTTGAGGACTGAAAGTGCCACATAGTGATCAACTGGCACCAATTTTTTTGGGAAATCACAAAACATGGTACTTGAGACATGTCTAAATTTTGGCTTAAATATGATGAAGCGTTGCTTGGTAAGGACCTCACTTCCTGTTTTGGCATCTTCCATGTCAAATTTGGTAGTGAATTATGGCTGAAGTATGGGAAGTTGGTTTTTATGTGGCACAGTTTCGACAAGATCACTGCAAACTTTGATGAACAATGAATACATTTTGTAGCAGGACTAATGAAAAGGAAAATCTGGCTTGGTGGAAGATGACGACGGGAGTACGTTAGACTCTGCTTCTCCCTAGGGTTCCAGAGATTTTAAGTTTTTGATTTTTCAGCACTTACATCAGAAGTTATGACCGCAAATATAAGTACATATTAGGCCAGATGATTGCGCTGTAGGACTTGCGGCATAGAACCCAAATTTGCTGTGAAGGTCATTGGAATTTACAGCCATCAGTGTAACACATTTCACAACTTTTTACTGTAAGGTGCTGTAGACTTCTGTTACTGAAGAATTATAAGGCAAAACAGAAAGCAAAAATCAGAAGTAATAGATGCCATTGCTTCTTTGGTGCTTGGCCCATTATAATAATGCTATTGAGCAGTGTCGAGGCTCTCTAGTGAGGGCACATTTTTGTTCTTTAATTTGCAGAATCAATATTGCTAGAGGTCTCTTGTGGCTAAAGGTCCTACAGCGCTATATTTGCCCCTTCCCGTTTTCATCTATTTTTGCATATTTGTTACACTTAAATGTTTCATATCATTTAAAAAATTGTATAATTAGACAAAAATAACCTGAGTAAACACATAATGCGGTTTTTAAATGATGACCTAGCCCTATGTGATGAGGTAATTGCTCCTTTAGTCACTAAATCAACGAATTATACAAATATAACTAATAAATAGGTTCAGTTTGACTAGGCACATGATTACTGCTAGCCCTGTTGAATGTAAAATCACTGAAATAGGACCCGTCTGGCAATGTGAAGTAGGCAAAAAGCAGCACATGGTGCCGCAACTTAAAGAAATTCAAGAGCAAATGCGAAACAAAGTTGTTGACTTCTGTCACTCTGGAAAGGATTACAAACCCATTTCCAGTGCTCTGGGATTCCAACCATGGTAAGAGCCATTATCTACTAATGGCAAAAACTTGGGACGGTGGTAAACCTTACTAGGAATGGCTGGCCTTCCCAGATTCCTTCAAGAGCACATCGACAAATCATTCAGGTTATAAAAGAACCCAGCCTAACATCTAAAAAACTTCAGGCCTCACTTGCCTCAGTTAAGGTCACTTTTCACAATTTCAGAGTAAGAAAGAGGTTGGGCAAAAATGGCATCCACAGGGGAGGTGCAATGCAAAAACCACTGGTGACCATAAAGAACACAAAGGCTCATCTCACGTTTGCCAAAAAAAACATCTGAATGACCCAAAAAATTTTTTTGGGATGATAGTTTGTGGATTGATGAGTCAGAAGTCAAACTTTTTGGAAGGCAGGGGTACTGTTACAACTGACGTAAAGCTAACGCGCATTCCAATAACAGAATATCATAAAACAGGCAAACGCAGTGATGATAGTGTTATGGTGTGATGCTGCTTTGCTGCCTCAGGACCTGGGCGACTCGCCATAATTCATAGAACCATAAATTCTGTTCTCTGCCAGACAAAACGGAGGAAGAATTTACAGCCACAGTTTGTGACCTAAGGAGTAAGTGCCAGCTGGGTTTTGCAGCAGGATAATGATCAGAAGTTGACTTGCTTATGTGCTTTCGGAAAGAAACAAAATGAAGGTTTTGGAGAGGTTGAATCAAAGTTCTGGCCTATATCCGATTGAGATGCCGTGGCATGACCTTAAACAGACTGTTTATGCTCAAAAACCCTTTGGTGTGCCTTAATTAAAAGAATTCTGCAAAGGAGAGCGGGCCAAAGTTCTCCACAGTGATTAAAAACGCTCATCAGCAGATAATGCAACCAGTTATTAGGTTTTGGGGGGCAAATTGTTTTTTCACATGGGTGATGTAGGTTTTATATAACTCTTTACCTGCAGTAAATGAAATGATTTAAAAGCCGCATTTTTTGTTTACTCACATTATCTTTGTCTTATTTTAAAATTTGTTGGATGATCTGAAGTATTAAATATGACAAATACGGAAAAATGGAATAAATTTGTAAGGGGGCAAGTACTTTTTCATCACTGTAAACAAAACTTTTTTTTTTTATTTTAAGTATTTTATACTTGGATGTCCAGAAGGGACTCATATTTACGAATTTCCATAATTTATTGGCCATATGCTGCCTGTCATTCTCGCTTCACTGAGGAACAGACCGTTTCGAGAGGGAAACTCTTCTGTGATAATGAGCGATGTTCTGATGCCCAACAGATAAATGTGAAAACTTGGAGGATTTTCAAAGTCAGCCGGTTCTGGGCTGTCGGATACAGTGGAGTATTGGTGGAAAGTATTTCCCATAATATGGGTCTTTTAAGAAAAAATATTGTATCCTTAAAGACATGATAACATTTGTTAGGTTCAAATATAAGTACCTCTTACAGGGAAAATAATACATGATTTGACCCATAGCTAGGGGGTAGACATTTAAGTTACGTACCTGTAGGGTGAAACTGCAGTGACAAGCATCACACCTTTTGAGTTTGGTCATTTCTGCTAATTATAGTGCCAGTCAGCCCACCCCCCCAC
Organism: Gymnothorax javanicus; assembly: GCA_029692085.1. Lineage (NCBI taxonomy): Eukaryota > Metazoa > Chordata > Actinopteri > Anguilliformes > Muraenidae > Gymnothorax > Gymnothorax javanicus. The sequence continues at coordinate 68,286,962 of CM056204.1, forward strand.
CCCCCCACTGATTCTAAGGCAACACTTTGGGGTGAGGGTGGGGTGGGGGGGGGGGTGGGGGTGGATCAGCTGATTCCTGCAAATTTACCCAGCCGTGGGGTCCCAGAGAAGGCAAGCCATGGTCATCCTGGTGCGAAAGTTGGAGAAGCAGTGTTTTTGTGTTGGATGAAAGGGATGGACCCTGAACTCCTGTGGATACTGCAGTGCTAGCGGACGTCACGTCAATGGATTCTTGTCTTTCTCTTCTGTAGTGATACTTCCTGCTTCTGGATTCGACAAGGACAGGCAGTGTGGTGGTAAGTGGATTATTCCCCACCTCTTCCTGCTCATGCTTTGATAACCTCCATATTTTTTTCCCGTCCATCCAGACCCCAAATGCTGATGGGGACCCACAGATGGGCTCGGTGCAGTGATAGGACTCACGTTTGGGCCCCAGGTCCTCATAGCACATATTGCTGGGCCTGTAGTTCCTAAAGACCATGCTTTTGGGACCGCAGGTTGTTATAGGGTATGATTTTGAGCCCCAGGTGGTGCTCGGACATGGTTTTGTGCCCTTAAATTTCATATGGCACTGTTGGGCCTCAGGTTCTTGTACAACATAGTGTTGGGCCCTTGGTTATTATAGGGCATGATTCTGAGACTGAGGTGGCAATAGGACAAGATGTTTTGCCCTTAGGACATACTGTTGGGCCCTAGGTTCTCACGGAACATACTGTTTGGTCCTAGGAGGTTCTGGCAGAATATACTGTCGGGTCCTGGGTTGTTCTAGGGAATGATTTTGATACTGATTGTGGTGATAGTGTTCTGCCTCTCTTTATGGGCACAGGGAGAGAGGAGTATCCATGATTCAGGAGCAGTTAGCTGTAGCCACCTGTTAGCCTTAGCCTGCCTCAGTATAGTGCTTCTCTTAGCATCATTGCCGTTGTAGATTACAGCTCAGACTGAGCACTGGAGAGGCCAGAGCCGCAGTATCCCATTACTATCACTGCTTCTTAGTTACCTCATTAATGTTAATCATGTTTTCCTGAAGCCACCATAATCTTTGCTATTATATGAATGGGGTTGTGAATTTTCCTCAGTCCATTGCGCTCGTGTACGTGCCAGTCTGGCACTGAGCTGAAATGTGCATCTGCTGAAGGTGTTCTAGTCTCTCAGTGACAGGAGATGTCGTGCAGCGGCGGATGTGCTTAAGCGACTCGACTGCGTGTGACTCCTTCCTTCTCCTCCACAGGGTTCACGCTGGTCCACCTGATAGCGACTGGCGTGTCCTGCTTCTTTGGGGCGGGGCTGCTGACCTTCCTGGCGTACGCGTACTGCCAGCGTTTCCACAAGCCTTCGCAGGAGTCGGCCGTCATCCACCCGACCACCCCCAACCACCTCAACTACAAGGGCAACACCACGCCGAAGAACGAGAAGTACACCCCCATGGAGTTCAAGGTGCAGAGCTGGACACCAGTCCCCACGCGCCTCGCTGCCCCCGCCCTCTCACCCTCCCCCCCAACTCCCCGGCCCTTGGACACCCTTGGTGCAGCATTTCTGAACTAATAAGCTCATCTCTATGCCTCGCATTACTCTGCAGAATGAGGTCTGAGTCTTTGTTTTCAATCTATTAGGGCTTTTTCTGGCCACGTCCCAACATGGCAGTACGGAGAGTATGCCGTCACGTCTGAATATGCGGGATTGCATTAGTGAGCTTCAGGTCAGCCTGGAGATATTTTTAAAGCTTATTACCAGAAAAACATCATTATGATATTGTGGGTAGGGAGCTATGATTTAGATGTAGTAGTCAGTGACCTGAAGCTGTTGGTGAGATGGATGGTCTTGTGTTTAATTAAATGCGTGTGTTGTTCTTTTGTTTATTGCGGTTGTAATATTCTTGGAATATCGCTATATTCTTTCATACTGGATTTCATTCTCTAAGCTTCATCTTTTTGAGTGTATTATGTTTATTCTCAGAACACAATCATACGCCTAACACGTCATTTTCTATTTCCTCCCTCTAAATCATTCCCTGGTCTGGCCTCAAAATTTCACCAAACATAGAAAAGATCTCAGTGTCTCAAATGTCAAAAATTAATCCCTCAAGGAGCACTGATCCGAACCCAAGGGGCTCATCAGGCCGGTGCTTTACCCCGGTTTCAGTAGCATGAAGCGACTCGGAGTATCGCTGCTCCCCCTGGATGGGATGCTGGTCCATCGCAGGTTACCCCCCAGCTTTTAGTCAGGTTTCCCCAACCATTTGCTGGTGCCCAATTATACACTGGAGTGGAGTGAGGCAGTGTGAGAGTGAAGTGTTTCGCCCAATAACTCGCCGTGAAAGCTGTGGCAAGGACTCAAACCCAGGGCCTGTCGATCCCAAGTCAAGCGCACTGAACCGCTGCGCCATCACCTGCCACTCATGTAGTACAGACACAAAATAAATAAATAAATACAATGCAGGAGGGTATTCAAGCAGAGGAAAGACCTGATAAACCAGTAATGAGTTTAACGAGGTAACAGGACAAGTTATGAGTCTACAGAGTCTACAGTGTCGTTCTCAGGACGTCCCACTGAAGAAAACCTGATGAGTATCAGATCAGATCTCGCAGCCAAATAGAGTTAGTTTGGGAATAAGGTGACTTCCTTTCCATTAGGATTCTCCTGTGTGCCAGGAGGGTTGAAAATGCAAATATATTTTTGTGTTTATTTATGAAAGTTTGATCTTTGTCATCCTGAAGGCCAAGGATGCACATCCAGGTGCTGGACTGAAGATTTAGATGGAAGGACTCTGATCACATTTTGAATATTTTACCCTCGATATTTTTCAGTTTTGAGAAGAGCCAAACTGTGTGTGTGTGCGTGCGTGCGTGTGTGTGTGCGCGCATGTGTGTGCGCGCATGTGTGTGGCATGCGTGCGTGCCTGTGTGTGTGCGCGCGTGCATGCGTGCGTGTGTGTGTGTGTGCGCGCGCGCGTACATATGTATCTCGCCAGATCTCCTGGAAATGCCACCGATATGTAACTGACCAAAGTGTGAAATGCTGTTTATAAGCCATAAGAAGATTCAGAGTCGACTTTGGGAGTTGGAGAAATGAGATTATAATGAACAGGAGTTATGGATAAATCAACAAAATTTCATATGAAATTGTGCCAGAACCTTCATTTTTCGATTTATCTCTTTTTAATACATTTTTTTCATCCTGTAATATTTATCTTGTACAATTTGCAGCTCTTTCACACTTGGTAAAACCTGTCAGCCAAATTGGTGTTGTCAAGCAGCTATGATATCATCTGGCGAGCTGTGAAGTCAGTGCTTAATTACTCCCTGTTAAGGACAGCCTCTGGCAGTAAGCTGCAGGAGGCCTCGAAACTCTTTACATGCTTTACAATAATAGAAAATATCTAATATTCATTATTATTTTAAAGGGCTTATTGTAACTTATCATTTACTGATAAGATAATGAGAATAAATAACCAACTTCCTTTGCAAGTGAAAAAAAGGGGTGTGACGCGCCAGTCCTTATGGCTGATAAATTAAAAACTATAAAGATTTTACTGCTAAAACTGGGCATGGCTTCATGATATACCCCAGGGTATTTTTAGAAAAAATAATCAGAAAAACCTGAGGTAGTCACCATGGGACCACTTGTTGAGTTGACTTGGAACAACCCACACCTCTGGTAAATTCTCACCTGCCCGATTCTCCCACAGGAGATCGACACACACACACCTGCAGTGGACTCTTTGAGATGAAGACCTCAATCATTCTGATTACTGTAACTCCAGTGCCTAATAAATGCTCAGCAACATTAAAACTACTGTACCGTTCAAAAGTTTTTGGCACATTTGACACAATCATACACGGTAGAGTAATTAGAAAGAAAAATAGAAATCATGCACTTTTTTATGAATTCTGGATGATTACTTATAATTTCATAAAAGAAGTAACAAAAAAATCTGAGTGAAATTGCCATTAAAGAGAGAGAGAGAGAGAGAGAGAGAGAGAGAGATTGGGCAGTCATACCTTTATAGAGAATTACCCTTTCAAATGCTGTGCAAAAACATGCAACAAATGGTCCACTCTGCAATTAACCCCATAAAACCACAGACCCATGTAAGAGTCCATCAAATACAGCTGCTGTATTCAAACCTGTGGAACTTCAGGCCGATTGTAAATTCTAGAGGAGATCCCAAGGTTTCCAACGATCCCAAATATGTCCCGCTGAAGTACAGGGAAATATGTATAACATTATGCTTAAAATTTTGATATTTTCCATTTGATGGAATGCTGTAGCATTAAAAGCATGGCATCCTGGGTTTGAATATTTTTCTCAACATAAGCGTGATATAGCTTATACAGATACAGAATTAGTGTGTGACATTGTCCTACAATATGACACATATGCTTTTTCCAACTTTGAACCGACTTAAAAGAAAACTTCAATGAAAAGTTAGCGTTTGAAGGCTTGAGTTAAAATCACCAAATGGAGCAAAATTATTCTTGTTTTCTTGAGAAGCTTCAAAACCTAAAACCTATGAAATTAATATCGCCTTCGTCTCAATAGTGTACCTGGCCTGGGCTGATGTAGCCGCTCCTGCTTGGGTAAATCCCAACTGATGCCCTCAAGGGCCCCGAGGTTTATCCAGAGCATAAACTGTCTTATCTACAAGCCAACAAAATTACCTCCAGTGTAAATAACCTTAAATTGTAAAAAGCAGAGCTAAGCGCCATGATGTATTCAAACAATACATCGGCGGTAAATGGAAAATGTCCCTCCTGCCCTCACCAATAAAGGTGATGTTTGTGTGTTTAATTACTGCCGGTGCTGAAACCCTGTTCTTGGAGGTGAATAATATCCCTACCGTGTGCAAATGCTTATTTCGCCTGTCTTACATTATAGCCTCAGAAATTTCAATTCCAACCTTGCAGGTTTTTACGGCCCTTACTGACATACAAAAAATGAGACTTTTAATTGATTTTCCCCGTTGAGCATTAAACAACAGGCATTCAGACATTAAATACAGGAGGAAATCATAATGACCCTGCGTCATGCTGAAGCCACACAGGCTTCTGACAGTAACATGACAGCTTTATGTTCTGGTGTTTTTTTTTTCAGGGAGTTAATAAAAGCTCCTGGAGTGTAAACTCTGCACAAGCACAGATTTGTGTGCATCAGTCCGAGCTCGAGCGAGATTTCTGACGGTCGGAAGAGTTCCTGAGTGTTCATGAGGAGAGAGGGAGAGCAGGCTGCATCGCAGCAGTGTGAGAGAGAGAAATTACACCGGCCACAAATAACTAACCTGTACCATCCATACGGCTCCTCTGTTCTCTATAAACTATGTATCCAACAGCATTGGATTGAGGTCCAGCGACTGAGGTGGCCATTGCAGAACATTGATTTTGTTGTCACAGAATCCGTCTCTGTGTGGTATTTGAGGTGCTTTAGGTCACTGACTCTCAGGAAAGTTTACCTGAGGTAGAGTCTAACCCTGGCTCAGGCAACCGGAGTGTCTGCCAAAATTATTTGAAACTTCATGTATATCATGAAGCTCTTGATCTCAACCGTTGCTCCCTGACCGCTGTAATTGGCACAGCCCCAAAACATCACTGATCCGCCGCCATATTTCACCAGGGGTATGAGCTGCCTTTCCTTGTATGCGTCTCTGTTTTTTACGCCAAATATGCCTTAGCTGTATCAAACCAGAACGCATAAATTCTAAACATTTTCATCTGACCACAGCGCCTTTGTCCACCTTACAATGGAAATGATCTTTGGAGAAGAGGGAGTGCATTCTTTTATCGTGGGTTCAGCAGAGGCTTTCTGCTGGCCGCACTCCCAAAGTGCCTTTGGTTACTGAGGTGGTGTGTAATGGTAGTTTTTTAAACCTAGTGACCCCAAAATGTCACCAAGCCTTGAAATAGTTTCACAGTGATTCTTGGGTATTTTTGAAATCTCTCGCCATCCTTTCTCCTATCCTCGGGAGTAAAATGTGCTTCTGTTCTCTCACTACCTATCAGGTTTTCAACTGTTCCATACTTTGTACGTTTTTGAATAATTGCCCTGTCAGTGCTCACAGGCATATTTCTTCTTCTGTGGATCTTCTTATCGCCATTACCAGATTTATGAAGCTGTATCTGTCTCTTTTTCACTGCCAGTGTTTGTGTATTTGATGGTGCTGGGTGACTCAGGGATTCCGCCTGCATGTTACCTCACTTTTATCCCTGAGTGAAACAGGGAGGGATGTTGCAACACAATGTAGTTTTTTGAAAACTTAGATGAACTTTAGTTGAATTTCATTCCTGGTTTAAATTTGGTTGATTTTATTGCCAAAACCTTAAGGGGTGCCATGACTTGTAAAACCTTCAGTTAGACAAACTGTTTATTTTTTTTTTTTAATTTTGGTTAATTCCAATGAAAAATTAATACATTACAAAATTTCTCCCTTTTTTGCAATTTTTTTAAGAGTATTTGCATTTGCAGTTAGGGTGGCCTGGAGCTCATTATACATATCAGAATGTTCTGCTCATTTTCAGTGTCTTCATTCATTGTGAATTCTCTCCATTCTACCTTGTGGCTCCTGTCCTAAACAATTTGGACTTTTCTTAATTTTTGCGCATTTTCAGCCTGTTGTGCAGCAGCTTGTAGTCTTTCTGTCGCGCCCCGCCTCTCCCCAGCGCGCCTGGCAGGAAGTCAGGTTTATTAATGGGCTCCATTAGGCAGTTTAAATATCAGCCTGTTGCAGAACTGTTGCAGTAAATGACTGATTGTATGGCCCTGTCCTATTGGCCCACACCTGGCTGAGTTCCCTCCTCTTCTCCTTTCTGTCCATCCAATGACACACCTGTATCCCCTGCCATGGCAACTGTTGCCGTAAAGGGTGGGAACATAGTCTATAGAAGACCTATGGAGCCGAGCCATTAACATTCCATTGGATTTGTGGGAATGATTTCAGCGCACAAATGTAGTTCTCAGGCGCCTCCATGTGGGGGCAGTGTGGAGCCTGAGACCAAGTACTACAGCCGCTGAGTCCTGGTTATTACGAGCCATGTTTGGTGTCGTGATGTAACTTGCCCCTGATTTGTTCACACATTACTGTTGTATTTACCAACTTGCCCTCTAAGTTAACAGATTGGCAGCAAAGGAGGCAGAGATGAATGAAGCAAAGAAAAGAATATTTCTTAGTGTACATTTTTTGTGGGGAAAAAAGTAGAATTTGTATTTTTCAATTAAATTTTGTCTTGCCAAGCAGAGAATGGGTTCTCAAACACTTATATTTGAACTTGTATTCGAGCTGCAACGAAGGATAATGTTTTAGGGTAAAAAGAGATGTAATGGGCTTGGGTTATAATTAGTTGAGAACCTCTGAAATTGATAAATATGTAAAAAAAAAAAAAAAAAAAGCCTGAATTTGTAGTTGGTCCTGTTACATTTCTCCTCTTCCTGTATGAAAGTCCCTTCTTTGTAAGATTTTGTGCTGTTTTGCATTTTAATCACATGCTTTCCAGAGACGTGATGATGACCAGCTGAATCAAATAGCTGGGCTTCATAGATAAAATTTCTGTGTAGATGCTAAAACTGTCTCCACAAGCCATTCAGTTGTTTAATCTCTGAAATGATGTTTGCAGATAATTGCAGTAAATATTTCACACATTAGGCAGACTCTCGTCACTGACCGTTTCCTGAACTTTAAAAAGGCTCCGCTTCCTTCGCCTGCGTCTCTTCTTTTCATCTCAGAATCATAAAAAAGCGGTAAATTTGAGCGTGTGGAAACCACAGCACGTCACACGTGAGCCAGAGAACGTTAGTCTGCTTGTTTGCTCGTTAGCCAGTCCGCACTGTGTCTGGATGAAGCATTACTGTCAGTGGCCGATGACCTCAGTGAAGTTAAAGACGTTACAAGGCAGGACACCGGACGAAATGTGGACTCTTAACCCTTAGAGCGCTTCATACATTTTCAAGGAATTAAAATGTAATTACCCTGCGCTGTTGAAAACCTATCATGTGGCGACTTGCTTAAAAGAGCTCCCCTGCGGGAGCTCTTTTAAACAAGTTGCCGCATGATAGGTTTCCAAAAGCTTTGCTTTCGATATCTTACATCATTGAGCAACAATAGCTGCATTTAGCGCTCTAAGGGTTATTGGATTTACCATTCTACCGCTGGTTTGAGACATTGTTTAGTCCCAGTCTATCTAAGATGTCCTGCTGTAGGGAGCACAGGTGCATTGTTTCACTTCTGTCCTCTCCGGGGCTGTAATGCAGAGCTTCCAGGGTAAAGTTATTACTCTCGCACAGCGAGGTCTGTCACTACATTTTGACTTATTCCAGTGATAGTTTACTGTGTGCTTGGGCTTACTGATGGGCATATTTCAGTGTGGCTGCTGCCTGTTGACCACAGCCTCACTGACACCCTTGGTGTGTTGTGTGCGTTGTGCGTGTGTGTTTGTGTGCACGTTGGGCATGTGTGTGTGTGTGTGTGCCTGCGTGCACATGCTTTTGTGTGTTGTGTGTGTGTGTTAGAGGGGGTGTGTGCGCGTGTGTGTGTGTGTGAGAGTGAGTGTGTGCGTGTGTGTGTGTGAGCATGTTTGTGGGAGCTCCTTCATCTCTCCTCTCATTGATGGATTCTGTGCTTATCCTAATAGTGGTTCGCTAATGAGTTTATGTTGACGGTGCCATAAATTGCATTATTTATTTGCTAATCAGATCTGCATCACTTTCAGGGCTTTTAAATTTACAACCAGGATACTTTAGCTTATAGCTCATTTATGTAGCAGATTTATACAGCAGTTTTACCGGTGGAGTAAAAATAGGTTACCCTGCTTCAACCTGCAAAGAGTCAAACTGTCTAGATTTTCCTACCTGGGATTCTTCAATCTATAACAGGGCTATTCAGCCTTATCCAGAAAGGGCCAGCGTGGGTGCAGCTTTCATTCCAACCCAGCGCTTACACACCTGATACTACTGATCAAGCTCTTCAGCAGAGACTCTTGGAGTTGAACAGTAGTATCAGGTGTGTAGCTGTATGGTCAGAATGAAAGCTGCACTCACAGCAGCTCTTTATCGATAAGGTTGAATAGCCCTGGTGTATAGTCTGCTGCTCTGTTTCTGTGTCTAATCCGGCCTTCTGCCCCCTACAGACGTTGAACAAGAATAACCTTCTGCCAGACGAGAGGACAAACTTCTTCCACTCGCCTCTCCAACAGACCAACGTTTACACCACCACCTACTACCCTGCCACGCTCAACAAGTACGACTACAGGCCTGACTCCTCCCCCTCGCCGTGCAGGAACTACACACACAGCTGAGGCAAGCCCCGCCCACCAGCCCCATATCGCCATGGCGATGTGGCCGAACTCCTGCCCCTTTCCTCCTGCTCTCTCGGGGACCCTGAACTGACGAGGAGGTTACAAGCCGGCGTCTCCACGGTACGAACTGCAGGCTCCGCCCACACCAGGACAACTGAGCGAGAGCAGCTGTCATCACTCCTGTCGTCTTCGTCTTCTGCACCGCAGAGGAAACTAACCAGACACTTTATTATTATTTTTGTTTATATTTTATTTTCTCCTGACAGTGCTCAGATGTCTTGGTTTTAAGACGGCACTTTCATGAGGATAAGAGGATTATGCTCTTGAAGGCTGGCACACAGCGATCCTGCACCATTCCTTCCCTCCGCATCCTGCTCTTCTGTGGAACTGGATTAAGTTTGTACCACAAGATGAGCTTCAAACTCGAGCCGGACATGCTACAAGGGACAGCCGTGTTTGTTGCTGAACGGTCCTTGTGTCGAATTTAGGGACACGCATGTGAACCTACTTATGTGGAAGAACTGGCCCAAACCAGGAAATACATGTAGCCTTTAATAAATGGGACAAAAATAAACATTATGTCACTAAACAGTGAAAGCCAGTATTGTAGTGGCTGGTAAATACCAGTATTTCAGCTTCAGTACATAAGGGGTGCAACTAAGTAAAGGGATCGATGGTATTTTCACAGTGTTTGTTGTGAGCCGTCAACACAAGGTTTATGGTTCTAAAGCCCGAAAGAGGGAGTAAAGTTTACACGGAAATTCGACGGGTGCGGAGTCGGGACTTATTGTCTTCCATTTCACAGGTTTCTGAAACGCATTGTGTGTCGAATTGAAAAATGTGTCTTTTATTTTGTATTTTTTTGCAGTCCAGCTCCGCCTTCATCCGCGTGTAATCTGGGGACCTGTGTCATTGCAGAAAGGGAGGACTATTGTCTGTTGTCTGTCCGCCATCCCTCCTGAACTCGTGCCAAGAGAGAAGGGTGTGAGTGAGAGTAGGGCTGCGTGTGATCCTGGCAGCCGGTGCGCAGCAGAACTGTGGGTTTGCCGAGGCGCGAGAGCCCAGACCGACGGACGACTGATGAGCCAATCTGGGGCGCCCGGTACCTTCTTCGCTTCTTTCAAAATGTAAAACATTTTTACTGGAGATATAGAATGCTGCACTCATCTCTGAAACGGATGAGTTCACTCGACTGCAGCTGCGATCATATTACGTAAGATAAGTATGCAGGTCCGGACCGTTATTCACGCTAGTAAAGGTTGGCTCTTCAGGCACTTATTTTTTACAATTTACAAAGGAAAGTGTTATTTGAAGGAGAACAGGATGAACTGTAACGGCTACATTAATACCGAGGTCAAACGTGATTGACCCGAATTGACTTTTCACGCAACATAAACCACACTAATCCTGTTTGGCGTTGCCTTGGCAGTGATGCATTCATGGCTCATTTTCATTTGCAAACAGTAACTAAAGTGACTGATACAACAGCATGCTTCAGTGAGTATTTACCCGCTCTGTGTAAATGCTGGTGTGAGCTATGTTCACTGCATACTTCAATGGCTTCCCCGCGTAACAATACTAAATCATGCTTCTAATAATGAGGTAATAAGGTCTTTTTAATATGAAAAGGTTTTAGAACATCTGCAATTGTGTGATTGTTTGAGAGAGGAGGGAGTACAGTTTTTCTTCTATTTGTTTTGTTTTTTTTTGTATATGTGAAATATTTTTTTGCACACTTTGCCTTGTGAAAAACATGTATTTGGGGTTTGTTTAGTTTGTTTAAAGGGAATTGCATCTTGTAAGCTCTCAGCAGTCAGCCAAACATTCCCACAATATTGCTGCCTCTTAGTGCTAATGTTATAATTTTGGCAAAACTTCGCAGTAAGGTTGTCCGTACATTTTTGGATTTGCTGGGATTGTGAACACCCGTTAATGTGCAAACCGTGAAAGCACTCTGGGCCAGATTTTCAGACCATTTGTGCGTGCGAAGCCTATAAGCACATGCAAGACCAGTGACACAGCCACTGATTGGCTGGTATGTTTGATCTGCACCTGTCATTGGCCCTGCTGTTGGCTGTCGCCTGCTAACTGCTAAAAGGTTTTGCACTTGCAAAAGGACGTGGTAAGTATTGCCCTGCGTTTTTGCCATACTGTGTGTTAAAGACGCAAAATTTTTATAAGCTACATAACTGTCATGATCAAAATGTTGATAATTTATATGTAATTTTGTGATTTAATGGGCATTTTGTTGTTCTGCTATTTTTATCATGCCTATTCATCAAATAAAGCGGAGAAATACATTCAGTTCGGCTTGAGAGTTTATCTGTACTATATCTGTACTGAGCTGAGGTCCTGTTCCATGACAATGTAATGACATTTTAAGTTAGTGTAATGTAAATGTATATTGTATAGCTAACACTGTTTTTAAAAGCCTTATAGTTGTAAAAAAAGAATGGCTGAATTAATGTAAATACCAACCATAGGAATTGTAGGGGATGGAGTTTGTCAATACTTTGCATTGCAGCATGTTCCAATGGGCAGCAGCAAATAGGCACGAGCTGTTAACGGCTAAGAATAGATCATGAGAATCCATGTAACACTCTTGTCTCGTAAATGTTTAAATAGCTTAAATGGCGTTTTTGAAAACACTGCAAAGTACTTAGCTTGCACTGTCTTGGTTCAAAGCTACTAAGTTACCAATGACTGCGGTCCAGCTCTGCTCTATACACATTTCGGTTCATGCCTTCGGGGCTATGAGTTAAAATGGGACTCAGAAACTCTCATTTGGTCTGAAATATTCCACTACTGTTTGCTTCAGTTTTTTCAGCTTTTAGCCTTGTTAATGTAAGCCTTGGCCCAAACTCACTAGAGCAGCTGCTTTTTGATTGACTTTTTTCTTTGCTTTGGTTCCTTGGAGTTTCTGTCTGTATTTGCTTTGTGTGATTGGACGCCTCTGCTCCGTGTCTGTTTGTGATTGGACACCTCTGCCCTGTGTCTGTCTGTGATTGGACACCTCTGCCCCATGGTTGTTTGGGATTGGACGTGCTGCCGTGTCAATGCCGTGCTCCATCCCGAAGGCTCGGAGCCCTTCTATGCAACTGACCTGATGGTACTGTTAGACGCGCGATCTAGACTGTAATCACTGCCTTTTAGACACTGTGAATTTTTTGGTACTCTATATTTTTGTATATTGTACATTGTAAAGAATAATAAACCAGAACCCTGATGCCAACCGATGCCACGCCTGCGCCCACAGTCTTATTTTCTGTTCCCGAGACCGAGGTCTTTTCCACAGTGCAGTTCGGGGTGAGTGGGGAGTATAATGGTTCATGAATTAAGTGTTAAATAACATTCTACAAGCAATTATATAAAAATAAAATTTTGTTCTGGGCCTCAAAATTTCACTCAGCTGCCCTGGTTGTAGCTAGTCCATCTAATTCATCGGTACTCTGAACACATTTTATAGATCTGAGACGGCATTTCTATAGCCAAAACAAAGTTTATTGCCCCATATTCCCATTTATTTGTGTCAGAACTTGGCGCTCCTGTGCTGGATTTAAGCGAAATTGGGTTGTCAACATGCAGCTGACAGGACACGCACTGACCCACCCTATTAATGAAATGTGATCTGTCCCCGGGTGATAAATGGGGGTTGTTTTTTCCTGTTCTCACTCTTGCTCCAGCTGAATACATGGCTGCTCGCCACCTGTAGCGTCTATGGTACACCTGTAGCATTTATGTTATAGATAAAGTCGGCAACAACGGGAACGCCCACAAACTTCACATCCGGTTAGAGCCGAGGGGGAAAACAATCCCCCCGTCTGCTATACTGTAAAAACGTGGAATTTAAACTTGTTTTGCTAATGCTAACAAGTTGTCATGACCTACTTTGAGTCGCTATTGCCTGCTGACAAGGATCGATATATTAAAAAATTAAATATACTGGGGTTGGATTGTTGTCCATACGTTTTAAAAGACTGGGCGAATGATCCGACTCAGTGGCCTGAAGTGTCATTTCCAGATAACAGTGGCGGTCGGTGGACGGAAAACCGAGGGGATGGAAAACATACCTTGAAACGGATGAGATTATTGACCCGATTTTAATCATTGGTCTTGGTTAACACGTTTTCCAACAATATGAAAAATCCATTTGCAGTTAAGTACACAGTTTCCCTTTTAATGAAATGGCAAGGCGAGTGAATAATAAATTCAATAAAATTGTTTCATTCACATGCCTTAATAGGTAACCCTTCTCGAAAAAAAACCTACTGTGGATTTTCCGTGTTAACTTTTGCCACATCTTACAAAGCAAGAAATGCACACTTTTTTTGCCTTCAGTAGACGTGTTTTATCTCTAGTCTTAACAAAGACAATTAGCTACACCTGAGAAGGGAGAGTTAAAGTATCTTTTATCCTTCGTGGTTCCGTTTTATTATTTGGTAAAATGTAAAACTTTAATTGGTGATTTTTTTGTTTATTTGCAGTGCAAAAGGGTACACAGCAACTCTTTGGCATTATGGCTAATGGCAGAGACCGGTTTGTTTCCCCCCTCGGCTCTAACCAGATGTGACATTTGTGGGCGTTCTCGTTGTTGCCGACTGTATCTATTCCTGTAGCATCTATGTTATACCTGTAGCATCTGTGGTAGACCTGTTGTGTCTATGGTACACCTGTAGCATCTATGGTACACCTGTAGCATCTATGTTATACCTGTAGCGTCTATGGTACACCTGTAGCATCTATGTTATACCTGTAGCATCTATGGTAGACCTGTTGTGTCTATGGTACACCTGTAGCATCTATGGTACACCTGTACCGTCTATGGTACACCTGTAGCATCTATGTTATACCTGTAGCGTCTATGGTAGACCTGTAGCATCTACGTTTTACCTGTAGCGTCTATGGTACACCTGTAGCATCTATGTTATGCCTGTAGCGTCTATGGTACACCTGTAGCATCTATGGTACACCTGTAGCATCTATGTTATACCTGTAGCATCTATGGTATACCTGTAGCGTCTATGGTACACCTGTAGCATCTATGGTACACCTGTAGCATCTATGGTATACCAAACGGGTGCTCAACTTGGGAAACAGGATTCACTTTTTGGCCCACTCTAGGAAAGATAATGAGGAAAATGATTAAAATGGCGTTGTTAGTCTGTATTGTCAGGAATTTGGGCAGGATACAAAAAGGGAAAGAAAGAGCAGGACTGGAGAGGTATGACGACTGAAATCAATCGCTGCAGTTAGCATCCTGCAATCTTCATGTCCCAGGTAGACAGCTAATTATTTATTGAAAGAAAAGCAGTGGGATTTTCTCACTGTTTAAAGTCAAGCCAGCACCCAGCTGTAAGGATGCCTGGGTTTGTCTAATGAAATGGAACCCAGTTTTCAATCTAATTTGTTCAGTTGGTTGATTCAGTAACCAAGGGAGATTTTACGGTTTCATCTACAACCAGGTAGGGTTGGATAGCTTTTGTCCTTCAATATATAAAATCGTCATTTAAAAACTGGCTGCATTTTGAGTTTGCTCAGGTTATATCTGTACATTGTTAAATTTAGTTTGATTAGCCGATGATTTACATGTTACAAATATGCAAAAAAAAAGCAGGGAATCAGGATTGGGCAAATACTTTTTCACCTCACTACATATGAGTAGTTGTTTTTTCTTGATGTTTTGTTTTTTTCCCCTCTTCCGTCGCATTGCCCTACGGACAGTCGACTGGTTTATTCTCCAGTGGCTGTGATGGGGATGTTATGCGAATTAGCCCTGCTTGTTCCCCGTAATGTATTCTTCAGTAAGGAGAGTAATGAGATCATCACAATTGCATTGGTCCTTAATGAAACAATGAAAAGGACCAGTACTACGTGTCGCCGTCGAAATGTTTTACTTTTGCAGATGGTGTTGCTTTTGTTTTACCTTTTAAAAAGTACTTGCTGACTGAAATATTGAAAACTTGAGTCCAAGTAGAGTACACACAAATATGCACTTCGTAATAATTGCTAGCATGTTTGCACAAGTTTTGTATTGGCTGATCAGATGTTTGAGTTGTGCTGGAAAGATTTAATATCCATTTAGTTCCTACAAATTTGGAATGTGATCTAAATGCAAGATCAGTTTATATATTATTAATGTCATATTTTATTAATTTGTACGTATAATGTGATCGTTATAGGCTACTTAATTCTGTTGAATTCAAGATGATGAATTGCTTTAGCAAAAATGCATTGGTAAAAATGTGTTTATCAACACACCATGCGACCAATATGCAATTTGCACCCATTAATATCTAGTGCATTTGAGTTTGGGTCCTGAAAATATTTGCAATCAATTCTGCATTCGTTTTAACTACACATAGCGTAAATTGGCACATTACAAACACGATCTCAAGTTCAAATTGTTCATTTCTAGGTAACCATGAGAGGGAGGTAATTTATAATGCTCTGAATGCAGACTTCAGGGGAAATGAGGAAATGTAATTAATTAGGGTGAGTGATGAAATTGCAGTTCGGTTTCTGCAATTAGGAGAGCAGGAAATTGATGTTCTAATGTACTGGCTCCAATGTATTAAGTGGGTCTTTGTTCTGAAAGTGTAATTCACTGAGTTTCACCCCCCGGTAGTACCTGTATAGGGATTAGGAGAATCCCTTACTTGTAGATACAGTGCGACTCCTAAATCCCAGGCAATCAAGCTAAGCCACACAGCAAAAGATATTATTTACACTGCATTTAAAATACACTACCCATAATTCATCTGTAGTCGCATTGGGAAGGTATGGGAACCAGCTTGGTATTATTATTCTCTGTTGGAGGATAGTGGAGAGAGGTGGGGGGCACCTGCAGTCACTGAGTAGGGGGGCATGTGGGGGGGGCAGATGCTCTGGAGCGCTCACGGCAGGATGTGCAGCACAAGGACGCAAGTAGAGTTTTGCACCTTTCAAAAAATACAGCAAGCATGCTTTCAAAAATATTGAACTTACTGAATATCAAAATATTTGGTACAAGAAACAGGACGCACTTGAATCGTAAGAGATAAACTACATTAGGTGTGACTGCGCTTAGCAAGTAAAACTGCATTGATTCTTTCTGTTTACTTGCAGTTTTATGGAAAATCAGCTTGTTAGTTGTTCCAAGCATATTGGCCAATATTGGGCCTTATTTTAACGACCTAAATGCAGCCTGCAAATGCAAGTGCAAAAGGTATCACCGATCAAACTGGGCGTGTCGTACTCCATTTCAATAATTTCATGACGAGAGGTGATAGTGGCACTGTGGTCAAAAGGGTTACGCTGAGAAGGATTAATTATCTGTGGCTGTGGTGGGGCTTTGGTTCCATTAACTCCAATCCCATTAGCCGCTGTTATTACTGACATGGATATCATTCAGCAAAACTGGTCACATGAACCTGAATAATCACAATCTGACATGAAAGTGTCAGACAGCGCGACTCGAGCAGTAAAAATAATCACACAGACAAGGCACACACACAAGCGCATGGAGTAAAATGTATTCAATCCAGCATCAACACTTAAGACCACAGCTACAAATTATTTAAAAATTGGATTCTTCACGCAACATTTAAGACATTATTTCTATAGAAGGACGGTGTTTCTCCTCACAGCCGAGTATCTAATGAATTCATCCGCAATGGAGTAAGGTTTTCTCTCCTCAACATGTTCTAGTGACAGTTCAATACTACAGCACAGTTCAGCCTTCCTCACCTCATTGTAGATTGCAGATGCATTTGATTTTTGATTGTTTGTGGTTCTTAGTATTCAAATAACAAATTAGTCCATTATCACAGTTTGTCTTGTTTGCTTGCAATGCTAATGATTAACTCTTTCCCAACAACACTGCCAAATCCTGGTCAAGTATGACCGCCGAGAAAGGTTAACTTTCTGCGACCACATTTCTCATGACATTGCATTACTTAGTGTTGTACATCAAATGAAAGCTGAGAATCTGCTCTTTCCAATGATAAGCAAATATCAAAATATTCAGCGATCATCAGAATAGTTCAGCTCCTCGAAGCACTTGATGTCATTTTCTAGAAATATCCTTTGTTTAAGATCGCTTGCACACGTCAAACGTATGCACTATAGCCAGTTTTGTTTACGTTCATCACTCGAAAAATATCAATAAAAATTACTGAGAGTGTCACCAAATGGTACCTGTTATGGCCTGAGACCTCGAGCCCAAATGGAATCCGCATCGATCATGGCTAAAGGTTCATTCGGTCTGTTCGCTTGGATTCATCCCCGTGAAACAATCAGAGAGAGAGAGAGACACACCTGCGTTTGAAGGTGGTCCAGGAGAGGTGAAATGCAAATGAGTTCTTAGACTCGAAAATTGCGCAGCTCCAGCTTGTGCTGATGCACAATCCAGCCCACTGTGTCGCAGATGATTTTATGTCAGAGCACTACAGTGGTAAAGGTGAGAAACATGCTCTTGCGACTGAAGAAAATGTGTGTGACGTTTCTGTCACCTGCATTTCTGTGCAATGACATGAAAATAGAACCCATTGTCTCAGTTCTTTTGCAGACAGCTTTTTATGTTCTCTTCTGTTCCACCAGGTCATTCCTGAGCATTCAGGAGATCAGGGCTGCTGGGATAGCCATTCATCTCTTACTTTTGTGCATGAAATACAAAAAAACATCTTTGTCAAATTAATTTTTTGGCCAAATTCATGTCTGGAATATCACATTAGCTTTTTTTTTTTTTAATTTGTACGGTCATTCAGAAAACAAAAAATAAATGTCTAAGAAAAACAAGTGTCTAATGCTTTTGAATTTAGGCGACTGTATATTAGGGTCCTTTGCCTGTGAACACAAGTGTTTAACTGCTATCTGTACAATAGCTGATGAGCCTGCAGTTCACTCATAGGGATACAACATAAGATATGAACTTGGGTTATCAAAAGGCAATAAATAAATAAAATAAAATAAATAAATTCATTTGACGAAAAACTGCTGGTGGGCCCTTGAGCAAGGCCCTTAAAAATAACAAACTGCACCCACAGCTTTTCTCCTGCACCAGCGTATCCTCCCTGGGTGTATCAGAGCTCTCTGGCATTTTTCCCAGTGTGCACTTGAAATAAAGAAATGTTCTCAGTGAACCTTCCCTGGTTAAATAAAGAATAAAAATGTGCTGGCGCTCGCAGTGATTCCCATTCTGTCACGCATTACGGGGGAAACAGGGAAAAGCATTAGGGAGCGAGGGACTGAAGTCTTTCTGTCAGCAGGATGGAGATGTACTGTGCGCAGGAAACCCAGCGAGGAAATCTTCATCGCATTCAGCTCTGACTGCTGCTGCTCTCATGAACTTCAGCTACATCAACTTTTTCATCATTATGGTACACAGGCATAGATTTGGGGAGGGATGGTCTGGACATATCCCGAGCAACTTTCAGACGAGGCAAGAATATCTCGACCAATTTTGGGTCAATGTGGAAAACGAAAGAAAAACAGAATCGTAAACCTAACATGCTCCAGTCCAATGAAATCTTGGCACATCTGCAGCATGTGGGTTTGTCCAATCTGAAGTCTTTATCTCTGCTGCTGTAGCTGCCTGACTAATGTTGAACCAAGAAAAGAATACTGCACATAAAGATGCTCAGTAGGGAGTATCGCGATCTGGCTGGCTAACATTAGCTATACTTCCATTCAACTGAGGCCTCTACAGGTTTCAGTGCCCACTTTACTTGCGCTGAGCAGGTTTGGGGAGTGTGCAGAGGTGATTTGCTGCAGTCAGTGAACACATTTCAAATATTCGATGATATTCAAGTACTTCACGACCAGTGGCAGGAATGCCAGGCTACAACTGCACCCAATCTGATGGGGACCTACTGACGTGACGTGACTGAGGCAAAATGATCACTGTGGCAGTTAAAAGTAAAAGCAAATTTACTTCACACAGCAGTAAAAGGATAATGAAATGAAAATTGGTGTTGTGCTAGCGCTTCATAAATTACTGGTTTAAGAAATTTCTTAGCTATGCAAACAAACCCAAAACCAAACAAATCACAGTTATAAGAACAAATATTTTGAAGTTTTTAATCAGTCTATGTTTTATATTCACTAGAAGGTCTCGCTTAGACCAAGATACTGATTTTTTTTTCAGTGAAGTTGAGGGTGTTTAGGCCGCATATTTTCTGTTAACAGCAAAATATCCTTACGTAGAGATTTATAGGAGTTATCATGACCAATCAAATATAGGCTATGATGATTATCTAGCTATCTTTTCTTAGCAACTTCACTGAAAATGTAGGGGTCCGTGGACAGAAGCAGGAGTAGGGAAAAAGGAAGCAGAAAAGAATAGGAGGCGAGGCTTAAACTGCCTCAGTTAGATTCCAATGTTTGGCATCTCATTTGATGAGCAGCAATAGGACACCTGAGCAACAGCAGATCGGTTTCTGTCCGCTGGCCATGTTGCTATCAAACTAGCTCGCCAACTCACGGACTACTGCAAACTAAGATCCACTCTTATCCTCAGGCGTGTGGGAAATTGTTTTAAGGGGGGGCTGCCAAACAAATGTAAAAGTATGATGTTAATATCATTTCTTTTCATCACAGCATTAGGGCGCTATGGTCATGTTGGTCTTTGTACCAGCGTTGTAGCAAGTAGGGGTGCAGACCATTAATCGCCATATAAATCATAACTGGTCACAAAAATTGATTGTTGATAATCGTTCAGTAGTCCTACATTTTTTTCTTCATTTTATCCCATTATGTTTCTTTGAAATATTTGTGTATACCTGTCATTTATACGCTTACATGCTTTTTGCTTTGTTTCAACCTCTTAAACCCCAACTCTGGGTAATGCTGGAGGCTAATACTTAAGCATATAAAGAATAAAAAATAATGAATCAGATGGATTTTAAATAACTGGGCCTGGGGGGTCCCGGACCATCCCCACCCTCCTTATTGTTAATTCCCCTCTATATTAAAACAGAAATGACAAGAAAATAGTTCCGCTTATATAAAAGCTGTACTAGAATTTATGGTTTCTTACTCCTAATTTTCAACAATCGAGCAGAGCCTTCTTTCCAGCCTCCTGGCATAAGCATTCCCTGGGAGGTAGCGCAGTCTGATCTCCCTGCAGTTGGAGTGCACCCTGCCCTGCTCCTTTTTAACACCCTGAAGCCCACCGTCCCCCAAGCAGTTACGCCGGCATTACAGCATTTTCTGTGGTGCGCTGTGAGCCTCTAACCCTTAACCACATATTGCTTTCAATCTGTTCCTGTTTAAGATCGCTTGATTAATAATCACACAATTCATTAATTCAATTCATTAAAATAATTAATCCAGTACGTTCTCAGAATTTCATCTCCCATTTAAGAAATTTTTTTCAGCAGTGCAACCTTTTTAAAAATTGCTTTTAATCAAAATTTTTTCAGCCTTCAAAAGAATAGGCTACATTTGTGGGGAAGCACAGTTGCACACTGATTGCAGTGATGCAATAATAATTAATCTGTTAGATTACCGATGCTTCTTAAGTCCAAAATTCCAGTAATTAAATAATTAAGTAAATTGGTTAGTAGAGCATCTTGAAAGTTCAACGCATGGCATGCATTTAAAATCATTTAAAATTCATGCCATGCCTCGAACTTTCATGGAACTTTCATTGGTGAAGTCTTTATCGTCCAAGTTCTGGGAAAGTTGTAGGAAAGCTACAATATGAGATTGTATGAATGGCAATCATCTGATTAATTAATCAGAAACAAAATCTAAACCTTATCCTAACACCATCTTTCACAGCATTTACTGCAGAACATTCTACTTGGAATTATGAGAAATTTCAGTTAATGCTGTCCATGCAATCTCATATTGTAGCATTCCTCTTTGACGCGAAGCTATATGTCTTAATCATTAATGGTAACGCAGCTTATTGGTAGCCTATTTGCTCACTAAATTAATTAAAATAATTGTTTGAATCTTAACAGGAAACAGGTTGAGAGTTCACCTGCATTATGGTAATGTCACTGGATGTAGACAGAGTTTTATTTTTTCAAATCAAACTTAACCTGTGGATCTGAGTCGGCAAAGGCGCATTTTTCAAAATATTTTCGGAAGCGTATCAGGCGGATTGGACACTGATGCAGAAAAAAAGTACCATTTTGTGTGCTACAGGAATTCAGAAGCTGCAAAAGACAGTGATGTTTTTTGTCACCATTAATGTGGATAGGAAAATGATTGAAAACTGTTGTATTACAATGAACAAAATGCAAGCTAAGGGAAAATGGAGAGTAATTGTACTGATTGATCCTCACAATTGAATGAATTGACACTCAGTTGTTAAATAAACATAAATGTGAACAGGTTTGGAGAAGTACCGTGCTTTACGGTGAGGTGAGAGCAGGACTATAATCCCTCTGATGGCAAGTCCAGGGTGGAAGAGGTTAAAATGTTAAAATAAAATAAAAAAGCAACAACAAAAAAATGGTACTGCCCCAACAGGACTTTTACATTTCATATCATAACTGATTCATTTAATATGAATATCTGTTTCACTTATTTTAATATATGCTGTGTTCTCGCCTTTCAGACTGCATTGCATATGCCATCATGAATCGGTATGCTTGCGTTAAAAAAAAAAAACTTAATCAGTAGAACTCAATGTTAAAATACAAAATCAAGGTAGATTTTTGTTTCTATTTTGAATAGAGGAGGACTAAGAGCTACCACATTCTTTTCATGGCTTCTCTAGCTAATATTTACCAAGGGTGCCAAAACTTGTGGAGGGCACTGTGTGTACTGCATATATGGTTGCGTACGCACAGGGTGGGTACAAACTCTTTTGCATAAAGTGAAATACAGTGCCATCGAAGAGAAAGAGGGCCTCCGGTAAGAACAATGACATTCTTTGTGAAAAAGCTTAAGGTTCTGCTGTAGAGTGTGAGTCATTTCTGACTGTTTGAAATGGTTCAGTCTGAATTATTTATTTTGAGTTGTGGGCCTAGTTTAGTTTCTCTTCTGTTCCCCCACATCACAAACATGGCTGTTATTCTATGAATAGAGCTAATGCTTGTACAACAGCGCAAAGAGTTTGGAGCATTAAACTTTGGGAGAAAAGGAAGGCTTTTAACTTCTGCAGAAACATGAAATATTGTCAATCCACCGACGATTCGCACCCGCCGGGCTTTTAAGCAATTTGGTGGTTGTTTTATTCAAAATGTTTCATTTGCTGAGGTTCCAAAAACAAAACACTCAGCTTTCTGTCTAGAGTATTTCACAATCAAAACGGACTGCACAGCGCTCAGCAGCATCTGATCCAACACTTACTCCACCTGAATATGCAGTCTGCCAGTAAAATGCCTTCTCACCATTTATTAAAATATTGTTTTCTTTTTAAAATAGTTTTTCCTCGATATTTTATCATTAGTTTGAACCAAATAATCCTATGTCTGCTCTGCCCATGGAACTTCATCACTACCGATATGTCAGTGTTTACAACAGCAGAAACAATTTCATCGTGCACCTTAATCATCACGTCCATTCTGCAGCAGCAGTGGGATTAAAAGCAGGCAAAACCTCATCATGTCGTGTCTCTAATTTCAAAATGTCTGGTGTGTTTTGGGTGTTATATTGTAATGTCTGTGCACAGGTCATCATCCACAGTCAAAATGCCACATTTGGATGAGCCATTAATTATTTTAATTAATCCCATAGGCCTGGTTCATGTGATTAAAGGTCTGAGGTTTATTCCTGCATCTTGTACAAAGCATGGTCTTCACTGAAAAGTCTAATGTTGAAGTAACTATCACTGCACATGCCTCTGAACGCCAACTTAGAAATATGGAAAAAACATTCCAAAAAAACTGCTTTTGAAAATGTCTGAATCAGAGGTAACCAATCTCCTCTGGACTGCACTACTGTAGGGAGAGTGGACTGAAAGCACATCAAAAGGACTCCTAGTGGGCCAGCCAATAGAGAAAGGAGTTTATCTGGGAGTCCTGTGATTGGGTGTTCTAATCCCAGCCACTCTGTTACTGACTATGGTCTTTCATTTCGCTCTCTAGCGGCCACCTCTGGCAAGCGGGCACCTGCATGCGCTAAGCTAGCACTGTTAGTGTATTCCTCCAAAGGCATAGAACCTGATCCAGACAGGGCCAGCGTGGGTGTAGCTTTCTTTTCAACCAATCAGTTACACTCCTGATTCTACTAATCAAGGTCTGGAGTCTTTACTAAGGGCCTTGATTAGTAAATCAGGAGTGTAACTGCTGGGCTGGACTGAGAGTTTGCACACACACAGGCCCATCATGGATCAGATTCCCCCCCCCTGGCCCTGGCACTGACAGCTGATGCACCTGCAGTGTGAAAAGTTAACCCTTAGAGCCCTATAGGCAACTATATTTGCCCTATGCTGTAAGATATCAAAATCAGATGCTGTTGAAAACCTATCATGTGGCAACTTGTTTAACCCTCTGTTAACCAAGTACCTTTCCAACTGTGCAAAAATCATTTCCCTAGGCAAATATGTTGATTATGGGCCAATATTTGGAAAAATAGTAAAAAAGAAATAAAAAATTCTACCCTTTGGCCCACCTTTCCAAAATGTAGCAGATCTGCTACATTGGGTGATAATGCGAATGGAAAAATTAAAGTGACGGACCATTCAGGTTATTCTCAAATGTTTATTTGGCAATAAGAAACAAAACCAGCAGGGTGTCCAGGCTGTTAACCCTTTCACTTTATGTAGCAGATATGCTACAGTGGTTAATAGAGGGTTAAAAGAGCTCCCACAGGGGAGCTCTTTTAAACAAGTTGCCACGTGATAGGTTTTCAACGGCTCAGGATAATTTCATTTTTAATTCCTTGAAAATTTTTTCAGTGCTCTAAGGGTTAAAAAACATAAGGAATTTCAGAGCCCCCCATTCACCAACCATTGTTACTGGGCTCAGATTTTCTAATGATGGAGGGTGGCTGGATATTGAGCCAGGCAGATGGACTTTGAGTTAGTGCTAAAAAGTTGGGTTTTAACAAAGTCACGCAAAGTTATGTCTATCCAGCATAGAAAGAACATTGAGGTGCTGACCCAGGGGCGCATTCATTATCATAATTGAATTTCTGGAGCTGGCTTTTACAGCACCGTACAGTTCCTATCCCGGGTGCCTAAATCCACTTAACTAACAGGCATAGTAATGATCTACTGAACTGTGCAGCCATTCGGGATCGATACTACCGAGCCTCTGATATAAAGGCATTTCCCATACCTCTTCACTCCTGGCTCTTACTGCAACCTGGAGTCAATATTTCACTGGCTGCTCGATTGAACTGCACCTCAATCGGGCCTCCCAAGACTGTGCTTTTAGGAAAATACACGGGGAGATAGACACGGGCCAGATTACCACCTAGTATTTCTCCAGAGCGCTAAAACGAAGGACATGAGAGGCAGAAGTGGAGAGAGATAGGATTTCTATCTTGTCTTTTATCCTGGAGCAGGCCTGAGCTCCCCCACCCCCCGACATTTGAGAAAGGAATGACCTCCTCACCCCTCCAAGAGGAAGGGGTACGAGGCGCATCATTCCCTTCATGTCTGTTTCTCTCCGCCCAGCCTTTAAAGATGAGCATCTGTGGCGTCACACTGAGGCTTTCGTCTGTTTTAATCCAGGAACCCGCTTGATACTGGGATTAAGATGGGTTGAGAATAGGGCGAGGTCAGAGCTTCAGCCTGACCCCTGAGGTGGGGTGAAAGGGTGGTGTGGGGGGGTGATGCCGATATTACAAAACGAAACCAGAGAAATGTCCCGTCCCACCTGCGGCTGTGGGGCTCCAGTGTGGATGAAGCATGATGAAAGAGAACTGATGAAGAAGCTGAGATTCAGCTCTGTGTGTTTGTGTGTGTGTGTGTGTGTGTGTGAGGAGGCCTGCTGTGAATAAATACTGTATAAAAACTCCTGTATGATATCCATCATCAGTGGAGCCCCAGTCCGACCAACATCCGTCTTCACAGTCGGGCCAGTACCTCATTCATCACAGGCAGCACAAACACACACCGCTGCAGAACATCACACCAGCCGATATGCAATAAAATTATCTTCTGAGAGTACGGACTGCTGTGACATAAATACACACATTGTGAAAAAATCTCAAGTTTTTCATCTTTCATCTGAACCCAGCAGGTTATAATTCTGTGAATTCGGGACGTATGAAACAGATGATACTGCAACGCTAAAATCTTGCAGTCCTTTTATTCTGCAGAGCGGGAAGCAATCTAGGCTCAGAGACTAAGAATCTTCTCTGGTAATTTCTTCCAATTACCTGGATTTTGGTCATTACAGCAATTCTTCAGCCAAGAAGCTGAAAAAAAATGGGCAAAATCAGTCAGTCGACATAATGGGTGGCAGATATTTTACTTTCTGACCTCTGGACTCAGTGATATTAGACCAAGTTACTTTTCTTCTCTCCAGATTTCACTCAAGAAGCATCTGCCATCCACTGAGTCTTTTCCTTAATTGTTTTCCCCAGCAATCCGGCTGTCTTTGTCAGTTTCCCTTTTGTTTTCCCTTACAGGTTCTCATAGTACCCCTCCCATTGTGCTCTTTCTCTCACTCGAACCCTGTTGTTAATTGTTGCCTTGTGTATTGAAGTTCCCCGTCTACGTCTTTCTCTTGCTGGATTGCTGTATTCCGTTTTCGGTGTTTAACCTTAAGTAAGCATGTAAGTATTTACAAAGGGAAACTCGTCCCAGAATCTGCTGACCTGCCGAGAGGCTTGCCATCCCGGTTACTGACCTTGCACCAATCCCACTAACTACACCTTGCCTGACTCTCGATGTTCCTCAGTGCCCCAGCCTGACTTTGGACAAATTTCGAAAAATCTCCAGCTAAAGCTAATTGAGTCCTAAAGCCAATATTCGTCTTCTGTTAACAAAGGCCAAATTCGAAATTTACCGGTGATCTGTTCCTGGTTCCTACTTTGAATTCTTGGCAATGGACTCGTCAAACCCTGAGAGTGAGGTATCGAGGCAGTTATTTCGCCTTGAGCATGGCTTTTGATTCCTGATGATGCCGCAGAACAGTCTAGAACAGATGTCACTGAGCGAGTCACCTGGGTTTGTTTCCCTGATGCCCTGGGGAGGGGTTAATGAAGCCTATAGCCCACACAGCTCTGCAATTCCCTGCCACCCACTCCTGCTTATCCATGAACCCAGAAAATTACTGCTTACTTCTGCATTCCCTTTTCCAACACTGGGAAGCAGATCACATCTCCGAGCCCTGCGCTGACTGCTGAGGCGTACCGTCCACAGACCAGAGAATATACAGCTCATTCAAGGCTTTCAGTATTTCGATATTGCCACTGGATAACTTCGGCTGAAATTCTTGATAAGAACTCACAATATGAACATAAGTATTTGCGTATGATGGAAGATAGTCTCAAATTCAGCATCATATTAACGGTTTTCAAATTAAATAACTGGAATATGAGGCAAAAAAGGTAAAACTGTGTCACAGACCGAATTCATATCAATTTTACTGTATATTAAATGTATACTTCACATGCCCACACACACCAATGCACGCTGTTGTTCTTCTTGCTGAGGTCAGGCTAGAATACAGTTCTGTGATACTCGGTGAAATGTGCAACACAAAGTCATTTTGATTTGATTTGATTTGATTTGATACACATGCAGTACACCAGCTTACAGCTCTTGAGGGAGTAGGATGTGAGAGAAAAATCCAGCTTTTCCCCCAGAAACATTGCATGAAAATGTTCATGATTCCAGGGGATAATTTAAAGAATCCTCTTGTGCTACTGTAACAGTGGAGGGTTTGTGGAACAGAGCTGCATGCTGGGATTTAAATGGGAAATCTGCTCGATCAAAGACTCCACTTTTCTCTCACAGATAGTGTGTTTCCGCTTCTCTGGCTGCAGTAATTACTTTGAACTCTCAGGACATGCAGGTTTAGTTCGGAAGAGTCTCCCAGAATCACGGAGTTTGAGATGGAATCGAACTTTGCAGCTTCCTCCTCTACCTACTCTTACAAGAGTTTAAACAGTTCAGAGGAACTGAAACACGTTTTACAGGGTCAGCCATGAAAGATGTATAGACATACAGTCATGGTCAAATGGTTGAGAATTAATTATTCATCTGCACCAGGCTGTCATATTGGGTTGGACAGAGCACCATCTGAATTCCTATCATTGGTTGCCAACGCTGTTCCATTTTAAGAGGGTCTAAGCCAGGGATAAACAGATAGGGCTGGTGTAGTTACCGCTTTCGTTCCAGCCATTCATACATCTGATCCTACGGAATAACCCCAAGAGCCCTTATTAAAGCCCTGATAGACAGAATCAGGTGGATCACTGCTTGGTCAGAATGAAGACTGCACCTCCACTGGTACTAACCGGATAGGATTTAATACCCCCAGTCAAAGAATGCGAAACCTTGTTGGGTTTTGGCTGCTGGAATTTCTGGTCATGGTTTGTGCTCTAATGCATCCCTTACTTCCATGATGCTGGCTTTTGAACTGTGCGCTGACAAGTCAGAAGATCCATCTCCTCTTTAGCCCTGAGGATGCAGCGTTCACGATTTGCAGAAAGAATTTCACGTTTTGATTGGTCAGATCACAGATCACTTTCTCTCTTTGCCACAGTCAATCTTAAGTGAGCCTGGGCCCATAGATAGTGGCAGAATCTCTGGATCTTGTTTACATATGGTTTAATCGTTACGTGGCAGGGTTTTAACTTTCATCTGTGGATGCAGCAACAAACTGTGCTCACTAACAGTGGTTCACAGCAGTGTTCCTGAGCCCATGCAGTGATTTTCACTGCAGGATCCAGTCTCTTTTTAATGCAGTGCCGCCCGAGGACCTGAAGATCAAGGGCATTCGATATTTGTTTTCGGTCATGTCCCTTGTGTATGGAGATGTACCCAGATTCTCTGAATCTCTAAATTATATTATGTACCATAGAGGATAAAATTCCTAAATTTTTTGCAATTTCACATTGAGAAACATTATTCTTAAATTGTTGAACTATTTGCCCCATGCAGTCTATCCCTGAGAGGTGAGGCCCTCACCATGTTATGGCTGAAAGACTTTCTATATCCAATCATGTTACTGACCAGTTGCCAATTTACCTAATTAGCTGAGAGATGTTTCACCAGGTGTTTTTTTTTTTTTAAGCATTAAACAACTTTTACGGTCTTTTGTTCCCCCTTTACCAACTTTAGTGAAATGTGTTGTTGGCATCAAATTCTTAATGAGCAGATATCTTTCAAAAAACTAAAATTTCTCAGTTTCAACGTTTTATATTTTGTCTTCATACTATTTTCAATAAAATTTAAGGTTTTGGTGATTTGCAAATCATTGCATTCACATTTTACAAAGCATCCCTACTTTTTTGTAAATGGGGTTCTAGAACATATCTATATTATGTTTGAGATGGTGGTAACCCAACCGAACTCTTGCATTTTACAGCCTTTGGTTGAATCGCAAACCATGAACCAGGAGAGTGGCATGGATTATACATGAGATTAATTTCTAGATTAAGATTCAAGAGAAAAATGTGTAGCTCAGATTGTCTCCAAGCAAAAGCTGCGGACATTGTCAACTGTCTACATTCCAAATCATAAATAATGGACTATAATATATATATTTCGCAGAAATTACCAAATATGCAACAGTCTGTTTCAAATACAGTGTTGTTTGAGTGTTAACATTATCAATGCGGTAGTTTTGTTTATACAGTCATCAGTGGGTTTTAAATTAAGAGGCAATTATCTGGAGATCCTGAACCTTACATTTAATAGGTTCTGATCAACTGGGCATTTCCCCGGTCGCATCAGTAATTAGAAATAAGGTGAGAGGACATGTTTGTTTTAATGAGGCACTTACAATAAATGAAGCTTTCCTTAATGCTGGCTCTGGGGTAAACGCAGGGTGGTTACCAGGAGAAATATATAAAATATGCGAAAACGGATCCAATCCATGGAAATGGCACGAAATCTGAAGCGAGGAGCAGAACAGGAACAAATTACAGGCATAAAAATGTCAAATGGTGTGACAGCAAAACAAATTTACCGTGGAACCGGGTATCATGGTTCACAACTCAGATCGTGTCGGTGCAGAAAATCACTCCACGGAGCACACAGCTAAGTGGAAGCAGCACAATTGCTTGTCAACAAAAGAAAACTATTGTTCTGAGTGTGTGCAGCTCTGAATGAAGCTGCCATTGAGGACAAAGAAAAGCATTGCTACGGCAGTTTTACACTGTTTCGAGGCTGAACAAAGATTTGTTTTTGAGGAGCACTTATCACTGCTGGAATAATGTTACATCTGTCACTGCTTCTTAAGCACTGGACGCTACATGCATGAATTTACTTGCTGTAAAATAGGGTACACTATGAGGAAAGCAAATTCATTTTAAAATACTACAGTTTCCTGTTAGGGGAAGATTTTCCCTTTAATCATGAATCTTCTGAGGCGTGATGAATATGTGATAAAAATGTTCTTAACCTGGCATTGTACTGTCTGCTCATGAAACCATCTCTATGGGTAACTGCAAGCAATGGAGTTCCACAACACCAACTTCTCAAAGCCGACTTCTCAAGAGGATCTCAACATACTGCAAAGGAGGAGTCACCCATGGGTACCAAGCATTATTAGCCTTTGGACAAGCCATCATTAACCCTCACTTAGTCACGTGACTCGGGAACCTGTTTCCTACTATCCTCAATCGATAATCTCATCCAGAACAAGAAAAGGGCACATCTGTTGTGCTTGAACAGGCCTGACGTTTCACCCCAAAATGACTATGGTTTCAGTCAACAGTTATGGTGAAACAGAGCTCTACTGGACTAAATACACAACATGCAAATAAGCCGCCAATATCCGCAAAATGCTTTGCGTTCCGCGTGCTCCAGACTGTTTCTCTGATGAGAGATATGGACATTTCAGTCAAAATGTGACTGAAATAACCTTTTTCAAAAATGAGATACGCCTAATTGAGACAACTTAATGGCCTCTTAAAATTCTGTTTGTAACTGAGGTTGGAACAAAAACCAGCGCCCACAGAGGGGCCCCAGGGCCAATGCTGAGAACCACTTCCTTACACTGTGATTACCATAAATTGATATTTTATTTCATAAATTAACTTTTAAAATTTTATTTACAATCATTGTTATGGGGTACACATGATTTTTACATTTATGAATATCAAATAATATGAGGTTCCTCAATTACAAACTCTGAAACATGAGAGTAAATATACAGGAATAAAAGAACATTTTTCCGTAAGTTTAAAAATAACAAAAGGATTAGTAACAGAACTGTACATTATATGCACCCTTTTGCCTTCATTTTCATAAACATTGTCAATAACCTGTTTGTCCCAAGTAACAACAAACACCAGCACACCCTGTGGCCCTCCAGGAGCAGGTTTGAAGATCACAGGGCTGCGTCATCAGAGTAAGCTGGGATGGTCCGGGAAATGCACATAAAAACAGAAAGCGGTGATTTCTAAATTCAGTTGGACTTGCATTTTATTGTAGATGGTATGAGGACGAGGCATTTCAAATTTTGTCAACTCAATTCCATTTTATTTGTATATAAGCCCATTCCTGCCATTCAGGCCTGCAACACATTCCAAAAAAAGTTTGGAGAGGACAATTGAGGACTAGTAATGAGGTAAATCATTTGAATAATGAAGTGATTTGAAATGTCAGATGTCAGCTGATAATCGTACTCTTGATTTGGTACAAAAGCAAAATCCAGGCCCAGTCCTTTAGGATCAAAGATGGGCTGACGATCACCAATTTGCCCACAAATGCGTGAGAAAATCATTAAAAGGTTCGAAAATAATGTTTCACAAAAAGAAAGATAAGAAGGGATTTGGATATTTTACCCTCTGCGGTGCACAACAGAATTAACAGATTGAGGTAATCTGGAGGAATTTCTCCGTGTGAAGGGCGAGGATGTGAGCCTCTGCTGAAAACACATGATCCCCGTTCGCTCACAGGGCACTGCATCGAGAAGTGATGTATCCAAATGGGCTCAGAATTACTTCACCAAACCTCTCCCAAGTAAACCAATACATACAAAAATTATAGACTCACCACACAAAAAGAATATTCATCCAGCTATTTTTTTTTTTTACCTCATAGCAAATCAACAAATTGCAGATTTGACACAAAACAATTTTTGTTTATTAGCTTAACATTCAGCCTTCGTGAAACTCACCTTAAAGACAACATCTTTTCCAAGGATGCCAATGCATATTTCAACAAGACAACACAAAACCGCATTCTGCACACATTAAAAAGGAATACCTGCGTAAGAAGAGGGAACGGGTGCTGGACTGGCCTACCTGCAGTCCTGGCTTGTCCCCAATAGAGAACGCGTGGCACGTTTTGAAATGCAAAACGTGACAATGAAGACCCCATATGGTTACACATCTTTAGACTTGCTTGCAGGAAGTATGGGACAAAATTAAACCTAAGACACCCAATCGCATAGTGTCTTCCAACTGTAAACGTTTATTAAGTGTTTTGAAAAGGAATGGCAATATTACAAAGTGGCAACTGCTTTGCTGTCCCAACTTTTTTTGGAATATGTTGCAATGATTGAAATTTAAATGTGTTTAATTTAAAAAATCAAAAGTTAACTTGGTGAGGAATCAAATGATGTGGTTCTGTATTTCTTCACTATAATACAGGTAAGAACATGTCACAGCTTCCATTTTTAATATCACATACCATCCCAACTTCTTTTCTGATTCAGGCTCGTAAACAGATAAAACTATAAAAGGACAGCTCGCCTTCCCAACATTATTACACACATTATGCACACTTGTGACGCGTCTCATGACAACCCCATCAACACCGAACACCGAAAAATCACCTGTCAGCACTGCGAGAGACCGAAAAGCTGCTTGACAGTGCAGGAGGAAATGCACAGGTCGCCCAGCTCTCACACACACACACACACACACACACACAGAGCAGGTCATCTATGAGCGGCGAGGACACAGAGTGCATGGGTCACATGTAAGGCAATGTTTCACAGGGTCTAGAAATCTCTGCACAGGGAACACAAACCAAATACAGAAAATTACCCACCGAAGAGCAGGAAAAACCCAGGCAGCTCTCGTAACCCCCACCGCAGCACCTACCTGCCAAACTGCAAAGTTCATGAGCAAGTCAATTAAAAAACCACCGTATAACTTTATTTGAAGCAGGTCTTCATAACGCCTTCATAATGACGTATTACATTGTTGCCACATAAGCTCACACAAACAGGACAACTGCAAATGAATTCCGGAAACAGAAAGACAGTGAGTGGTGCGACACAGGACACTGTAACAGATGTCCAAAGGTAAAGCACATGATACAGCCACATAATCTCACATAAACAGGAGAGGTATATCTCAAATGACACGACATCCTTCACAACCTCCTATCAAGACTAATCAGGAACAGCTGGTCAAACTATGCATGGAATTTAAGCGTGAGATAACAAATAAGAGATTATAAAGTTCAACTATAATTTCTTAACAAGGGGAAATTATTCAAGTACCGTCACTGATGGTAACACAAAACAACTGTGAGAGTGAGAACGAGACCAGCTCTATTACAGATCTACTGATTATATGAAATCATTCCCCATCCTGAGGACGTCAAGCCAATATGAAATAAAATGCATGTTTATTTGTGTACACTGAAGATATGGCCAATGAAAGCAAAAACATTATTTTAAAAATATTCACAAGTAATATTCCATGGAGGAAGCCAGTGATAACCACTTGTCACCAAATTAGTTAAATTTAACCGTATAGGTACTGGGGCAACATATTATTATATTATTATCGATCTCAGCTGAGGTGAATCCAATGATTTATCCATCATGGACAAGTGATATTCAAATCACTGGATTCATCCATAACTTAGGTCAATAACTGTTTTATTATATGACCCTACCTGAAAATATAAAATAAGAGAAGGGCGACAGCTCTAACGTGAAGCTCCTCACAGGGACGAAGCGACACGAAATACGGACACCATCAGGAGCTCCTGCAGGGGAGTCTAATCTATTTTTAGCTGGAGGTCGTCGTATTGTTATATTCACCTCTCGCGCACTTTCACACGGTGAATATCACTGTTTACAGTGACCGGCAGAGCTCACCTCTACAAAGTAGGAGTGAGCGAATCCTTAGGTTAAATAATAAAATATGTTAACCAAACATTTTAATGCAGATGTGAACGATACTCGGAAGAAAAAAATAAATAAATAAAGAACTCTTGAACAGGATGAAATGTAACATCAGGCACATAAAACTTGACATGAACTCAGTCAGCGAAGCCCCTGTGTCGCTGGGGCGAAGATGGAGACGGAAGGACACAGGGCGGTGATGAAGGGATCTGAGCATCAGTGGCAGCGGGGGGGCAGAGTTAGCGGCGGAGGCTAGCTGACAGAATGGCTTCCTTACGCCTCTGAGCCATTAAATCAGCCTCGCCGCTCAATCTCCAGTGGTGGACTGAGAGTCCAGGCAGATGCCAGTGCATTATCGACACCGTTTGACACCACTGGGGTCCGCTGGTCTTTCAACGAATATCAAGCCATGCGACACCTTGCCCACCCCCCCCCCCGGAGGCCAGACTCCTGTCATGATGTCAGTCTCCAGACGCTGCTCAATCTGCAGCCTCGCAGCGAGCAGAGGGCACCTTCCCTTAACATAACCTCCTGCCAACACTAAAACCTGTTCCCTTAACACAAAAGCCCCTGACTTTAGCCCTGCTGACGTTAACCTGAAGAAGCAACCAGTTTTACATCCCAAAAATCAAAAAAGACTGATAAAAACTTGAGGGCCATCGATACAAGGCGAGACTGACCGGTCCTCATGACTGTAACAGGGGAGTCACACTAACGGGCCAGTGGAGTCATTCCCAGGAGCCAGAAGATGATCCATCGGAACAGGATTCCCATCTCTATTGATGAGGCCAGTTCACCGCTGCAGAGCCAGCCGTACAGCGTAATGAGTGGCGATCAAGTCCAACGACTTTTTCGTCATCCATAAACAGAGGACTAAATGCGGCAGATGCAGTGATTTTCCACATAATATGTGCAAGAAACGCTCTTCCAACAGCCTGCTTTAGTCTTTTTTAACCAAACATTAATAAAGTCATACACCCATGCTAATGAATAAAAAGGTTTTAAAAAGAAGTGGCTGGGAAACTGCGAAATACAGGCACATAACAGAACCATGGCTTAGAAGGAGGCTAAAAACAGTGAAGGGGAACGCACAGGATCGCGGACGACTTAGCGAACCAGGTTTGGCGGTAAAGTTGCAGGAGCGCTACAGTTCTGTCAATGATAACACTGCACGGTCACATCCTCTGTGCGCTCTTCAGCCAAAAATCAGAGAGGAATGAACAGCCACCGCACTGGCTGGTCTGCTGGAGTCTAGGACGGCTGATAACGTCCCCGTATCGTCCCCAGAGCCAAACGGCATCACTGTCTCATTTGGGTGGGGTAACGTCAGACTGGGCTGGGGGTTTAGTGGATAAAACCCATAAACCTCTGAAACACCAAAAAACCCTCAACAGCGAAACAGGATGTAACTCCACACACCTCTAATCTCTGTATTATCTCACACTTACAAAGCCAGAGAATTTTCAATTCTAAATGAAAAAAAGTCCCGAAGGAAAAAACGAAAAGCAATTGTGCTTCCCCAATTACACGATGGCCGTCCCTCTCCTAACACACGCCCACAGATGTGAACGCCCGTACCCGTCCCTTCTGTGTGCAAGTAAGTGCGCAATTCGGCAAACACCAAACTCAACATTAATTAGAGATGAGAGCCCCTCCCCCCTCACACACAAACAAACATCAGTAAACGACTTGGAAGTTCCCTCATGCCACAAAAGTACATAAAACATCAGAGTGATCCATCACTTAAATAAAAATTGAAGGTCACTGGGTACTGCGGAACTCGTGAAGTTTACGTCGACCAATCGACTGTGCTCCACGTGCTCCTCATCGGTCACGATTACATTTAAAACCACCATTAGCTTTATAAAACAGAGACACTGATAAAACATCCATTCTGACGGAAGGGCCGGCGGTCGCCTTCTCAAGTCGTCCAGTTTCTTCGTTGCGCATCACGCATGGAGATTAGAAGTTCACCGTAAAAAAGTTTTAGTCGTTAAAAATAAAACAGTGACTCCTCTCAAACGGAAACGAAGACGTCCAGGTAGAGGCGGTCGTAGGACTCCCGAAAGAGCAGGATGAGGAGGAGGCTGAAGAGGCAGGAGCCTGTGAGACACCAGTTCAGCCAGGAAGTTTCTAGAAACACAAGAAGACAGGGGTTGGACACGAGCCATCAGCACTGCCACATGTCCAGAGTGTCACTGAAAACAACGACACTGTCACCCCTTCCCTCCACATCAGTGATGTCATCAGTAGTGCCAGAGAAAATACTGTTAACTTGTTACATCCGTGGAGGCAACAGCTCATATCAGCCACTGATTTAAAGTTCAGTCTTGCCATCAACTTACCTGCCAACAATTTAATGCATGAAAGTGACCATCAACTCATCTTCAAATCTGCATCCCGACCCAGTCATCCCCAATCACCTATCAGCACCAGCTCATTACCAACTGATCCCCAATCACATACTGCAATCACCTATCAGCACCAGCTCATTACCAACTGATCCCCAATCACATACTGCAATCACCTATCAGCACCAGCTTATTACCCACTGATCCCCAATCACATACTGCAATCACCTATCAGCACCAGCTCATTACCAACTGATCCCCAATCACATACTGCAATCACCTATCAGCACCAGCTCATTCCCCACTGATCCCCAATCACATACTGCAATCACCTATCAGCACCAGCTCATTCCCCACTGATCCCCAATCACATACTGCAATCACCTATCAGCACCAGATCATTACCAACTGATCCCCAATCACATACTGCAATCACCTATCAGCACCAGCTCATTACCCACTGATCCCCAATCACATACGGCAATCACCTATCAGCACCAGCTCATTCCCCACTGATCCCCAATCACATACTGCAATCACTTATCAGCACCAGCTCATTACCAACTGATCCCCAATCACATACTGCAATCACCTATCAGCACCGGCTCATTACCCACTGATCCCCAATCACATACTGCAATCACCTATCAGCACCAGCTCATTACCAACTGATCCCCAATCACATACTGCAATCACCTATCAGCACCAGCTCATTACCCACTGATCCCCAATCACATACTGCAATCACCTATCAGCACCAGCTCATTACCCACTGATCCCCAATCACATACTGCAATCACCTATCAGCACCAGCTCATTACCCACTGATCCCCAATCACATACTGCAATCACCTATCAGCACCGGCTCATTTCCTGCTGCATATTCGCTATCCACCAACACCAGCTACTCAATGGCAGCAGAAGTACTTCACTCTCGGACCAGTTAGTGTAATAAACATCATATCAATAATTCATCAAAAGTCAATCGCAACCACAGTTGCTATACAGCACTCAAATATTACAGCCAAATCCAGTCGGAAACTTTCAATCATTTCCTTAAAAAAAATTCAATGAAAAATACCCAGCAAGCACTTAACACAAAATTGTTTGCTTCTTCATAATAATATCAAGAGCGAAGTCACTGAACCTGCGTCGCTGCGCGGGTGTTATGTAAAAGTCTGCTTTGGTGAATAAAATTTGCATTGATTGAGTGATGGTGAATTGTTATGATGATGATAATGACAATGATAATGATAGATGGATGCAGCCATATGGAAAAGATCGACTGGAAAGGATTTTGGGGTATCACACTCATCTTCAATAATGACCTGCCTTGGGTCAGCCACTTGTTTTGCGAGTTATCTCGATAACGTCGTTTGGTGGCCATCTTGGATTTTGATTTTGTGATATCATTTTCAATTTTGCCATTTTTCCCTGATGAAGACTACCTGCCGAAACATGTAGGCATTTTATTGTTTTATTATGAACTAGCCAATTAATAAAGGCTTTTTAATGTTTATACCGGAAGAGTTGCCTCAGACCATCTGTTTGTTTCTTTCAAGAACATGCAATAGGTCAAGATGCACCACCATACCAAATTAAAAGTTCCTAGGCCACTTATTTGTCGCGTTATCTCAATAACGTTGTTTTTACAAAAACGGCGGCGGCCATCTTGGATTTTGATGGAGCGCGGCCATTTTCAATTGCGACCTGCCTTAGGTCACGATAAATCAGCATACCAAATCAGAACTTCCTACGACACATATTTTTTGCGTTCTCTCGATAAAGTCGTTTTCACAGAAATGGCGGGGGCCATCTTGGATTTTGAAGCTGCGTGCCCATTTTCAATAGCAAAGTGCCTCAGGTCAAAATACATTAGCATTCCAAATCAGAACTTCCTACAACACATATTTTTCACGTTCTCAATAACGTTGTTTTTACAAAAATGGCGGCGGCCATCTTGGATTTTGACGCAGCGTGCCCATTTTAAATAGTGACCTGCCTAAGGTCAAGATACATCAGCATACCAAATCGGAACTTCCTAGGACCCATTATTCTTGCGTTATCTCGATAACATTGTTTTTACAGAAATGGCGGCGGCCATCTTGGATTTTGACGCAGCGCGCCCATTTTCAATAGCGAACAGCCTTAGGTGAAGACACATCAGCATACCAAATTAGAACTTCCTACGACACTTATTTTTCGCGTTCTCGATATTGTTGTTTTTACAAAAACGGCGGCGGCCATCTTGGATTTTGACGCAGCGCGCTCAATTTCAATAGCGACCTGCCTTGGGTCAAGATGCATCATCATACCAAATTACAACTCCCTGGGCTAATTATTTTTTTTAGTTATCGCGATAACGTCGTTACTTCGGATGGACGGATGGCCGGCCGGCCAGACAGAATGACGGACGGACAATAGACAACAAAAATTCACCCGCTCTATTTGATGAGTTTGGCGCTCTCCCAAGAGATTTTTGTCATCCGAGCATTTTTCGGAGTTTGGGTCCGGAAGTGAAAAAGCCATTCCCAGACCTGCTTCCTTCGGCGACGCAGGTAATACCCAATTATTAAATAATTAAAAACACTATTCCTGACCCACAGTTAATCCCCATGATGTTCCAGCTTGATGACATTTCTGGCATTACAGTCAGAAAGCCTAACATTAACTGCAACAGAAGCCCAACAGGGTGTTGTGTGATTGGCTGTAATGTTTCCCGGGGCGATAGGGTCAGGTAGGGTATTCCCTTAGAGTCCAACAGTTCATGCTGCATCTGAGGTCTGCCTCTGAAAGCAATACACAGGGCACCGCCTCTACAGGACTAACAGGGGACTGCACAGCTTTGCTGGAACACTGTACAAACACTGCCCAGTTGTAGACTAACTGCACAGCTCAGATGAGGGACTGTAGGGCGACAGCACAGCTCAGATGAGGGACTGTAGAGTGACAGCACAGCTCAGATGAGGTACTGTAGAGTAACAGCACAGCTCAGATGAGGGACTGTCAGATGATCGACAGCACAGCTCAGATGAGGGACTGTAGAGTGACAGCACACAGCTCAGGGATGAGGGACTTTAGGGATAGAGTGACACAGCACAGCTCAGATAAGGGACTGGTGACAGCACACAGGGCACAGCTCAGATGAGGGACTGTTGAGTGACAGCACAGCTCAGATGAGGGACTGTAGATCGACAGCACAGCTCAGATGAGGGACTGGTGAGCAACAGCACAGCTCAGATGAAGGGCTTTGGAGTGACAGCACAGCTCAGATGAGGGACTGTAGAGTGACAGCACAGCTCAGATGAGGGACTGTAGAGTGACAGCACAGCTCAGACGAGGGACTGTAGAGCGACAGCACGGCTCAGATGAGGGACAGCAGATCGACAGCACAGCTCAGATGAGGGACTGGTGAGCGACAGCACAGCTCAGATGAGGGACTGTAGAGTGACAGCACAGCTCAGATGAGGGACTGTAGAGTGACAGCACAGCTCAGATGAGGGACTGTAGAGTGACAGCACAGCTCAGATGAGGGACTGTAGAGTGACAGCACAGCTCAGATGAGGGACTGTAGATCGACAGCACAGCTCAGATGAGGGACTGTAGAGTGACAGCACAGCTCAGATGAGGGACTGTAGAGTGACAGCACAGCTCAGATGAGGGACTGTAGAGTGACAGCACAGCTCAGATGAGGGACTGTAGAGTGACAGCACAGCACAGATGAGGGACTGTAGAGTGACAGCACAGCTCAGATGAGGGACTGTAGATCGACAGCACAGCTCAGATGAGGGACTGTAGAGCGACAGCACAGCTCAGATGAGGGACTGTAGAGTGACAGCACAGCTCAGATGAGGGACTTTAGATCGACAGCACAGCTCAGATAAGGGACTGGTGAGCGACAGCACAGCTCAGATGAGGGACTGAAGAGTGACAGCACAGCTCAGATGAAGGGATTTGGAGTGACAGCCAGTCCATGGATTGAGCAGCCCATTTGGTTGCTTAAGAGGATGAAAAGATCATTCTACTTCGTTGCCAGAGGACATTTAAACGATGAGATGGGCACAAGCGCAATTAATCATCTCAAATTCGAGGGAAAAAGTGCCAAAAATGGAAAGCTCTTACCAAAAAGAGAACTCTCAAATACACACTTGTTCCCTAAAAAATGTCACTCGAAAAAAGAACCGCAATTTCTGGCATCGAGATGCAATGTCATAATTACGAGGGACAAAAACCTCTCTCCATTCAGTAACTAGAGGAAAGCTGGCTGATAGCACGATGGGTTTGCCATTTGATTTTTTTTTCCCCACAAAGGCGTGCAATCTAGCTGCAGGAGAGGATTGTTCGGCAGCAGCTTTTCACAGCAGGCATATGAGATGAACCTGCTGGGAGTCCTCGCGAGCACACAGATCTCCGCCATGGAAGAGGTTCCCATGAGGCACCTCTCCAAATCATTCTTCATAAATCGATACTCAGTTATCCTGTTATGAATTCCTCCAAGTCCACGCGGGTTAATGAAAGGTGGTTTATTCAAGCATGTCGTTTACCCCCCGGTCACTTCTATTTACACAGTGCCAGAGGGATGCAGGTAAGACCATCAGCTCACACTCTCTTTCGGAACAATCCATTATTCACTGAGGGAAGGGGGGGAATGGGGGGCTGAGAGCTGATGGACAGAGATTAAGGACCCCTGGGATTAACTGGGTCGAGGACTGAACCAATCCAAGCCAAAAGGAGCTTTTTTAGCCTGTCTCCAACCCATCCCACTATTAACCCATGAAACCTGCAGGGCAATATAGAGGTTTGTCAAAAGCAGCTGCTTTATTCAATCCTGTGGAACTTTAGGCCTATTTTACATTCTAGCGGAGATCCCAAGGTTTCGCAAGATGCCGAATATGCCCTGATGAATTACAGGGAAATGTGTATAAAATGATGTACCGTACATGATCTAGATATTTTCCATTTCATATGACACTGACCATAAAAACATGGCGTCCTGGTTTGAATACATTTCACTCAATACAAGTATGATGTAGCTTCAGTTAAGCATTGAAACCAGCAGATGCAGGACATGCATGTAAAACTGTCCTATGATAAGGAAAAAATTTATTTCCAAATTTGAAACTACTTAAGGGGAAATTTTAGCCAAAACTCACAGTTTAAGGGGTTAAAAATGAACTAGCGGAGGAAAAAAAATCACCGACATTTCCTGCATTAAGCAGATTTCCACAAACATCGACAACGCAAAACCTGAGGGCAGCCTTTCACAACTGCATCTTTCAAAAGTCTCAGAAAAATCCATCAACTACTGAGCACTTCTTTTCAGTCTGTCTTTTTCTGATGTGAAAATTGTCGGAATGCCACTCCCCCCGACCCTCCTGACCCAGCCGTCATACCCCATGTGTGTTATTAAGTTTATTAAAGGCTCAGCAGAGGTCGCCTTTTTGTGATGTCAGAGTTGACTCATGAAATTGCTGTGGAGACTATAGTTGCTATAGAGACTGACAGGACTAGAGTTACTGACTCAGGCAGAAGCAGATTGGGGCAAACACTGACAGAGACGATAATGTGTTAACAGAAATAACCCAGCAGATCTGGGTCCTTGATGGGGGCACAGGCTGCAGGAGAGGCGTCTGAAGAGATGCCAGAGGCACAGAATTTATTACTGTAATTACTTTCAATTATCATTCAAATCAACAACTTTTTTCAGCCTGTGATTTATGCAAGTGAGACGATTCTTTATTTCCAGTTTCAGATAAATGTAAATTGTTAGTCTACCCACATACAAACACACACACGGACACAATAAAAAAATTGTCCATATATATTAAAAAAGCAGCCTATATACTATTGTAGTTGTTCTCGCCTTCTTAGAATTTTGATGCTCAGCTATTTACCAGCCAAACTGCCAGTCCCTCAGCCTCTTCAAGTCTTTTCCTGACACACTTTCTGCACTTTGCTGAAGTTATTTTTTGAAAAGTGTTCCCATGCTAAAAGGCACTTCTGTACCAAGGCATGAAAGGTCCTGTCAGAGAGCTGTAGAGCAGGTAACAGCAGCAGATGCAGCAGCAGGAGATTAACTTTATGTTTTTAGTGAACTGGAGAGAACACGTCGACACTCACAGATTCTATTTTTATTTGGGGGTCAGCGCAGTATCATGCGGACACTGCTGAAATCACACAGAAACCTTCAGCAGGCAGGTAGCTGTACAACTTTATTTAATGTTCAAACACGCTTTACCGCATCGACTCCCCCTGTGTGAAAACACTGCCTTTTTGGTGCAGAATTGGTTGCTAACAGAAAAAAAGACAGCGCATCATGCACCATCCATTCTCTACACCGCTTCTTCCTCACGAGGTTCGCGGGGGAGCAGGAGTCTATCCCAGCTGACTCTGGGTGAAAGGCAGGGACCCACCCTGGACAGCTTGCCAATCCATCACAGGGCGCACACACCATTTACACACCATTCACTCACACACTCACACCTATGGGCAATTTAGAGTCTCCAATTAACCTGATATGCATGTGTTTGGACTGCGGGGGAAACTGGAGAACCCGGAGAAAACCCACACGAACACGGGGAGAACATGCAAACTCCACACACAGAGGTCCCAGGCTGGATTTGAACCCACGACCTTCTTGCTGCGAGGCGGTTGAGCTACCGACCGTACCGCCCTGTGCGAGAGCAGACGGTAACACTGCGCTTTCTCATCTCTCCATTAGACTGCTGACCTCAGTCTGCTGCATTCAAATATTCTAAGGCATCACGCGCTCAGGCCTCAAATGCTGTTATAAAAACACAAATTTCCATATTTTTAGATCTCTGGACCTTCAGTTCTATCTGACAGCTGAAACATTTTGCATGAACGGCAAACAGAAGGGAATAAGCGCTTTGTGGACAGACCTTCCCTCAGACGGAGATGCTGGGGGGAATCTGAAGAGGCGAAAGGGATGTTGATCTGAAGCATTTAATTTTTCATGATACTGGAGACATGCTGTGAATGACAGGCTGGGTCATGATGAACGTGTAACTCTGCTGGTGCCTCAGGTAATGGAGTGAGAGATGCGCTGAAAAAGCACTTCTGAACAAAACGGTTTTTCTGAGCCAATTCCAGCAAAGACATTTCTCAATCCCAGAAAAAGCGTTTGAATGATGCAGCCATTATAGTCCCAGTTATGCCGACCTATGTCTTCCTCGGGGAAAAACATCGATCCCCGAGCTCCAGAACAGCCCAATCCCAGAGAGGCTGCAGCAGTACATACACACGAGCGACAGAGGTCACAGGTGAACTGGAAGATGGTCCTGGAAGGGAGTGTCGACCGTTAGCCCTCAGAGACATGGGCAGTGGGGGGTCACTCTCTCACAGCAGGAGGAGGTGACAGGCGCTGGGGGGGGCGGGTTACAGACAGAGCACGCTCAGATTGGTGATGACATACCCAACTTCCCACTGAGTAATATGACAGAAGCCTGATTTTAACCCTAAGTTATCACTTTCATCAAGAGCTGCTGTCGACGAATCTCCATTCCAAGGGTTTCGGTAGTGAAGTGCTAACAGAGAGCTAACAGAGGAGTCCTTCCATTATTCCAGGGGGCCGGTCAAAGGGGCCAGAGAGAGAGAGGGAACAGAGCCGAGGGCAGAATAAAGCTCTGTCCCCACCAGAAGCTAAACTGTATTTCCGATCCGAAGCTGGCCTAACATTCCCTCATCTCTGGTCGGTCCTGTCTGGTATCTGGATGAGCGACGTTTATAAAGCCTCTGGTGTGATTCCATTCCCCACTGCTCCTCCAGTCCAGAGAATACTGAAGGTCGCCACCATCACTGACGAGGAAACTCTCCATGAGAGACCCAATGCAGTAGAGCAATGTCTGCGGCCAAATACATCTCAAAGGGGGGAAAGATGATCCAAAAATTAATCAAATGGCAATTAAATAAATTGCTCATTGTTAATCAGGTGCACAAAAAAACAGGAGTTATCAAGCGTGATACAGACTTCAAACAGAAGCCGAATTTCTGAATAAGACACTGATGCAGCAAGACAACCAAGTGCTGACGTCATTGCAATTATCCGCAGGAGGTGGCTTCACACCACTGACATGAGTCTGCAGGGATTTATGATGATCTGTAAAACACAGTATAGCGCCAAGTCAGCAAGTGGCAGTCGCTCCAAGATCATTTGGGCTAAAAGTATACAAGGGTGGTTTCGTTCCATTTCAATCCTCTGCCCAGTTTCCCTCTGCTCTCCTCCGTGTGACGCATGCGTTACGTAATAAAGGCCGAGGGGAAGAGAACGAGGGCGTGTTGAACAGCTGTTGAAATACAGCCCAGGTCTTGCAGGCAGGGTTAATCACCAGACGTACAGAAGAGGACTCCCTTACAGCGATGCCAGCGTGCAGCACCCTGGTGTACCCCTGCATACTGTCCCACAGAGGGGATTCCCCACCTCGCCCCACAGGACCAGCTGTCTTCATGCTCCGCGCCTGCAGGGACTTCAGTGTTTTTCGCAGTGACAGCATCTCCCCTGGAG
The DNA here is from genome assembly GCA_029692085.1 of Gymnothorax javanicus. Classification (NCBI taxonomy): domain Eukaryota; kingdom Metazoa; phylum Chordata; class Actinopteri; order Anguilliformes; family Muraenidae; genus Gymnothorax; species Gymnothorax javanicus. Next base: position 68,331,270 of record CM056204.1, read on the forward strand.
AGGACTGCTGTGCATTCACCGTTTCAGGTGTTTGGAGGAATTTCTGACAGCTTTGCTTGGGACTTACTTGAAATTTTTTTTTTCATCATCTCATCAGCCCGTGAATGATCTCTGTGCAAAGCCAGCTTGGGATCTGAAACTTCTGTAAAGATCTAAAATGCCCCTCCTCATGCATGTAGTCCACAATAGTCCACAAATTCAAAAGATATAAAAAAGCTCAATATTATCAAAAAGCTTTAGTTCTCACATTTTTGCGAATACCTAACTGCAGGAGGACACTGATAGAAGTGAGACAGTGGGTAGATTGTATACACCCTTTCATGGACACATCTCTCCATCAGAGCTGGGCCGATAAGACAAAACTCATTTCCATACATACGCCAGGCAAAAGCTCATCCCATCGCACATCTTGTGCCTTTTATAAAACAGTCACTGCTGAGGCATCGTTACGTCAACATCATTCTCTTCATTTTTAAACTCCCTCCGTCCAGCTTCCACACGTTTATTCTGCTCGGCCCTCCGTAACGGGGTTTTGATAGAGAGCCATTTTCCCTCCAAGCGAAACGGCCCCAGAGCCGCTTGGATGGTTTCGCTCTTCAGTCAAGTGTCTGGGTCAGACGCTGCAATAGGCCATCCCCGCCGGCTCGGCTTCGTTTATGAATGCAGGCCTTCTGCGCTGTGACTGACTGAGGGCGGCAAGCGCTCTTACGAAAGGAGCAGTAAGGTGCCCAGTGAGATCATATGAGCAAATGCAATGCCAGGAAAAAAAACCAGCAGCTAGTAGCTTATAAAGAGACTTAAACACTCACGAATCTTTCAAAAAAAGCAGTTAGCTTTGTACATAAATAAACTGTCCTCTTATTGATCCCATAAGCCAAAAACACAGGTGCGCTAAGCGAAGGAAATGTAACGTGCATTTATTAACTATATAAAGAAATGAATGCACTCAATAGAGAGTTGAGGGAATTCACAGATGAACACAAAACGTTAAAACATTTAAAAGCTCTCAGCTTTCACTAATGAAAACACTCAGCAAAGACTCGTCTTTAATCTACGCAGCCTTTTCAACAGGAAATTAATCACCCTTCTCAAGCACCAATAACAGTTATTATTATAAATTATCACTGTAAGATAAAAATCACTCTTTTTCTGAATGTTGTGAAGCAAATTAAGAGTCAGAACAGAGAAGCAGCATAAAAATGGAAGTCGAATAACGGGGTGCGCAGCAATGAAAAGGCATTTTAACCCTCAGAGCGCTGAAATCAATTTTTTAAAGATATAAATTTAATTATCTTGTGCTGTTGAAAACCTATCATGTGTCGACTTGTTTAAAAGAGCTCCCGCATGGGAGCTCTTTTAAACAAGTCGCCACACGATAGGTTTTCAACAGCTTTGATTTTGATATCTTACATCACTGAGCAACAATAGCTGCACTCAGCGCTCTAAGGGTTAATGCTGATGCGTGGTGATTGTGGAGAGACGACAGAGCGATAGGCAGGCTGCCAGACCCTCGAGATTTGAAGCGAGGCTGAAGAGGAGGATTGTAGTGCAGCGGATTGCCGATGGTCAGGGCCGGGATTACGGATACGGTGGGGGTTACCTGTGAAGTAGAAGGTCAGGAAGAAGAGCAGAAGTCCCGTGAAGAGGTTGCTGAGGAAGGTCACCACGCCGCAGGTGATGCCCTCGGGCACTGGGTAAACCGTCTCGATGAAGAGCTCCAGGAAGATGGGCACACTGCTGTTGATGAAGATCCCCACCAGGATACAGGAAGTGTAGAGAGTGGCTGCGGCGAGAGAGAAGCCTGCAGATTAACCACCTGCTCTGTTCTGCCTGAGTACAGCGGTTAAACAGCGGGGGTGAGGAAGATCATGGAATATCAAGTTCATACAAAGAGAGCACTGAAAGAGCGCAGGGTGTGTGCAGTCAAAGAGAGCACCAACACTTCCTGATAACGGAGGTTAATGGGTAGAGAGAGGAGGATCATGGGACATGGAGTTCATTGCAGGTGCACAGAGGAAGACCACAGTGTGTGTGTTGAGCGAGGGAGTGCCCATGGGGAAACAATATCACTTTAAACTTCCAGAAAATGGAGGTTAATGGGTAGAGAGAGGAGGATCATGGGATATGGAGTTCATTGCAGGTGCACAGAGGAAGAGTACAGTGTGTGTAGATAGTGGGAGGAGCCACAGGTAATTAAAATTACTCTAAACCTCCAGGTAACAGAGTTAGCAGGTTAATGGGTAGAGAGCAGAGGATGATGGGGCACTAGAGCTTCTCCGAGGCTCTTTTTTGTGATGCCATCAAGGGCTTTTCTCAGCTTGTCTGTGTTTGGGTCTCTCAGCCTTTTTTGCAGAAGGAGAAATCATGAAAATGTTTTTCAAGGTGACTCAAGCTCGATTTGACATTTAGAACAAGAGCTCGAGAGGGTTGTTTTTCCCTCTTCGTATAAAATAACTGTCCCTCAAAAGCCAGCAAATACAGAAGGAGGACGGCCTGCATTTAGAATCAAAGAGACGAATCCATGGATAAGAGGTCAGTAAACACAGCAGCCCAGAGAGATTAGCTTTCAGATCGCAGATGCCTGGCTGCCGGGATTTCAGACTGAGAGTGTCATGGACATCGTACATATTTACTACAATTCATTCAAATAAACACTATGAGTGCACAAGCAACATACTCAATATCTAACACTATTAGTGTAACGGGGGGGGGGGACTGGCTAACAGTACGAGAAGTATGTAGGTAACATATCAGAGAAATGATCATCTTATAATCTTCCAGAATGAATCATTTCAGACAAGGATGGGCAATCGTTTCATGAAATATAATTACATTTGAGAAATATCAGCTCTGCAGACCTAACCAATCAGCTGAAGTTCATATTTAATCATACTGAGTGTAGGCAGTGTGTATAACCTCATCAAAGTCATCATTTGCTTAAGGGGTGATCAGGGGTTAAATGGGCAAAATTTGATTATTTTCCCAAAAAATTTTTTTTGAATAAAAATATTCTATAACAACCCACCTTTAATAATCAGTAATTGCTACAAGGATTAAAAACTGAATTTTGCCATAAAATCATGATTTAAAAGCAACTGTGATGATGAAATTTATGCTTTTCTCTCCAGGAAAGTGATAAACATTTGAATAATCAGATAATACAGTCTGAAAAATGGGTGTAAGCCACAGACTAAGACTGAACTCAACTTTTCAATGCGGTCTAATGAATTTCCATTGATTTCCTAAGGTATTACTTTTTCCACGCTTCTCATGTTTGTGGCAGTAATAACTTTTTTATTTATCATTGAAAATCAATGAAATTTGGGCTGCAGGTACTTTACTTCATTAGAAATGCAATGACACAGGGAAATTTTGCCTATCTGTGACATACTTTGAATATTTTGAGTATTCGTCAGATTCTGCGCAAAATAATTTCAAAATTTGAGCAAAATGCCCCAAAATCACAAAACTGATAAATTGGGCAAAGAATGGCTATGTCATTGCATTTGGATAAGCAATGGCTTTGAAATGATGAAAGAAAAACTGAATTCTATCACAGAGTTGAAGAGGAATTGGTGCCAGAACTTTTCTGCATATTTAATTAGCTTGCTCGGTTACCATGGCAACTGAATACAGATAAACAGAAAAAAATGCCAACTTGTATCTTTTTTGGTGGTTATTACATATACCTCTTTAGATTAATTCTGAGTTGTTTCCTGGTGTCATTTTTCATTTAACCCCAGATCACCTGTACTGAATACAGAAAACACAGCAAATGCCTTTAATGCCAGTCAAGCTGTGTGAGGGCTGAGCAGGGGCTGACCCCCATCACTGATCTCAGAGAGGCCTGCCTGCACCTCGCCGACTCCATCACTGATCTCACAGTGGCCTGCCTGCACCTCGCCGACTCCATCACTGATCTCAGAGAGGCCTGCCTGCACCTCACTGACCCCCATCACTGATCTCAGAGAGGCCTGCCTGCACCTCACTGACCCCCATCACTGATCTCAGAGAGGCCTGCCTGCGCCTCACTGACCCCCATCACTGATCTCAGAGAGGCCTGCCTGCACCTCACTGACCCCCATCACTGATCTCAGAGAGGCCTGCCTGCACCTCACTGACCCCCATCACTGATCTCAGAGAGGCCTGCCTGCACCTCACTGACCCCCATCACTGATCTCACAGAGGCCTGCCTGCGCCTCACTGACCCCCATCACTGATCTCAGAGAGGCCTGCCTGCACCTCACTGACCCCCATCACTGATCTCACAGAGGCCTGCCTGACCCCCATCACTGATCCTCAGTGGCCTGCCTGCACCCCACTCCATCACTGATCTCACAGAGGCCTGCCTGCACCTCACTGACCCCCATCCTGATCTCACAGAGGCCTGCCTGCACCTCACTGACCCCCCATCACCAGAGGCCTGCCTGCACCTCACTGACCCCATCACTGATCTCACAGAGGCCTGCCTGCACCTCACTGACCCCCATCACCTCACAGGCCTGACCCCCCCATCACTGATCTGAGGGCCTGCCTCACCTCAGACCAACATCACTGCAGAGGCCTGCCTGCACCTCACTGACCCCCCATCACTGATCTCAGAGGAGGCCTGCCTGCACCTCACTGACCTCACCCCCATCACTGATCATCACAGAGGCCCTGCCTGCACCTCACTGACCCCCCATCACTGATCTCACAGAGGCCTGCCTGCTGATCTCCCCCATCACTGATCCTCACAGAGGCCTGCCTGCACCTCACTGACCCCCATCACTGATCTCACAGAGGCCTGCCTGCACCTCACTGACCCCCATCACTGATCTCACAGAGGCCTGCCTGCACCTCACTGACCCCCATCACTGATCTCACAGAGGCCTGCCTGCACCTCACTGACCCCCATCACTGATCTCACAGAGGCCTGCCTGCACCTCACTGACCCCCATCACTGATCTCACAGAGGCCTGCCTGCACCTCACTGACCCCCCATCACTGATCTCACAGAGGCCTGCCTGCACCCTCACTGACCCCCATCACTGATCTCACAGAGGCCTGCCTGCACCTCACTGCCCCCCATCACTGATCTCACAGAGGCCTGCCTGCACCTCACTGACCCCCATCACTGATCTCACAGAGGCCTGCCTGCACATCAATGACCCGTCAGTGATCTCACAGAGGCCTGCCTGCACCTCACTGACCCCCATCACTGATCTCACAGAGGCCTGCCTGCACCTCACTGACCCCCATCACTGATCTCACAGAGGCCTGCCTCACTGACCCCCATCACTGATCTCACAGAGGCCTGCCTGCACTGACCCCCCTCACTGATCTCACAGAGGCCCCTGCACCTCACTGACCCCATCACTGATCTCCAGAGGCCTGCCTGCACCTCTGACCCCCCATCACTGATGCCTCACAGAGGCCTGCCTGCTGCCTGCACCTGACCCCCATCACTGATCTCACAGAGGCCTGCCTGCACCTCACTGACCCCCATCACTGATCTCACAGAGGCCTGCCTGCACCTCACTGACCCCCATCACTGATCTCACAGAGGCCTGCCTGCACCTCACTGACCCCCATCACTGATCTCACAGAGGCCTGCCTGCACCTCACTGACCCCCATCACTGACCTCACAGAGGCCTGCCTGCACCTCACTGACCCCCATCACTGATCTCACAGAGGCCTGCCTGCACCTCACTGACCCCATCACTGATCTCACAGAGGCCTGCCTGCACCTCACTGACCCCCATCACTGATCTCACAGAGGCCTGCCTGCCTGCTGACCCACATCACTGATCCCAGAGGCCTGCCTGCACCTCACTGACCCCCCATCACTGATCTCACAGAGGCCTGCCTGCACCTCACTGACCCCATCACTGATCTCACAGAGGCCTGCCTGCACCTCACTGACCCACATCACTGATCTCACAGAGGCCTGCCTGCACCTCACTGACCCACATCACTGATCTCACAGAGGCCTGCCTGCACCTCACTGACCCCCATCACTGATCTCACAGAGGCCTGCCTGCACCTGACCCACTGATCCCCCATCACTGATCACTCTCACAGAGGCCTGCCTGCACCTCACTGACCCCCATCACTGATCTCACAGAGGCCTGCCTGCACCCCCATCACTGATCTCACAGAGGCCTGCCTGATCTCACAGAGGCCTGCTGCTCACTGACCCACCCCCATCACTGATCTCACAGAGGCCTGCCTGCGCCCCACGGACCCCCATCACTGATCTCACAGAGGCCTGCCTGCACCTCACTGACCCCCATCACTGATCTCACAGAGGCCTGCCTGCACCTCACTGACCCCCACCACTGATCTCAGAGGCCTGCCTGACTGACCCCATCACTGATCTCACAGAGGCCTGCCTGCACCTCACTGACCCCCATCACTGATCTCACAGAGGCCTGCCTGCACCTCACTGACCCCCATCACTGATCTCACAGAGGCCTGCCTGCACTGCCCCCCTGATCTCACTGACCTCCCCCATCACTGATCTCACAGAGGCCTGCCTGCACCTCACTGATCTCACAGAGGCCTGCCCCATCACTGATCTCACAGAGGCCTGCCTGCACTGATCTCAATGACCCCATCAGTGATCTCACAGAGGCCTGCCTGCACCTCATTGACCCCCATCACTGATCTCACAGAAGCCTGCCTGCACCTCACTGACCCCCATCACTGATCTCACAGAGGCCTGCCTGCACCTCACTGACCCACATCACTGATCTCACAGAGGCCTGCCTGCACCTCACTGACCCACATCACTGATCTCACAGAGGCCTGCCTGCACCTCAATGACCCATCACTGATCTCACAGAGGCCTGCCTGCACCTCACTGACCCCTCACTGACCCCCATCACTGATCTCAGACAGGCCTGCCTGCACCTCACTGACCCCCATCACTGATCTCAGACAGGCCTGCCTGCACCTCACTGACCCCATCACTGATCTCACAGAGGCCTGCCTGCACCTCATTGACCAACATCACTGATCTCACAGAGGCCTGCCTGCACCTCACTGACCCCCATCACTGATCTCACAGAGGCCTGCCTGCACCTCACTGACCCCATCACTGATCTCACAGAGGCCTGCCTGCACCTCACTGACCCCCATCACTGACCTCACAGAGAGGCCTGTCTGCATCCTCAGAGGCCTGCCTGCACCCATATCACTGATCTCACAGAGGCCTGCCTGCACCTCACTGACCCCCATCACTGATCTCACAGAGGCCTGCCTGCACCTCACTGACCCCACATCACTGATCTCACAGAGGCCTGCCTGCACCTCACTGATGAGGCCCCCATCACTGATCTCACTGATCTCACAGAGGCCTGCCTGCACCTCACTGACTCCCAGGCCTGCCTGCACTGATCTCACAGAGGGCCTGCCTGCAGAGGCCTGCCTGCACCTCACTGACCCCATCACTGATCTCACAGAGGCCTGCCTGCACCTCACTGACCCCATCACTGATCTCACAGAGGCCTGCCTGCCCTCACTGACCCCCCCATCACTGATCTCACATCTCACAGAGGCCTGCCTGCACCTCACTGACCCCCATCACTGATCTCAGAGAGGCCTGCCTGCACCTCACTGACCCCCATCACTGATCTCACAGAGGCCTGCCTGCACCTCGCCGACTCCATCACTGATCTCACAGAGGCCTGCCTGCACCTCGCTGACCCCATCACTGATCTCACAGAGGCCTGCCTGCGCCTCACTGACCCCCATCACTGATCTCACAGAGGCCTGCCTGCACCTCACTGACCCCCCATCAGAGGCCTGCCTGATCTCACATCTCACAGAGAGGCCTGCCTGCACCTCACTGATCTCACAGAGGCCCCCATCATCACTGATCTCACAGAGGCCTGCCTGCCACCTGCACCTGACCCCCATCACTGATCTCACAGAGGCCTGCCTGCACCTCACTGACCCCCATCACTGATCTCACAGAGGCCTGCCTGAGGCCTGCCACTGACCCCCATCACTGATCTCACAGAGGCCTGCCTGCACCTCACTGACCCACATCACTGATCTCACAGAGGCCTGCCTGCACCTCACTGACCCCCATCACTGATCTCACAGAGGCCTGCCTGACCCCCATCACCTCACAGAGGCCTGCCTGCACCTCACTGACCCCCCCATCACTGACCTCTGACCCCCACAGAGGCCTGCCTGCCTGCCTGCACCTCACTGACCCCCATCACTGATCTCACAGAGGCCTGCCAGGGCCTGCCTGCACCTCACAGAGGCCTGCCTGCACCCCCATCACTGATCTCACAGAGGCCTGCCTGCACCTCACTGACCCCCATCACTGATCTCACAGAGGCCTGCCTGCACCTCACTGACCCCCCACTGATCACTGAGGCCTCTCACACCCCCCCATCACTGAGGCCTGCCAGAGGCCTGCCTGCACCTCACTGACCCCCATCACTGATCTCACAGAGGCCTGCCTGCACCTCACTGACCCCCATCACTGATCTCACAGAGGCCTGCCTGCACCTCACTGACCCCCATCACTGATCTCACAGTGGTCTGCTTGTACCTCACTGATCCCTCTCACCGATCTCAGAGGTCTGCCAGCACCTCACTGACCCCATCACTGATTTCACAGAGGCCTGCCTGCACCTCACTGACCCACATCACTGATCTCACAGAGGCCTGCCTGCACCTCGGTGACCCGTCACTGATCTCACAGAGGCCTGCCTGCACCTCACTGACCCCCATCACTGATCTCACAGAGGCCTGCCTGCACCTCACTGACCCCATCACTGATCTCACAGAGGCCTGCCTGCACCTCATTGACCAACATCACTGATCTCACAGAGGCCTGCCTGCACCTCACTGACCCCCATCACTGATCTCAGAGGCCTGCCTGCACCTCACTGACCCCCATCACTGATCTCACAGAGGCCTGCCTGCACCTCGGCCCTCTCTGAAGCACAGCTGTGCAGTGGCTGGGGCAGTGGAGGGGCATCTGGTTACAGAGGTCAGTCAGCGGCTCCCGCCAGCAGCCGTTTACAGGAGAAGCTCCGAAGGCAGCAGAAAGAATCAACCCTTAGAACGCTGAAATACATTTTTGAAAAATATTAATTAGATTATCTTGTGCTTTTGAAAACCTATCATGTGGCAACTGATTGAAAAGTGCTCCCCCAAGGGATATGAATGAGGGGATAAAAATGGCTCCTCACTGCAGCTAAAGGCACCTCATTGTTTCCCTGACTAGAAGAGAACATCTCTGGCTCAAAGTAGCCATTTTGGCTCTACAGCACAGACAGCGGAGTGTGTGGACTGTGTGGAAGCTCACCGGCGGTGGAGGGCAGGTGTGTGAGCCGCGTCAGGCAGGTCAGGGTGAACCAGGTCGCGGCCAGAGAGGCTCCAGCCATCATCAGCACCAGGATGAGCTTCAGCATTCCCCGGATAGAGTCTGCAAACCTGCCGCACACACACACACGCAAACACACACATAGAAGAGGGGTTATGGTGGCCTATTGCAGCCTAGGAGACAACTCACTCACTCACTCACTCACTCACTCACTCACTCACTCACACGCACGCTACCAGAGACAGATGCCACAGAGATTCAAATAAAACCTAGATAACCAGCTAAAAACAGATCAGCATTAATCTTCACATACCTGAGCTATTTTTCAAAAATTCCTAAGTATATTCATGCATAATTTTCTTTCCTTCACTTTCTAATTAGTTTCCCCATTTGCTGCAAATAAAGGCAGATTGATGAAAAGGTGCTTGGCCACCTATCCACCGTCATTTTTTGTGCCAAATTATTACAGCATGATTATTCCACAGAACCAATGTTTTTCAGTGCTGAAAGACTGTACAAGGAGAGGAGTTCAGATGTCAGAGCTGGGCACCACCATGAGACAGCACTTCTTAACCCTCAGAGTGCTGAAATTAATTTTTTAAAGATATAAATTTAATCATCTTGGGCTGTTGAAAACCTATCATGTGGCGACTTGTTTAAAAGAGCTCCCCTGCGGGAGCTCTTTTAAACAAGTCGCCACATGATAGGTTTTCAACAGCTTTGATTTTGATATCTTACATCATTGAGCAACAATAGCTGCATTTAGTGCTCTACGGGTTAATGACACCAAACCCAGGCCGATGCCAACATACACAGGAAATTCGCTGGTGACATCACTCAGCCGTACCCCGCCAACCTCGGCAATAGGCTGTCCTTCACAGGCAGCAGGGACTGTGGAGTGTAATTTAACAGGCAGCTCTGGGTAACACCAGCACCTTCTCAGTAATCCTGAAAACTGACCATAAAGCACAGGCTGTAATGGAGACCCACCCGAAGTGCCACTCATTTGTTACAGATGCACTTAAGGCCAAAGCTTATTCACTGACTGCGCAATTTCATCACTTATTTGAAGCAAGACAAACTACTGTTTCTCCTCTGCCGCACATGCCACTGGGATTGGAGATTCTGCTGGGCAAAAATTGATGCCGTTTGTCCATTTTTTAATCTCTGAATTAAAGGGCCTATTCGAGCATCCAAATAAAAAATAATAACCATCACACCATCATGGCATGAAGCCTCAGGTTACGGTACAAGGGTGTGTTTGATCTTTCTTTTAAACTGCAAAATGGAAAGGTTTGGATTATAACGAAGGCACGACAGCAGGGGTCAAAGGGACGAAAGCGTCAGAGAGGTTAAGCTGCTGCAGTTCGATTGCTAAGGGGGCGGAGTCAGAATGGATCATTCTGGAGGCCCCATGGTCCTGAGGGCAATAAGCTAACAGCAACATTGCAGAAGAAAGTCAGTCTTAAGCAATGTTTTGGTCTCATGTGAGACCAAAATATTTTTTTCAACTCAACCAGAAAATATCACCTGTGTCACTGCAAAAGTTCTGCATCTCATAAAGCTTAGCAAATCTTGAAATAAGTGAAAATGACAATGAATCTGTTTTATTTGGCAAACAAGATGCAAGAATTAGTCAGAATACAAGAGTAAAGTGCTTTCTGAGACCGACTTATTTATTTAGTTGCAGCATTAAGGGGGAAGGAAATGGCTCCGTTTTCTGACTCAGAGCAGAGAAGTGACTTCCGTCTCCGACATGGGTCCGCATGACGCAATGAGCCAGCGTGTTAGCGCAACCTCCCACGAGCTCTACGGTTTCAGAGGCAGGCATGCTAATGGTCTCAGTGTGTCGGTTCTCCCTGACATCCACCTCTTCACAGCCAGTGCTCCTCAACCCTCATCATGGGGACCCACTGAGTGCTGCTTACGGTTCTTAACCTCTGTATAATAATGAGACTGCCATTCTTTTTTAATCTGACTTTCTATATCTACTCAAGGGAGATTTAAAAGTTACAAAATGCTACAAATGGTACAGTATGACCCAATATATTTTCTTTTCCATTCATGTCCTAGAAATTTTGATGGGGACCTATTCTGCTATTTTTTTCCCCCAAGTTATAATATTTTTGGACGTCCAAAAGTGAAGTTTATAAACCTTTTAGCAAAAAAATAAATAAACAAAATTCCATGATTTCCAGACAATGCAATTCCTGTCATTCCAAACCCTCTGAAAAACGGGCTATTGTGAGAAGGCGTGCCCTCTCGGAATGAGCTTTGTTCTAATTGGCCAGTGAACAGAGCCACTGTGTCAACAAACAGCACTGATGTCATAATCCCCCCGCAGGCAGGTCTGTTAGCGCAGATGACTGAATAAGTAGCCAGCTAGCTAGGCATGAAACTACACAATGAGTATGGAAAGGTAACGTCGACAAGCTAAGCAAGCATGGACGTTACATTCACAGAAGTCCTACATGCAGTCATCATGATAGTTTTCTACACTAGAATTCAGTCTCCAACATTGAGAATTATCTGTAGCTAGTTACCACTTTCCATTTATTACGCTAGTAACTCCATTAAAAATGGAATGAATTGGATTCAACGCGGTCGCCCATTCTATCTGTTCCTCTTGACGTGTCTCGTACAATGCTTCTGGCTGAACTAGCAAAGGTTTCTAAATTCACAGTGGATTTAGTACGTAGCTAGCAGGCTATTAAACCACACAATGATTACAGAGATGTTGCTAATGCGTACATGCTACCCAAGTTAGTTTTGACAGAAGCACTTGGCTAGCTAGCTAGCAAGCAAGTTATATCAACAACCAAGCCATTCACATTTATCAAAGGTTTTACTTGGAATTCAGTTTGAATGCATATTTCAAGAAAAAGGCGGCCACAAAAAAATGACTTGGCTGTTTTTCTTCATAGTTAGTGGTGAGCACTCCAGACAGCAAAATGTATGTGAATATGTACAAGAACTAAAAAAGTTAAGTTTTCAGAACATGACCCCTTTGACTGATCAACCAAGTTATGATTTCATTTTCAGCTTTGAATATACTATATTAGCAAACAACCTTATCAAACAAGAGAGTTTGAATCTTTAATTAATACAATTAAATGACATGTGAAGTCAGTTAGTTTCTTTTTGCGAAGTGTGTAAAAACCTGACAAGAGCAGATCTGCATAAAATGAATGGAGTTAATTGACAGCAACAGGAAGCATGAAAAACCTTCATACTATCAGAAGAAGTGGATCCTCATGTTAACAGTAGAACTAAAAACACTTTTTTGAGAACCTTTCCTCATCAGGAGATCAAACAAACAAACGCCAGCATACACTGGTCCTCCCAAAGGCTGGGGCGAGGGGAATGCAGTGAAATATAATCTTCAGGTTAGGTGAAGCATTACCTAGTGTCTGATTTACCTAGTGTCATACATTTACATTATAACTTCTGGCCCTGCTAATGCTCAGCCGGTCATGCTACATTCCTCACAGCCCACAGTAAAGAATTACCTCACTGATGATTATTCATTGCATCGCAAAAATCTGAGAAGCGAAGACGGGCATTTCTGACGAGGCACCTCCTGTACGCCAGCGAATGGGCAAATGGAGCTGGAAAGACGATGTCCACCTCAGTAATCTGACTGGTCACCGCAGGTGCCACTACTACCCATCAAATTAAAATAGTGCACGATCTATTATTAGCGCAGTTCAAGTGCTGGCGATACAGTGGCCACCTTTCCTCAATCTGAGACGCCACAGCCAACCCAAGAAGAAAATCCTAAAACCCTCCCGCCATTCCAAATTCAGCTTTAAGCAGCAAGTTTGGTTTAGGCAGCAGCTGTCTCTGGACAATATCATGGTGTCCCCTGCAGAGCGTGCCGCGCCATGAGCATCCGTTCTGAATAACCTTCCGCCGATTTTTCAGGGCCACCTCCAGACGTGCGCCTCTTCATCAAAGCCATCGCTCTCAACAAGAATTATCATCTCATTTTCCTAATTACAACACTGAGAGGATTAAGATACACACCACTTTGGGAAACACAAATTCCAGACAGACACAAGCGAATTAGCCTGATTTTTCCTTTACTAATAATTTAACTGATGTCCGAAAAATATACAGCAATGGTTTTTACTGAACACTTACCTCATTACAATTAATAATCAATGTTGTTAGCTCTAAAAAAAGGGAGAACTTCCATTTTACCTCAATTTGGAAAAGGTTTATTTCTTCTACATTTTTTTTAACTGCCGAAGAAGTCCGTAGTTGGCTGAAGCCACGCGGGACCACACTACTCCCGTTAAACGGCCTCACCTGCAGAATGTGCACATTACAGTACGAGCGCAGTTCATCTCGCACTGCGACCGAGGCCATGGATTCCCACTCGCAGCAAATGCACTAATTTGACTCTGTACCCGGTTCTGCAGAGATGATTTACAGCAGATTCATTAAGAAGCTCATTTCAGGAGGACACCTACTATACCCTACACCGCAATGCAAGGACAGCCTCACGTTCAGCTCAAGTGGCCATTAAATTAGCACTGCAAAGCTCAATGGCACCCTCTGGCAGTCGGGAGGGTGTAAGACACAGTCGGGTGCCTGTCTAACACAGTGGCCCTGTATAACCAATTCAACACCTGAAATATAACCTCAATCATGGTCGCTCAACAAAACGGAGGTTCACCCAGTCGTGCGGGTTCAGCTGTGGGCGCATGAAAGCAGGCGGTAAAACAGGTAGAAGGACGAGGTTACAGCAGGATTGGGGTGAAGGTTGTTCATTTCTCATGCTTACCTGGCCATAGCCACTCCGAACACACAGCCGCCCACGACAGACCAGAAGCCGATCCAGCCGGCGTCCACCTAAAGGACAGGGGACAAATGAGAGCCGGAACAGATTTGGCAAGAGAACAAAAGGCGGCGTGAGCCGTCCCCCGCCGTCAGAAAACTGATGGTGCGTGACCAGTGCTCCAGACGTCTCTGAAATCTCGACTTTAAAGCAGTGTTTCATCCCCTGAAAACGTCTTTAAATGCAAACTCAGTGTTCCGCGGCACTCTCGAATAAAAGGGCGAAGTGTTTCGCTGCGGAGAGAATTGCTGAATGTGGCAGAATATTCCAGCCGAGGAGCTGGAGCGTGCGAGGACAGCCCTGATGAAAGGCGAGGGTGCGAGTACGACTGCGACGAAGGTTGAAGGCAGCAGGTGACCTTAAAGCGGGAGGCAGTCTCAGACCGAAGGAAAAACCCTTTCTGAAAAATGTTAGAAGCCAAAAAGTTTTCCCACAGAGTTAATTCTACCCCACAGGAGTCAGACAGCAGAGATTTTACAGTCGGCACAAGGCCTCTTCCATTACACATTTTTGCGGCATGACTTCAGGGCTGATAGACATCAAGTCACGACGAGACCACTTTTATACCGAAAATAAACCAGCATTTTCTACTAATGAAATTATCAACATCAAAAAGCTTACATTTCTGCCCCTCTTACCGTCCCCATAATAACCTCCATTACTTACATTTTTAAATGTCAAACCAGAGTAAAACTGTTTGGTGGACTCTCTTGAGGTTTTTTAGTTTTTTAAGTTGGTTTGTTCTGTAGTCAGTGCCGATGCCCCTGCAGCCAGGTGTTTTTTCTGCAACAGTCTGTTCCAAGGTTACACCCCAATCCCCAGGTCCCCACTTACAGCTCCGACCCAGAGCCTAATACATATCAATTTACCCATATTGACTGCTGCTTAGACATCTTCATTATGATGAGTTGCCCCCAGCGATGGTTCAATGATACTTTATCTCACAATAACGCTCAAACCAATTTGTTGAGCGATATGTAATCAGCCAGGATGCAAATGAGAGCCCCGTATGTGTGTGTTGGGGGGGGGGGGTGCTAAACAATATGCTCTGAGTGTAATGAGAAAATTTGCGTCTCCTGCGGAGCTACGCTTAGTCGTGCATTTTTGTACAGAGTCAATAGCAAGTAAATATTTAGAATGCTAGATTAAGCCAGTTCCACTGAGACTGCAAGCTGCTGGCACAGTAACTTGCTTTTCTTAATTCCTTTTGTTTTAAGCTTAAAGCTCATACATGAGGGATCTTTCCACCAGATGAGCCCCATCCTACAGGAGCACGATTACCCTTATTCCTGCTAGCGACAGCAATGTATTCTCTCACAAGGCGCAGCTCTATCCAGTATTTCCGCAGAAGCGATCAGGCACCAGGTACTGTGACCTTACAAGCAGTCGCAGAAAGTTTCACTCATCTAAAGTTCGAGGGGTCGGAACCCCACACCTGCTCCCCAAAAGAATAAACAAACAAACAAAAAAAAAACACACACGGATAGGTCTACATGTTGTGAGGTTTTGCTGCTGGCATAAAGGACATTCTCCATTACCGGAGTGATTATACGTGACTGATTAGCCACATTCAGGCAGCGTTATTTAAATGATGCTAATTATGGAGCCCCTGTTCTGCGTGATTAACTCCTCTGTCTGCGCAGCCTCGACTCCTCTTTGTTCGGCGCCTGAGCCGAGACAATAGTTCTGGAGGGCTGATGCCGCCTCTCGCTGCTAACAGATTCTCTCGCGTGACAGATTGCCGGTCGATGGATTACTCCTCTTCCGAAATGGCCCTCCCATCCAGTCCGAAGTGCTTTGGTCTAAATGATTAATTCTCGTCCCTGCGTCCCCCGATGCCTCACCGTGAGGACTTCTTTCCCTGGGGGGGTTGGGGTGCGGGGTTTTGAGTTGGCAGCATTTACTTTTGGTCATTTTTTGATAGCAAACTGCCAGAAAATTGCCATGACAACACAATATGAGTGGCCACATATTTGAACCTGCTCAGGACAGACAGCAAAGCATGCTGGGACAGAATCAGTGATACGGACATTGAAGGTGTGATTGCATTACAGACACTGAGGGCTGGTGGGATTAAAGGAGCTCATGGTTTTTATCAGCGCAAACCTCAGCCCTCCGACAACGGCCTCGTCCTCTCTGCGCAAGGAAAGGACCATTTCAAACACGGAAACACGTGACTGAGGAAGACCTGGGTCTCTAAAACAACTCATGAGAAGGAACAGCTTGCATAGCGTACTTGGCGTGAACTTTAAGTTTATTCAAGTATTCTTCAGCATAAATTACTACACTTAAAGTATAATTCAGCAAAGTACTGTTCCAAATGGTGAGCTGCTTTTGCTGTGATGCAGTTTCTTGGGGACAAACATCTTCATGACGACGAGCCCAGGTGTCACATAACAGCGGAGAACCACGAACAGCTTTCACCTTCAGCCAACTGCAGGTCTGGCAGAAGCAGAAGTTCATTTTATATAAAATATATATATATATATATATATATATATATATATATGAAGCTTCGCGTAAAGGACGGCACAATCAAAGCCTGACAGGGATCCTCAGTGGTGTGTAAGAGGGGTGAGAGTTCTCAGCTAAACTCCGTCACTGCCACCACCCAAAACACTGCGTCAGAACTGCACCATCGCCCTTGGAAAAGTGCGATCTTCAAACAGTGCAGCTGTACTCCACTCCCAGTGCACTCAGGTCTCTTACTTCACTGCACACAAATCAGGAAAATACTCCTTGTGTGTTCTGGGAGACGATCAGGGAATGGTGAGCTGATGAAAGATTAGCAGTTGACCCTGCAGGCGAGAGTGCATTTCTGTGCATTCTGTATATAACTACTGCGCCTACAGTCAACACCACTGCAAAGCTCTCAGTGCAAGACAAAAACGGTCATTTTCTGAGGAGGGAGAGCCCCACAATCGCTCACATACACACACTCTTTCTCACAACTGCGCGCGCACACACATCTCCTGCGCACTACACGCATGCAAAAATGCGTGCAGAGAATTGTGGATAGGTACATGTGGACACAAATGCAAATTCTGGCGCATACAATTATTTCCCTCACACTCATACACACACATGCACACACACTTCCGGCACAGGCGACCCAGGCGAAGTGCTCGTAGGGGTTTAGCAGGTCTTTGGGCTCTGCGCTTCAGTGTCATCGCTCCTCTGCTGCGGCCGGGGCTACATCTCCATAATGAGCGCTGCAGGCATCACTCCTGCCTCATTATCAGCTAAACACACGCGGCCCTGATACCAATTCTCCCAGAATGCCTCACGCATCGATCACGTCCGAGCTGCCTCGCATTAGTCTCTCGCGATACCAAACCCCAAGGCCTGTTTGACTAGATTTCATAAGGTCAGCCAGCCAAAACCCACCAAAAAAGGAAAATCATCTTAAACCTGAAATAAGCGTCTATAGTAATAATTTATTTGACAGTGTGGCACAACCTGGCTACACACTGCATCACAGAGGCACCTGCTCGCTGTGATTCATTTAAAATTTCACCATGTTAGAAATGCTGAGGGAAGTTATATCTATGTTTTATGGCAGAACAAGCAAACAAAAAAATTACCTTTCAAAAATGAACAGTGCAGTGCAAGTATTTGAAATGTCACTACGCATAAAAGCGGGTGTAAATCTTGAGAAGATCCAAAATGGATGCAACATGAATCACCTCAAACAGAATCTGACGGTTTGCAATTTAACCTCACACCACTTTTATTTGGACTTGCAGAAGCTCAGAGCCCAAACAAAACACTTTGCTGCTTATTTCTGCACTGTATACATTTCTGACAGGAAAACAGAGGAAGAATAATGCAATAAATCATTTACAGTGAGACAACGAGTCCGACAGGAAGCGAAGAGGATGGCAGTAATACTAAACGAGCAGTCTGGGCTGCGCTTTCAATTTATTCCGTACAGAATCTCTCCCGCTAACCCTGGAAATGATCGCACACTTCAAGAGAGCCTGTTTTCCCCACCTACGCCTACTCGAGGCTCGTGAACTCGCAAAAGTGCCGACTTTAATCTCCGCGCATCTCGCTCCGTCCTCCCCGTTTCCTACTTGGGTTGCAAATGAAGCAAAATGAACGCCTGTGATTGTACTCGCTCGATTAAACTTCGGGGGATTTGAGCCAAGCCCTGCTTCTCACTGGACCCAAACATTTCGAGATTTTCCAGCAGTCCGAGCAGCGTGGTTTATAATTTTCAGTGTTTTTAATAACACAGAGAACAGCGGTCAGACAGGCGGCAGATTGAAAACAGGGAACTCAGGCCCTTGCGGACGGTTCCTGCATTTCACAAACATAATTAGACTCCTAATGAATGATCCAAGTTCAAAGTGTTCATTTCACATGGGCTTATTGGTTTATAATTAAAGTCCAACAACAGGAAAATGAGAGGGTTTGAACATTCCGCACCAGTATCTTGCTGCACAGTTAATTACAAAATGTTAATTTCGGTTGGTTAAATTGCTTGGGCTTGCTTTTGGTCACACTGGAAAAAATAACTTTACGAGCAAATTGCTCTGATTACAAGCCTGGTAATTTCACTGGATCCAAGGACGTATAGGTATAGGTCCTGTTGTATAGAGAGAGATATAATAGATTTTTACGAAAGATTTTTGTTACTACTTATCCCATTGACCCTTAGAGTGCTGAAATAATCTGTTAGTTGGTGTGTTAGTTGGGTTTCGGTGTGATTAAAGGATGAGTGCGAATATGGCTTCACTTTTGGCTGCGTTACAGCTGAGTCCAAGAGTGCGGCACTTTACCCGGAGAGAGCCAGTGTGGGTGCAGCTTTCGCTCCCAGAGCAGTTACACGCCGGATTCCACCAATCAGGAAACTGCAGTCTTTGCTAGGGACCGTGATTAATGAAATCAGGTGTGTAATTGCCTGGCTGGAGTGAAAGCTGCACCAACACCGGCCCTTTGGGGATGAGGTTCCCCACCCCTGGCCTAGCAGCACGAGGCACTCGACTCGGATTGGTTTAAGCCCCAGTGTAGGCAGCAGCGCAGCTGTGGGGCCCTTGAGTAAGGCCCTTGTGGGGCCCTTGACTCCACAGTGCTCCATAGAGATTGAACATTGTCAAGTCTAGTTAACCGTTAGCCACTCTGGATATAAGCATGAGCTACACAATGGTAATGTCCAGTGGTAATGACATGGTCACAGAGTATGGCGAGGCCACAGGGGTCGTAATGATACGAAGAGCAGCACTGCACCCCTAGGGGGCTCCGGTCAGCCTCATGTGGCTCTTACCTGACTGACTTTGATGGGGGTGAGGATCATATCGAGGACGCCAGACCAGCCGGCCACCACGCCCGTGGGGACAGAGTACGCCAGGGCGATCATCAGGAACCGCAGGTTACTGCAGGAGGAGAGGAGGAGTTTGGTTAGAAACACCCTGAAGCCCAACCTAACGAGCGATGCATTCAGTCTCCACTCTTCCTGATCCTGCTCCCCAACTCCAGCCAGGGCAGCCTGACCGAAAGCATCAGAGAGAACACTTCCTGTGAATTCAAGCAGGGGACATAATACACCCGATCTGAACCAAAACAACCTGAACATTTCTCACCAACACCCTGGACGCTGGCTCAGTATCACGTCCGCCAGGGAAAGCCTCACAGGCTGATGATAGTGAATAAGCAAATAAAAGTCTCACTGAAAGCGTAGAGGAACCATCGTTTCTCTCAACATTAGCGAACCCTTCCAGCAGCAGCAGTGTACACCGCTGTCGACGACAGCGCAGATAACCCAGATCGATCTGTGTGCGAAACCACAGCCCTCTGTTTGTTATTGGAAAATAAGCAGTGTTAAATGAAGGGGGAAAATGCTAATGCTCCTGAAGATGCTAATCGCAGAGCAGTCAATGATTATTTGAAAAATATTGGACCTTAAATGCCTTCCAGAGAGTGTAATTTCACAGTGACAAGCAGGAAGCATCTGTGGAAACTGCTTACAGCTCGAATGCTCATACAAAACACCCAACTACTCCTGGTGCTCAGCTAGGACCTCGCTGGGTGTGTATCGAGTACCATACGCATGCAGGCAAATCCCATAGGCTGAGAACACTTCAATCATGCCGTGCCCTCTGTGTGCTGACACTGAGTCTAATGCATCTTCAGAAAAGTACAAAGATGTGAGAAAGGAAGGGAGGAGGCTTTCATGCAATTACCCAGCAAAGGATGGCAGGGAGAATGAAAGCAAAGTCCAATTCACGCTCGTCGAGAGAGGACATCGACGCGCATTAGCCAGCTTTCGCAATTAAGAAGGATTGAATGATGCAGGAGTGAGGCTGATTAATCTCTGTCATACATCTGAGGACGGAGAGACCATAGAGGCGAGGCTGTCCCGTGGTGGGGGAGGGGAGGGGTGGAGGGGGTCGGACACAGATGGAGAGACGCTTCACTCTCCGCCATCACCATACCTGCTGACATCTGGAGCTCCACACAAAGCCTTTCACTGGCTCCTTTATTAGATTTGTTGCCAAAGAAAATTCGGCCCCCGAGGAAAGTGAGATTGATCACAGAGAGCCTCCCCCGTCCCCATCCCGCCCCCCGAACCTCCTCCTTCACTCTGTGAAATAAGGCCCGTCCCCTGCGAGCACGGTCAGCAGCCAGCGCAAGCAGTTCAAGGCATCAAACGCCACGCCTGACCCTGAAAGGGGGGGAAACAAAGCCGCGGACGCGACCACCTGCGGTCCCGTCCCAAATACTGCCCCCATTCACAAATCCACGGACGCGACCACCTGCGGTCCCAGCCCAAATACTGCCCCCATTCACAAATCCACGGACGCGACCACCTGCGGTCCCGCCCAAACACTGCCCCCAATCACAAATCCACGGACACGACCACCTGCGGTCCCGCCCAAACACTGCCCCCATTCACAAATCCACGGACGCGACCACCTGCGGTCCCGCCCAAACACTGCCCCCAATCACAAATCCACAGACACGACCACCTGCGGTCCCGCCCAAACACTGCCCCCATTCACAAATCCACGGACACGACCACCTGCGGTCCCGCCCAAACACTGCCCCCAATCACAAATCCACGGACACCACCACCTGCGGTCCCGCCCAAATACTGCCCCCATTCACAAATCCACGGACACGATCACCTGCGGTCCCGCCCAAATACTGCCCCCATTCACAAATCCACGGACGCGACCACCTGCAGTCCCCGCCCAAATACTGCCCCCCCCATTCAAATCCACGGCCCCCAACCACCAGCGGTCCCGCCAAAATACTGCCCCAATCACAAATCCACGGACGCGACCACCTGCGGTCCCCCCCAAATACTGCCCCCATTCACAAATCCACGGACACGACCACCTGCGGTCCCGCCCAAATACTGCCCCCATTCACAAATCCACAGACACGACCACCTGCGGTCCCGCCCAAATACTGCCCCCAATCACAAATCCACGGACATGACCATGCGGTCCCCGCCCAAATACTGCCCCCATTCACAAATCCACCACCTGCGGTCCCGCCCAAATACTGCCCCCATTCACAAATCCACAGACGCGACCACCTGCGGTCCCGCCCAAATACTGCCCCCCATTCACAAATCCAGACCGACCACCTGCGGTCCGCCCAAATACTGCCCCCATTCACAAATCCACGGACACGACCACCTGCAGTCCCCCCCAAATACTGCCCCCATTCACAAATCCACAGACGCGACCACCTGCGGTCCCGCCCAAATACTGCCCCCTATTCACAAATCCACGGACACGACCACCTGCGGTCCCGCCCAAATACTGCCCCCATTCACAAATCCACAGACGCAACCACCTGCGGTCCCGCCCAAATACTGCCCCCAATCACAAATCCACGGGATGACCACCTGCGGTCCCGCCCAAATACTGCCCCCATTCACAAATCCACGGACGCAACCACCTGCGGTCCCGCCCAAATACTGCCCCCATTCACAAATCCACAGACGCGACCACCTGCGGTTCCGCCCAAATACTGCCCCCATTCACAAATCCACAGACACGACCACCTGCGGTCCCGCCCAAATACTGCCCCCAATCACAAATCCACAGACGCGACCACCTGCGGTCCCCCCAAATACTGCCCCCATTCACAAATCCACAGACGACCACCTGCGGTCCCGCCCAAATACTGCCCCCAATCACAAATCCACAGACAAGACCACCTGCGGTCCCACCCAAATACTGCCCCCAATCACAAATCAACAGACGCGACCACCTGCGGTCCCCCCCAAATACTGCCCCCAATCACAAATCAACAGACGCGACCACCTGCAGTCCCCCCAAATACTGCCCCCATTCACAAATCCACAGACGCGACCACCTGCGGTCCCCCAAATACTGCCCCCATTCACAAATCCACGGACACGACCACCTGCGGTCCCCGCCCAAATACTGCCCCCCATTCACAAATCCACAGACGCGACCACCTGCGGTCCCCCCCAAATACTGCCCCCATTCACAAATCCACGGACATGACCACCTGCGGTCCCCCCCAAATACTGCCCCCATTCACAAATCCACAGACGCAACCACCTGCGGTCCCGCCCAAATACTGCCCCCATTCACAAATCCACGGACGCGACCACCTGCGGTCCCGCCCAAATACTGCCCCCATTCACAAATCCACAGACACGACCACCTGCGGTCCCCCCAAATACTGCCCCCAATCACAAATCAACAGACGCGACCACCTGCGGTCCCCCCAAATACTGCCCCCATTCACAAATCCACAGACGCGACCACCTGCGGTCCCGCCCAAATACTGCCCCCAATCACAAATCCACGGACAAGACCACCTGCGGTCCCACCCAAATACTGCCCCCAATCACAAATCAACAGACGCGACCACCTGCGGTCCCCCCAAATACTGCCCCCAATCACAAATCCACAGACGCGACCACCTGCGGTCCCCCCCAAATACCGCCCCAATCACAAATCCACGGACACGACCACCTGCGGTCCCCGCCCAAATACTGCCCCCATTCACAAATCCACGGACACGACCACCTGCGGTCCCGCCCAAATACTGCCCCCAATCACAAATCCGTGGATGCGACCACCTGCGGTCCCGCCCAAATACTGCCCCCATTCACAAATCCACGGACGCCACCACCTGCGGTCCCACCCAAATACTGCCCCTATTCACAAATCCACGGACGTCCCATAAAATACTGCCCCACCACCTGCGGTCCCGTCCCCAAATACTGCCCCCCAAATTCACAACCACCTCCGGTCCCCCCAAATACTGCCCCCAATCACAAATCCTGCGGTCCCACCCAAATACTGCCCCCAATCACAAATCCGTGGATGCGACCACCTGCGGTCCCGCCCAAATACTGCCCCCATTCACAAATCCACGGACGCCACCACCTGCGGTCCCGCCCAAATACTGCCCCCATTCACAAATCCACAGAGGCAACCACCTGCGGTCCCGCCCAAATACTGCCCCCATTCACAAATCCACGGACGCCACCACCTGCGGTCCCCCCAAATACTGCCCCCAATCACAAATCCACAGAGGCAACCACCTGCGGTCCCGCCCAAATACTGCCCCCATTCACAAATCCACGGACACGACCACCTGCGGTCCCCGCCCAAATACTGCCCCCAATCACAAATCCACGGACATGACGATCAGGGTGGTCCCGCCCAAATACTGCCCCCCATTCACAAATCCACGGACGCGCCACCACCTGCGGTCCCGCCCAAATACTGCCCCCATTCACAAATCCACAGACACGACCACCTGCGGTCCCGCCCAAAATACTGCCCCCCATTCACAAATCCACGGACGCCACCACCTGCGGTCCCCCCCAAATACTGCCCCCAATCACAAATCCACAGACACGACCACCTGCGGTCCCGCCCAAATACTGCCCCCATTCACAAATCCACGGACACCACCACCTGCGGTCCCCGCCCAAATACTGCCCCCCATTCACAAATCCACAGACACGACCACCTGCGGTCCCGCCCAAATACTGCCCCCATTCACAAATCCACGGACGCACGACCACCTGCGGTCCCCGCCCAAATACTGCCCCCAATCACAAATCCACAGACATGACCGCAGGTGGTCCCGCCCAAATACTGCCCCCATTCACAAATCCACGGACGCCACCACCTGCGGTCCCCGCCCAAATACTGCCCCCAATCACAAATCCACAGACATGACCGCAGGTGGTCCCACCCAAATACTGCCCCCATTCACAAATCCACGGACGCGACCACCTGCGGTCCCCGCCCAAATACTGCCCCCAATCACAAATCCACAGACATGACCGCAGGTGGTCCCGCCCAAATACTGCCCCCATTCACAAATCCACGGACGCCACCACCTGCGGTCCCCGCCCAAATACCGCCCCCATTCACAAATCCACGGACATGACCGCCTGCGGTCCCCGCCCAAATACTGCCCCCATTCACAAATCCACGGACACGACCACCTGCGGTCCCCGCCCAAATACTGCCCCCAATCACAAATCCACAGACATGACCGCAGGTGGTCCCGCCCAAATACTGCCCCCATTCACAAATCCACGGACGCCACCACCTGCGGTCCCCGCCAAATACTGCCCCCATTCACAAATCCACGGACATGACCGCCTGCGGTCCCGCCCAAATACTGCCCCCATTCACAAATCCACGGACACGACCACCTGCGGTCCCGCCCAAATACTGCCCCCAATCACAAACCCACAGACATGACCGCAGGTGGTCCCGCCCAAATACTGCCCCCATTCACAAATCCACGGACGCGACCACCTGCGGTCCCGCCCAAATACTGCCCCCAATCACAAATCCACAGAGATGACCGCAGGTGGTCCCGCCCAAATACTGCCCCCATTTCAAATCCTTTGATTGCCACCGAGGCGGTGGTAAACCAGAAGCCCCCATTCACAAATCCACGGACATGACCGCCTGCGGTCCCCAACTGCCCCCATTGGAATCCACGGACCACGACCACCTGCGGTCCCCGCCCAAACACCCCCCAATCACAAATCCCTCAACATTCAGGTGGTCCCAAAACTGCCCCCATTCACAAATCCACGGACGCCACCACAGGTGCGGTCCCCCCCAAATACTGCCCCCCATTCACAAATCCTCGGACATGACCGCCCTGCGGTCCCGCCCCAAATACTGCCCCCATTCACAAATCCACGGACATGAACCAGAGGTGGGCCCAAAACTGCCCCCAATCCAAATCCTGAAGAACCAGGTAAGACCATCACTGCCCCCCCCATTCACCAAAATGTCTGCATCTGCCCCCATTCACAAATCCACAATACAACCTGCAGTCTGCCCCATTCTCTGCCTTTGATTGGTCCCTCGGGTGGGTAAACCAGACCCAGCAGAAGCCTGTTCGTCTAATCAGCAAATGGAATGAAGGAGATTCAGTGTATATTCACGCTCAGCTCACCTCAACATTCGTTCTCCAGGTGAGGCAGATAGGGGGTGCACATATTAGATTAACATCATCAGCAGCGATATCGTCCGGCTGCCCCGACAGGATGGACATGAAGCAGAGGGCAGGGGGAGGTGCACCAACCAGAACCTGAACCATAGACGCCATCAGGTCCCAAAAATGTTACAAAGGCAGTCTGGGGATATAAATGAGACCCATCAGCAGCCTGTAATATAATCGCCCCCCCGTGTATATTTACGAGACGGTTGATCGTTCAGGTGAGCAGTGGGTGCATATACACAGATTAACATCATACAGCGACCTTTTAATCTTCTCATAACTACATTAGAAATGTTCAGGGATATAAATGTTCCGGCGTTTTCTTCCACGACCTTTTTCCTTCGCACGGTGTGAGAATTGGCCATCCCTCATGACACAGCCCAGAGTAAATCCTAATGTCTATTTAAACCAGTTTCCCTTCATTTTTCAACTCTTCGCTGTCTCATTTGCACAAAAACTCTCCCCCACCTCCCACTAAGTCCTTGATGAATGGGCTGGCGGTAATTATGTCCGATCCACACATACCGTCCTACTCATAAAACTCAACATAAAATCCACCGGTTGAGAACTGCAGTCTAAGTAAACCTGGAAAGACCATCTCTGAATCCCACCAACCCCCCAAAAAATTATTCGTAGTCGTACTAATAAAATTTTAGAATAAACCTTCTCTTCCGAAGAGCTACCAGGAGCCAACGGGAAGGCCTTCCACTCGCAGGTATCACTGAATTACTTACGTCGCTTGGATGGCAGCATATGATGCTCCAAAACCTGTATGCACCTTTCAGCATTAATGGTGCCTTCACAGATGTGCACGTTACCCATGCCATGGGCACTAACACATCCCCTACCATCACAGATGCTGGCCTTTGAACTTTACGCTGATAACAATCTGGATGGTCCTTTTCCTCTTTAGCCCGGAGGACACGATGTCCATGATTTCCAAAAACAATTTGAAATGTGGACTCGTCAGACCACAGCAAACTTTTCCACTTTGTGTCAGTCCATCTCAGATGAGCTCGGGTCCAGAGAAGTTGGCGGCGTTTCTGGGTGTTGTTGATATATGGCTTTCGCTTTGCATGGTAGAGTTTTAACTTGCACTTGTAGATGTAGCGATGAACTGTGTTAACTGACAATGGTTTTCCAAAGTGTTCCTGAGCCCACGTGGTAATATCCTTTACAGAATGATGTCGGTTTTTCATGCAGCGACGCCTGAGGGACAGACGGTCACAGGCATTCAATGTTGGTTTTCGGCCTTGCCGCTTACATGCAGAGATTTTTTCCGGATTCTCTGAATCTTTTGATGATATTATGGACTGTAGATGATGAAATC
This sequence comes from Gymnothorax javanicus, assembly GCA_029692085.1. Classification (NCBI taxonomy): domain Eukaryota; kingdom Metazoa; phylum Chordata; class Actinopteri; order Anguilliformes; family Muraenidae; genus Gymnothorax; species Gymnothorax javanicus. The sequence continues at coordinate 68,358,253 of CM056204.1, forward strand.
TCTAAATTCCTTGCAATTGCACGTTGAGAAACGTCCTTAAACTGTTGGACTATTTGCTCACGCAAACTGGTGAACCTCGCCCCATCCTTGCTTGTGAACGGCTGAGCCTTTCGGGGATGCACCTTTTATTCCTAATCAAGACACTCACCCGTTTCCAATTAACCTGTTCACCTGTGGAATGTTCCAAACAGGTGTTTTTGAGCATTCCTCAACTTTCCCAGTCTTTTGTTGCCCCTGTCCCAGCTTTTTTGGAACAAGTTGCAGGCATCAAATTCAAAATGAGCGAATATTTCCAAAAAAACAATGAAGTTCATCAGTTCGAACATTAAACATCTTGTCTTTGTAGTGTACTCAACTGAATATAGATTGAAATGGATTTGCAAATCACTGTATTCTGTTTTTATTCACGTTTCACACAACTTCCCAATTTCATTGGAACTGGGGTTTGTACTTACCGAACATCACTGATGTGTGCATATGTACAGTGTATATGTACGGCAGCCCCAGTGGTGACCTTGAGAGCAGGCCTGGCATTGAGAATGCTGTGTAACTGCTGGACCAGCGCCAGGGCTACAGGCTCATGACTGATCTATGCGGAACGGAGTGGGTCAAGCGCAGTGCCCATACAGCGAAGATGAATTAACCAAGCCTTTTTAATTTGGATCAAACCGCCCGTCCATCACCACAGTCACAATCTACCCATCCATTCACTGCGTATCAGCGACTGAACCCAGAGGAGGCCGAGCCACTGTCACGCTAACGGCAGCTGCTCTCGCTACAGCGCACTGCCAGGTCCCAGATCAGCTCTGAAACGGCACAGCTCTGCTCTTACACACCACCTCCACATGACAACACCCAAAGACTAGCAAGAAAGCCACTTGGGCTGTACGTTTGTTCAATTTGTTCTTTATTTATTTTCATTCATGAGAAAAACAAGACAGGGCACCCGGCAACAGCTCAGTCTCAAAACAGAGCGTCGCAAGCAGCCGCCAAAATTTCACTCACAACCAATCAAACGCAGCCGCCGAAATTTCACTCGCAACTGTGATAAAAAATATTTCTGCCAAGGCATGCAAGCCGTAGTTTCTGAGCCGAAATGGAATCTTGTTTGACAAACTTTGCTAAGAGCATCAGTGCGCTACGAGTGGACGGGGGTTGGAGGGCAGCGACCTGAGAAAGCTGACGTCAGTTCTCCAGCGTCCTGCCAGACACCAGTCCCCCGGGCCCATGCAAATAATCGCCCTGATGGAGCACCCTCCCAGCTGGCCAGCTCCCGTTTCATTAACCTTGCGGAGGCAAAATAAAAATCAATAACCGTGCACCTTTTCCGGATGAGGCGATGTTTGGTTTACAGTGTTTAAGTAAGCAGGATTTTTAACGGCAGGGAAAAAAACGGGCGCCGGCAGCATCATCAGCTAAGTGCAGTTTGTCCTTGGCCATCGCGCCGCACGCTTACAGGAAGAGTGTGGAGTGGAGTGATGCCCTGAAAAACTCTCAGCAGCAACCACTGCAGTAACAGCACGCCATGCAGGCATGTCAACAGCACCCAGCAAGCATGAGACGTCTGCCTGACGTGCAGATCACCTGGGCACCCCGATCAAACCCACTTCTGTCCGCAAGCATGCTCTCAGGAAGCACTTACACCCCTGGGAAGAGCTGCACTGGGTTCCACAGCTCTTCATTAACCCTTAAAGCGCTAAACGCAGCATTTGCTGCTCGCTGATATAATGAAAGAAAATCAAAGCTTTTGAAAACCTATCATGTGGCGACTTGTTAAAAAGAGCTCCCGTAGGGAGCTCAAGATATTTAAATTTTTAAGCATTTGAGAATGTATTTCAGCGCCCTAAGGGTTAAAATGCTGCACCATTAAAGGGACTGTCTCGTAAGCACTGTGGTTTACCATCACAGCCTAAGGGCACAGATTTTAGTTCAGGATCTACAGCGGAGACTGTAAACTTTTGGACAGACACACTATTTTTATTTTTTTTGTTTTTTCTCTGTATTCACACACAGGGCGTTAAAAATTAAAGAATGAGGTTTAACGAGAGACAGTTAGCTAGTCTTCATGATATTCAACATTCATTTATATAAATATTCAATTTACATCCATGAGCGCTGGGTCAATACGTAGAAAACTGGGGCCTCCCCCTTTTTAGCTCGCTTGGCCGAAAGGCCCGAGGGGCTGATGCTGCGCGGGGTCTTTAGTGGTGGTCTCGTGCGTGGGTCCGTAAACTTTTGGCTTGTCTGCGCTGCAGCGTCTTCAGTTTTTGACCGATCCTTTTCATATTTCATATGTGTTTATATGGTCATAAGCTCTACACCAAGTTCGATTTTGAGCCGAATCGGACCGATACTTTGGCCAATAGGGGGCGTTCCTGTTTGGCCAAGCGGGCGCAGTGGCTTTGCCACTATTTTTTAATGGTCTTACTAGGCCAAAACTTACAAATGCTGCCAAGCAAAATCTGTGAGAAGACAGAGACTGCCTTCTGCAACACTTCATCAAAACACTGCAGAGGCGAACGGGACGATGCAGAGGCACTAAACCTGTATAATGGTGCGGATATGAGCTGAGGGATCTGTGCAGTTAATGCCACTACAGCCCTTAGTAGCACCTCCCTCCCCAGAGAGGCAAACTGGATGGAGAATTGTTCTCATAAAGCCACAGCCTCAGGTAAGGCCTCCCTGACACACAGCACAGATGAGCCAGTTTCACAGGGAATGCAGACCGATCCTGTAACCAGAGACTCTATCCAACTGCCTCCATTTCCCTGCCAAACCACACTTCAGAGACGCTAAGCGCCTCGCTTCGCCATGCTATACAATACGAATGCTGCGCTGGCAGGCTGCCTATCAGAGGGGGACAGGAGATAGCGCTTATATTTCCAGCGTGCGAGTCTGTACGTGCGTGAAACGCTGGGATAGCCAGTGAAAATTCAGAGGGCCAGAACATCCGCTGTAAGCTGAGCTCCAGAATCACGGCCTGCTCTCCCGGACCAGCACCAGAGAGGAGCGGCAGAACTAGCAGTAGTACAGATGAGCCCGTCAGATTCACTGGTGAGCGCGACAGGAAAGTGGAACACAGAGTTCTGGGGTAACGGACTTTATCACAAAACTGATCTGTCTTAAATCAGAGGTACTGCCATCTTAAGACAGTAATTAACAGAGAGGGAAAAACATCTCTTTGATGCACAATAAATAGCAACTGCACAGATGGGGCACAGCAATGCCACATGTGCCCCAATTAAACATCACTACAGAATGCTCCAGAAAACACCTCACAGGAACTGCTGCCCTGTCTTTCACTGTGAGCTGGCCTTAGACACGTGTGTGTGTGTGTGTGTGTGTGTGCACTGGACCTGGTCACGTGTGTGTTGGACCAGGCAACCTGTGTGCTGGACCTGGTCAAATAACATAACATAACATGAGTGGTGAGAACAGGCCGTTCAGCCCAACTAGCTCGCCAGAGCCCAACTAGATCGCCACATGTGCTGGACCATTGAGTTGTGGTGTGAGAAGAACTGATGGGGAATGTTGCAGGTGTCTTGACGAGCAACCAGCCTTAGCTCCTAGCTGGATATGGTCAGGTGTGCACTGAATAAAGTCACATGTGTGCGCTGAATACAGTCACATGTGTGCACTGAATAAAGTCACATGTGTGCACTGAATAAAGTCACATGTGTGTGCTGAATACAGTCACATGTGTGTGCTGAATACAGTCACGTATGTGCCCTGAATACAGTCACATGTGTGCGCTGAATAAAGTCACATGTGTGTGCTGAATACAGTCACATGTGTGTGCTGAATAAAGTCACATGTGTGTGCTGAATACAGTCACATGTGTGCGCTGAATAAAGTCACATGTGTGTGCTGAATACAGTCACATGTGTGCGCTGAATAAAGTCACATGTGTGTGCTGAATACAGTCACATGTGTGCGCTGAATAAAGTCACATGTGTGTGCTGAATACAGTCACGTATGTGCCCTGAATACAGTCACCTGTGTGCACTGAATACAGTCACGTGTGCGTGCTGAATAAAGTCACATGTGCGCGCTGAAGACAGTCACCTGTGTGCGCTGAATTAAGTCACCTGTGTGCGCTGAATACAGTCAGATGTGCGCGCTGAATACAGTCACATGTGTGCGCTGAATACAGTCACATGTGTGCGCTGAATACAGTCAAGTGTGCGCGCTGAATACAGTCACCTGTGTGCGCTGAATAACAGTCACCTGTGTGCGCTAAAAACAGTCACCTGTGTGCGCTGAATACAGTCACATGTGTGCGCTGAATACAGTCACCTGTGTGCGCTGAATACAGTCACCTGTGTGCGCTGAATACAGTCACCTGTGTGCGCTAAAAACAGTCACCTGTGTGCGCTGAATACAGTCACCTGTGTGCGCTAAAAACAGTCACCTGTGTGCGCTGAATACAGTCACATGTGTGCGCTGAATACAGTCACCTGAAATTTGAATACAGTCACCTGTGTGCGCTGAATACAGTCACCTGTGTGCGCTAAAAACAGTCACCTGTGTGCGCTGATGATACAGGTCACATGTGTGCCTGATCAGAAACCTTAATTAGCTGAATACAGTCTGTAATGATGAGCTGAGGATACAGTCACCTGTGTAAGCTGAAAACAGTCACCTCGTGCCTGAGCAGGCGAGGGAATACAGCCTGAGCAGGTGGGCTCATTCAGCAGGTGATCACAGAGCAGGTGACTGTGAGCCTGGGCTTGAAATTCTGCTGCAGGGAAGCTCATTAAAATTTTTTTGCCTGAGCAGGTGGGGCGTGGATCAGAGTGAGCTCATAACCCAGGTGAGGGAGCTCACCATAGTGGAGGTGAGTGAGTACCGGAGCAGGTGAGTGAGCTCATCAGGTGAGTGAGCCTGAGCAGGTGAGGGAGCTCACCATGCCTGAGCAGGTGAGTGAGCTCAGGAGCAGGTGAGGGAGCTCATCGTGCCTGGAGCAGGTGAGGGAGCTCATCGTGCCTGAGCAGGTGAGTGAGCCTTGCAGGAGCTCGCCGCACCTGAGCAGGTGAGGGGGCTCATCGTCTGAGCTGGCAGCAGGAGGGCTCATCGTGCCTGAGCAGGTGAGGGAGCTCATCGTGCCTGAGCAGGTGAGTGAGCTCATCTTGCCGGAGCAGGTGAGTGAGCTCATCATACCTGAGCAGGTGAGGGAGCTCATCGTGCCGGAGCAGGTGAGTGAGCTCATCGTGCCGAGCAGGTGAGGGAGCTCACCGTGCCTGAGCAGGTGAGGAGAGCAGCTGAGAGGTGAGCTCATCTGCCTGAGCAGGTGAGGGAGCTCATCGTACCTGAGCAGGTGAGTGAGCTCATCGTGCCTGAGCAGGTGAGGGAGCCTCATCGCCTGAGCAGGTGAGTGAGCTCATCGTACCGGAGCAGGTGAGTGAGCTCATCGTACCTGAGCAGGTGAGGGAGCTCATCGTACCTGAGCAGGTGAGTGAGCTCATCGTACCGGAGCAGGTGAGGGAGCTCACCATACCTGAGCAGGTGAGTGAGCTAATCGTACCTGAGCAGGTGAGTGAGCTCATCGTACCTGAGCAGGTGAGGGAGCTCATCGTACCTGAGCAGGTGAGGGAGCTCATCGTACCTGAGCAGGTGAGTGAGCTCATCGTACCTGAGCAGGTGAGGGAGCTCATTGTACCCTGAGCAGGTGAGTGAGCTCCCGTGCCGGAGCAGGTGTGGGCTCCCATGCCTGAGCAGGTGAGTGAGCTCATCATACCTGAGCAGGTGAGTGAGCTCATCGTGCCTGATGAGCAGGTGAGGTGAGCTCACCGGAGCAGGTGAGGGAGTGCCTGAGCAGGTGAGTGAGCTCATCGTGCGGAGCAGGTGGTGAGTGGAGCAGGTGAGGGAGCTCATCGTGCCGGAGCAGGTGAGTGAGCTCATCGTGCCTGAGCAGGTGAGTGAGCTCATCGTACCTGAGCAGGTGAGTGAGCTCATCGTACCTGAGCAGGTGAGTGAGCTCATCGTACCTGAGCAGGTGAGTGAGCTCATCGTACCGGAGCAGGTGAGGGAGCTCATCGTACCTGAGCAGGTGAGGGAGCTCATCGTACCTGAGCAGGTGAGTGAGCTCATCGTACCTGAGCAGGTGAGTGAGCTCATCGTACCTGAGCAGGTGAGTGAGCTCATCATACCGGAGCAGGTGAGTGAGCTCATCGTACCTGAGCAGGTGAGTGAGCTCATCGTACCTGAGCAGGTGAGTGAGCTCATCATCCTGAGCAGGTGAGGGAGCCTGAGCAGGTGAGTGAGCTCATCGTACCTGAGCAGGTGAGGGAGCTCATCGTACCGGAGCAGGTGAGTGAGCTCATCGTACCGGAGCAGGTGAGGGAGCTCATCGTACCTGAGCAGGTGAGTGAGCTCATCATACCGGAGCAGGTGAGGGAGCTCACCGTACCTGAGCAGGTGAGTGAGCTCATCGTACCTGAGCAGGTGAGTGAGCTCATCGTACCTGAGCAGGTGAGGAGCTCATCGTGCGAGCAGGTGAGGGAGCTCATCGTACCTGAGCAGGTGAGGAGCTCATCGTGCCTGAGCAGGTGAGGGAGAGCTCACCTGAGCAGGTGAGTGAGCTCATCATGCCTGAGCAGGTGAGTGAGCTCCCCGTACCGGAGCAGGTGAGTGAGCTCCCGTACCTGAGCAGGTGAGTGAGCTCATCATACATGAGCAGGTGAGTGAGCTCATCGTACCTGAGCAGGTGAGCGAGCTCATCGTACCTGAGCAGGTGAGCGAGCTCATCATACCTGAGCAGGCGAGGGAGCTCATCGTACCTGAGCAGGTGAGCGAGCTCATCGTACCTGAGCAGGCGAGGGAGCTCATCGTACCTGAGCAGGTGAGCGAGCTCATCGTACCTGAGCAGGCGAGGGAGCTCATCGTACCTGAGCAGGTGAGTGACCTCATCGTACCTGAGCAGGTGAGCGAGCTCATCGTACCTGAGGAGTCTGCAGATGCTGCTTCTGTAGCTGAGCCGCTGGCTGGCCGCGGCGACGCTGGGGGGCATCGGGGGGCGGGACGGGAAGTACAGCAGCACAGCGGCGAAGAGCACGGCGATCATCACGAACTCTGCAGTTAAGGAAGAACACAGGTTAGCATTCAGAGTCCTGAACCTGACATTACAAGATTACAGAGGAACAACTTCTACCGATCCTGTGAAATAACTGGCCTGTTGTTAAAACAGCACCATGTTATTCAGCTGGTCATTAACACTTCCCCTCATACTGCTTTCAGGACACATTTTTGCAAAAAAATAAATTAATAAATAAAATTTCACTACATCCCAAGACACTCTGAATGTCTTGTAAGAACTGAAATACCCCGTTTCAAAAACGGACTCAGCCCAGTTCTACAAAGTCAGTGCCACAAACAGCTAGTCTGTGTAAATGCTAATGAATGTCCTCACTCCAGTGCAAAGCTGCGTCACCAGAGCCATGGTTCTACGAAACACCCGTCTGCAGACGGGCTACATCTCTGACAAAATGGCTGCCAGCTCCCTCTCATACTGATGCACAGAGCGCCATTGACTTTATTCTGTCTGGAGGTCCCAGTGCCTTTGAGACAGCGAGAGTTTGGACATCACAGTATAAGAGGCTCATACAGAGGGGAAAAGCACAGCACAGTCAGATTAACGCCCCAACCTAAATCTGTGGGTCAGATTCCAGCCCACTCAGTAATGCAGTACCGGCTTAGCTCGCTCTCTCAGGTCCACCCTCTTTCACTGGACTGTGCCTCTGCAGAGCTGAGCTGGCAAACGGGCCGACAGTTCAGATACACCAAAAACCGGCCCAGCCCGCTAACTGAGCTCTTAAATCTCCCACCGTTTGCACGAGGCTCTTTTGAGACTTCCTGATCAAAGAGGACAACAGATTCCCTGGAACAGCATCAAGGCTCCCGAGAGTCCATGTCCAGACTTAAACACCAACACTCTCTCCAGTAAATCAGACCTTCTCTGTCATGAAAAATGGATGAAAGCTGCAATGCCTCAAAGACACCTCCTGTTTGTAATGGCAAGTGGACGTTTCCATTCATTTTAAACCAGAGGATAAGAAAACAATAAACACCATTGAAATTCTCTTGATCACTTTATGGGCTGGGTCACAATTTCCAGACAGGCAGCGCAAAAATGCGACTCCCAAAAAAAATCCCTGGCAAAGATACTTCAATTCTGAGTCAGTGTTTTCCCTCTTTGGCATTTTATGTCAATAATATTTACATCAAATAAAGGCAGGCCATCATTTATTACTGAAGATTCTCCCAAAAACACTTATTTATGACTTTAATTTTCTGACTCAGTTAAGCAGAACAGGCTGGGTGCCACTCAGAATTTTTAAAAGGAGCTCAGTACTAGAGTTTTTACAGCTTTTTACAGAAGTAATTTTAATATGGAAAACACTCGGTACATGCACAATAAGAGAGACCTTGTTCCTGATTGGATATAGAAACTAGGGATGCATCGATCCACTTTTCAGTTCCGTCCCAATCCTGATGCCTGAATTTTGATCTCATTATCATTACTGTTGAGGTTACATGAGGCTCCAATAAAGCACACAGCACCTATTTTAAAGAGCAAAAAATACACAGAAAAATGTTTTTTTTTTTTTTACATTTACTTTAACATCAAAAAAACAGGCCTAGAGGCCCAGCCTTCATAAGGTCATAGGTAAATATTTGAAATTAAAGAGCAAGAACTCAAAAACCTCATGAAAGGTAAAAGCGACAGCGCTTTATCTTAATAGAACAAGTCAAGTAGGGCTGAAAGCAGGAGCTAGATATTAAATCACCTCTTCCCATTCATACAGTCCAACTTCCCATAACATGTTCTGGTAATCTGTAGAACAGTTTCCAAATAATCCAGCTGACAAACATGCACACAAACACACACCACTGATCTTAATACCTCCTGGAAGAGGAAATTAAATACAGTGCAAGAACTGCGTTGAGAAACAAACAGCTAATTGTTGTGTTTTGTGATGCACGGAGGCATTAACACGAAGGCCAGCCATATGGCGCGATGAACGCTTAATTAACGCATCGCAACTCGAAGAATCATGCTGAAAGCATTAAAGTTTGCCGAGTCAACTTGATTGCAACAACTAGTTGATGGATACAACATTTGACAAGATTCACAATGTTTTACCACCATCTAGCATGTCTGGGGAGAACAGCACATGAGAACTGCTTGAAGCACACACACACAGGTTACCATTGCCAAAGAAAATAGCTTGATTTCCCTGGACCCTGTCGATGAAAGTAACAAAGCACAACTGGATATTTATCGCCATTTCCTCAAGAAAAAAAAAAAAAACAATAGCAAGTATGAAAATATTTTTTATGTCTCGGAAATGGTGCTAGACTAGTGGAAATCTCAGAAAATAACAGATTATAATTAGATATCTTTCACCATTGTAATCAATATTTGTGTAATTTAATCAGCTCTCTGCATACTATACATGACAAAATAGACTAAGGGGCCATTCACACCGAACATGCTTCATCGGCTTGGAAACACAAGGCACGTCTGTCCAGATTTTTTTAAGCCTATATTGTAAAAAGTGCTGGATGTGTCTTTTCTTTGGTTGCCAAGAAACACTCCCGTCACTCACTTTGCTCACATTCTGAACAATTTTAATGGCTGTGGTAGACCAATTCCACTGCAAAATCTGGTGATCTGTCCATTTTTTAAATGAAAGATAAGCAGTTGGCACTCTCTTTTTCCCTAAAGGAGAACTGTAAGCTAGTTTACACTCCCTTTGCGTGTTGACAATCCCATCTGATATCAGGCTTGATGGGGGCTGCATTTCTCAGCTGTATTCAAAAGCGCCTTCACAATAGAACAACCTGCGATGATTTAGCAGCCTAAATATGCAACCTTCGAAGGATACAGCCTACGCTTTGAGAAAAGGCCCCAGTCATTTTCGTGAAGAGCTAGGGCTTATTACCTGCACTTACTTGACTCACAGGAACTCCAGCCAATCCCATTATATCCACAGCAGTGGCAGTGTTTTCCATTTGCATCGTTGCATGGAAAAGTGTATGTCAGTCCTTTTAATCACTTTTCACACTGCAAGATCAAAGCCAGACTGCCCCCAGAGCAATCAATGTTTGCATTTGGGGTTGTTTTCCGGAAATCATGGTTCATTTACACATCTTAAAGTCGCCATCAACGCATCAGAATTTACCAATTTCACGTGCGACTGTCTTTATTTTGAACATTTTTCAGTTTTATTAGCCTTTATATTATCAATGGAAAAAGTCTAGTTTTAGTCAAAATGTTTTACAAAAATAATATACTTTACTTATGTCTGTCTGAGTGTGCATTATCATGGGGGTCACTTGGAATCCAGCGCAGTGCTGAATATAACCAAGACATTTAAAATGGCATCAAGAGGTTCCAACTGTAAATAATGGAGGGATCTGTAAATATTTGTTAATTTAACCATCTGTAAATGTATTATCTATCATACGATCACTTTATTTGGGCCATAGGAAGAAAGCACATCTTCAAAGTAACAATTATAACAAATTGTAAATACTCTTTGGAAACCAAACAAATGAGGCTTGCCTGAGAGGTGACGAATATCCAGTCTCTTTGGTTAGAAATACTGATTTTTTTAAACAAGCAATCAGCATATACAGGAACCCCAAAGAAGTGTCATTTTATCTACAATTGCTGAACCACATCTGGGAAACATTTTACAACCCAATTTCAAGCTGCCATTGACATTGAAGATTTTATGAAACGCATTGTGGAAACTAAATATCAGATACTGGACTACTGGTTTGTGGAAAAGATGCACTTCCCTAGTTTAAAAAAGCATTGAACCACATTCCTGGCCTTTATAGTGTTTGAGGTATTGGGCCTTCTATAATACTAGATAAAAAAAAAAAAAAAAAAAAAAACAGGTGAAAATGGGCACTTGTCCATGTTTTTGAGAAACTGCTCTAAAATTTTAATGGTCAATGATTTCAACATACTTTTTTCTGAAATATTGATTAAATGCACATACTCCAGACTGGTGTCACTTCCTCCATATCTGCTGTTGCTCATCAACGTAAAATCTCCAAAATTTACTTCTTATCTAACCTTCATTTCACCAGGTAAGTCGATTGAGAACCATTTCTCATCTACCATGACGACATGAAATAAAAATATTTAAAAATTACATAAATAAAACAAATAAACCAGAAATAATTTACATTGTAAACAATTAGAAGGTAAGACATTCTACAACCCCAATTCCGAAATAGTTGGGACAAAGTGTAAATTGTGAATAAAATCAAAATGCAATGACTTTCAGATCACATGAGCCAATATGTTATTTACAATAGAACATAGATAACATTTCAAATGTTGAAATTAAGACATTTTACATTTTTATCCACAAAATGAGTTTATTTCAAATTTTCTGGCTGCAACAGGTCTCAAAAAAGTTGGAACACAGGCAAAAAAAGGGCTGAAAAAGCAATTAATATATAAGAGAATCAGCTGAAAGAACATTTAGCAAGTTATTAAGTTAACTGGCATCAGGTGTGTAACATGATTGGCTATAAAAGGGATATCTTAGAGAGGCTGAGTCTCTCAGAAGTAAAGATGGCCAGAGGCTCTCCAACCTGTGAAGGCTTGCGTAAAAAAACTGTGGAACACTTTAAAAACAATGTTCCTCAACGTCAAATTGCAAAGGCTTTGAAGGTCTCATCATCGACAGTGCATAACATCATCAAAAGATTCAAAGAAACTGGAAAAATCTCGGTGTGTAAGGGACAAGGCCGAAGACCTTTACTGGATGCCCGTGATCTTCTGGCCCTCAGACGCCACTGCATCACTCACCGGCATGATTCTGTCATTGACATTACTAAATGGGCCCAGGAATACTTCAAGAAACCACTGTCTGTAAACACAGTCCGCCGTGCCATCCACAGATGCCACCTAAAACTCTATCATGCAAAAAAGTAGCCATTGTTGAGCATGATCCAGAAGCGCCACCGTGTTCTGTGGGCCAAGGCTCATTTAAAATGGACTGTAGCAAAGTGGCAAAGTGTCCTGTGGTCAGACGAGTCCAAATTTGACACTCTTGTTGGAAATCATGGGCGTTGTGTCCTCCGGGCTAAAGAGGAGAAAGACCACCCCTCCTGTTATCAGCGTTCAGTTCAAAAGCCAGCATCTCTGATGGTATGGGGATGCATTAGTGCATATAGTGTGGGACACTTGCATGTTTTAAAAAGCACCATGATTGCTGAAAGGTATATAAAGGTTTTAGAGCAACATATACTCCCCTCCAGACGACATCTATTCCAGGGAAGGCCTTGTGTATTTCAGCAGCACAATGCAAAACCACATACTGCAGCTATTACAACAGCATGGCTTCGTAGTAGAAGAGTCCGTGTGCTGAACTGGCCTGCCTGCAGTCCCGATCTTTCACCGATTGAGAACATTTGGCGCATAATTAAACGAAAAGTCCGTCAAAGGAGACCCAAAACTCTCCAGCAGCTGGAAGCCAGTGAGAGTGGGATCAAATTCCAATGGCTAAACTCAAGAAACTTGTCTCCTCAATGCCCAGACGCCTCCACTCTGTGTTAAAAAGAAGAGGGGATGCTACACCACGGTAAAAAGGCCCCTGTCCCAACTTTTTTGAGACCTGCAGCAGCCATCAAATTTGAAATGAGCTCATTTTGTGGATAAAATTGTAAAATTTCTCAGTTTCAACATCTGCTACATGTTATCTCTGTTCTATTGTGAATAAAATACTGGCTGGTGTGATTTGAAAGTCATTGTGTTCTGATTTTATTCACAATTTACACTTTGTCCCAACCATTTCGGAATTGGGGTTGTAGATCACAAGACAGATTACACAATAAAAATAGCTATTAAAAGCAGGTTCATATGTCACACAATATCAGTTTGAGTAAATCTGAATAAACAGACAAAGAAACAACGCTGTCTAATTTGAGAGTCCCCTGTAAGACATTCCAATCCTGTGGGGGACTCCATTGACATGAGTAACATCCAAGATTGGTTTGGACCTTAGGAACGGTAAGCTGAATGAGTCGACTGGAACGCAGGTTACGGATTGGTTCAGAGATCCAATCACTGAATGCGAATCAAAATTGGAGTTTAATTTTCGGAGATACAGAGCTTTTTGTAACTGTAGTCAAAGGCAGAATTTCACCCATTTTCCCTTCGGGCGAATCTCGCCACAGAAAATCAATGGTGTTCAAAGCATGACTATATCCATGCAATTCACTTATCTTAATTTTGCTTCTTGTGGTTTTTTTGCGTTTGTGCTTTGGATCGTTGTGTTGCAGTGGTACGCAGCGCTTGAGCTTCATTTGACCGATTGATACCTCCCGTTACGTTAAAAACCGAACTTTATCTGGTTCACTCCATTGCTGCTCCGGAGTATTGGACAGTAACCTGCTGAAGTTGAGACAGTGAGCAGTTAGGGACCCTGTGGAAGAGTGAACACATGCGAAGGGCGCATAGGCAGTACCTGCGTACAGAACCAGCTGGATCCGGTCCTGTATGTGACCGACGTGCCAGTCGACCACATCGACTGCTGCCTGCTGCGTTTCATTGGGCGCAGGCACCACCAGTGGGCCAATCAGAAAGGACGCTGCAGCCCCCAGGTAGCTGATGAGCGATGCGACAGCAGTGGCAGTGGCCCTCTGGTCTGGAGCAAACCACGTCGTGGAGAGGAGGGGGCCGGCGCTCATAATAGTTGGGCCGGCTAAACCATTCAGCAGCTGACCCCCGTGGATTAACCTGGAGCCAAAGGAGAAAATCACAGATACGCATTTTAATTAGAGATAACGAGGGCACATATGATGAGGGTCAAAATAGCATGAGTAAGAAGCGCTAGCATGCTGATGTAAGCTCAGACGAAATGGCGACCTGGTGTTGTCTTCCATTATAAAATGTTTCAGAAGTGAAAATGGGAACATCATTTCATATCCAGTTTTTTTGCCTTCATTTTTTATCCAACACTGAGACAAGTTTTTAATGTATAAAAAAATGGGAAGAGTTGAAGTCTTTGGGTAAAAGTAGCAGCGTAAATGAAGTTCTCAGTAGAGCGTCATTCATTTTTTTTTTTGGCCTGTAAGAGGCTCAGCTCTCCTTTGAAGTAAATTTCTTTATAATCCAGGGACAGTAATTGAGAATAAATGGAAGATCAGCTACAACCACAGCCCATGATTACAAAAAATACAAGTTCCTAACGCATCTAAGAAAATCTCTCACAATCAAAAGTATCTCTGAGCCAATATTCATTCCAGAAAGAGTAAATCCAGAACAAGATAGCGCTTTCAGCACTGCTTCCTGTCCCAAACACAGAGTTCCTGTCTCGCCTTGGAAGCGTTCTGATGATGTTACGCTCCTCATGAATATTTATGAGTGAGAGCTGGAACATATTTTGGTTCTGAATGACTGGCTGCTAAAGAGAGAGCACGCGCATCAGGAGTGGTTAGAATCAGAAGCGCAGTTGTTAAAGTCTTGCTACTTATGAATATTCATAAGCATCTGCTTTCAATCTTGTCATTAACTAAGACAGAGAAGGAGTATTTGATTTAAAACAACACACTGAGAAGGAGAGCGCAATTCATCAAACTTCTGCAATGAGGCTCGGTGTTGCACAGAATTCAACCCGCAAACACATGCTGGCTCATTCTCTGTAAAATGCTAATAAACACTGCGTAATGTTTAAATAAATAATGCACCACCTGACTCCGCATTTAACTCAATAAAACATTAAAATATCACGCATGAGTAACCAAGAAGAGGATGGGCGTATAAAGCGATACCCAAAACTGTGACAAAGCCCACAGAGAGAGCCTCATGTATTCCAAGGACTGCTCCATCGGAGAGGAGCATGAAAGATGTGTCGGTCTGCAGACAGGCCAGGAAACTGCCAACAGAGGGGGGATGGAGGAGTCCAAACACCGGGGGCATTGTGGGTCCCCCCCCATACTGCTGTCACGGCGACGCTGACCGACAGGGACCTGACACAACCCCTCCCAAATAAAATCTTTACCAAAGATACGTTTCTGTCCTAAGCCCACGCCTTCCCTTTCAGGTCCATCCGTCCGTCAGCGCACCAGTCCGTCAGTCCTCGTCTACATCTCAGGAACTGCCAGGCAGTTTCATTAGGAATGCTTACGTAAGCATGAGTGAGTGAGTGAGTGAGTGAGTGAGTGAGCGAGCGAGTGAGTGAGTGGGTGGGTGAGTGGGTGAGTGAGTGAGTGAGTGGGGTGGGTGAGTGAGTGAGTGGAGTGAGTGAGTGAGGTGAGTGAGTGGGTGAGTGAGTGAGTGGGTGGGTGAGTGAGTGAGTGAGTGAGGAGGAAAGTGAGTGGGGTGAGAGGGAGTGAGTGAGTGGTGGTGGTGAGTGGTGAGTGAGTGAGCGAGCGAGTGAGTGGGTGAGCGAGTGCGCAGAGAAGGACCTCAGCAGCAAATGTTTTAAATTCTGCTTTAAATGCTTTTTTTCTCCCAAGTCTGATTGCCCAGCTGTACTGCAGCACCTTCTCCCGTCAGTTTTGCTAAGCGGACACAAATTCATCCGGAAGTTTCATTCCTACTGCTGGAGAAACTGGGTTAACCCTTAGAGCGCCAAAGGCAGCTATTGTTGCTCAATGATGCAAGATATCAAAAATCAAAGCTGTTGAAAACCCATCATGCGGTGACTTGTTAGGAGCTCTTTTAAACAAGTTACCACATGATTCAACAGCACAAGACAATTTAATTTATAATTTTTTGAAAAGTTATTTCAGCACTGTAAGGGTTAAGAGGAAGCGGAGGACGACCCTTTTGAAAGCGGCATGCACATAACTGATCAGCAGGGTTCGCATGTGCGCAATGACTCAACGAGACACTGAGCCACGAAACACCACCCACCACATCACACACGCCGATTTCGTGTAGCTCCGCTGGGGGAACCTCACCCAGGACACTGACGCATTCCAGGTCACAAAATCACTGGGACATCCCCACACAATCTCACTGCCTTACCAGAAAACAAATGATTGGGCATACTTTTTTAAACTCTGTTGGGTAATTTGTCTCACACTATGAAAATGCAAACTCCATTCAGGGCCTCAAAACTCTTCGCCTCCATTTTACGAGCGAACAACACTAACTGCAACACCTCGAGATCACTCGCGGATCAACACTGAGCATAAAGAACCAATCGAATGAGAGGACTGACAGACACACACATTGTTAACTTCCCCTCCAATCACCATTTCCCAAACTCAGAGACACACCAATCCCAGGACACTTGCACAGGTCACATTGCGTTTCATGAGATGAACTTATCCAGCACAAAAAATGAACTCCGAGACGCTGCGCTCAGGGGCAGATTCCCCGCGCGTGAGAGCAGGACACCGCAGTCACTTCACCTGCCCACTTCCTGAGTCACCCCCGTATGGACTTACAGCAAAATAAAGCCTCCAGTGACTGATGGGTGGGGGGGTTGTGTTTCCTTATGTAAGGACACATCGCTCAAAGCGATCCATCATCAGTAATATTACCGCAACATAGGTGCTCAAGAAACCACCACACCGCCAACCGTAGCCTATAGGTGATAATCCCAGAGAATCAAGAGGGATCGGCATGAGCAATAATGTGGAGAACTGTTTGCATAAACAGCCGCGCACATGCTTAATAATTCATGAACATCTACAGAACTGCACGGTCCAAACATTAAGGACTCACTGAACACATCATGATCAATTCCTGACCCAACACCGCAGGCTGACTCAGAGCGGGGTGGGGAGACGCAGGACCGCAGCAGGGAGACGGGGCCGCAGGGCAGGGAGTCGTATTCAGTCCAAGTTTGTCCTGAAAAGCATCAGTCCTGATTGCTTTAATACAGTGTAAAGGCAATCAGTATGGACACTTCAATATAAACTTTGACAGAATAAAAGCAACTTGTATTGTGATTCCGGCCTGGAACAGAAGGCAAAATGACAGAGTTCTGTAATGATGATGAGCTTAATGCGTACAGACGGAGCCAGTCCGGGACATAGCAGACCGTCACACCTGAAGCAGACGGGTGAAAACGTGCGTCGTGCGACACGCAGATTAACTGCGCATTCTTTAGCGGTCCAGCAGGTGTGAAAGACGTCTCCGAGAGTGACCGGTCCATAGCCCACTCTGGGCCTGATTATGGTCTTTAGGCAGAAACCAGGCAGCTGACAGATGCTACTGATGAAGCCGAGTCGGCCACATGGCGTCCCAGTGATATGAGCCGCTAAAAAAACAACGCCGATGTTTTGAAAGGGCTCAATCACACAGGGACGCCACAGGGCATTTACAGACATCTCCAAGAACAGGTGCACACAGCTTAGATTCGAGAGCATCCATCGGACCGCTTCCTAATCAGAGATCATTGTAATTGCAGATATTTAGCAGACAGTTGCATTAAACACAAAGCTAAAAGGACCGGTCCGTGTGAGCAGAGTTTCCCTCCGCTAAAGGCAGTGCTGAGGAAAGCTAATTGCGTCACTGCACGGGAATGCAGAGAAAGGCTTCATTCACAAACCTGCCCTTCAGCTGGCTCCTGAAAGGCTCGTCTGCTCAATACAACGAGAGCAGGTCATTCCCAGCACAGAAAAAAAAACATTTGTATTTTTCCCCCCTTTTCAGGAACATACACGACCGTCTCCTGTTTCCACGCTCAATCTTTATAAACCTCCCGTTACTCTGCCCGTTTTTCAGAACCGAAGCCTTTCTTTAAGCATTGCAATGGTGCCCTTGAGCACCTTTCTTCCTCTATTATACTGAGGTATGGCTGAGTGAACAGCTCTACGGCCCTCATATCTAAATCTTAATCAAACCTCCATCCCTCCCACCGTGATGCAACCATAACGATGCGTTTGTCAAGTTTATGAGAGCATGAACACGGCACGGTTAAAAGAACACCTCATAATCCTTCGAGTCTGCACCCTCCAAGACTCAGTGGCAATGCAAACAGTGACACCTTCTGGTTACTTATAGTACAGGCAATTCTTTTCCTCAAAATTTAAATATCCTTACATTCAAGGTCCCCTAAAATGCCACCAGGTGCACAGCTAATCAGCCATTATGAGCCAGTTCAAAGTCCCCCCTACCTGACATCACAAGGGGGAGTGACCACCCAGAATAATGAAATCTGATTGACTGCTTGGCTGAAGGTGATCAGTTCTTCTTGCCTCTGGTTGGTTACTTCCCCATGTGATGTCAAGAGGGAAAAGATTTTAAAACGGCTTGTAAAAGCTAATTAGCTGTGCACCTGGTGACATAATAGGGGACCTTAATACTATTTAAGTAAATAATGTTTTATCCTCGTTCTGTAACTCCGAAACACTATCGCTTCAACGCTGAGACAGTTTCAGCTCTGTGGATTTTATCAGGGGACGGGGGACATCACATCACAAGCGCACCACTCTAGTTCTCAATGAGTTTCAGAGGACTGCAGTATTTCCTGTAGGTCTGTCTTTGTGAAGATGGGCACTCTCACATCCCTCCTGTGAATGCCTTCCGTGTCTCCTCCCACTCAGTGACTTGCTTGTCAATCAGTAGTAATGTCTCCTCTGATTGGCTTGCATCTTGCATGTCCCCTTAATCCCTGCTGTGCCTCCTTTCACAGTCTCCACACCCCTTATATCTGACGTATATATACTCCCTCTTCTGAGCTGCAAGGTGCTACATTATTATTGGTCATATGCGCTTTAAACCAGTCAGTATTTACAGGCAAAACTCTCCGTCTTTTGGAAGCAAAATGTAATCTTCAATGAAGATAATTTACGTTTCCTTCCTAGTTCAGTTAATAGGAGCAAGTATCCAAGCCTTTCTCATGGTCTCCAGGATTGGGACCGCGTTCCTGTTCATCCTTTCCCGGTATGTTCCTCTGTCCAGTTCATGCTGACAAGCTCCCAATCCGTCTACGGTCATCAGGATTGGAACCGCATTCCTCCTAAGCTACTCCATCCTGCCTCCGGAGAGTTCGGCTCCGGCAAAGTGTGCACTCCATCTAGCAGTCATTCCGGAACCCACTGTCCAGAGCTTGGCAACGCCTGCACTGCTTTACCCATAACATCAGAACTCCATCCCACGATAACCATATACGGTGGGTTGCAAAAGTATTCAGACCACATTAAAAAATATACTTTTATCATCAAAGTTATTATTTTTATTAAACAATATGACAAAGTGCATACGAATCTGCATAGTGGGTTCAGTTGGGAATTCATTCAACAATTTACAAAATTTTTCTACCATAGAATTTTATGAAAATGAGAAAATGTCGATTTTGCATCTTATAAAAAGTATTCACACCTCGGTCATACAGTACAGTCAGTACTTTGTAGCAGCTCCTTTGGTGGCAATAACGGCTTCCAGTCGCTTCGGATAGCCTGCGACAAGTTTGGCGCAATGACCCTTGGACAGTTTTGCCCATTCCTCCTGACAGTACTGCTCCAGCTGAGTCAGGTTTGTTGATGACCTTCGGTGGACAGAAATTTTCAGATCCCTCCAGAGGTTTTCTATGGGATTCAGATCTGGACTTTAACTCGGCCGGTCTAGAACCTTCACTTTCTTCTTCTGAAACCATTCTTCAGTTGCTCGAGACGTATGCTTGGGATCGTTGTCCTGCTGAAAGGTGAACTTCCTCCCAAGCTTCAGGCTTCTCGCGGAATTAAAGAGGTTCTCCTCCAGGACGCCCATGTATTGGGCTCTGTCCGTAATACCGCACAAGGACAAGCTCACCAGCACCAGAGGACCAGAGAACAGACCCACAGCGTTATGCTACCACACAGTTGGTATGGCAACCTTCAAGTACGCATGGAGTAGCTGGGATGACACAATCGTGCCGACTCCACAATCAGCCAAAACAGCACGGACGAGTCCTCACCAGTAGGGTAAGACTGGTTCCCACTCCAACCAAATCACAAAGCGAAAGAAAGAGCACATTTAAAAAACCATAAAACTTAATCCCACTTTCAGAGAGTGATTCATTGCAGTTGGAATCTTCATTTACGGGCTGGAAATACACCTTGCGGAGACGCCACGAATAGACGGATGCTCACACAGGCTACAGCGTTTAATAAGAGCACGGAGATTGATGAGAGCCAATGGCTCTTACCTAAACAATAATACCGAGCTGTAGAGCAGTACTGAAAGCCGACCGCCTGCTGTATATCACTGTTTCACATTCATTTTTACTGCGTACAATAGAGCTCGGTTGGGCAGCACTATACTGCTCACAAAGCATGCATTAACATCCCCTGCATATGAACGAGCAGCAGCTACATTACTGTTCGGCACGGGCCCTGAGTCCGTCTGGGTTTGATAGGATTAATAAAATGCGCTCAATTTGTTCCAATGAAAGAAGATCAGTACATTCACTACATGGCCAAAAGTATGTAGGCACTACTGAGTCTGACTGTCCCTCATGGTTTGGGCGAGGCCGCTGAAGTTCGCCTAACGCTGCTGCACACACTGACACTCTGGATGATTCTGCGTTTCCAGGCGACTTGAGCAAGATTCTTCTCCGCATCACCAGGCCCCGTACACAGAGCAAGGTCCATGCCCGGTTTGCAGAGAACCGTGTGGAGGAACTCGACTGGCCAGCACAGAGCTCTGACCCCAGATCAGAGGAGACGGGCAGAACGGTCTCCTCTTGGTTCTCGAACAGAGGCCTGCAGATCTCGAGCAGATGCCACAAGCATAAAACGACCACAACACCCAACACTTAGAGACACAGTGCAACAGAAGGATGCGGAGCATTTTAGTTCTCCCAAATTTTTGCGGGATGGGGTACAAGAGGGAGGCGAGGGCGGGGTCTCAGAGAGTTCCAGCCCAATGATGTCAGTCGAAGAAAGTTTCGTGCTTTCATCATATTGAGTGTGGCGTCGGATTTTTACTTGGAAAAATCACATCCCACTCTAGTGAGACATTGTGGACGCAGAATATGTTTCTTAATCCAGTGATTTCCATGGCTGAAATGCACTAGATATGACGGTGTGTAACCATGAAAAGATGGAACAAGAGTCATCAGAAGAGGACATATACCTCTGGCCCCTGCAATCTAATCTCAGAAATCCCTAAATATCAGAAGGCACCAGTCTAGGATCTGATGAATACACACAGCAAGTATCATTTAAAAATATTAAACGGTATTCGAGTTCTGTCCCAGAAATGAAACGTCCACAGATGGACAGATGGACAGACGACCGCACTGACGACTATATTCCCCCGGCATTATGTGTCCTGATTAGATTACATTGTGTCCTTAAAGTGGAATATTGAATTTCAAAAGGTTGAAAAATAACCAATAAGCAGCACGATAAACAACATAATGATGAGCAACTCAATAATGGCAAGATGGATCACTCTCTCTTCTGCGGTGTAACATATGTAATATTTATTGTTCACATACA
Source organism: Gymnothorax javanicus (assembly GCA_029692085.1). Taxonomy (NCBI): domain Eukaryota; kingdom Metazoa; phylum Chordata; class Actinopteri; order Anguilliformes; family Muraenidae; genus Gymnothorax; species Gymnothorax javanicus. The sequence continues at coordinate 68,379,664 of CM056204.1, forward strand.
GTATGTACACATGCACAAACACAGCGCCTGTATTCAACTGAACTGAAGCTGGAAATAATCACTGCTGACAAAGACAAAGACGAGGTTTAGCTCAAGACTTCAATAATTTTCCACCCCCTGTTTACAGAGCAAACAGCTCATATAGCTGGAGCTAAATCACGTAAGAATCAGATTTTCCCTTCCAGTGATCCAATATTTATAACAATGATTCGGATAATTCATATTCTCACAATAAATCAACACAGCTGCACTACAAAAGCACCATTCCCAGGTCCCTGCTGCAGATTAACAACAGAAGCCACTTTCCCAAGAATGATTGAAATAACCTTGTCCCAGTTCCTTCAATAAATCCTTTAAAATACGGAATAAACCTCCAGATTCACTTAAATTGTGCGATTTTACAGAGGACTGAAATGTTTCCAGCAGTTTCCCCCCGTCAGATTTAGCAGAACAGATGACAGCTTTAGAGGGCGTCTGCAGTAGATAAGACAGGAGTACCGACAGCACAATGAGCTGCGGATGACGCAGACGCCCACACATTCTGATCAATTCACATAAAAAAACCCTCATTTCCAGGATTCAGTAATCCTGACAGCCCCAGCTGCGGAGACAGAACACACCGATCTAAACACGCAGAGGGATTATAATACAGCTGTGCTGGTCTGCAGGGGAAGCACCGATTCTTTATTTAAAACACATTCATCTGCTGCGCTTTAACACACCAAGTGGGTGACATTCAATTTCAGGCTTTAGTTTCCAGAATGCGTTTCCCCCTCCGATGTGCAAACGGTTCACAGAAGCAAACACTTGAAAATTATACAGAGAAGAGAAGGACAAACTAGGATAAACCAATTGGCATGATATGAGATGCAAAAACTAATTAGCAACCACTCAGTTGACTTATTTTGCAAAGAACATAATCCAGTGGCATCTCTGGGCAGGAGAGAATGAAAGAAAAAACACTCATCATCTCACGAGCAAATATAATCTGACCTTGAAATGAGCCACAGTCGCTGTCCAGAGGAAATGTGCTGAGCCGGCGATGTTCTACAGGAGGGGCATCCCAATCGCCAGAAGAGGCCAGCGTTAGGTCCAGGTCTTCATTTCATTCATGTATCCAGGCAAGTGATTCAATTTATACACGACTCATAACTGAAGACTATGATTAGTTGATCAGCAGTATAATGGGACCTTAGTGCAGGTATTAAAATTAGGACAGAACTGCACATTCCTGTCCTACAGGGTACACAGGATTCTCAAATCATGCTTCTCAGAGGATCATATGCACATGCATCTCAGTGCTGCATGGCAGCAGAAAGAGTGTTGCTGGGCCCTGATTGGTCCATCCTGGAGGTTTTTCACTCAAGAATCATTGGTTGAGACTTTTGGAGGCTTCAGGGAACCATCTCTGCCAGATTCAGTACAGAAGAGATCAGATACTGGGATAAAGGGATCGAACTGGGAGCCATGGAGGATCACTCCTACAGTGTTACGAACAATCAGACACACTGTAATGAGGGATAACTGATCCAGTGTTATGAGCAGTAAGATGCAGCGCTCAAGGGAATCACTAATCCAGTGACATGATCGATCACACACACCGTTCTGAGGAACAACTGCTCCAGAGTTATAATCAGCTGTACAGTGTCATGAGAGATCAGTCATACAGTATTATACGGGATCAGCAGTGCTATGAGGGATCAGATGTACAGTGTCATGAGAGATCAGTCATACAGTGTTATACGGGATCAGCAGTGCTATGAGGGATCAGATGTACAGTGTCATGAGAGATCAGTCATACAGTGTTATACGGGATCAGCAGTGCTATGAGGGATCCGATGTACAGTGTCATGAGAGATCAGTCGTACAGTGTTATACGGGATCAGCAGTGCCATGAGCGATCAGCTGTACAGTGTCATGAGAGATCAGTCATACAGTGTTATATGGGATCAGCAGTGCTATGAGGGATCAGCTCTACAGTGTCATGAGAGATCAGTCATACAGTGTTATACGGGATCAGCAGTGCCATGAGCGATCAGCTGTACAGTGTCATGAGAGATCAGTCATACAGTGTTATACGGGATCAGCAGTGCTATGAGGGATCAGATGTACAGTGTCATGAGAGATCAGTCATACAGTGTTATATGGGATCAGCAGTGCTATGAGGGATCAGCTGTACAGTGTCATGAGAGATCAGTCATACAGTGTTATATGGGATCAGCAGTGCTATGAGGGATCAGCTGTACAGTGTCATGAGAGATCAGTAATATAGTGTTTTACGGGATCAGCAGTGCTATGAGGGATCAGCTCTACAGTGTCATGAGAGATCAGTCATACAGTGTTATATGGGATCAGCAGTGCTATGAGGGGTCAGATGTACAGTGTCATGAGAGATCAGTCATACAGTGTTATACGGGATCAGCAGTGCTACGAGGGATCAGCTGTACAGTGTCATGAGAGATCAGTCATACAGTGTTATATGGGATCAGCAGTGCTATGAGGGATCAGATCTACAGTGTCATGAGTGATCAGTCATACAGTGTTATATGGGATCAGCAGTGCTATGAGGGATCAGCTGTACAGTGTCATGAGAGATCAGTCATACAGTGTTATACGGGATCAGCAGTGCTATGAGGGATCAGCTCTACAGTGTCATGAGAGATCAGTCATACATTGTTATACGGGATCAGCAGTGCTATGAGCGATCAGCTCTACAGTGTCATGAGAGATCAGTCATACAGTGTTACACGGGATCAGCAGTGCTATGAGGGGTCAGACGTCCAGTGTCATGAGAGATCAGTCATACATTGTTACACGGGATCAGCAGTGCTATGAGGGATCAGATGTACAGTGTCATGAGAGATCAGTCATACAGTGTTATATGGGATCAGCAGTGCTATGAGCGATCAGCTCTACAGTGTCATGAGAGATCAGTCATACAGTGTTATACGGGATCAGCAGTGCTATGAGGGATCAGATGTACAGTGTCATGAGAGATCAGTCATAGTGTTATACGGGATCAGCAGTGCTATGAGGGATCAGCTCTACAGTGTTATGAGAGATCAGTCATGGTGTTATATGGAATCAGCAGTGCTATGAGGGATCAGATGTACAGATTTCTGAGAAATCGGCAATATAGGGCCTGATTATCCCCATCATATACGATACACACAAGAACCATCATCTGCGATCTTGCTGAAGGGAGGGGATCTTCTGTGTACAACCCCAAACTAGAGGCACTCGTAGAGTGCAAACCTCCGCCAAGGCAGCACAATCCAAATCTTTATGAGCGGGATCAAAGTTTCGTTATCGCGTGTCATACGATTTTAAGATGGCTGCTGTGGCGGCCATATTGTTTCACTGAATGCGGTGAAAATCAATAGGGTCCATCCTTGATGTAATAGCAATGCATCCACAAAATTTCAGCCAAATCCGTGCATTACTTTTTGAGTTGTGTTGTTCAACATAACAGACAGACAAACAAACAAACAGGGTGTAAACATAATCTCCGCCCCAACTTCGTTAGCGGAGGTAATTAGAAAAATAGCCCCGCAAAGCGGGTGTTACCCCTCAGCCCCTGGATTGTTTGGATTTAATATAAATTGACAAAAGCGTTTTCAAGTTATCCTGCGGAGTACAAAATTCAAGATGGCGGCTGTGGCTGCCATACTGAACATTCAAGCGTCATCAAAATTAATAGGCTTCCGTAAGTACACAAGACCAAGTAACACAGCAAAAATTGCGTTGATTGACGAAGGCGTTTTCAAGTAATCGTGCGGAATACAAAAGTTTACGAGACAGACTGACATCACACGTAACGACAATACCCCTCTGCCCCTTAGTTGGGGTTGAGGGGTAAAAAGCAGAGACAGTACAGAACCACGCCCAATTTCTTCCATTTTAGCTTATTCGTCTGACTTAAATGTTTCAGACCATTTAAACTCATTTTAAAGTATGCAAAATGCAGTTTTTGAATAATGATTTAATTTATTGAAGGAAGAAAGCTATCCCACACTACCTGGCCCCATGTGAGAAAGTCTCTTCAGTGGAAGCTGCAGCTGAAGTGCTGCAGTGTGACCCTCTGCACTCTCAGCTGCAGCACAGCTCACACTGTAGGGCAGAGTCCCCGTCCTCCCGGCGTGCAGTCAGGCTTATTAATGACACTGGGCTCACATCAATAGGACCAAATATTAGTTGTGAAGAAATCAGACTCCAAACACTCAAAACCCCTCACCAATTTAGGTGAGTGAAAGCGATTCACAAACAACAGAGGAGTTCGCCCGTCTGGGAAACAGTGTCACGAGCGATGGAAGAGCAGGCAAAGAGATCAAGAATCGACTCAGTAAAGCTAGGAATGCCTTCACTACACTCAACAATGTCTGGAAGTCCCAGCAATACAGTATTAAGACCAAAGTGAAATTACTCCAGGACTGCGTCCTTTCTACCCTTCTAGATGCATCAGAATGCTGAAGGATGACTGAGAATGAGCTCAACAAACTATCTGTCCTCCATACAACCAGCTTGCAAAGGACCCTGAGAATATTCTGGCCAAACAATATTTCGAATGAAGAATCGCTACGAAAATGTAAACAAGAAAACAGTGAAACCACAACTTGAGAAGGAGATGGAAGTGGATAGAACAAGTTCTCAGAAGAGAACAGGATATCACCTGGGACCAAATTTAAAGTTAGTTATGAAAATCAGCCGTCGACCGTCGCCTGTGATGACGACTTTGGGCCAGGCGATGTCTACTTTAATAAGAGAAATCACCCAAAAACTGAAGAATCGGGAACTGCTTCCTCTTAAGCGTGCCACTTCTAAGCAGTGCTAAATTGCAAACCGGTTTATCGATCATATGCACATTCAATGCACATGGTTTTGCAAAAATGTATTTGAGCCATTTACAAATAAATTAAGGGTGTATTACCAATGTATAAACACAGCATATCTGGGATACAGAGACATGTGCACCCTGACATGAAAGTGGTTGGGCATATAGGTAAATTCAGCCAGGTCAATCGAAATTTGCAACTTGTTTCACAGTATGCAACATGTTGACAGTAGAGTCAGGAAGTAACTCAAGTAAGCAGAGTAGACTCTCAGTTTCCTGTCTGATAGATTGGTTTCTCTGTAGAACGGAATTATTTAACTTGTTTAGGAAGGTATACCATAAATCTGAGTACAATAACTTCTGCTGTTAGTAGCAAAGCCACCATATTGCCAACAATCTACCACTGAAAATATTGTTCAGTGAGAAGGATTCCGCCGAATTACTGACATACACCTTTGACAGAAACTTGATCAAGTTGGTCAGATAATACATAATCCTGGTAAGCTGTGTCCATTTGATGTCACAAGGAATACTTCTGTGTCAAATATCGGGAAATTGGGAATTTGGGAATGGGGTTTAAGTTTAGGAATGAAGCGAGAGCCATCAAGAATGGCTGTTCTCGAGAAACAGGTGAAAATCATGTTTCTTCTGCCAATCAAAGCCAAGTTCAGGTGAGAAAAATTTTATATATATATATACATACACACACACTGAACAAAAATATAAACACAACACCTCTTATTGTGAGAAATAGGACCATGTTCAGAAGCTCATTGTACTTTCATTGAGTGTTGACAGATTGTATGACCATAATGCAATACATTTCGATCAATGATTTAAAAAGACAAACAAGAATCTCGCGATGGCATGATGATAAAGGGGAAGGGGTCTATTGTCCAAATTTCACAAATCAATATTGGGTATGTCCATCTTTGGCCTGCTGCACTGCTACACATTTCTGCTGTGTGGACTGTAACAAATGGTCAATGGTGACTTGAGGGACATGTTCCCACTTCTCTTCAAGAGCAGTGCGGAGTTGGAGGCTATTGGCCAAAAATGGGAACCAATGACGAACTCGTTGCTTGTGGATATCCCAAAGACGCTGGAAGGGGGACAAATCCAAGGAATAAGCCAGCCACTCAAGCACACAAATGTTTTCAGGCTCAAGGAATTCTGTGCATACACGGGTGACTTGGGTCTGGCATGGTCATGCTGGATGGTTATTGCTTTGATGGATGAATGGTAGGACGATAGGCAGCAGCATCTCATTGTGAAATCACACTGCATTCAAGTTGCTGTTCTTCAACTGCAGTTGGGTGCAATGTCCATGGAATATTCCCACCCAAACCAGCACTCCACCACCATGTGCCACCGTGCGCACCACCACGATGTCAGCATAACGATCCCCCGTCCATCCGCTCGGTGAAGGTGGAAATGTGACTTGTCTGTAAAGAAAGCAGTCCTCCATTGTTACATTGGCCATCAAACGTGTCTATTCACTCAGTCGAACCAATTTTTTCATCGAGCTGAGGAGAGGTCCAACCCACAAAGGGCAAAAGACGTAAAGAAATGGAATTCCTGAAGATTATTTTTCACGGTTTCGGCAAAAATGGGGTGATGGTGGGGACCAGCTGTCTCATCTGCAGTGGGAGTTACTGGTCTCAAACGATCACAGAGATGGAGTCCAGATATGGCGGTCTTGGGTGGGGGTTGTCACACATGGTCGTGATGCATGTGGGCAGTGTGCTGTCTCTCCTCATTTCTCAAAAAGGTGTTTTATGCGACTTATCATTGAAACATGGACATTAGGAGCCCTTTCAACATCCCTGAGAAACATTCCTGCATTGAGCATGCCAATGACACGCTCCCTGATGGCTCGAGTCATTTATGGCATTTTGAACAATGGCAGAACTGCGACTCCTGAGGTGGCCTTTTATTGACCAGAGTACAGGATGTGCCTGGGCTGACTGTACCTGATTTTCAGCAGCTCTGGATCAGGCCCCACCTGTCTGACAGGCCAGTTTTGACAAAGGGCATGAACTTGACAGTGATATGGAGAAGGTGACTGAAATGCATACAGACCAGTGGCACACAGCCTTAGTCACATAAATAAACCCAACTAAGCCAACCTCAGAAATAATTATGCGGAATATTGGAAGGACTAAACTGTTACGTTCATATTTTTGTTCAGTATATATACACATTTTTAAATTACATCAGATATGGCCATCTGCACTCAAATTTCACACTAGACAGTGTTTATGAGATGTGAAATTGAGACCTAAGCTAGATGACCTCTAGTTAGGCCAACTTGATCTATATAACGCTCTATAACACGTCATTTATTCCAATTCAATAAAACTATGTAGGCCAACACTGAAACATTGTGTGTAATGCAGCCCGTTCATATCAGTGTGTGTTGGAATTGTACTACTGTAGTCCTTTAAATAATCATAAAGAATATGAAGTTTGACAAGAAATGTCATTTTACATTACAGAATCTCAAGATGATGGTCAACAACAGTCTTGTGAGGCAGATTTACTTGTTCCTACTTCAATTCCACCGTCAGGTACGCAGATAATCCTTTGCATTATGCAATGGAGTGATCACTGTTCATAGCATCATTCACTGAGACAAACTTCACTCTGATTTGCTCGGTAAAGATTCTTTTAAGATATTTGGAACTTGGATTGGCTGGACCTCGCAGTTTGGAATCTGATGGGCAACTGCCTCAGGATTTGATTGTGCTATATCTCTTGTAAGCTGTATCACCTTGTAGTCTGGAAGTTCGCCTGAAAAACTGCTTCAGTTCGGATTGACCAATATCTGCTGCAGGCAGTATCTCCTTAATCTCTGTCACTTTCCTCTGGTTTAGATCGCGCTACATCTGCGGAGTGCCGTCTCATTTTGGAGTTTCAGCTGATGATATCTGAAGGCTGTGCCCGCTCATTTTAAACTCATTAAATAGGCATTTAGCATTATGCTTTGACTTAGTTCTTTAAGCTATTCCCGCAGGAGTGAGACCTCTGTTACATATATAATGCTTTTTAAATGAAATTCTGCCCACCAAGAAGTTTGGCCTTAACTCATGCAAAAGGAAATTACTTACCCTATGAAGTCTTCGTAATTATAGCATTCATCACATCAGAGATTTTTTTAACCTGCTTTCCTCAACAAAAGTTGCTGTTGCATTTAGTATCATTTTGGACAACTAGCTTCAGTTCACCATCATACCAACTGCTCAAAAATTAAGGGAGCACTTAAATCACAGATCAGATCTTGATGAACGTACTATTCAAGCTGAAAGTCTTTGTACATTATATAATTTATTAAGAACAAAATGACACAATGGCGGTCAATGGAAATGAAAATCACCAACCAATTGAGGGCCGGATTCAAAATCAACCCAAAAATGAAAGTAAAAAATTGAAATCGCAGGCTTTAATATCCAACTTGCATAAGTTTTATCACAGCAGCTCATAATGTGACGCAGTAGCGCGTGTGTGGCCCCTGTGCGCCTGTACGCACGCTTGACACCGATATATAACTTCCTGTAGGTGCTCAATTGGATTTAGGTCAGGGGAATGAGAGGGCCATTCAATGGCATCAATGCCCCCATCATCCAGGAAGCGCCGACACACTCTGGCCACATGAGGCCGGGCAGAGTCCCGCACCAGGAGGAACCAGGACCCGCTGCACCAGTATAAGGTCTGACAGTCGCTCTAAGGATTTCATCCCAGTACCTAACAGCAGTCAGGGTACCGCTGGCTAAGACATGGAGGACTGTGTGACTCTCCAAGGGTGTGCCTCCCCAGGCCATCACTGACCCACCGCCAAATCGGTCATGCTGGATGATGTTACAGGCAGCATAACGTTCATCCCGGGGTCTCCAGACTCTTTCACACCCGTCACACGTGCTCAGTGTGAATCTGCTCTTGTCTGTGAAGAGAACGAGGCACTAATGTCCAGCTCTCCTCGTGTAACCGCCGGTTTCCTGGTACCTCCTCCATGCTCTTGAGACTGTGCTGGGAGACGCAGCAAACCTTCCTGTAACTGCACGTATGGAAGTGCTGTCCTGGAGGAGCTATCTGTGCAACCTAACTGGGCTGCAGGTACCGCCTCATGCTACCAGTGGTGACAGGGACACGAGCAGAGGACAGAACCAGAGAATAATCTGTCCGGAGGGATCAGGAGAGAGGGATGGTCTGTGGCCACCAAATGCACAGCCGATCCCTGTTTGGGTTTGTCTTGCTGTCGCCTCCCCGTCGCACCTGTCGTCCATTTCATTTGCACCAAAGCGGGTGAAACGGATTCACAATCCCTTGTGCTTCCTGATGGACAGAGTGATATCGCTGAAGTTTAACCGACTCGGTGTTATACTGTGATGATTAAGTGTTCCCTTCATTTTCTTTAGCAGCATATTTTACAACAGGCCTTTGATTATGTTTATCATTTGAACAATAAACAGATGATAAGAACAGATGCAAAACTGAGGACATATTTTACTCTAAGTGGTGTTAGAGAGCATCCTGAGCACCTTAAAATAGCAATGAGGTCCCCCCCCATATTCTCCCCCCCGTCACACCACCGGCGCTCGATTCATGCCTGCAGTACTCAAGACGCCTACTATTCCTACTGATACTTCTACTTCTGACGGCCCTGGGTGTAGTCACGCGGTGTTATGTAGGACCTGTCACAAGGGGTCACTCTTGCCATGTGATGAGAGTGTATTGGGTGGCATGAGTGTAGCACTATGAGGCTGCAGATCCCCGTCAGAGGAACCCCAGACGAAGGCGTTTCCGTTTACCATCTCTTCAGCTGCAGGTTGGGCAGAGGGACACTTCGCATCGCACTTCCTGCCACCATGAAGAAGGTGGACAGCAGGAGGGACACCCTCAGACCTGAAACACAAGAGGGACACACACTCACCTCAGACCTGAAACACAAGAAGGACAAACACTCATCTCAGACCTGAAACACAAGAGGGACACACACTCACCTCAGACCTGAAACACAAGAGGGACACACACTCCTCTCAGAGCAGCAGATATACTGCGTGGCATCAAAGCGAACCAATGCGGAGTGGAGTCCATAAACATGTGGGCAGTTACCAAATTTTTACATTTTGGCTCCGTCATACAGCACGTGAGATTCGAAAAGAATGAATATGCGGTCAAAGTAGAGACTCTTAGCCCTAATTTGTGGCATTTATAGACCTTTCAACCCTTAGAGCATTAAATGCAGCTGTTGTTACTCAATGATGTCAGATATCAAAATCAAAGCTGTTGAAAACCTATCATGTGGCGACTTGTTTAAAAGAGCTCCCACAGGGGAGCTCTTTTAAACAAGTCTAAACACGACAGGTTTTCAACAGCACATGACAATTGAATTTATGTATTTTTAAAATTTATTTCAGTGCTCTAAGGGTTAAAATTACCTGTCTAACACCAACTAGGTTATTCATGAAAGCAGAGCCAGATAATACAGTCTAAACTTCATGAATGGGGAAACCGGAGAGGCTGTATCTCAGAAAGGCGAAGAAATCATTATCGCGGCAGGGATGCCACTGTTTGCCAGCATTACTTAACTCTAACCCTGTAGAATGTAACAGCTCTAATAATTCTCCATTCTGGCTCATGGGGAGGCTGAGGCAATACTGTGATTTCATGATTTCTCACAGCTTACCTGACCTAGTTTAACTCAAGCGCTGGGCTCAGCGTCAGCGCGCATGGATTGAAAGACACTGCAGGAATTGCGAAGGCATCTGTGCCCTGAATTCCTGCCATATCAGCACATACATGTACTCCACTTAAGCTTATTATGGGGAACGTTTCAGAGGAAGATCACGCACATCTCCGCAGCTCTTTGCTTGGCGTGAGAAATCAGCACTTTTTTGTATTTTTTCTGTCGTACGGACACGACACAAAGTCGTTTTTTAGTAACAAACTTTTTTTATTGAAAAAGTACAGAAATTTGCGAAAAACCTAAACTCTTATTTGCTATTGGCCTCTGGCACTTACCCATACTGAATAACAATATAAAAATTATCTAGAAGAAAAATTATGAGATTTTTAAATTAAATTTCAAAATCATCAAATTTTGAGAAAAACTTCACTATTCCAAGAAACTAACCCAAAAACACATTCAGAGTAATATTTTCCAAAAGTGTCGTATTGTTTTATGAATCCAAGATTCCCAGCTACATTAAACATTAATTGGTTTGCCATTTTGTCCACTTTTGAATTTCAGTTTGCTTGGCCACCTTTGTGTGGAATCACACACCTCAGTCTGTTCATTGCGGCAGCTTTCTCAAACTCTCGCAATGCTTCCGGATGTCTGATTCACAGATGTCCTTAAATTTCCCTTTATTATTATTATTATTATTATTATTTGGGTCATGGTTGATGACAGTAAGGAGTCCATAAAAAGTCCCTTGACACAGAGTCATCTTTGAATTGCAGCATTGGACAGTGGCATTCTGATAAACAGTTTTTGAATTGCGTTACAGGTTTTGAATTTTTTTGGTAGAAAAAACATCAGTAATGGCAATAGACTTGTTGCTGTAATTATCCGCACATTTTCAGTTCAAAACACTGATAACAGCTGCATTAAGTTTCTGCCAGTAGGCCGTGCACTACTCAAAGAACGCCGTTTCGAAACATTTAAAAATGTTTTGAAACAGTGGTTGTTTCAAAAGTTCCAAAACTGTTTCAAAGGTTTGATATTTCAATATCTTAATTTACCACAATTGTGACATTTGCCCGAATAACTGCCGACTCAATGAACTCAAGAAAAGAGCCGTTTACTCTAGTCTTCCCGCCTGCTAAAGCTGAGATTTAACGCGACAGTAACTGCAGTCTTTGTGATACTGAACCTGGACCAACTGATCGCTTGTTCTTCGATTCTACACTCTGTGAAATTCTGAACAGATTTGCAAAACTGGCCGTTAACCAAAATCAAACGACTTGCTCCTTTCGCAAGAGAAAATAGGCTATTCAGTTTCGTATTAACGTGATGGATGCAAAGAGTGACTTGACGTAGGACAACCAGATACTCCGGGCAAAATCCTTCATCTGCACACCCAAATGGAGGACAATAAAACCCCTTTTTTCTGTTATTAGAAGGGACCTCATGAACAATCATCAAAGTGCTTTCAAACTGATGAACTAGACAGTCCGGTCGGCTGCAACCACATGGGTGTAGCCCCCAAAAGCCCACTTCTCCCTTCGCCATGGCAACCAAAATCAATAGGTATCATAAGTGAAGTACAACACATGTCCATACCAAATATGAAAGTAAACGGTCAAAAATTACAGCCTGTAGAGCGTCCACGGACGCAGTGGCGGCGGAGACGACACACATGAATCCATAGTAGCCGCCTGACTTTGACTGGGAGCTACAATTATTATATACCATTATTATACAACGTACACCACTCAGCCATAGCATTATGACCACTGACAGATGAAGTGAATCACATTGATTGTCTCATTACAATGGCACCAGTCAGTGGGTGGGATATATTAAGCAGCCAGTGAACATTTTGTCCTCAGAGTTGATGCGTTGGAAGCAGGAAAAATGGTCAAGCGTAAGGATGTGAGTGACTCTGACAAGGGCCAAACTGTGATGGCTAGAAGACTGGGACAGAACATCTTCAAAATTAAAGCTCTTGTGGGTTGTTCCCAGTCTGCATAGGTTCGTGCTGACGATCAAAAGTGCTCCAAGGAAGGAAAGCTGGTGAACCAGGGACAGGGTCATGAGCGGCCAAGACTCAGTGATGCGTGTGGGGATGGAGGCTGACCCGTGCGGTCCGATCCAACTGAAGAGCTACTGTCGCTCGAATCCCCAAAAAATGTAATGCTGGTTCTGAAAGGTGTCAGAGCACACAGTGTATCACAGCTTCCTGTATATGGGGCTCTGTAGCTGCAGACCGGTCAGGGAGCCCATGCTGACCCATTTACCACCTAATGCACCTACAGTGGGCACATGAGCATCAGAACTGGACCAAGGAGCAATGGAGGAAGGAGGCCTGGTCTGATGAATCACGTTTTCTATCACATCATGTGGATGGCCGAATGCGTGTGTGTCGCTTACCTGGGGAAGACATGGCACCAGGATGCATTATGGGAAGGAGGCAAGCTGGTGGGGGCAGAGTGATTCTTTGGTCAGTGTTCTGCTGGGAAACCTTGGGTCCTGTCATTCATGTGGATGTTACTTTGACACGCACCACCTACCAAAACATAGCTGCAGACCACGTGCACGCCTTCATGGAAACGGTATTCCCTAATGGCAGTGGCCTCTTTCAGCAGGATAACGTGCCCTGCCACACTGCAGAAATGGTTCAGGAATGGTTTGAGTAACAACAATGAGTTCTACTTGCTGACCTGGCCTCCAAAATCCCCAGATCTCAATGCAGTCGAGCATCAGAGGGATGTGCTGGACAAACAAGTCCCAACCATGGAGGCCCCTCCTCACAGCTTACAGGACTCAAAGGATCTTTTGCTTACGTCTTAGTACAAGACACCTCGGCACACTTTCAGAGGTGAAGTGGAGTCCATATATCCAAGATCAGAGTTGTCTCAATGACAAGAGGGGCACCTACACAATATTTGGCTCATAGTCATAATGTTATGGCTGATCTGTGCATGTTGATAATTATTATTTCTACTAATACTTGTGTCAAAGAATGTATTGACGTTCTGTGAACAGGATAACAACATGGCGTTGTGTCATGTGATTGCTATTTTCCAATCACAATTCAGGTTGACACAACTGGAGTTGGCCAAACTCCCCATATGGCTTTGAGCATATCTCGGCAAACCGAGGATGACATCAAGTGAAAGTTGATTACTTTAAAAATAACGTTTTCAAACACAAAACATAAAATAAGCTACGTTAAATTTCTTTATGATATCACCAGGACAACAAATGGGCTAAAGTTTGTTCCCAAAATAACGCCAATTCAATTTCAAATAAACAGCGAGGTCCTCAATGTCCCACTGCAGGAGTGAACAAGTCACTGGTCACTGCTCGCGCGTCACCCCGTCAGGATTTTCATGAAAAATTCAAAAACAATAAAACCTAAGCACTGATCTTTCTCACAGAAATAATGAAAAGACACAAGTAAAATGTGTTTTATTATTATTTTGCTCCCTCAATTTTCATTTATATATTATGTTGTGCAAAGAATTTGTTTAGTAGCACTCAGGAAGCCTTGTACTATTTGTATATTCGGAATTAACAGTACAAACAAACAACAACAAAAAAAAAACAAAAAAAATAACGGAGACCTTTAGTCAGAGGTGTGAAATTGTCTTTTCAAACTTCATAACGATGGTCATCTAAAATGAGAACAATTGATTTACAAGGCTAAAATCTACAAGCAATTGGTGCCAGTCACTGTGTCACAGACAAAACAAAACAGCTCACCTTTCTTGTCCATCAACCACATAAACAACAGCCATGGCGAATATCCAACCGGGCCCCACAAAACCAAAACGGCGATATCTGTGTTCTCGAAACCGTACGCATGTTTGGCAGAGTTCTGTATCGGGCCCCATGTATTCCACACCATTCCTTGCATAAACGCCAGAAGAGAGAACATAGCGAGGACCAGCCATCTTCTTCCATAAACTCTGCTGTAGGCAGGATGTACACTCGTGTCGGGCTGAGCGGGGACCAGCAGGGGTTCCCTTTCGCCCTCCGTACTCGGTACACCACCCATTTAACTTCCCAGGATCTTCGATATGGGGATATACCTAAATATTAAAAATGTTAAAATGAAATTCTTCGAAAATGTTGACGGAACAGAGAAACAAACCAGCAACCGACACCGAGGTATAGTGGAAACTTTACTGCGCATGGGCGACAACGAGAAGGAAGTAGACGTCACTACGAAACTGCAACTCCGTGTTCCCCATTTTGGATTCGTGTCCCTGCATGGTCCCCTGCTAGCGAGCTGCTGTGTGTGGGAGCGGTAAGAGCCAATATGGCTACATTTTCACAAATAAACTTCCTCACTGAAGAAACGTATGAGTCCTCACGTGAGGTTTGTTTACAAAATGAAAACTTCACATAAGTGCGATTATGAATGAATGTTTCATGTAAACACCGGTGAGAATTTTGACGAAATATATTAAGGTCTATTACAAAAACAACTAACTCAACTGATTTTATGAATGTTTCCACTAACTTGAATGGCTATGACGTATAATATCTGCTTCCTTTCATGGAACAATGTGGCTAAGCGCTTAGCTGGAACATGAAGTTCATCAAGTGACTACTGCGTCGCTGTCAGTGATCGTTAGGAAGGGAAGTTCTGTTATGAAGCTGTTCTGACAAGCTGTACAACTCGTGGCTGCTTTTCCGAAAAGAATCCAAACGGCGTGTGGTAGCTTGGGAGATTGATTTTTCCCCCCCTTTTGTTTATTCTGTTTTGTGGGGACCGATGACACATTTTCAAAAGTCCATGGCTGGCAAGCTAATACAATAAAATATTTTTGGTCTATATTTAGTGTTAATTAAAATTAATTGAAATGAATCATTTACCTCGGCAATGTTATTAAATGGACAATATGTAGCTGATGTGCAGTGTTGTACATTTTATATCTATTCATACAGCTGAATAGGTCTTTCTCTATCCAGTTTGGGTAAATTGTTTAGCAGTTATCTCTTGCTTATTATTTGAACCAGCTGACTTATTTCGCAGTCGCAATTTTCTTAGATACCATGACTCTGCTACTGTAAAATTACTGCATTTGGCTTGGTGCATGAAATGAAGCCATTCAGCTATCAAGGATTGGCTGTACAGAATAGACATCACCCTATTTAGGATTAATGGTGCTGGCATTTTTTTTAAAGGTCCCCTATTATGTCACCAGGTGCACGGCTATTTAGTTATTACAAGCCATTTCAAAATCTTTCCCCTCTTGACATCACATGGGGAAGTAACCAACCAGACGCAAGAAGAACTGATCACCTTCAGCCAAGCAGTCAATCAGATTTCATTATTCTGGGTGGTCACTCCCCCTTGTGATGTCAGGAAGGGGAGACTTTGAACTGGTTCATAATGGCTAATTAGCTGTGCACCTGGTAGCATAATAGGGGACCTTGAAACTGTCTCTGTCTGTTCAATCTGCGGCTTAATGCTGCAGTTGTGTGATGCACAGGCATGGCTGTGAAGCCCTTCACGCCGGAGAAGGCTCGTGCCGTATTGGAATCCCTCCAGCAGCCTGCGGTCTTCTTGGGCATGGCCTCTGATTGGCCAGCGCTAGACTGGAGTGTGAAGCACTTGTCAGAAATCATGGACCAGAAAGTCATCCGATTCCGAATTGGGAAAATACAGGAGGAGAAAAGTAAGGGATTATCGGAGAATTTTAAAGATCAATTTATTACAAGAGAATTTGTCACAAAAGAGATTGAACAGTTAATGTGCAGTATTTAGTAATGGTGGGCTTGCATGATGACTGAAATTATTAGTTGACGGAGATGAAATTCAAAATTAAATACATGGTATGAACCATTGGAAGAGTAGGTTTTTTTGGGTTTTTTTTGAGATTTTTAAAATATTTTACCACTCCAGTGCTTTTGTTTCCAGTAGTTATTGTGATGTCAGCTTTATTGTTGTGTATTGAACAATAAAAAAAAATGCACTAAATGGATCATTGTAAACTATCAAATCTTGAAGTAAGTATAGCTTTTAAGGGGTAGCATATTGGTGCAGTGGGTAGCATTGTTGCCTCACCTCAGGAAGGTTCTGGGTTCGTGTGGGTACAGACCAAAGATATGCATACCAGGCTCATTGGAGACCCTAAAATGCGCACAGGTATGAGCGTGTTGTGAATGCTGTGTGATACCTGCGATTAACTGGCAGAATGTCCAAGGTGTGTCCCTGCCTCTCACCCTCTGTATGCAGGAGTAGATGCATATCTGAGTGGATATTTGAGACAGGAATGTAACTCATAAGTTTATTTGTATCTCCGGACAATGGGTTGCCGCATCCATTGAGATTTTCCACTCAACAGGCCTCAAATTTTAACCAATTCATTCCATATTTGGCCTGGGTTTTGAGTGTGTTAAGGTCACAAAGCCAATTGATATCAGGAGTGATTGCTGAAGGAGGTCCTGGAATACACATCGACCAGCGGCTGCCGACTGTCTAGTTTATTTATGAAAAACCTGATTTTAAAAATGTTTGAATCTTTTCATAAGCAGGACTGGTCAGCTTTCATTTAAATGAATACCCTGGACCTATAAAATGCTGAGGTCAAGAAATTCATTGGTGAAGTTGGACCAACATATGCCCTTTATTACCTTTTAATTTCTTCATTTATTAAGGATGTATTTCCTCATTTCCTCAATTATGTCTGTATGTGTGTGTGTGTGTGTGTGTGTGTAAAATATAATATATATATATATATATATATATATATATATATATATTCAGACAAAATACAAAGAGTTTTTGCTTAACCTGTTAACTGTCACTGGGCCTTAATTAGGGCCCTATGGAATTTTCAAACAAATTTTGAATCCTTCATTTGTAAACTATGACTTAAATCCTCAACCAATCCAGGCAAACGATATACCATTTGAAAGCTTAGACGCTCAGGATTTCATTTCTACCCACCTTTTTGCCCGATGTCTGTCATAACAAAAGCAATAAATCAATTTCTCAACATAGACACCACATACTTGAGTGCAGTGAAACTTGTCAGTCCTCATCATCAAAATTGGGTTGTGACGGTCAAACCATGTATTATCCGTTCCATTTGGTCTTGTTCGAAAGCTAAGAACCTGTGCAATCAAGATATACACGTTGTTTGTCCCAAAATTGAAGATGAAGCCGTATATTTTATGTAAATACTCATAAAAGCAACAACAGACACGCAGTATTCTGTGTAATAGAACCATTGTATGTGGGAGCAGTGAGCATTTGAAATGTGGTATACCAATCCGGGCCAAATGTGAGACAATGCAGGTGACAGTTAAGAGGTTAATGCATAGTATGTAAACAATGGCTGCTGCAGCCAGCATACACAGCATGTTGGACAGGCCTCATTAGGTTTTCTTTTTTTAATAAATTAGTGACCATAACTTCAGGTAATCTTTATCTTCCATTGATAACTTATCTTCCATACTGCTATAGTTTGGATTAAACAAGGGTCAAATAATTGCATGGCAAAATAAAGGTCCCCAAAAACCTGGCCACTCTTGTCTGGTTTTGTCCACATTTGTAATTTTATTAGGTAGTTTACGTTGACACTACAAATGTGCAAAACAGCCTGTGTACTGTGCTGTATGTCAATAGAGTTTGCTTCTGCAGAAAAGGAGCAGGCTAATTTATTATTAATTATTTAATATTATTTTTCCAGGTGTAATCAGCTGAAGGTAAAAACCCTCTTGGACATGAGATGTAATTTAATGCTCTTCATTATAAATCTCTGTACCAGCATCAGAAACTGGTGCTCTGTCTTAACAATGGTGAATTACATGTAATTCAGGCAGAAGGTTGAATTGGAATTTGCAGAGAATAGAAATATGATTCAATTCACTGATGCCCCCTGGGATCATTTTGATGTGTCCTGATTCTCTGCCTTTCAGAAGAATGAAATTAATTTGCCAAAATCCTTCATTTATTGACAATAGGTCTCTCTCTCTCTTTCTCTCTCTCCCTCTGTATTCCCCCACCCTTCATCGGCGAAGCTCCCTTGTTCGAGACTCAGTGCTCCTACACAGAGGCGACACTCTGGGAGTTTTGGTCCTGGGCCACAGGCCAGAGTGAGGTGAGCTGTGGGCCTTTTTCTCACCATCTCCTCTCAGAGAGCTGGGCTTATGCGGACTACAAGTACATGTCCATGCTGTTTGAAGAGAAGCCCTCCATGTTTCAGGTATGTCTTTCTCTCCGTTCTGCCTTCAAAAGTAGGGTTGTAATGAAACTGCATTGTTATAACAGCATTACTGCGTCAATTTGTCATACGATTCAGTTTGCATCGTGATGTCTCTAAATGGCAGTTTGAGACGCTGAGGTTAGTTGATACGCTCATTAACTTCAAAAATTTCACTTTTTTTTTCAGTTGTATTTTGTGTGTTGGTAATCTGTGATATTTAATGGTAGCATAAACATTGCAGGTGGTCTTATCCTTGCATCATCGAAATCGCATCATACATTAAGATCCATGGCATCAAGTCATAGTAAATTAAGACAGAATTTATTCATCTCCCATCCAAGCACTAACCAAGCCCACTCCTGCTTAGCTTCAGCCACACGGCTGGCGCAGATCGAGCAGTGGTTTGGCTGCTGGCATTATAATGTCTCCAACTCGCAGTATGATCAAGTTGTGTCATTAGGCCTCCAGATCTCCAGGAGATTATAATCTTCCATTCGTCACCAGTCTGTCAGTGTTTTTCCAGTAAACAGAGGTTTTAAAGTTCACTGTTTATGGACCTGTCCTGGCTGCATGTCCTATGACAGTGGGTACATCATGATCAAAAAGGGCCCAGTTTGTGCAGGTTTATATTCTCACCCAGCAACAGCAAACCTGTTTCTATATATCAAAGTCTTGGTTGAAATTAATTGAATTTGAATCGCTGAATGAGGTGTTACAAGGCTGGACCAAAACAAATTATGGACCAGTATTGACCCTTTATGGGCACGACTGGACCCCCTTCAGACTCCCGTACCTCATAGAATTAGAATGATTCAGCCTAGCAGAAGCTGTCATGTGTCCAGTGTTTGCGATATACTGTAGGTGTTATTCTTTCCATCGGTCTTCACCCTCATTTGATCAGTTTTGTCAGATGCTTTATCCGCCTGCTGTCCGACCCTCAGAGCACAATCTTGCTTTAAAAGTTTATATTTTCACTCTCCAGAGTGATAAACATTTTTTTTAATCAGAGGCTGATGTACCTTGTGGATTTTGCAGTTTATCATCACGGTTTCATCTCTCTGTAAATGATTCCTTGGCTTTTCCTTGAAATCTGTTTTCCTCTCCCCTTATAAAGAGTAGTAAGAAAATTCTATTCATCCACAGCTGAGTTTTAATGTCCCCCACACAGTCACATGGGTTTACTCTGAGTGCTCTGGTTTTGCGCTGATCGGAGACTCTAAATGATCTGTATGGTGTTTGGAGGAATATGATGGGTGACGCAATATAGCTTAAAAACTGCTGAAACTTTTGTCAAGCCGTAAATAAATGATAAAACCATCTGACTCCTGCGCAGGTCTTTATCTTCTCCTGCTCAGTAAAGTGTTTTAGTTTCTTTTAGATGATTAACTACATTTAACAAGGTAATTTAAAGTTGAAATGAGCCTTTGGTTTGATTTAAATGGCTGGATTTGCCCTAATTTGGCCTTTCACATTGGACCTTTGAGGTGGAGCTGAGTACATCTGACCTCAAGTTCACTCAGCTAAGATACGCTCCTAGGCCCTTATTAACTGACTGAAACCAGTTCTCCTGAAGTGCTTACTTGCAAGTTATTACAATTTTAGTTTTTTATTGATGAACTTGTTTTCATTTCTGGTTTATAAAGCATTGTTGCCAACGGCTCTGGTAATCTCTGTGGTTTCACTCTTCTCGGCCAGTATTTAAGTTTGCACTTTGGCACTTCTGCTGAAATGCGCCATTTTAGATCGACAGACTGAGGGCATTTTTGTGATCAATAGCGTGTTAAAGTTTGTGAGAGCCAACTTTACTTGGGTTATCATTCACCACTCCCTCATTAAAGCAATGATTTTTTAATCTCGGATGCTCAGCTGAGTCCATAATTTTTTTCTTTTAAAAAACAATTATTTTCACAGATTGTTGCTCTGTCTGTGTTACGTTCTGAATATTAAAAGTAAATCATTTTTTCTGTAAATGTGCTTAAGGATTAATGTGCTCTCTGGAAGAGCGTTAGAATCAGTAGTTTGTCCTCACCTTTCAGTGGCACATGGTTTCACGCCAGTGATAAACCAAGCTGACATCAGTCGACACCGTCAGCGACACAGCGTCAGGGTATTTTGAGTACACCAGTCTGTCGCCAGTTTACAAAACCCGGCCGTATTTTTTTTTTTTTTTGTATAGTCCCCGCTGTATGCTTTGTATTTACTGAATGTCCTTCTGTATGTTAAATGTTTATCCTGTTAACCTGCATAGTTTCTGTGAAAACAAATTTCCATTCGGGGACAATTAACTAAACTAACTATCTTATCAGCTCCTGATTAAGAATTGTAATTATTGAATTAAAACACAAAGCGTGATTTAAAAGAACCCAGAGTGCAACTAACTGTAAATGGGGAGATGGCCGTCAGGTCAATATGAGCAATTTATCGGAGAGCTGGAGCACATTTATCACGACAGTTGCTGGTGAAATCTCAACATCTTGGGCCATAATTAGCAGGCTGTTGGGAGTCCTTCAGTTTTGTGTTTCCCCAGTTTAACCCTCTGGAGTTTAAGTCTTTTTTTTTTTTTTTTTTTTTTTCTGTTTTGCCTGGTCTCCTTGTGTAGTAATGCTTGTATAACCTCTACCCTGTTGTCAACTATCAAATTATTTACATAATTTTTTCGGACATTCTGGCCTATTGGAATATGTATGCTGCTGTGATGTCACGTGAATGTATAAAGATTGATATGATCATAAATGCAAAAGAAATTGAATCTCAAAGAATTTTGACCAAATCACACACAGAACCATTATGAACAAAAATTTTTTACTTGGAAAATTGTTCTCTCAAGTGCCAGGAATCAGGAAAAAACATTGTAACCAACTCGCATCAAAAAGTAAATTTTTTTTCCCAGGAAGTCCTTTCAATTCCCCCCATGCTCAAACCTGTTTTGCAGACATACTGTATACACTCGGTTTGTAGCCCCAACCTCCTCGCTGAATTTGCGGCGTAATTAACGATCTGCTTGGGGACAGTGGAGCCCCCCCCCCCCCCCACCCCACTACACTGTGTGACGCAGGTGACCCCCAAACAACAAACTGAAACAACTGCAAATCTGACATCTGATATCACCTAAGATCCATTTTAATGTCAGGAAGCCAAATGAAATGCATAAACATGGATTAACAACTGGCTATATGGAAGACTCGGTGCGCACAAGGCGAACGCTTGTCAATACTATCCAGTTGCGCAAAGAAGAATCTACATTTATGCTATTCTGCTTATGCTATTCTACTTATTATTTCATGCACTTGCTCTCCATGTTATAGATCTATGTAAGTAGTAGGGATGAGATAATTTCATGTTATTCCACTGCACACTTCATTACCGATCAGTGCTACTAACAAACATGGCTGCCTATCAAAAACACCGCCCCTGATTAGTCTATGGACTCAAGCCAAGGGATCATTGGATTGTTAATGGATAACAATAGTTGTCTTCAACGTGGGAAATTGGGTAAATTATCAAATTATCACATTCAATGTTGGACTTATGATTGTGGATTTGTTTTACAAAGTCTTCGAAAAGAGACCACAGTTTAAGGCTGGATTACAAAGCTTCTGAAGTGGATACAGTCGTTGAAACAGACAACACTACGCCTCTGGACATTGTTATAAGTCAATCACTTACAATGTTCCAGAGATATTTAGTATTTAATCTACGGTGTGCTTTGATGTCGTAAAAGACATTGTCAACCCCAGAGGGTTAAAGGGGCCCCGTCACGACATGCTCATGCGTGAATCTGTGCTCCAATCTAGAAATCGTTACTCTTTGGTTTTTAAGGGAATCTTTGCAAATCTTTGCATATTATGAAAGTTCAGGCTTGCGCTTGTCGTGACCGTGCCTCTTTAAGACTATTGGTGCTTGTCCAGCACATTGCTTCTGCCTCTGAGGCAGTGATGTACAGCGTAGATGGAGAAGATGTATAAAGTGCACTGCATTTGAAGTTATTTTCATGTTTGGCAGGGCGTGGCATGGTCGGATTTTGGCTATCCTGGCCGAAACGGCCGAGAGAGCACCCTCTGGATTGGTACAGCTGGTGCGAACACTCCATGCCACCTGGACTCTTATGGGTGTAACCTGGTCTTGCAGGTACAAGGCAGGTAATGGCACCTTATCATCACATTAAGCAACAGACGACAACATTAAGAGATCTCTTTTCTTCTTAACTGAAGCTGCTGTGTAATATGGAACTCTTCAGAGAGGAAATGCTTCATGGCAGAGAGACTGACACTAATTACCCGCAGTAGTGCACAGAAAGAAGGGAAATACAAAGTTGTCCAGACAATGGAACGGAAAATCAGTCAAGTGAGTTTTTGGAGGCAGTGGAGTGTAATGACCTGCTAGTCTAACTTCTCAGAGGAGATTTCACAAGTCCTCAGATCACAGAGGGAACTTCTCTTCTGAGTCACTCTTAGTCACGCGGATGAAACTAAATCTTTCTCTCTTTGAAAGCAAAAGCAATTTGTGCTCAGTGCGCCGGAGAGCGAATGAGCCGCAGATACGAACTTAAGAGCTGCTGAATAATGTCAGCACTTCTTGTGTTGAATATAGATCATTTGAAACCGCAACAAAGGAAGAGGCCCATCTCATCTAAAGCTTGGTCTCACGCTCACTGCTGCCCTCTATAACTGGCCATTTCTCTGTCCGCATGCGGTCACACACCGGCTGGTAAAAAAATAGTTGCAGTTGGGATTTAAATGAGCAAATACTCGAGAGCTAATGATTGAATCATTATTGCAGTGATTGATATGTTGAGGCTGGTAAATTCTTTTAACCCCGGCTGAGGCAGTGTGTAGCATCTCATCTCTTAAACAGCGCTGTTGGAAGACTTGTCCCTTGGTTCTGCAAAAGATGTTGCTGTGTTTCAGGAGAGGCCAGTTTTTTGCCTGCTTCAAGCAAAGAAAAGCACTGAGGAGACTGCTGAAACCACTGGAATTGGGTCAAGAATTGTCCAACGCATTAGTAAAACCTGGAAGGATTGTGGAGAAAAGCCAACTTTCCCAAAGAAATGCGTTGGAAAAAAAATCATGGATGATTGCAATCAGAGATCACTAAAATGCTTGGTGAAGTCTCCTCGTAAAATATCGACAGTAGAACTCATGGCTGTGTTTATTTGTGAAAGTAAGAGCATTTTCACTTGCAGAATGTGGCAAGGACTTGGAGGATTGGTACTAAACAGCTTTATGGCTACAAGAGATCCACTTGTTCGCGAGGCTAATCGAGAAGAAAGTGACTTCAATTTTCTAGGGAGAATAGAGATAGAACTATAGAGCGCTGGAAAAAGGTCATGTGATCTAATGAGTCCAGATTTACCCCGAGTGATGGGCGCATCAGGGTAAGAAAGGAAGCCCATGAAGCGATGCACCCATCATGCATAGTGCCCACTGTACAAGCCTCTGGAGGCAGTGTTATGATCTGAGGTGGCTTCAGTTGGGCAGGTCTGGGCTCAGCAACATGATACAAACTACTGGAATGAACTGAATGACCAGATTATGCCATCAATGGATTTTTAATCCAGGCATATTCTAGGATGACAGTGTCAGGATTCATCGGGGTCAGTGAGCATCAGGAATCATTTTCTTACCTGGTTTGACTCTCCTGTCATCAATGCAAGATCTCAGCCAAAAATTAATGCAACTCTGGTCGGAAATAAATTTTGTAACATTGAAAAAGATAATCGAAACAGTGCCACAGTGAGCGCACATCTTGATCAAAACTAAAAGCGGTCCAACAAAATGTAAGAATGTGCACTTTTTTTTTTTTTTTGGCCTGGCAGTGTATTTAGCAGTTGCTATCATCCACAGTGACTGAAAAAGAGTTCTCTCTTTGTCTGCTTCAAATAATAAGCTGCCATTATGTTTGTGCCATCTTTTAGAGTCCTCATAAATCTGCAGCTTTATCTAAATAACACCCGGCAGCTTCAAAAACCAGGTCTGTGTTTTCATTGTTCAGGTGTCATATGAAATGACTCACTGGGGAAATTGAGGATAAATGGTTTGAAGCTCTACATGTATGATCAACTCTTGTTCTTCTCTCATTGCGCATTCATATCTGTGTCAGTTCTTGATAATGTGCTGTACATGAATGAGTTTAAAGTCGATTGTGCACCTTCTCCTATCTGTCACCAAGGTACCACGCCCAGCTGAGGCTTCTTTTCAGACTTTGACATTTTCTGTTTTTAATTCTTTTTTAAAGAGAACTACTATGAGAGACAAATTAGTGGTAATTATACAAGGTCCGCTTTTGTTTGAAAAAAGCTCAGTTTAATTGTAACTTTGTAAATTTGTTATTTGCAGTATTCAGGAGTTTTGGGCATATCGCAGGGTGCTCCACTACATTTTTGCTTTCTGGCTGAATCCATTTGAATGGGAATGAGGTAATAATTCCACAGTGCCTCAGCACAGTGAGAGACCAAGTATCCAAACCTCCTTCACTCGTCTCCCATAAGCTGTCAGGATACTGAAAAATGCTTCACGTTTCATTCTTCAGCGCCTACTGTTACTCTCTGCAATAATAAATCCTGCCTACAGTCGCTCACTCGTTCACCTCGGTGTAGTCAGCTAAACCGTGATCCTTCTATTTATTCACTGTTTCCACACAGTATGTATCAGTTAGTCAGTCCGTGTGGTGTAATGGGTATGGAGTTTGTCTGCACTGGGTGCCATTTTGTACCCTCTTGTTGTGTGATGCTTAAACCTCTCCTGCAGGAAAAGATGGCACCTTTTCCCCCCAGAGGACACTAGCTGCCTGTACCCCACCAGAATCCCGTACGAGGAGTCCAGTGTCTTCAGCCAGGTCCATGTGGTTCGGCCGGACCACAAGCGTTTCCCTGCTTTCTCCAAGGCCCG
Organism: Gymnothorax javanicus; assembly: GCA_029692085.1. NCBI lineage: Eukaryota > Metazoa > Chordata > Actinopteri > Anguilliformes > Muraenidae > Gymnothorax > Gymnothorax javanicus. Next base: position 68,405,272 of record CM056204.1, read on the forward strand.
AGCCCACGTGGTCACTCTAGAGCCCGGACAGGTAAAATCAGTGTGAAATATGCCTGCCTGTACAGGGAAAATGTAGGTATAGAGACCTGTGTGCCTAGTCACCTGTTTGGCATAGAACACTGAGAAAAATTTACTGAGCGGCACCAATGCATTCTGGGTAGTTTTTACGGAAAGTCTTAATGAAAAATGCTCTTTAATGCTCTAGTGTTTTAACCCTTTCAGCATGACAACATAAATGTGTGGTTAGAATGTTCCAAACTAAACATTCTGATCCTGATATAATATTTGCACCGGGTAACTAAAAGCAAAGTCCTAGAAAGTTCTCTAGCACTGACTTGGAAATTTGAAAAGATGTTCTCAAAAGCTCACTCAATAAAGAGTTGAGAAAGCACTTCTTCAATGCCAGTGATCAATCTGACAGCCATACATAGGTTTTCTGAATGTCAGATAACGTCTATAAAAAACTTTATGGATTATTCAAAATAGATTTGTTAAAGTTTTTAATAGACAAGTTGCATCAACTAAAGGCAGATAAGGCGGCGGGTCCTGATGGCTTATATCCTAGAGTGCTCAGGGAAGTTAGTGAGATCATCTTTAAGCCGCTATCTGCCATCTTTAGACGGTCTTTAGAAACTGGAGAAATACCAAATGATTGGAAACAGGGCAATATAATACCAATATATAAAAAGGGGACCGTGACTGAGCCAGGTAATTACAGGCCAGTCAGTTTAACTTGCATTGCGTGCAAAAATATTGGAATCTATCATAAAAGATGAGCTGGACTTATTTCTTGAACGTAACAATATCTTGAGGATAGCCAACATGAGCCAGAAGGAAGGTCATGCCTGACAAACCTTCTGGAATTTTTTTGAAGAGGCCACCAAGACTTATGACCAGAGCAGGGCTTATGACATCATATATTTGGATTTTCAGAAAGCATTTGACACAGTACCGCATAAGAGACTAATTTTTAAAATGAGCTCCATTGGAGTTACAGGTGGTATTCTGAAGTGGATTCATAACTGGTTGCAGGACAGAACACAAAGAGTGGTGGTCAGTGGTATATCATCTGAGCTAGGTAGGGTGGGGAGTGGCGTCCCCCAGGGATGGGTGTTGGGACCCCTGCTGTTCCTCATCTACATTAATGACCTTGATAGGAATATTGAGAGCAGACTAGTGAAATTTGCAGATGATACTAAATTGGGGGGCTTGGCAAATAGTTTAGAGTCCACTAAAGTGATTCAGGATGATTTGGATAGAATTCAGAATTGGGCAGAAATGTGGCAAATGAAATTTAATGTAGCGAAATGTAAAGTAGTACATGTAGGTAATAAAAACATTAGACGGGATTACTTCATGGGAGGTTTTAAACTGGAATGTGCTCCACAAGAGAAAGATCTGGGAGTGATTGTTGACCAAACCCTCACAGGCTCTAGCCATTGTGCCGTAGCTGTTAAAAAAGCCAATCGGATGCTGGGATACATTGCCAAAAGTATTGAGTTCAAATCCAAGGAGGTGATGCTTCTTTTGTACAACACATCTGTCAGACCACATCTAGAGTATTGTGTACAGTTCTGGGGACCATACTTTAAGAAAGACATAGAGGCTTTAGAGAAAGTTCAGAGAAGAGCCACGAAGCTAATTCCGGGTATTAAAGATGAAAGCTATGAGAAAAAGGCTGAAGATCCTTAATCTCTTTAGTCTTAGGAAAAGGAGACTAAGGGGTGATTTGATTGAGGTCTTTAAATATGTTAAAGGGATTAACAAAGTGAATTATGTAGGATTCCTTCAACCAAGTGTTGTTAGCAGAACTCGGGGTCACAAATGGAAGCTGACTAAAGGTAAATTTAGCACTGATATTCGGAAATATTTCTTCACCCAAAGAGTAATTTCAGTGTGGAACAGCTTGCCTGACCATATTGTTGAGGCAGAGACCTTGGGAGTTTTCAAGAGCAGACTTGACTTAAAGCTAGATACCATTGAGTCATTGAGTATCTGAAGTGATATATTCACGATGGTACAAAGAAACTGGCGAGCCTAATTGGGCTGAACGGCCTGTTCTCGCCATTCATGTTATGTTATGTTATGTTAGAAATGTTAGAAATCTTCTGTGCGCTTGCATTTTGTTTAGTGTTCTTTGGTGCTAATGCATTCTGCCATCAATTAAGCAAAAGGTCCAGTACTCTTTGCTGTAAAATATTTTGGGAATTTGGCAAAGTTAGGAGTACAGTTTAAAGTGCACCTATTATCTGACTTTTCACTGATCATTCTTGTATTCTTGAACTCTACGAAAAAAGGTTTAAATGGGTCATTGTTAAAAAAAACACTTGAGTTTTCTCATGCTTGCAGATTCTGCAGTACCTATCTGTGAAACGCTCCATTGAAAGTCCTGCCCTCGCCCTCCCAAAAACCCCAGTGTGCTGGGATTGGTTCACTTGATCACTCACTTGTGATTGGTCTACCGTTCGCGCCCCTTGTCATGCCCCTTACCATAAATGGATTTCCGCTTTAGAAACAAATACCGGTTAATCCTTGTGGGCAAAACCCACTTGATTCAAGGGCACGCCAAAATATCTGCTTGGCGCGAAAATTCAAATAGTGACATCACCAATTGATGAAAAAAATGGCCAGAAGCGACCGGGGTGTTTCAGTCAGCTCTGGAGCAGTGAGTTTTGCGGCAGGGAGTGCCTCTTCTGGAGGTGACTTTGAGCTGTTTTCCGACACAGACCTTTTAAATGCACATAAAAACGATATGATTCATGCTACGACATTAAAATAATGAAAAATCATAATAGGTGCACTTTAAGGTATGCTCTAAAATGTGAGTTGTGCCGTGGCTCAGAGCAGAATTACTTTCTGAAAGGAAAGAACGGATGTTCTTTTCGTCGGCAGCATAATTTTGAGCTCCAAGACTGACACGGTTTAGCCTCAGAGGATACTCGAACAGTCAGCTCTCACCTACTGGTTCATCTATACTACGGTCTGGCCTTTTAAAATTAATGTAAAATGGCTAAATGTGGGAATGCTGCTGGTGAATGTGTTGCAGAGTGTGGTCATTTTGCAGGAGGTCAAATCTGCATGAAGCGTAATGCTTTAATTCAGCCGAGCGTTTATCATCACTTGACAGTTTTGTTGTATTCGGTGATGAGCATGAGCAGTAGAGTGATGCAATAGTTGTGCACCTGTTCGGAAGGTTTCACTCTGGTGTGACCTGCATGTGAACCAGTGCCGTCGGCTCACACTGAACTTGTATGTTGAAGAATCAGTGGTAAACACAAAGATTTCCTGCAATTAGTATTTCTCTTTGTAAAATTTAGCACCACCCACTTCCCCCTCAAAACACACTCAGGGTAAAATCATACAATATCCTAAAATCCAATCATTATGATAATAATAACTAGAACATTTTCGCTAGAAAGTTTGAACGATGCTGTGTGGATGTGAGGGAGCCCTGTATGGTGTCCAGGCTCCAGATTCACTGATAGCTCCAGTGCGACCCCAGGCAGTGGGATGGGAACTGATGAGAGCTGATCAGGACAGGGAGAGAACACACCAGCTGGGTCACAGAAGATAGTGTGTGCCTGTGTTGTGGTATCATAGAGGTTTGCATGTATGTTTGTGTCTGTACATTATGTGTCTGTAAATGCATGTGTGTGGCTGTGTTTGCTGTGGGTGACATCATGCAGCCACCCACCCTTGTGTGTGTGTGTGTGTGTGTGCAGCTGTAATTGCAGGTGTGCGTGTCTGTGTTTGAGTTTGTATCTGTGTGCTGTGGTATTGTAGAACTTCCCATTGGTTGAATCATCTTATGAAAAGTACAACAGCTGACAATCTGTGTGTTGTCCCCAACTGACCACTTGACCTTCAGAGCTCAGTTTAACCGTGGAGTTCTGTGAGACTTGGTCAGCACTGTCTGTGCTTAATGTCCATTCATGAGAAAACTATGAATCATGTCACAAATTAGGTAAGAGAGGACAAGTTTTTCTACGTTTTGACACATAAATTGTCGCTGTTGGTTGGAAATTGTGGGATTCAAAAGTGGTTGTCAGAATTTTTTGGACGAATTTTCCAGGCTGGCAGTTAGAGTGTAAGTGACATCGCCCACTCTAGCTCTGAACATTCTGCCCCATAGAAACCCATTATAATCTCAAATACTCTCTGAAAAAACATAAAACTTAAACTGCCATTGGGCAAAACTAAAATGGCTCTTAAAAAATGGACTTAACCCAAAAAAGTCTCAAGTGTTATGACCCACTTAAAGTTTCAACTGTCCTTCTACTTTGAAGTGTAGCAACGTAATGAGACTCCTAAAAGGGCTGGGTTTGATCACTTGTTCAACACATCCCATTCACTGTGAATGTGAATTTCTTTTGCAGTTCCAAGACTTCATCTTAGCAATGCACCAAAATTTGGAGTCTCATGCAATATATCAATGCCAGTTTCCATGACAATGAGGGCTGGGCAATTTTTCAATATTACATTAATGTTGTGCTATGAGACTACATATGAGTTAATTTTCAAAAACCGATAAATCCATTTGTATTAATTTCTATTTACCATATTTTTTTTTATTGTTAATAGCAATCAAAGAATCACTAGCAGGGCATTGCATAGACAAAGTGCAACAAAATTTGGGGTTTTTTATGTGGAGCATACAACAACCAGTTTTTTTTTTCTCCCAGGAATGTCATTTATCTGTTTTTGGTAATAAACTTCATATAATTTGGGACAATCTCATATCTAATATTATAATATATTTTCAATTTTATAATATAATGAGTGTTGGCTTTTTCTGGTTTAAAAGGCTGCATTGCAGTTGAGGGAACCAATTTTCTGGGCTTATACTGTTCTATAGCCTCTGAACGTATACTGGCGCTTTGTGATGTACTGTAAAAGACACTGGCCAAGTCATAAATATATTATGTATCATATGAAACCGCTGAATGGTGTTATGAAACAGTAGAGACTTATAGCTATGCGCACAGAAATGTGTACACAAAGAAAATAAGGATATTCTGAGTGGCATTAAATAACATTGGATTTCGGCGTAAAAACCCCGGGCTGTCTGTCTGGGGCAGTCTGAAGTTTTGGATATTATGTTAGCCTGTACATTAATATACAGTCTCAATGCAAAACACAGTCTGCACACACAGCAGCTAAACTTCATCGGCCATCTGTTCTTAAACTAGCTCTGATGTCAACTAACTGACGTGAAGTTTTGCCCTTTATAGCTTGTTATTGTGAATCCACGGCTGCAATTCAAAATTGTTTCAATACTGAGTCTACAGATTGCGTTAGCATTGCCACCACCGTATTTGAACACTGTAACATCAGCTCTTGCGCTGTGCGTACTGCTTGTCATTAAAACCAACAATCCCACCCTCTCCAGCACTCACAACTGATAAAACACTCTTAACCCTTTGAGCGCTGAATGCATGTTCAAGGAATTAAAAATATAATGATCCTGAGCTGTTGAAAACCCATCATGTGGCAACTTGTTTAAAAGAGCTCCCCTGCGGGAGCTCTTTTAAACAAGTTGCCACATGATAGGTTTTCAACAGCGTCTGACTTTGATATCTTACATCATCGGGCAACTATAGTTGCCCACGGTGCTGAAAGGGTTAACTACGTTTCAGTCTGTGACCCTCAGTCGTCAGGAGCTGCTGCAGTCAGAGCACAGTCGTCCAGATTCTAGCCCTGTACCCAGTGCTCATCTCAAATTTCTGCTTCTACATCAAAGAATGTATCTCTGATCTGCTAAATTGACATATGATCTCAAGTAAGAGGAAACTCCTGAATAACCTCCTGAATTTTGAGGTCTCTGTTAACATGGAAGTCAATGCAGCGGTAGGTTTGCGTTGTAGGTCTTCGAGCCAAAAGTGCATGTCTGTTCACTTTCGTAGTTAAATGTCATACAAAACATATTTGTTGTATGTTTTGACAGATAATTAAGTATGCAGAGTAAAATTGGTAAGAGTGAGTGCAAGTTTAGCAGAACTTCTGCATGATATTTCAGTGGCTCTCCGCTCTAGTAGCATTGACATCACATGCTTGAAGTCAAAACAGGACTTCTCATAGACTGCCAATGTAAAAAAAAATGTGAAAAAAGTATTACTAAAGAAGTATAAAGGTCAGGAGAGGTAAAATAAAATTAACCAGGTAAGTTGATTATCATGCAGTTGGAATGACATTTCTAGCTTAAATCATAATGGAGTAAAAAATCGTTGAAAACTTCTGAATTTTCAGCATGCCGTCCCATTGTTTCCTATGGGGAAAAGAAAGTGTAAATAACGTAGAAAAAATTAAAAAGTATACAAGATGCCAAAAAGTTTCATACAAGCAGCCTACTTCGAAACGAGCTGAATTAATGAACTTAAAGTCTGAATTAAATTTCTAGCTTAAAGTATGACAGAGTTATTAGGCGACACAAAACATGCAGAATAACGAAATAAGAAAAGGGAGAGAACAGTGGGCAGAACTTGAGCGTGCACGCTGGGCGGCGGGTGTTGACATGGGTGCGAGATGTGAGGTTTATGTGTGATCACACTGCGAGTCCACTCATATCTCCGCTCTGCTGCTGCTATCTGCTCAGGAGAGAGGTGTTAGCACTGAGTTCACCAGACTCTCCTCTAGCCTGCCGAAGGGGCCATTTTTAGCATCAGTAATTTGGCTTCTATCATGGAGGAGCATCACCTGAATGGAACAAAGTGGCACCTTAAGATCATAATCATTAGAGGCACCTTCGCTGCTCCTGGCCGCTGCTGGTGAATAATAATAATGCATTTATTTTATTTATTTCCTTTTTAATGAGGAGCACAGGCTCCCCAGTGTGCCGTTATATCCCCTGATTGAGATGTTTGGTCCACCACAGAGGATACTGGAGACCCAGATTAAAAGCATCAACGTTGGGGTGCGGGAAAATTATGCCCTAGCGCCGATCGCCCTGTTCTGTGGTGGCAGCACAGTGAAGGGGCCAATGGTGGACCTGTTCCTTTAGGAAACGCCTCTCACAACCGCCCCCCATCCCCAAATTCCACTGTCCATTCTGACAGGGGAGATCGTTAGGAGGCAATTAGCACCCTGTGCTGTGCGGGGCTCTGACAGTGTGGGAACACACATCCCTTCAGCACGCGCTAATTAAGCACAAGAGCACGACTCACTTGCTGATCCCCCCCCCAGACACCCAAGCCGAGAGAGAATTAAAGCATCTGTGACACTCAAACCCGATATGAAACCATGTCCTCGAGCTGCTCTGCTCTGCAAACGTGTAAATGCTCACATTTTAACCGTCAGGGCACTAGATAGAGATAGTGTTGCTCAATGATGTGAGATATCAAATTCAAAGCTGTTGAAAACCTATCATGTGGCAACATGTTTAAAAGTCTTGTTTAAAAGTGCTCTTTTTAAACAAGTCGCCACATGATAGGTTTTCAACAGCACAAGATAATTAAATTGATAATTTTTGGAAAATTTATTTCAGCGCTCTGAGAGTTAATGGCAGATACAGCACTGTAATGCTGGCAAGATCAAATGCTTCAGGGCACATGGTTTCCAAGCTTCACGCCAAAGGCCTTCCATTAGTGCTTTTTAGATTGCTGTTGCTAAATTGAGAATTATTTGCTTGACAGTGCATCTGATGGGCTCCAGTGACAAGTCTTTTTAAATTTAGAACTCATAGAGCAATTGAACATTTATCCAAATCTGCTGTAATAAGTAATTTCAGTCTATGGCCAGTAGTGTAGCTTCAATGAATATTATTTTCTCTATACATTATTGTAATATATCTCTTTGCGAATGTGGATTGTCATAGTTAAACTCAGTGCCATGTTTGTTGGATTGTTACCGTCTGGATTCAGGTTTATTGCAGGGTTATTCACAAGACGTAGAAACGGTGTGACTTTATCATGTCATCGTCTTGTGATTTTGATGGTTGTTGCTAGTGGCCCTGTGAAATTCAAATGCTGGTCTGTTCTTTTGAAACCGGCTGTGGATGTACAATGTTGTATATCCTCAGACAGACTTCGCTCTCCACTCACTACTTTGTTTCATCCTTTGTTCCCCGAAGATTATCCGCCCATGTCACGAATCTCACTAGTTTAGTGACATTTTAAAAGAAGTGCAATTGAGGACTCAGAAGTGGGCTCATATGCTTTTTTTTTTTTTTTTTTTTAAATTCAGCATCTCCTAACCCACTTAAATCGGGAATGTCCAATCAGCAAACTACGTACGAGCATGCTCGTACGTGACTCATGCTGCCATCTTGAGAGAGTGCATACAGTTTGCGGTTCTCTGAAGAAATGCGAACCTGTCTGCCACCACATTTGTTCACTAGCTGGTTCAAACTTTGCTAGCTCAGAAACATTGCAAAACTAAGATCAGTCTTGTCATTTAAGGACACTGAGCGTATTATACATGCTTTCATTTCATCTCGCTTGGACTACTGTAATGCCCTGCTTTCATGCCTCAACCACAGGACATTGTCTCGCCTCCAGCTCGTACAGAACTCAGCTGCCCGACTTCTGACAAGGACAGCAGCTATATCCCATATCACCCCGGCACTGGCCTCAATACACTGGTTGCCTGTAAATTTTAGAATTAGTTTTAAAATTTTATTAATCACATACAAAGCACTACATGGTCTTGCATCTGAATATATTACAGAGCTGCTAAATCCCTACGAAACACCAAGGCCTCTCAGATCCTCTGGCCAGGGTCTTCTGGCTGCTCCAGAGTCTAGGTTAAAACGCAAAGGGGACCGTGCCTATGCAGTAATGGCCCCTAGACTCTGGAACAGTCTACCACCGAGCGTCAGATCAGCTGAATCAGTCTCCATTTTTAAAACATGTCTTAAAACACATTTTTATCAGCAGGCTTTTCCTGGGACTTAACTAATTTTATCATTTTTTAATTATTTTTTAATACTTTATTATTATTATTATTATTTTAAATTTTTTTTTACTTCTTTTATTTATTTTTAATAATGTTTTACTCCTTTTTGTACTCCTACTCCTGTTTGTTTTACTTTGTTTAATGCGCTTTGTGCTCCTGCTGGAAAAGTGCAATATATGTAAAGTTATTATTATTATTATTATTGTTATTATTATCGCTCAGAACGAGGGCGAAGGAAACCCGAGGATGTGCTCTCTTTGAATGTAACTGACGCTCCCCGAGGTGGCAAGTAGGAGGCCTCTGAGCAACAAACAGTGCTTACCCAAACGGGCTGTATCCCTCCCATTTGCCTGAGCAGCGTAATGACAAATATTCACTGCTCTCACAGGAACGCTGGCCACTGTAGGCATCGGCACGGCTGGATTCCTGCAGCTCCATTCACCTCTGCATCCAACATGCAAGTTAAAGCTTTATTAAGCGCAGCCAAAGCCGTACATCTACACTTCTCTGGGCTTGGTGTCATGAGAGATAAACTGTAATATAGCAGAAGCGTGTTGCGTTTCGTGGTCTGATGACTCAACCTTTCAAGTGATTTTTGGAAAAAACAGCCGCCGTGTTCTCCACACTGAAGATAACACGGACAACTCAAGCGGTTATCAGCGTCTGGTCCAAAAGCCAGAATCTGTGATGGTATGGGGACGTCAGTGAACATGACGGGGATGACTTCTGCACTTACGAGGCCACTATTACTGCAGAAAGTTGTACATCTTTTTGTGACAACCTATGCTGCCATCTGTCCCCCAGCACCAATGCCAAACCACATTCTACACACATTACAGGTGCGTGGCTGTGAGAGCAGAAAATGTGGGCACTAGGTTGGCCCACCTGCAGTCCTGATTTGTCCCTGATGGAGAGTGTGTGGCTCATTTTAGAGTGAAATATACAGCCATGAAGGCCCCCACACAAATGCTTCAGAGAAGACCTGCATAATGTAGGAATCTGGAGCCTTCTGCTTGTGCTCAAATGCTTATTGAGTGAAAGACACGCTGGTGTTCACAGTCAGAAACTGTCGATGATGCCAACTTTTTTTTTAAACTCTATTACAGTCATTACAATAGCATATTTTCAAGAAGCAATTAAATTCACATTTGAACACTAAATGTGTTGTTGTAGTTTTATCAGTTTTTTGAGAGTGGATAATCCTTTGTTTTCTTAAAACTGAGGGGCTCCGGCAGGTCCATACTTCATCTGAAGCAGCTTTGGCTTAAGCGTAGTTGGATTACGCAGCAGGACAATGATCTGGACCACACAAGCATGTCCACCTCTGAATGGCCCACAAGAAACAAAATGGAGGTTTGAGTGTGTCTGGTCTAAATGCTGACGTGAATCTCATTGAGAGGCAGTGGCATGACCATAAACGGTCAGTTGATTAGGTTTGCGGGTCAATTATTTTTTTCATATGGATGACATGGATTTTGAAAAACTCTGTGCCTTTCACAAATGAAATCATCATTTAAAAGCTGCGTTTAGTGTTTACTCATGTCTTTGTCTGAAAAGATCTTAACTGGATGATGTGAAACATTTGAGTATAACACATAGGCAAAAATAGGATGAATCAGGAAGGGGACAATACTTTTCCTCAACCCTGTATCAGCTTTAAAGTGTTCAACTAAAACATTTTAATCAAATATGCTCTCAGCATAGACATATAAATCTATATAAAGTCACGGCAATGTCAGACTCTACCTGTATTGTGGGTAATCAAATATTTGTTCCACGCAGAACCTTTAAAAACCAGATAAAATATTCAGCATTCTTAATTTCTTAAAAGGCTGGCAGCATTTTTTCTGAAGATCGATTTGCAGAGGTCCGTGACTAACCTGCTGCTGTATGTGGCAGAGTACCGGTTGCAAAAGGTACTACTGCCACCTAATGGCAAATGACTCCTGAGTGTAGTGTTCGGTCAAGCAGGAATCACATTATAATCAAACTCTTCCTCCCTGCGGGCCTTTCACTTAGAAACAGCGCAAAATTATAGCCTCCAGTATGATACCTGCTCAGACTTAAATCACAGTAATTATAAAACACTACAGTGGAAAACCTAGCTGAGGTTTGCATGTGCTGAACATTCATCTATGTGTGTGTGTGTGTGTGTGTGTGTGTGTGTGTGTGTCCATGCGTTGAAGGTCTGTGTTTATGAGCTGGACTTGTTTAGGGCTTTGCGCTTGTTTATCTTTACACTCTGTTTGTATGTATGAATGGGAAGTGTTTTTCAGGCGCTGTGTATTAATCGGGACATCCTTACACGTTTCCATAGCGTTCCATGACCATCACCATCGACTCGGACCTCAGTGCTAAGACGCCATGAGATGAATATTCCCCTACCAATCAAATCATGGGTTACAGACGCACAGACAAGCCGAATGAGTCAAACTGAGAAGAACACAGTTACATCTTCTGTACAATTTTATCCGTAATACCGTAGTGCCACTTAAATTATTCATGTTTGGACATGTATAAGCAAAGTAAATAAATAGTAAATTATCTGAGTGTTAATACTGACAGAAATATATTATTTACCTAATGCAAAAACAGGAGCAGCATTGGGATACATACTGTAAGTTTAGATTTCCGTTGTAACTGCAAGCTCTCACGTGTGCGTTCGCAGCTAGATATAACCCCCTTTTTATCAAATGGCGGCCTCCCACTGGGATACGAGTCGCCATGGAGTTTGTTGGAGTGACGCCTTGTGTGTGTGTGTGTGTGTGTGTGACTGTGTGTATATTGGAACAAGTTTCCATCAGCCATGTAGGGATTCTGCATTTATAATGTGACCTTGTGTGTGTGTGTGTGTGTGTGTGTGTGTGTGTGTGTGTGTGTGTGTTTGTGCATGGGTGCGTTTGATAGATGACCTGGTGTGTGTGTTTGTGAGCTTTGGATCATTTAAAAGGTGACCGTTGGTGTCGGCTGCTGAAACTGAAAATTTAGGACACAGGAAAACATTCCCTCAAACTCATGATTATTCTTCACCTGTTCGCAGTCATTTTCTTTAATTAACGCATTTTCCACTGATTTTAATAACCCATTAGTTGTTGAACCCACACTTTCTTTCTTCATGCAATGCTAAGGAGATTAAACAATAAACCAAACTCGGAAAAGTGTTTTATTAACAAAGTATCCTTCAAGAGAGAGGACAAGCCACTCTGCCACTGCCTGCATTAGCTTTTAGTGCATCCTGAAATGCTAATTATTTTAATATGAACTTCACAATAATTGAAAACACTGGAAGAGTAGCTACATGTATCAGCAGTTTTTAGTAAAGTGTATTTAATTCTGCTAAATTTTACATGAACAGTGGAAGGATGTTAAGCGTATCAGTACACTGAGCATTTCCTCCATCACCTGCAGTTAACACACTTGGTTCTTCCTGCCCTGAACTTTGTCAGCATGAAGACATGAAACACTGACCCCAGACCAGCTGACTTTATCGCTCGTCTGCTTCTCCACTCCCAGGTGCTCTTCGTGCCCAGACACTGGTGGCACTACGTGGAGTCCCTTGACCCCCTGACCGTCAGCATCAACTCCTGGATCGAGATGGTAACCCCTCACTGTTTTCTCAGGGATTTTAGGTTGAGTCTTGGTAATTGAATGTTTAAGAGACATTGCTGTAATGAACAGACTCAAGGGTCTGGGGAGCTCCTGTCTGAGAGATGACGGGATACCAGCCTCCTCTGCAGATAAAAATGCATCATATTTGCAGTTTCACGGAGGGAAAAGCTGCAGTCAGTTAAACTGTCATTTTTTCAGGCTCTGACTTCTGTTTGAACATCAGCGGTATGAGTATTTTTGTGCTCCCGCGTTTAAGACCTTCAGTGAGTTTTTTTATCTGGTGTTTTTGAAACGGGTCCCTAGTCTGACCTGACCTGCATCAGCATTCGTAGATTTATAGTATCTCATGCAAAACCTTTCTGTAGGTAAAGCAACCTTTCCTTACATACGGTGGGGTAACTGTGATGCCTTTGAGCCAGGACCCCTGGATCTGAAAGGGTAGAAAACAGCTGCTGTTGTGCACTAGTTAAGTCGAGTAAATATACTTTTATGGAGTAATGATAGTGCCAAAACTTCAAAGAAGGCTGCATCTGTTATGTCACTTCCTGTCTTTCACAGGAAGAAGATGATGAAGCAAGGGTTGAGGAGGCTCTGACAAGGACGATTGTCTGCGCCCTGAAAACCACTCCCAGTTCTGACAACAATGATGATTGGCTCAACCCCACTGAGGTAACGTCATTTCCTCTTGCCGGGGAACAAAAAAGAATGAAAGCAAAAAAACGGGTCAAAGCATATGCTTGTGAAAAACTTTTCTAAAACAAGGTATTGAGGTATTGAGGTTGAGGTATGAAATTCATTAAAAAACAGAAATCGTCTTTAAAAGACATCACAGCAATGGTTGAAAAACAGTTTAGTGTGCAATTTGTGTAAGTTAGAAGAAAGAAAGATATTTTTATAAAACAAGAAAGTTTAAAAAAAGGAAACGTTAGATTTTTTATAAAGGGAAAGAATCTTTAAATGAAAATGAGGCAATGGTTGAAACACAGTTTAGCTGAGTAATGTGTGTTAGCTTGAGGGAAAATGGTGGCTAAAAGGAAGATAGAAAAAAGAAAGACATTTTTCTCAACCAAAAAAGTTTAAATGAGGAAATGTTAAATTTAATAAAAACAAAAAACTGAGCTGCCGGATAGTTCACTCAGTTAAAAGCACCGCTTTGCGGAGCAGAAGTGACTATCACGGCACGAGTTCGAGCCCCGGTCGTACCAACCGGCAGTGGACTCCTGCTTTTTCAGAGGCGCACAATTGGCCATTGCGCTACAGATTACAGGTTACATTACATTACAGGTTCTTAGCAGACGCTCTAATCCAGAGCGACGTACAAAAGTGCAAAAGATCGGGACAGAAGTGCAGAGCACCTAGGAGACAAGTACAAGTGCTAACAGTAAGTGACAGAGAACATATTCGGTTGTTACAGATCCAAGCCACTGGGTAAACACCAAATGTACTGATATTATATACTAAAATGTACTAATACACTAAGGGCAACAAAATCAAGAGCAACAAAATCAAAGGGCGACAGGGATGCAAATTGGTAAGGGGCTGTGGGAAGGGTAGTATAAAAATTGTTGCTTTGTTCATTGCTAAAGCGCCTCCTGCTGGCCAGCCGGGCGCTCATCAGGAAGATTCTAAGCTTGTTCATGTTCGGGTATCCTCCACCCTCGTTCTGAACTTGAGAGGATTCAACCAATGAGTGTAAAGAAGCAGTATTGACGGGCAAGTGCTTTGGAGGAGAGCCATGAACCGTCCCTCTCTCCTGAATCGGCAACAAGGGGTCGCATATGAGCAAGCCTTGTACATAGTTCCCCAATTGGGCATTCCAGATTCGGGTGGGATTGGAGATGCCAAATTTTTATTTAAAAAAAAAAAAAAAAAGAAAAAAATAAAAACTTTTACGTTTCATCCAAAGAAACTAGGCACGTATGAACTGAAGAAGCCTAAATTGGCACTTTAGTAATGGCTCTCGGGCATAGAAGACGCAGTAAGTCCGAGGGCACAGTCATAGGCAGTGTTAGAACAGTCTGGATCAGGTGATGTGTGTTCAGGATCAGGAGGGAAGTGGTAGTCAGTGGACAGTTCAAGGTCTGTAGCTGGGTAGTCAGGCCGATTGGCTGCACCTGCAGGACTGCATTCACAGGAGTATAAGGATGGTATCCAGGCGAGATCGGTCTCTGCTCTGGACACCACAGATGAGCGGGGAGAAAGTGTCCCTAATAAAGTGAAAATTATCTTCTTTACACTTAAAAAAACTGATAGTGTAGGAAAGCTTCAAAAGCTCAAAACAGGTACTGGCAAGATTCAAACTAACGGGCAGAACAATCCAGCAAAGGGAGAACACAGACAAGCAACTTATGCAGATGCCACATCATACAATTAGGGAAATGGACATGCATGAAAAACAGGTGATGATGACAGAGGACAGAAGATGAGACTGGACTCTCAGCACAGCCTCCCTCATCCTCCTCTTCTCATTCTCTCCACCCCCAGGGTAGCACAGCTCTCACTAAAGAGGTGAAGGTGCATGAGGTCTGTTTGTAGTGCGAAGGGTAAGATTGATTTTGATCAATTAGTGTGTCAGTGTTTTCATCGCTGTGCCTGGGTTTTGCCAGTATCAGGTATGTTTTGTGTTTTGAATAGACATGTTTTCCTAATGATTGCAGAGATTTTCATCTTGAACAAAGCGTTTAATGCAAGAAACTGTGTCGTGTTTTGCGGGAGGTGTGTTTTTTGGTGCTTTAGTCTAAGTATTCTCTTACAGTATGTAAACAATCTGCAAAAACTGTTATTATGAAATCAGAGATTTTTATTGTTGAATGAAAACACAGGAATTTATTGTTTTTTTTTTGTTATCCTGTAAGTGGTGTTTCACTACTGTATTCACATTTATTTGAGCTTGTGTGGCTTTATGCTGTTGTTATAAGGTCACACAATTTTTTTCAATGATCAGTATATTCCCTGTTAGCTTTTGTAGCCAGACATGCAAGGCTAGTAGCTGATCAGGCTTTAAGGGGAGATTTGATTCATGCAATGTCTATACCACTGTTTCAGACTTAAGAACTTACATCAATTAAGGAGCTCTTGGGCACCTCCTGCTACAGTGCACAGTTATGTGTTCCAGGTACAATAACAAGTCCTGTATCATTTAGATGCCTGCATCTATGGTTGCTGCTCCTATTTGCAAAGGATTTGAAGGAGCTGTAAGGATGTGGTGTTGCTGATGGAGCTCATATTACAGGCCCTGTGCTGATTTAGTTTTGCAGGTCAGACTAACATTAAAGGTGCCGTGGTGATGAGGTGTTGCTGGGCGAGCTCATATCAAAGCCACTGTATTAATCTGCTGCGTCAGGACATAAACACAGAGTGAAAATGCCGTACTGATGTAATGTAGAACAGGCTTATATGAGTAACTTTGAGTGAATGTGGTGTTGCAGGGTAACGTCACGTCACATGATGAGAACCTGCATTACCTGAACCTGGCGCTGAAGGCTTATACCACGAAACAGGGGGATACACCACTCGAACCGTCCTCTCCACTGCCGACCGCCACTGGGAACTTTTGCCCAGGGAAGAGGGACTCTGAAGGGCTCCCCAAACACAGAACGCATCTCCATCCCCCTGCCTGTGCCCACTTTGGGCCCAACCTCATGCCTGTACCTGTCTGCAGCGAGAGGTTTGAGGAACACGGCGAGCCTGACCCCAGGTCACCCTGTCCCACAGACTGCACCTCAGAGTCAGACCTTCACCGCAGCCGCACATGTGCAGAGCAGCCTGACGGAGGCGCAGCCCAGCAGGCAGACCCCAGAGGGGGGGAGTACAGACCCATCTCCACGAATGACCTGCTGCAGTTCCTGGTTCATCCAGAGGTTGTGGCCCTAATGACTAAGCTCCTGATGAGGAGAGCAGATACGCACGGCTGTGTGTGAACATCATCATGGAACGGACATTTAACTCCGCTCCCAAATGTCTGAAACTTTTTTTGAATAAATGACAGAAAATCCATTTTGGATTATTTTGCGAAAAGATGACCAGCACCAAGGTTCACACAAGAGTGGTTATTTTTATCCTCTGGTAATTGCTACCTGCAATACTCTAATCTAATTTTTAGGTTTTTAAATTAATCTGAGATTTTGTTCTCGCTCATATTGCTGTCTTTGGTAAATTCTTCAAAGAGGAAAATTCAGGAATTCAGGAAAATCTGAATGATTGGGAACCGTTAAACATGAGTGAAATAAGGACACATCGAGTGTTTTCACCTCATTTGCCCATTATTTGTTGGCACTGTTAAGCAATTCTGCTAAATAAATGCATAAGCCAGCTAAAAAGATCATTCGGATTCAAGTTTACTCTTACATTATATTTCGTTTGCATAATACCAATATTAAACTCCCTTTAATTCGAGGAATCGCTAATAAATTTCTAAACTTTGCCGCCGGTGGCGAAACTGCTATTCTCGCCAAATCCTTGCGTGTGATTGGCTGACTCGCTAGAGGGTAAAGGAGGTTAGTTCTCCATGTCGGAATGTGCACTTCCATTAAACACAGCGACTGATACTCTTTACTGACAATGTAACACCAGGTCACTGTATGATATACAGCTACAGTATTTGCTTTGTGAATGGCTTTCTGTAAAAAAATATATAGGAACAGTTCCAAAATTGTAACTTGCTTGCATTGCCTGTAAGTATGAGCATGCAGAAGGGAAAATAAGTGATTCAGATCAAAAGCAGCCAATTTGAGGAATTCAATTAAAGTGCAGTGATTATGGTTTTTCATCATTTTAATGTCGCTGTGTGAATCATATCATTTTTATGCGCATGTAAAAGGTCTTGTGTTGGAGACCAACTCGAGGTCACCTCCGGAAGAAGCGCTGTCTGCCGCGAAACACACTGCTCCAGAGCTGACTGATACACCCCTGTGGCTTCTGGACATTTTTTTCATCAATTGGTGATATTTACTCAACCACTGGCTACATTTTCCAACATGAAATGAGAAATCCTTCAGTTAGGGTTAAAAGTTTTTACCAGCTGAAATATATTCATTACTCCAATAATGATCCAATAATTGGCTCTTTAATATTTCCTTATTTAAATCCAAATGGTGACATTTTAGGCCAGGAAGTGTTGGGGCAAAATATTTCCAGACCTGATGGGAAAATATTTCAATGGGGTGTTTTTTAATGCATTGCTTGAAGTTGTATTTTTCTAAGCAAGTCCACATATGCGGCATTACTATACTGCTGTACATTACGAAAAGGCTTTATCAGTGTAGAGCAGAAAGACCGATATCAACAGCTTATTTGAAAATGTAGTTTTCTGGGTTTGTTATTAAAAATAAATAAATAAATAATAGGTTTTATTTCTACATCGCCTTTCTTAGACTCAAGGTTGCATTACATGGCGCACGTTAGCATATTTCACACAGGATATAAAGCATCTGCCGGGTTGTTTTCTCACAGGATGGTGGGACAGTCTGCAGCGCTCAGACTCTGCATTCAGTGCTTGTGCGGAGTAGAGGGGAAGAATTTCTTTTGTCTTAATTTGGCAAACAGATTTTTTCATGGTGGCTGTGCAAAGTTGAGGGAAAAGCCCTGGAGGCCCAGTTTTAGGAGAGACTGTCCAGTGATTGGCTGGATAGTGACACATCACTGATAGGCTCCGCCCTCAGAACCAATGCTCTATTATTCCTTGCATCTGGCAGCCTTCCAAAACTTCCAGCCGTTGTCATGGAGACTCCCGAGTTAGGTCACCGTGCTGAGACACCCAGCACAGCACCTCAACAGGACGAGCTACACTAGAGATGCACTTTTTCTTAAAATGAGAATGTTGAGGCTGAATAATGCCCGAGAGCATCCTGACGGTGAGATCGAGTACTGAAGGGAGGAACTTGTGTCAAAATAACAGAATGGAAAGACTCATGTCCTTTAGAGTGCTTTATTAGTTGCTTAAAATTCAATTGTGCAAAAGATTCAATGCCGTAAGCCATTAATCGCTCAAGACATTGTGAAATGAAATGGAGGGAAAAAAAAATATTTTTAACAGGCTTATAGACTGAAAAAAAATAACATTTCAAGAATATTTGAGGCCTAAATCCTCTAAATATTTTAGAATACTCAAAAATAGACATTCTTACGAAAAAAGGCAATTACTACATGTACAGCAGTAATCTGATGACTGGCCTTATTCTAAATTAGACATATTTCAAATAACTCTTTTGGCTACATTGTGAAGTTAGACTACTTTACATGTCACAAAATGTCACATTAATAAGGCAATTCAATAATGCTATGACTATCCAGATTAAGGTTATCAGAACTTGCTGTGGTATGTTAGTGTCATTTTGGGAGTATTGTCTTAATCGAGTATCACTGTCCATGTAAATTTGCGCAGCGATGAAAATTGAACTTGCAGCAAAAGCCACCCCTAGTCTTAAAAAAAAACAGGATCAATGTCCAAAAAAAAAAGCAACAATATTTCCACAGAAGGAGTCTTTATAGGGTAGCACTGCATTAGCTCTTGAGGGGGGAGTGTGACAGAAAGACCCATAAACTGAGCACCGGGGTTTAAATAGGCCAGGCAAACTATCAGTTAGCGGTTCATGAATCAGTGTCACCTGTGAGTGCCGACCGCACTTCCCCCAGGCTCTCCTCTGAACACGCCCCTGTACAGAGGTCTGGGGTCAGGCTTTTACAATCGAGTATTGGTGATGTAATACAAACTTCCCAACATCAGGTCACAGAAATATTTATTTTCAGAGTAAGAAAGTCAAGAGGAACTAAAACAAGCATTTGAATATTTCCTCAAAATGATGTACACAGGTGAAGGAGTATTTTTTTTAGTGCCGCTCTGCTTTTCGGGCATGATGTGCACAGAAATGGAAATGTTTTTAAAGGTGTTTCATGATTGTGGACCGTCACTGAATGCAATTCTTATGGTCTTCCAGAGTACCGTTTAATCTCTCATTCTGGCACTGTGTTTTATTCTACTCAACTACAGAAAGGCTACAAGTAGTTGCCCAAGTGACCTGCCCAGTGGCACACCACACAATACAACATTGTGAAAACAGAAAGCATGTTCTCTTAAGTTAGGTTAGTATTTTTACAATCTACACACGGGAGTGCTTTAGAGCAGCGGTTCTCCGTTTTTGTCTAAGGGTACCCCAATGTACTCGCTGGTTTCTGTCCCAACCACAAGTGCAACTTCAGACTTGTCCCAAGGAGTTAATTTTAATTAATTTAGGGTTATATGATGTTCAGAGGGACTATTTACCTACTTAATTCACACTGTGAAACAGTTGCCCTCATGCATTGTCAGTTAACACTAGGCTTAGCTGCAGTCTAGTGCAGTTTTACTCACCCTCACGAGTTGAACAAGCAGCAGCCTGTTAAGTTAAACGTGATTGCTCTGTAAAAACATGCATGGGTTCAGTTTATCCGCTGCTAAACTGCCTGGAAATGATAAATTGTCTGGAAACCAAATGTACGATCTTCACAGAGCAGACAATTTAAAGCAATACCGCACAGCTGTGGCGGCTGGTGAACTGGTGATGGGGGCGGCTCAAAACAATCCCTTAAAAATAATGATTGGTCACGACCTGTTTTCAATCATTCATTTAAATTACCATTACAGAAACTCCGAAAACTCTCAACCTTATCAGGTGTGGCCAGTTTTCATTTATAACGCATACCTGTCAACTCTTACGCATTCGATGTAAGTTTAAGTGGCATATTTACGGTCCTCTGCTGTAGTCAGCAATTATTCAATCAACGCGTAGGCTATGTAAGGCCGTATTTACAGTCTTGATGCCCAGATCGGATTTGCTGCCTAAATCCGATTTTTTTTTTACCGCGTGGTTACACGTATTTATCTGAAACATCGTGCATGCCTACTTTTAGTTTTTACTAAACTTTAGGCCACGCCTACTTCTGCACCAAGCGCTAACTGCCAAGCCAAAAAATGGATGATGTTGACATATTGTCGGGCTGCTGATAAAACCTCGTATCTCCAAATTGATAAGAAACAAAAACTCGTATGTCCACTATTCTTACATGCAAAATTAAACATTTTTCATTTTATTTATATTTTAACTTATATTTGAAGAGTTTGGTTCCAAAACGCAATAAGTGCCAAAATTACAAAAAATGAGATAATACTATAAAGCAATAGCCCCGTGCTTCTTACACATGGTGCAAGTTTTCATTTTTTGAAATTCATATTATAGAGTGTATTTTTTCATGGTCAAAGTTTGTGTTTCTCTATAAAATGCAATAGGCGCCAACATAGAAAAAGTTGATTTATTCAAAATGAGTAAAATGGATATATTGTGTTTTGGAACCAAACTCTTCATTTATATTATTTTATTATTTTTTTAATTTTATATTTATTTTTTATTTTCCTGTAAAGTTTATCATTTTGAAGGTACGAGGTTTTATCTGCAGGCCGCCGGTATGTTTGATGATAATGTTGCGGTGCGTGAAAACTTCGCCTAACATTGCCAGGATTTTAGGCAGAGCAGAAGGAAAAGGGCCGCAGCTGCATCCTGTGCATCTGCTGCAGTTATTGCCTCTTCAGTCGCTCATAGGAATGTCTGGGTGCGAGACAGCGTCCATGTTCAGTCTGCCAGCTTCTCAAATATAAAACCTCGTTCATTTACGCTGCGGTCAGTGTTTATGCGAAAAAATAAGCTAAATGGTTGCAGATTTGATGACGTTAGAGACGCAATGTGTAAGAAAATCCGATCAGTCTGTTTACACGGCGGTCGCATTGGCACATATCCGATACATATCTGATTTATTTCCACATATGAATGAGGCCTGTATCCGATCTCAAAATATCCGAATGCATGCGTCTTTTTCCTGTTTACACTGTCAACGAGCATATCCTATCTGTGCCAAATAAGAGCAAAAAATCAGAATTGGGTCACATTACACTGGCAATGTAAATGAGGCCTAAGAGATTCTCGCGCTGAATTGAAGTCCTTGTGCATTGGAGGGGTTGGAAGCAAAAGAATTGCATAAAGACGTTTCAAATGATCTTTTTTCATTTAAACGATCATGAAACACACATGCATTGCTTCCAATCCCTGAATAAAGAAAAACGTTAGAAGTCCGGAGTCGTGATCGGTCTGCGTTATAAATGAAAATTGGCCAAATCTGATCATGTTGAGAGTTATCTGAGTTTCTGTAATGGTAATTTAAATTTAAAATGATTGAAAACAGGTTGTGACCAGTCATCAATTTTAAGGGATTGTTTTGAGCCTCCTCTATCGCCAGTTCACCAGCCGCCACTGCCACACAGGCCTAGTGATATAATTTATGATTCTTTGCACTAAACATATTCGTAAATATCAATATTATATAGTTTCAATACACTTTACGTCACATCTGCCCAGAAATGTAAGATTTTTCTCCAACAATAAATATATAATAGAACTGTTATTCTGTCTTCATAACGTAAGAGTTTGACAATCACAATGTGCTCAAAGTTAAAGCCATCAATAAAGTATTTTACATAACAACAGACCAATGCCATCCTCATTGTTGGACCAGTTGGACCAATAGTTTTGGGCAGTGTTATATTTTAAGGTCTATAATGGCCATTCTGGAGTCCAGCTTTTTACTTAAAGTAGCCTGAGTTCATATCACAGGTGGGTTTCGAATTCCGGTAAACGACCATCGACTGGCCACGCCACTGCTCCCGCACTCCTTGTGGTGTACTTACTTGGGTCTCAGACACAAGCTAATAGAGCGCTCTGTAGTTATGCTGACCCAATAACATGATCAGGAACATACTGGTAAACTACGTCACTGTATCAGAGGTGGAAATTTTTATAAGTTTGCCCAACAATACGATGGCTCTAGATATAATGAGTTATGTAAATATTTTGGTATACCCTTATTGAGTAGCAGACGACAGTTCTTAGATATCACGTTTTTACATAAATGTATCAACTCTTCTTATGACTGTCCAACTGTTTTAAGCAAATTTAGTTTTAATGGTCCCATGAGAGTTTTAAGACAATATCTCACTTTTAACCCAGGGCGTAGTCAAATAAATGTATGGAAAAATTCTCCTGTGATAAGAATGATGAGTACTTTTAGGAGCATTTTGAGTGACAATGTGTCTGTCGATATCTTCTCTGCCACAATGTTTTTTTAAGTCAAATGTATGGAAAATTTTACTGAATGTATGAAATCCCTTTTAATTTTAATTTGTTTGGTATCTAGTTGTTTTATTGTTTTATTTTATGTGAGTGTGCATGTGTGTGTGATGGTGGAGCCGGTAGATGGGACTAGTTCCCGTAGGTTGTCCTTGAAAATAAATAAATAAAATAAATAAATAAACTTCAGATGGCAGTGTATTTTTGTTGGGTTGTGGGTAAATTATAGTGCATGATGAGAAATGGCTGTAAGCGAACTATCCGACTAGCTCAGACGGCTGGTCACATGACTTTCGTGTGATGATCACGTGCCTCTGAACTCCCTCGAGATGAAGTCCAATACGCAGTCAGCACAGTTCCATAGAAACATCTGTGGCTGTCTGGGTGGCCATGTGGGTTCAGCCATATTGGTTAGGCGCTTGAACCCTGATAACCTAATTTAGAGAAATGGCTTCTTAATCATCCAAAGATGTTCAATGTGGTTAAGAGGTAA
Source organism: Gymnothorax javanicus (assembly GCA_029692085.1). Lineage (NCBI taxonomy): Eukaryota > Metazoa > Chordata > Actinopteri > Anguilliformes > Muraenidae > Gymnothorax > Gymnothorax javanicus. The sequence continues at coordinate 68,428,414 of CM056204.1, forward strand.
ATGTACTAATTTAGGAACATGGGTTTCATGCACCTTTTTCAGAAGCATACTGTTTAGCTGGTTGCATGGAGTGAATTTCAACAAAAGTAGCAGACACTGTGTGACTTGCCTTGGTTGACTACTGAAGCAGCATGCAATGCGGAAATTGTCCGCCTCGATGAGGGCTGGTTGTACTCCGCCCTAGATGCCCTTGCCAGTTCTCACAATGACATCTGTACAGCCAGTTGGGGCAATAAACATCCCTGTTGAACTCTTCACCATCTTCTAGCTGGTTAGGATTGGTGGCCAGGTTTACATAACAATTAAGAGTGTGCCGATTGACCTTGGTCTTTAATTTAATCTGTTATAGATAATTTACCTCTTTTTGCGCAATCATATTCAGATTCAAATTTACCACTTGAAATTTGCCCAGAGAAGATGTATTTTTCAAGGTATACATACCTATTTCGGACCATTTAAGAGTTAAGGTAATCCCATAGCATAAAATCTTTAAAAAAAAAAATTAAAATGGTGGGATTGCCATAGCAGTTGGATTGAATAACACCATAAAAAAGGAACCCCAGGATCAAATTTGAGAACCACTACTTTTGAGGCTGTTTTCTGTGTGTTTTCCGCACTTTCAGCAGCTAGATGATAAAATACAAGATTTCATCCAGACGAAATCCATGGACTCGTAATTCTGGTGTGCCAGATGGTTTTCCTCAGAATGAGTTCACCGAATAAATCAATTCAATAAAAAAATACCAGGATGCTTTTAATATTCAATATTTCATGGTTGATGTTTGTGAACCATTGATATTGACACCATAGTGCCACTCTCACAGTGGTCCCTCCTACCAATGAAAACGATGTTCTGAATTGAAAGTCCTGGGGCAGAAACAGGTTTGTTTTAATTTCCTGTAAACAGAACAAAAATCTGAGTCCTCTTTAAACATTAGCATTCAAGTGGTGTTGGGCTACATCTTTGTGCTTTTAGTGCACTCTGTGTTGAGGTTTATATTTTCCATTGGGTGCTTCTTCAGTACATCACTGTGCTCATCCCTGTCCTCGTCCCAAGACATCTTGCCCAGCTGATCAGAATCGACATAAGTGTAGAAGTGGGCCATTATGGCAAAGATGATGCTGACCGCCACCAGGAGACCAGCGAAGAGCAAAAACTCCACCCACTAAAACACAAAACATTCAGGTTATTTCTCACCAGAGCATTCAGCACCACAGACTGAAGCGGAACCTTCTTAAATGCGTAGTGTGAATGAGGAAAATACATTGGTGGTCTCCACTGTATCAGAAAGCAAAGAGATCGCTGCTACTGAAGACCTCTTAGCGTACCCACTCAGCAAACCTTCCCCACATCCACGCTTGATTCACCTGGTTTGAAATTCCCACAGTTGTCAACATCGCAACCAGACCTTCTCTGCATAATTCACTCCATTGGTCATCAATGGATTAATGTAAAAATGTTTTATGTAGATGGCGGCATTATTAACTAATACTCTGTAATATTAATGCTATTTCCCTATATAATAGGATTTTTATTTACAATTTTGTGTTCCTTATCATCTTGTATAGCAACCAAATCTGCTAGTTAATGGAACCCAATGTGAGTAGCAGTGCTTTTAGAACACCCACTAGCAAGCTACCGTCTCAACAGCAACCAGCCAACCCCGGAGCTGCGAGGAAATTTGGAAGCTTCTTGTCACGTGTGCTGTGAACATAGCATAAATGTGCACTTAAAGATTATTACACGCAGTGTGAAAGGCTGGTAGCTCTGTTCACTGGCCAATCGGAGCAAAGCCTCACATCATAGTGGGGACATCCGCTCAAAACAGACTTTTCTTCAGAGGGGAGAGAATGACAGGCAAATGACCAAGAAATTATGTATTTAATGTTTTTTTTGTTCAAAATTTCCCTCCTGGACATCCATGAATATAATTCCCAGTAAAAAAAAACAGCATAACATGGGGCATTCAAAGCACACCTTTGCCTTGCAAATACTTGAAAAATAGCCCTGCAAAGCGGGTGTTACCCCTCAGCCCCTGGATTGTTTGGAATGAATATAAATTGACGAAGGCATTTTCAAGTTATCGTGCGGAATACAAATTCAAGATGGCGGCTGTGGCAGCCATACTGGACATCTGAGTGCCGTCAAAATCAATAGACTTCTGTAGGAACACAAGACCATGCAACACAGTAGAAATGGCGCTAATTGACCAAGGCATTTTCAAGTTATCGTGCGGAATACAAAAGTTAGCGGGACAGACGGACAGATGGACAGACATCGCATGTCACGACAATTCCCCTCTGCCCCTTAGTCGGGGCCGAGGGGTAAAAATGTAACTTTTATGCCATCATCTAAAATAATGTTACTTTCCCTCGCCATCTGCCAGCCAGAATGCAAACCTACCTGTTGCAACCCAGCTCCCTCTGCAACGATCAGCACTATTACATTGCCGAACGCCACCGTCAGCAGCCAGCCAGCCTGCAGCACTGACTTCATACTCACTGGGGCCTGTACAGAGTGTGAGGTGAAACTGTAAGTGTGGCCGCGGCGCGGGTCACAGATGCAGCAAAACCGTTATTAAACTCAAGGTGTTTTAGCCTATGATATTGAACAACAAATTTTCCTCAGGAGTCCACTCAAAAGTACAACTTCACTCTATTGAAAAGACACGATTTTACCATTTCATCATTTTGCATAACTCTAAATTTCCTTTTTTTGTTATTTCTGTTGGTATCTGCCCATTTAGATTCCCAAAATGTGTGCTTTAGCGCTACAAGGTCCCATAGCCAAACATAGGGCCCGTCCATCAACTGCCCACAACTAATTAGCTTCTGCTGGATTGAATAAAACCTTAAAAACTCACACTGTCCCACATTCTAATATTTCTCCATATGTGTACCTGGGAATAGGAGAACTCCAGTCCCGTTATGGAGAACATGACTTCACCAGCCGTCAGTATGACGTACTGCGGGATCAGCCAAGCAATGTGCACATCATTTGCCCGGACATCCTCCATTTTGTGAGGAACAATTCCCTCAGAGCCCTGAAACGACACAAGGCTTTTCTCCTTCCTCCCTCCATAGAAATGCATATCGTTCCATCAGAGGACAAATGAAAGCTGTCCCCAGTATTTTGTTCTGCAGTCACCAGTATCTGCCAACAAGGAAATTCTTTAGCCAGAAGGCAAAGATAATTAATAAAATCACACAGGCTGACCCTTACTTTCTGAACCCCACAGTTTCCACCTCCATGTTTTCCGTGAAAGCTGGAGTGTCATCATTAGAACTCAGAGACTTACGCTTTGGAGAATGATAGTGTACGAAGCACCAAAGTCAAGCAGTCCCAGGTCTATAGTATGTTCCACCTGACCGTCGGCGCATTTCACATCTGTGTATCTGTATGAGGGAGAAACTGTCAGTATTTTATACAGCACTAATGAAGCATGTTGGCAAGTCAAAAACCATATTTATCAGTAGTTCTTGTGAAGTCAGAAATAATATAAAAAAATTTAGCTGATGAAACAATGTTAAGCGTAGTCACTCCCTTAAAGTCACAAGATGCACTGAACTATTTACCCAGGACTATTTCATGTAAATGTAAAATTTAATGCAAAATGTAAAATTGATACCTATTCCTGTTTTATTGAGTTGTTGCTGCGTTTTTTTGGATCGGATTAGTGGTTTGGTATGGTTTTGTTACATTATGCGTTAGAAAATGTTGTTACACTATGCGTCAAAAATTTTAACATTATAAGTTAGTAAAAATGTTACATTACGCATAGGATAGTTGATGCATAATGTAACAAAAACACATAGTGTAACACCTGTTACATTATGCGTCGTCGTTCCATTACTAGTTGTAAAAGGCCTGTCCTCACCACTCGTTATATTAGGTTATGTAATAATAAGATAGATTAGATGGTTGAGTCCGCAGCTGTAATACTCACACTCCTCTATCCACAGTGTCATGTGGAGTCACCCCATACTCTTTCAGGGCAAAGACGTTCTTGCCTCCCACAGTTACATTCAGATGCTCCTCATAGGCATTGACAAACCTAACCAACAAAACAAATCACATCCTGTTAGTATCTAATGCAGTCATGATACCACTGATTAAAATCCATAGGAAATGCAGGCCTTGGTGTCTTAGAATGCAGACTCTGCAATGGCTCTTTAAAACTGTAATAGAAAGGGAATATTGCTCAGCTCCTTAGTGTATAGAGCCCGCGTATTTTGAAATCCATCTCATTTCACAGCATAGCAATGATTTCCATTCATGTCATCAGGATATTCTGTTATGTACCTCACATATGCATCTCCACTTTTAGACTTGATGATTTGATCTTCTTCCTAAAATCAGCAGAAACTGACTTGAGATGAAATGAGACAAAGACAAGAACACTTGGAACACTACACCATTTAAATATATCCCATCACTGGTCTCATTACAGCGGCGTATCACTCCTGCATCAGCCTGTTTTTAGTCTGAATTCCATATCCTCAGTACAGCATGAAAATGACTGGCATGAAACAGAACTGGAGTTTATAAGGAAAGACCAGAGCAAACTGTAAAGCCTGAATTAAATCTGAATCTACTCTTGTTTTTACTCTTGTTTTTACTCTCTTTTTGTTCGTTCTGCTGCCAGTTCTTAGTTGTCCTACTCTGTTTGCACTTTCATGCTAAATTTGGGAGTTTCATTTTAGCCTCACAAGAAGATGCAGCAGCACATCAGGCAACTTTTAATTTTCTCAGGAGAAATTTGGCTTTTTACTCACCAGTTTGCACTGAATGCTGAAGGGTTCATTGACCAGGATGAGACTGTAGGCAGTGAGCTCACTGAAGTCCAGGACGCATGATGTATTCGTGCCATTATTTACAATAGTGGCTGTCAAAGTTTGGTTCTGTCCATTCAGTTGTAGCTTCTCATATTCCTGTTCATTCTGTCGTCATAGAGCAAGATGATCATGAATGCATTTATTTATAATTTACCAGTAACTGTTATTATACTAAGTGTGAAAAGCAGATCATTCGTCAGAGAGCTGTTAGTGAGACTCATGCAGCTGGATCCATGACCAGTTTTACACAGAGCTCCCCATCCTACAAGTAACTGGACCAACAAACACAATCAGGCCTCGACAGAAAGGGTATATTCCCAAATTCCCCAATCCTCAATGACCCATTAAGTCAAATGTGACACCATAATGCACAATTACTGAGAGTTTGGTCAAAAATGCGCCAACTCAAATTAATTAGTAAATTCATAGCACTGAAATAAATTATAAATTGACCAAAATTATTAGAGCTCTTCCTCCAGGAGTTAGAAATGTCCAAACAAAATTGGGGGAAAAAATTCCAACAAAACTGTTAAAGTTATTGCACTGGCATAGAAAATCAGCCACGGCAGCAGTTAAGGTGAATCCATGACATCCCCAAAATTAATTCAGTGACATAATGAAATTTTATTTTTTTAACACCTGCTTGCAAATCCTTATCAGTCCATGACTGCTGTAACTATGGAACCAGCACACATGACGAAATGCTGCATTTCTTCCCTGGTGATGCTCTGCATGGCCTTCGTGCCAGCTGGCTCCAGTTCCTCTTGATCTTCGGGCATTTTGCCTTCAGCAAGTGAAAAGCATGCTCATTTGGACTCAGGTCATGTGATAGACTTGGCCATTGTAGAAAATTGCATTTTGTTTCACTCAAAAAAGCTATGTTTTCCAAGTATGCTTTCGTTCATGGTCCATCTGCGCCATGAAGTGCCGTCCATTGAGTTTTGAAGCATTTAGCTAAATCTGGGCAGATAATAAAGTCCTGTACAATTCAGAATCCATTCTTCCTTTTCTTGTAGTCAAATCATTAATAATTACAAGGGAGCCAGTTACACTGGCAGCCATACATGCCCATTCGTAATCATGCTTCTCAGAGGAGGCGGTATGCTTCACAGAGGAGGTGGTATGCTTCACAGAGGAGGCAGTATGCTTCACAGAGGAAGCGGTATGCTTCACAGAGGAGGCGGTATGCTTCATAGAGGAGGCAGTGTGCTTCACAGAGGAGGTGGTATGCTTCACAGAGGAGGCGGTATGCTTCATAGAGGAGGCGGTGAATACTGCTTCACAGAGGAAGCAGTATGCTTCACAGAGGAGGCGGTATGCTTTACAGAGGAGGCAATATGCTTCACAGAGGAGGCGGTATGCCTCACAGAAGAGGCGGTATGCTTCACAGAGGAGGCAGTATGCTTCACAGAGGAGGCAGCATGCTTCACAGAGGAGGCGGTATGCTTCACAGAGGAGGCAGTATGCTTCACAGAGGAGGCAGCATGCTTCACAGAGGAGGCGGTATGCTTCACAGAGGAGGCAGCATGCTTCACAGAGGAGGCAGCATGCTTCACAGAGGAGGCTGTATGCTTAACAGAGGAGGCAGTATGCTTCACATCATGAGTAGCTCCACCCCCTCTCCATGCAATTTTTTCTAATTATTCTGGTACATGTTGACGACTTTTGTCATTCATGGGTTCTCTTGGCTAACCCACCCACTTTCATCAGGAGCAGAACTGTTCCTGTTATTAGGTTTATCCGTCGCTCCGGTACCTAACCATTACCTAACCACTTTATTCCTACAGGTCAGGGTCATGGGGTTTGGGAGCCTATCCTAGCATGCAACAGGTGAAAGGAAGGAATGTACCCTGGCCTGGACCTTTCTCCAAATGATCACAACACACACAAAACACTTTCTCTCACACCGCACAGAAAGATCCAGACCAACATTCAAACTTGGGACCATCTAGCTGACAATTACTACAACTTCTATTACTGCAGGAAGTAGAACTAGGAGTTAAAGTAGTACTACACACAGGCTCCAATTCAGCTTAGAATCTATATCAAATTCAAAATTTGATTATTTTAAAGTCTTATTTGTATGTCTGTAAGGAAAAACCTATAGTACATGATACTTCATTGAAATACAATTGTAAAACAAATTCTATTCCAAGCTGAGTCAAGCTTTCGTCTTGCTGAAGCCTACATAGATAAAGGTGAATTGCACCGGTGAAAAGCTATAAAATAAGAACAACAAACTGAAAAATTACTTTTTATGATTAAGCTGGCTATCATTTAGATCAGACGATATTTTTCAGTACACAATTCGAGCAATCATATCTAACCAATTACAATACTGAGGTCATGTCAAGAGATAAAAGAAATCAAAACATTTTAGCTCAATGGGAGATGAGCAAAAGGTAAGCTCTGATAGCAGTGAGAGATTCTTATCAACGCGAGTTCTGCTAACAGCCGCCATTTGTAGTTTGACAAAGCTGCCACAGTAAATATTGAAGATAGCAGTTATGATGAAATCAAGGCTTCATATAAAGATATAAAGATATAAAATGGTTTAATTTATATTTCCACTTACACTGTAAGACACGATAGGATGCGGGAAGAGGCCACTTCCTGGTATGGTCACCTGAACGTCACTCCCAGCCAGGTTAAGAACCTTCACCAGGCTCTGTCCTTCAAGTGGAGGCTCCACCACTGTTTTCTGTGGAGAAAATATAAATGCAATAAAATTAAATAGCATATAAATATAAACATAAAAAATACATGTACCATATAAACTGTGTGTGCATATTATATATATATATATATATATATATATATATATATACAACCCCAATTCCGAAATAGGTGGGACAAAGTGTAAATTGTGAATAAAATCAAAACGCTATGACTTTCAAATCACACCAGCCAGTATTTTATTCACAATAGAACAGAGATAACATAGCAAATGTTGAAATTGAGATATTTTACAATTTTATCCACAAAATGAGCTCATTTCAAATTTGATGGCTGCTAAAGGTCTCAAAAAAGTTGGGACAGGGGCCTGTTTACCATGGTGTAGCATCCCCTCTTCTTTTTAACACAGAGTGGAGGCGTCTGGGCATTGAGGAGACAAGTTTCTTGAGTTTAGCCATTGGAATTTGATCCCACTCTTGTTTAATACAGGCTTCCAGCTGCTGGAGAGTTTTGGGTCTCCTTTGACGGACTTTTCGTTTAATTATGCGCCAAATGTTCTCAATCGGTGAAAGATCGGGACTGCAGGCAGGCCAGTTCAGCACACGGACTCTTCTACTACGAAGCCATGCTGTTGTAATAGCTGCAGTATGTGGTTTTGCATTGTCCTGCTGAAATACACAAGGCCTTCCCTGGAATAGATGTCATCTGGAGGGGAGCATATGTTGCTCTAAAACCTTTATATACCTTTCAGCATTCATGGTACTTTTTAAAACATGCAAGTATCCCACACCATATGCACTAATGCATCCCCACACCATCAGAGATGCTGGCTTTTGAACTGAACGCTGATAACAGGAGGGGTGGTCTTTCTCCTCTTTAACCCGGAGGACACGATGCCCATGATTTCCAACAAGAATGTCAAATTTGGACTCGTCTGACCACAGGACACTTTGCCACTTTGCTACAGTCCATTTTAAATGAGCCTTGGCCCACAGAACACAGCGGTGCTTCTGGATCATACTCAACAATGGCTTCCTTTTTGCATGATAGAGTTTTAGGTGGCATCTGTGGATGACACAACGAACTGTGTTTACTGACAGTGGTTTCTTGAAGTATTCCTGGGCCCATTTAGTAATGTCAATGACAGAATCATGCCGGTGAGTGATGCAGTGGCGTCTGAGGGCCTGAAGATCACGGGCATCCAGTAAAGGTCTTCGGCCTTGTCCCTTACGCACAGAGATTTTTCTAGTCTCTCTGAATCTTTTGATGATATTATGCACCGTCGTTGATTAGACCTTCAAAGCCTTTCCAATTTGAGGAGCATTGTTTTTAAAGTATTCCACAATTTTTTTACGCAAGCCTTCGCTTGTTGGAGAGCCTCTGGCCATCTTTAATTCTGAGAGACTCAGCCTCTCTAAGACATCCCTTTTATAGCCAATCATGTTACACACCTGATGCTAGTTAACTTAATTACTTGCTAAATGTTCTTTCAGCTGATTCTCTTATATATTAATTGCTTTTCCGGCCCTTTTTTGCCTGTGTCCCTACTTTTTTTGAGACCTGTTGCAGCCAGAAAATTTGAAATAAGCTCATTTTGTGGATAAAAATGTAAAATGTCTCAATTTCAACATTTGAAATGTTATCTATGTTCTATTGTAAATAACACATTGGCTCATGTGATCTGAAAGTCATTGCATTTTGATTTTATTCACAATTTACACTTCATCCCAATTATTTTGGAATTTTATACATATATATATATATATATATATATATATATGTGGTACAAGTTGACTGAAGACTTATCTGTCAATAGATGGTTGCTGCAGAACTGTGCAGGCTTTTTAAATTTTTCCTGGCAACATTCCCCATTTTAATTGCACAATATGTAAGATTTCACCATAATTTGAGTTTACAATATTCAAAAATTATCAACAGAATATGATGACATAACAGTTTTGCTGTTATGTCAAAGACATCTATCCATTGAGCAGATTTATTTACTGAAGTTGACCCGCGAAACAACTAATCCTTGCCTTGTTTAGAGCAGTTGGTGCAATATGTAAGATTGAGGTAAATTTATCCCAGTGAAGTCTTCTCTAGGTTGTTGACTTTGACACACATACCCCTACGCACCTCCTGCAGGGTGTTCTTAATTTGGCCAACTGACGTGGAAGTTTTGTCCCTCACCAGGGAATTAATTCTTCAGTCATCCCTCACAATTATTATCCTTGATTCTTCCAGGGCTGTTGGTGTTCCTGAGCTCACCCAATAATGAATCAAACTGTTTATTAGGTCACACCGAATGGTCCTGCCAGTTCCATGATGGATTTGTTTTCATCCGCAAAGAAGGCTTGCCTCTCTGGCACTGGCATCTCTTTGAACTTCATATTCAGAGTTAACAGCTAAAGATGTAAAAACCCAAAATTTAAAGCTGAAAATCTGCACTTTGAGATGATATTCATTTTTTAAGATTAACTCCAATATGCTGTTGTGAACGGCGGCAAAAAAAAAAAAACAGTAAAACATAGTAAATATTTATGGATCTCAGAATCAGCTCTGATGAAAGACCTACTGAAAGAAATTTCATACCGTAACTTCCATTTCCACCAAGGTGGCTGCAACAAAAGCGAGGGCTGCAAGCACCATGCCGGTCGTCATCTTCTTCAGGGGACTGAACAAGGGAAGAAAGTGTTTTCCTGAACACTGGACTCAGCTTTAGAGAAAGTGCATAGGCTTTTTGGTTACCTCATTCCAAAGAGTTCAGTGTATCAGCATATTATCATTTTGCATTTTACAGACACTTCAAGGCTCAATTAGCAGAAAATGCATTCAACTGTATTTTTACACCATTTTGATTGTGAAGCATGTCAATCTCTAGTTTTTAACTTGGGTTAAACCCCCACTATTAATTTCCTGCACCATGATACCAAAGTAAGATCCAACCGCTGGTCTATATAGAATGCTTGAGTCACTGATGACATCATTATATTGAAGTAAACACACTGCCATATAAGTATTCCCAAGTATAACCTCTCAAAACTTTGCTAACATTGAACACATTGCAGCAAAAGTATCATATTAGGGTGAAGCAAGCAGACTAACGTTAGCGAGATAGCTAGGGAGTAGTTATATTTGGTATAATATGTAAATGCTCGCGGTTCAACTCCAGCTAAGTGAGATAGCGAAATAATGGATATTTTTTATTCATTTATTTTGTAGTGACTTCAGTGCACGAAACGGTTGCCTAGCTAGGCTAGCAAATTCGCTAGGTAAGCAAGCGAACTACCATTAGCTAGGCAGCTGGCTAGCTAGCCAGAGAGCCTTTTTGCTGACTTTGCTAGGTAGTCTCGCTCAAGTCAAAAATAAAAGCTGTTTTAGTTGGCTCTCCCCATAGCAACGAGGAGCACACTTCCGTTGTGTTGATGGCTAAATGGAGCGTTTTTTCTCTTTTGCATTTGCTTTTGTGGTTTGCGTGTTTTTGAGTTTGCATCGTTTCTGGTTTTGTAGCGCGTTTGTCCGGTGGGAGATGTTTTGGGCCGTTGCAGCGCGCTTGCCCCTGTCGGCCACCATGTGTTCATATTCCAAGGTCAGAAAGAGACTTGGCAAAAATAACATCCCTGGGCGAATAGCAAGGGATAAAACACTGCTGACTAAGGACAAGACGAAGGCTCATCTCATATATGTCAAAAAACATCTTACAGCCCATGTGTTTGGGATAATTTTGTGTGGACTGGCGAGTCAAAAGTGAAACTTTTTGGAAGACATGGGTCCCATTACATTTGGTTTAAAGCTAACACAGCATTGCACAATAATTACATCAAAACAACGATGGTGATACTCCGATCGTCTGGGGCTGTGTTGCTGCAGCACCTGTAGTTTGCATCTGCTTGACCTTTCCGTCCAGTAAATCCCAAACTAGCTTAACTTGAGTTCACTTGTTGGAGAATGGAAATAATCCGTTTAACTGCCTATTTACCCACATATGGCTTTTTAATGAATTCCAACATTTTGGACGCTATTAGGTCAAGTATATAATTCTTCAACATGAGACCATTTGAGTGTATCTTCCCCCTTTTGAAGTTATTAACAGAAGTACTGTAAAACCGCTGACAATGCACAAACACAAAGTACTACAACTTATATATACTGTGTCCACTCAACTTTTGACTGGATGTATTTAAACAATAATAGTTTTCCCACCTGGCTTCTCGGATCTGAATGAGTTGCGAGCTAAAGGAAAAACAATTAAACAGCAGACCCAAGAGCAGTCATTCAGATCACTGCCCAAAGTAACAGACAGTCAAGTCACGGTTGTGACCTTTTTGATGTTAAAGTTGTGTCATTTTGATGGCTGTGGACAACTCATATTTTATTTGAGTTGTGTCTCATCTGATCAGAGTGCTGTATTTTGTTTTGTCGAATTTCATTATGCACTTACTGAATGCCACTTTGGATAAAAAAAAAAACAAATGTAATGAAAATGACAAGACCGTGGACTCACGTGAACCTTATCCTGCACAGCCCAATCAGAGGATAGACTCCAAAGTCAAAAATTGGAATAAATAGCAGGATCAGCAGAGGATTCAGCATCTGGAATGGTTAGATAGCACAAGAGAAAAAATAAATGACCAGTCTTCTCCAAATTGCGCAATGGACAATGTCAGAATCATATAAAGTTATAACTTGAAACTTGCATAAAACACGCAGCCAAGCATTCTTGCTCAACATTCCAAGAAACTGATAACAACCTTAATGATTTGGTGATGTACAGTTCATCATAAAACAGCGATGCCAGCTTAGATTCTCTCAGCGTAGCCAGTCACCAAAATTACGAGTCATTTTATACCTGTATTTTGATAATCATCGACTCAGCAAGTTCAAGAAAACTTGTTCGTTGGAGCAAAACAAGAGTCAATATGCTTAGACTAAGTGTGGGCAAGCAGCACTGAGACTGTTTATCAGTATGACTTCTTGCACATAAGTAGTCAAAGCAGAATTAGTCAAATCAAAACTAAAATAGCTATTTTGGAAATTATTCTTCATACAGAATTCAAGTCTGAATATATGGAATGAAAGTCTAAATATTTGGAATAAACGTTTGAATATATGGAAGGAAACCTGAATGTATGAAATGGAAGGTTGAATACAGTGCTTGACAAATTTATTAGATCACCTGTCATCAAAATGAGAAAACAGGAATATTTTAGGAATTTGTCGAAAACTTGTTTAAAACTAAAAATTATATCGTTATTTCTTCGGCAAATAACGAACTGAAACAACTAAATAGTCCAATAGTCCTTATTCACACATAAAAACCAAAAAAAACTTAATATTTTGTATGGCCTCCTTTGGCCTTGATAACAGCTTTCATCAAACCACTAAAACAAATTTTTATGTTCAGAAATGCAAGGAAATAACTGTTCGGCATCTTAATCAAAAAATAATTATGTGTTTAACTATTTTTTTCTGCTTTTTTGTAAAATGGTCAATTCCAAAATTCATGGATAACAACAATAATCAAATTTTAGCATTAAAAATATCATTTCAATTAAAGAGCTTGCACATACTGGTGGATTAACCATTTCAGAAACACAAACATTAGTTTGGTCATTTTCAGCACTGTTAATTTAGGGCAGCTGAGGCATAAACCTTACGTTGGGTGGTGGTCTAATAAATTTGTTAAGCACTGTATATGGAATGAAACTCTGAATATATGTAAGAAAAGGTTGAATATATGGAATGAAAGTTTGAAAATATGAAATGAAACATGAGAATATTGGATGAAAACTGACATCATCAAGGTGCTTGCGCCATCTTATACTTAACTACAGTACTAGAGTGAATGCTGTTACTGGACTTTCTACCAGTGCTAATACCTTGTAATAATGATCTTGTTTGCCACTTCTGGATTGTACCATGTACTACATAGAGATAATGTATTGTTAGCCTGCGTCAATCTCCAGCCCCACACACTTGAATCCAGTTAATGACTCACCCTGCCCTTCCTCTCTGAGATGCAGTGTGTACCCATCCCGACGCCTGTGTATCTACCTGAGGTGCTAGCTCAGCCAACATCTCTCTAAGAGACTCCTAAATTCCTTCAATGATGCATAACCTTCTGTCAGCAAAGTTTTGTTGATCATGATCACTCATAAACACCAAGACTGTCGCAATAATAGAAATATGATACTGAAGGTAATGCAAAATAGATTCCAAACTGTTTATGTCGTATAAAGTATGACCAACTGTTGCTAAAAAGTTTTCCTGTTCTAAAGTATTAGAGTATTTAGGCCTATGCCATTATGTAAAGGTGGGGAATTCATTAAACTATCACCTTTGATTACAAGGATATAACTATAAGTTTTAAATTCTCCAGGTTTAATTCAATATTCTCACATTTCTGCCGTTATATTCAACTTTAAATCCATATATTCAAACTTACATTCTCTATATATAGCAACTTCCTAAATGGATTTCTCATTCAGCCAAGTTTTCCAAAACACAAACATGCAAACAAACTTGCCACTGGGGACTTGTGCTGATGTCGAGTGCATGGCCTGGCAAACAGCATGTGATTAAATTGTGACAGAGACAATATACCTGCAACTGATCTGGCTTCAGGATGAAACTGCCCTGTAATGAAAAATAAAACATCATAAATTCATAATGAACTCAAAATCATAATTTACATCAGAGAAAATCATAGCTTATATAGCTGATCGCATGATTAATAAAGTGTTTGGTATTCCCCCCCTTTATTTGCACTAAAGCAATGCTCAGATTTTTTTTCCTTTCTACTTAAATTACCTAAAATTCCCAAGAAAAAAAAAAACAAGAGAAATAAATAGTCAGACATTTGAATGATATCAACATACATTTTGTGTGAGAATTTTCAGTCACATGCTGGAACATTCCATTTTCTCCACTAAATCATATGCAATCAATAGCAAATTTAATTTTCATGTGTAAAAGGGGGAAAAAACTACAGAAAAACCTAGACAGACAGATCAATAGAATGATTTTCCATGCAAACACACAGAATAACGAGACAGTGCTTATGGTCCATATTGAGAATAATGGACAGGTGTATTTTCATGGACTGTATGGACACATTTACTGTGGGCTCCAGAATTACTGGCATCCTATGTTTCAATGGAACCGACAAAAATAATTTACCCCTTTCATTTAAAATAAATTTCCTTCCAATCAAAGTTTTACAAATAATGGCACCCCTGACACCCAATCATGGGTGCCATGCTTTAGGACTACGGGCACCATTCATTTGGAGGAAACTGATTACTAAATGACTGAATAATGATTAAATAATTTTGTTTGCTTCCATTGAAACATTATTTAAGTACAGGATTTTCCGTATGAAGACATTTCGAGTATCTCTTCATAATATTATTATTATTATTTGTTTTTTATAATATTTATAGTTCATTGCCTGTCAGGGGTGCCAATAATTCTTGAGCCCGCACTGAAAAGACAGTTAAAACCTCATGACCACTGCCAGTGATTCCTCCGGATGAACAGCACCCAAACACAACCACAACAATATCTCTTTTATTACTGCGATGGGTCAGTCCGAACATAAGAATGCTTACGAAGGCCATGTTCGTCCTGGTAGCCTGGAGCGTCCAGCGGGATCCCTTGAGCAAAAGAAACGTTATTCACACACCCCTGTACACACATCCTGCTTCCCCAGGAGAAAAAGTTCAATTTCAAAAATATTCCACTAACAAACTGAAGGTTTCCCACACCTTACTTAAACAGGTATGATTTATTCAAGCAAATATTTACAACAACACAGCATGCGGACTGTCGGAGAACTGTGACACGTAAAGATGTGGTTTTCCTTGAGTAGAAGAAGGTCAGTGGTAGGTGGTGGAGGTCAGGTGACAGGGTCAAACCAAATGACGTCCTGGTACTGACCTGCTGGTCAAAGAGGGCCCAGAACATGGGGAGGGGGATGTAGAGGAGCAGGACCCGCAGGACCATTTTGATCTCATGAATCCGATGTTTCTGTGAGAACACAAACACTGCTGTCAGCCTCGTCACAACAGTACCTTTGGAGTAATTATCATGATGCTTCCCACCACTGCTAAGCCAATATACAAAAGTGACTGGCTGCTTGAAACTGTCATTTTCTTTATGACACAAAGACTTCTGTGGAATCCAATCCCTCCCGCTATAGTGTATCTGAAGGATAGATCTAAAGTGCCGTCAGAATGAAGGAGAGCGACAAGCGGCGAATCGGTGTTTCATTCTCATTCCAACCTCTGGCCTTAATCACTCAAATTCCCATTATATTCACACAACATTTTAACTTTCCTTTCTCTATCAGCATTACAGCCGAGGGCAGCTCTTGCTCTTCCGTGTGAGTGAATGGCCCAGTCCTCGTGCGACACCATAAAAGCATGTTTTATATATTCACTCCCCTCATTCTAGTAACCTGGTTATCATGTTTGTTTGTTTACAGAGTACTTGTCTTCTGCCCAGTCCAGCCAGTGAGCTCTCTCAGGCCCCGAGCCGCGATTCCTCCACCGGTTTTTAATGGCGAACTGCGAAGAGAAAAAAAGGGCATTTCCAGAACTTTCTGAGACCAATCAAATAATCAAATTCACTGATTGATATTAAAGAAGAAGCACGAAATACTGCAATCCCTCGCCACAGGATGGCTGATGTCTGGCCCAGAAAAGACACACTGGAGGGATGGACAGGTGGACAGCAGGACTGACGGTAGTACAAAAAGGCACATCTACACAATAAGATAGATCAATACTCAAAATGTCATAAGGAAATGCTGACCGGTTTAGGAGTTCCCGCCCAGAAAAGACCAAGATGGCTGATATTTGACCCAAAACAAAACACAGTGGAGGGACGGACAGACAGACAGGAGGACGGACAGAAGTATGAAAAGGCACATCTACACAATAAAGTGTTTCCATTTATTAAGTTTCATTGAGAAATATTGGAGTTCTGGCCTGTAAAAGAAGCATAATGGACGGACGGACGGATGGACAGGCACATGAAAGGACGATCCTCACTCCTACATCCCCGTCCATCTCATGGCGAGGGATAAACAGCGAGGAAAAGAGAGGGACTCGACTCACCCCGATGCACCGACACACCTCCAGCAGGATGTTACCCTCAGGGGGAGTTTTCTTGTACAAGCGACTGCCAGTGATAAACACAGCTGCAGGAGAGGGAGAGCTCATGAACATGCAGCACAGTTTGAAGTTAGTCCACAACATGTTCATCAATCAAGCAGGGGTGCGCCAGTGGTTTTGGGGGCCACACTGTAATCTGAGAATATGAGACAAGGCTAGCCCGATGCTGCGGCGCTTCACTCGGCTGGGTGCCAGAAATGCTCAGCTCACTGACTGCTAATCCTGAAGGAATTCAGAGATCACCAGGTCCACATGGCGAAGGCATGCCTTGTCTAAACACGCTACATTTTTCTGGACACAGTATAATATTTTCACTTCCCACAGAAGCTGGGTGAACAGTGATGTCCGTGGTTCATGAGTGTGTGAAAAGGGTTCTGTCACTATTCACAGCCTGGAAATGCACTCTGGAGCCTGTTTTAGTTGGGACACCTACAATTTAAGGACAAGCCAAGTTCAAGATTCAAAATTAACTGAATAGCAGTGCAAATTTATCATTTGCATCAAGGACACTAATTTCCACGCCAACAACATTAGTTACCAAATTTTATTTCATCAAATTGCACAGGACTTCAGACATTTACTGATAAAACTGTAGTGAATTATCACTTTCCACTTCGGTGATTACGGAGGCGAAGCATTTAATGTTCAATTGAATATATTCATATGGTCATAAATGATAACACAGAAGAGTATAGACGAATATACAAATTATTGCAGCATATTTTTTAAATTTATGGTGGCTATCAAATACATTTATTCGATTTATAAATTACCCAAAGTTATAACATGCAATATCAACTGCCTGGATCAATTTAAAATCAAAACATCCATATCTTGCATCACCTTTAACAGGAAATAAAAAACAACAGAATGGATGCGGGTTTGAACCCGCCCAGCACTCACCCAGCGCAATGAGCATCAAGATTGCAGGCACTCCGAATGCAAGAGCATAGCAGTCACCGCCAAAACACTGCACATCAGCTGGGGAAATCATACACACATAAACACAGGTACACATTCATACAGTACGAAGGTAATGCTTCATTTGCATAGCAACTTATAGCACCAAAGGACACAAATACCTTATCATGAACCACTTATATACTCATTACACACAAGCACAAATCCACAAGTGCACTGTCACATGCACACACATACAAAAACACAGCTATACAACTTTATCTAGGGACACAAGGGAATAAGACAATTCTTATTGTGCAGAAAACTCATCACAATACCTAACAGACCCAAGCCTATTACCGGCAGAAACATTAACTAAGACAGGACCAAAGACAAAAGAAATTTATTGTGCTTTGAAAAACTCCACAGATCATGAGCTAATGAGTATCCAATGTCATTGTGTCACCATAATCAATAAAGTCTGTTTACTGACCACAAGAATACCATGTACCATTATAAAGCCATTGCAATTCTACCCAAAGGCGAACTGACCTCGCAGGATTGGTGTGATAAGAGTCGAGAGGACACTCCCAGCATTGATTGACATGTAAAAAATAGAGAAGAACTTCCTCCTTTCCTCTGTCTGCGAGTAAAAGACCATAAAAATTGCATCAGATGAGCAAGAAGATGCAATAAAATTTAAGAAAGAAGGTAAAAAAAAATAATTTCACCGAGTCCCACATTTGTATAGTGAAATTCTGGATGTAAATCCCAAAATAAACAAGTGAAATTCAGAAACTCATCTTCACACCACTACAAATTCAACCATTGTTTTATTATCGTTAGTTAAATCAGTTTGAGTAAAACCTAACTGGCAAGGACAATCAGTCAATATTTAACTCCACAAGAACAGAACTGAACTGCCAATGGGCTAAGGTCACTCATCAAGTACGGCAACAATCCACATAAAATCCTACGGAATTTGCCAAAACTAAAAGTACAGAGCTGCGAAAAATGATTGGCTCCCTCTTTGGCACACTTAAATGTTTCAGATAATCAAACTAATTCTAATATTAGATGAAAATAACCCAAGTAAACAAAAAATGCTGATTTTAAATTATGATTTCATTCACTGAAATTAATTTGCCCATCTTGAAACACAGTAACATCTTTTCCACGACCATCGAATCCATCTGACATGGTTGTTTATGAAATGAGAAGCTGCTCACTCCATAGGTCAGGATTAAAATCATTTTGCCAGCAGCAATAATAATTCAATGAAGCTCTTAAATATTTCCTTATTTAAATTTCAAACCGCAACTTTTTTTTTTTTGGCCAGGCAGTATATGTCATTATGTTATTAAATATTTTGTGTAAAATTACAATATTACAATCTCCAAACCAGACATTTTTGTTTTGCAAACCAAACCCTCTATCACTGGTTCATTCTCATAATGTGGTGAGAAACCTGTGCCTTGACTTTTGGGGCATTACAGATTCTTCTTTTTTTTAAAAAAAAGCAAGACTTGTCCAATCATTCTTGACTTCAGCATTTCCCACCCAATTCGATCAATCGTCAATACAAAAAAAATTGCCGAATCTAGTCTTTTCGCTGAAATTTCTTACACTTCCGAGACTACCATACTTCCGGTGTACAGCCTCCTAGTGCTTACGTATATTGCATGCGCGTAATAACATTGTACGATAGCAATTTTATCATCTACATCAGGGCTTTTCAAACCTCTTGGAGAACTATTTCTCCCGCATGTGTCAGAGCTCTGCTTGCTCCAGCACCGGTAAGTCAAATGATCAGCTCGTTACCCGTGAAGATTCTTGATAATGATCGAATCATTAGAATCAGCCGTGCTAGCGGGGAGAGATCTAAAACATAAGGGAGAGGTGGTACTCCAGGAGAGGTTTGAGAAGCACTGATCTACATCATCTGTTACTATTATTGTCATACGACCAGCACATGGCCGCTTCGCAGTAAGGACCCATGGTCTTATTGACAACAATTCAGCTAGACTTGAAAAACTTCAAACGATAGAAATGCAAAAATCATGCCAATATAAAGATTTAATACGGCTTCTACACTCAGTATCGTACGGCCAAGTATCCGTAACCACGCACGCTAAAGTAATCTTCCACAGCTCTGCAAGGCTGGCAGCGACTTGGCCACTGAATAATCCCATAAAGCATCGGAAATGAGGCGTGACTGCAACATCAGGGCGTTCTTTTCATATTGACGATTGCTCAAATTGGTGAGCTTTTATAACTAGGGCAGTGTTCATTAATTCCTCCAGCTCTGTGCCCTCTACTCCAGGCCTACTCTGGTCAACTAAAAAAACTCTGCGTCTCATCTAGAAGCAGCGCATCAGTTGCTTTTGTTTTCACAAGGATGACTGATCCCAAGGTTAACCTCTCTGCCATTACGGGGCACAGAGAGGCTTTTTCCAAATCCCCTCCTATTTGAAGCTAATCTGGACTGTTTATGAACAATGAGTGATCCTATTAAACATCCGATCAACAACCAACGAGGTTCCAGGGGCACTATTAACCAATGCCATAGACTGTAAGTGTTAAACAACTGAAAAGATGGCATAGGTGCCGAGGACCTCCCATCGAAGTGAAGCGAGATGAGCCGATAAGACAAAAGAGGGCGAGCGCAGCCATGAACACATCGACATTCTCCATCAAGCCGCTAATCGCTAGTTTTACAGTGACTGATGACAAGCCTATTTGTAAATAAATATATAATTAATACATTTAAGTTGGGACAATCAAAAATGCTTAATGAGGTTTAAAGTACAAAAAGTGAATAGTAGACACTCCAAACCGCTCACATTCAAAGTTATTTCACAACAGTTAATATGCAAAAGCTTGGGAATGTATCAGAAGGGAAATATTTTAAGAACGCATCTTTGCCCACCTCACTAAAGCCTGAGACTGAAAACCTTCCAATATTATGGCGTTCCCGCTGTACATACTGCATGAGTGTGTCCCCTTAATAGCAAAAGCCCACTAAACGTTTTCTTTGATGACATCTGCTTAACGAACCATTGAGTTCCCATATAGAGTATCTATGTACTGTATGTTTCAGCACATTTACCGGGTGTGGGCAGAGAAATTCCTTGAGTATTTAACCCTTTAAGCGCTGAATAAATTTTCAAGGAAATTAACACGTTGACTGCCAACTAATGGCAGGTCAGGGCCAGCGCCAGAATTGAAAATTCGGGGGAAATTATCCATCCCTTTATTGACAACAATTGGTCCTGGCTAATTCTAGATGGTTTTCCTTTATAAGCACGTTTTCTAATTCAAGAATAATCAAGTGGCAATTGAAGACACGGCTTCTCTCCCCCATGCGATCTAACAGCAAATAATGGGCTACATTCAGTGCAGAAAAATAATTTAATTATAATTAGGTCTATGCACAGGCACTCAGCAACGTTAATTTTTTTTCCAGCAAGAGCGGCATTTCAGAACTCATTTGCGAATGAAGGTAATTACGGCAAGTAACTACACCTGTTTTTGCAGCACGGTCACGCAACTTTCTGTAAAAAATAGCCAGCTGTTAGACTGGAAAATGAAAACGGAGGAAACCACGTATACTTGTCACCAGAATTACCTTCATTCGCTGAAGAGTTCTGAAATTCCGCTCTCGCTGGAAAAAAAATTACCATTGCTGAGTGCCAGTGCATTGACCTAATTATAATTAAATTATTTTTCTGCACTGAATACAGGACAAAAAGAAAATCTTACCTGCATTTTCATCTTGTATTTACACATAAACACTCATTTCTATGACCTTTTTCTTAGAAAAAAAAATTTTGCCATCGATGTGAACTAATTATGACTCATTCCTAGATTTGTCTATGGGGTAAATGAAATTATCTACCCATGAACAAATCTAGAAATTAGTCAAAATCACTCCAAATCAGTGCACCTTAAATAATAAAAAATTGCCTGAACCTCAACTTTACATTTCTGAAAGTGCGCAAAAGGTTTTGATGCATGTACCTGAGAATCAGCAGTTATCAGACATGCAAACATAATTATATGCACATCGAAATTATGCAATGCCTGCTGGGAGATGGACACTCACATACTCCTCTTCAAACTGGTCCCCTCCGAAAGCGGCCACGCAGGGCTTGATCCCGCCCGTCCCCAACGCAATCAACCCCAGCCCCAGCAGCGAGAGAACACTGAAATCCAAACATCCCAGCACCCCCGACAGGAAACACAGGGCAGTGAGACAGAAATCACAGAAGGTCAGAAACACTAACCTCTGTAACAACTCTGGCTTAGATACGTGCTAATTCTGGTGCAGGCGACATGACTGCAGGCCAGCATCGCACACACTAACAGCAATTAAGTGGTAGCCAATTATACAGAAATGAATGCTTTATCACTGAAGTTAGATTCTATATTTTTGGGGACACCAGTAGATTTCACTGCGACATGATGAAAGTTAAAATGCTGCTTTGGTGACTCATGCAGTTGCGGACAACGGACAGAGAGTAGGAAGGGCGTAAGACATGCCTTAAAAATGATAATTAATCTTGATCTGTTTTCAATCATTTTCCTTAATAAAAGATATTTTAACTCACCTCCATCAGGTGTGGCCAATTGTCTATGTTAACCCTTTAAGGCCTAATGCAAAAATCCCAGCAGAGAATCATGCTGCCATGTTTACCATATTAACCTGTATTTGGGCTGAAGCGCAGCTTCTCAGCTTTCAGGAACAGTTTGAATTTTTTGCGCAAAACTTACAGTAATTACGGTACTTTCAAAATTACGCGCATATCTGTGTCGGCAACGACACGTTCTTAAAATGCACACATGCTGTCCCGGTTTAAATGGGTTAAGACAAGAAATAAAATGTGTCATCTGGATGCAAAAAAGCACATCTCAATCTTTTTTTTATTTAAACAAACATGAAGCATAGGTTTGATGGCCTGCTTTGCAGGATAAGACAAAAGTTAATGTGAAAAATCTAGACTAGTTTTTTTTTTCGTGAAGGGTAGCCTATTAAGGCAAGTGAATAAAACTTTTTTTAAAAAGTTTATTAGGCCTTTTTGCTTGCAGCAATATTTCATTAAAAAAGATGCTGTGTTTAACTGCCAATGGATTATTAATATTTTAGGATAATGTAATTATCAAGAACAATGATTGAAAACAGGTCAATAATCATCTGTTTAAAGGGATGTTTTCCTGACCTCCTGTTTTCTGTTCAGCTGCCGCCACTGGATTTGTGTGCAGTTTTCAAAAGGCAGAACTCCATATTTTAATGGGACTGCACTGAGCAGTACTTAAATTTGTTGGCTATAGTATTTGTTTGTAAAGTCGGCACATGTAAGGATAGCAGACGATTTTCATGGAGGCTTCAGTAGAATCTGCAGAATCTGCTATGAGTCCCCAGTGGGCAGTTCATAACTCTCACCAGCATATGGAAAGAATCCAGCTATAGGGTCCTGCTTAAAAAAAAAAAACGCTTACGGGGTTTGAAAGAATGCAGCAGGTCTCTCTCTCACACTGCCTCTTACTTGCAACTGTCCCCTGGCATCGCTTGAAAGGAGCATATTCTCAATGATAAAGGATTAGAAATGGAAAATATCCAGCCTACAGGCTTCCTGAGAATCAGCATGTCCCTCTCAGCTCCAGTGAATTGCCACTCACATGTGCGTGGTGGGGTCGCCCACATCTGGAATGGCACCCAAAGACTTGATCACGTGGCCAATGACGTAGAGGATGGAGAGGTAGATGATGGTTCTGTCGGAGCCGAACAATGACAGTGTGTCACCTCAAATATGCATAAATCTGCATTGTTTTATTTGAGGAAAGTTGGCCTCATCAGAAATGGGCATTTCATGACACTTATGAACAACAAAGCATCTGTCGTCCAACTTCTCCAGTTTTCCTCTATTAAAAGGATACAGGGACTCCCGTTTGATGCATTCACTCATTTCCCCACACACTTCCCCTCCCTCTCCCCATAATTACTACAAATGACGACCCTCGCCATATCAATGAAGACGACATTTGACACCTCGGGGATACCTCCGTTTTCAATCAATGTAGAGGCCGGGAAAAAGTCTGCTGATATACATGTAGGTGTCATATGTAGTCATTATGGGGAAAAGGGCAATACAGTGAGATCGTTGCTGTGTTGCAGGAGACGCAGGTAAAAACACTTGATGCGTCATCAGTTTGATTACATAGTGCAGGGATGGAGGTGATGAAGTATGTTTACTGGCTACAGATGTACTGTCTGCACTGTGTCCAAAAAACTCACTTGAACTTTCCAAGCCAAGAGTCAGCGATCAGGGCCCCCAGGACAGGAGTGAAATAGCACAGACTGGAGAAGGCGTGGTACACTGCAGTGGACAGGTCCTCATCCCAGTGCAGATAATGTATAAAGTACAGCGTCAGCACAGCTGTAAGCAAAAACAGAGAAACCAAGAAAAACAACATAATGTTTACAAAGACCCAAACAGTTGACAACTTGTGATGATGTCACATATTCCTGAAGTGTGAGGAGGCAAATACTACTTCTTTATGCCAAAAGAAAAAGTAATTGTTTTGTTTGAATTGAATAACTGGTTGGTTTCACTACTTCCAGTTGCAGCGAGTGCAGCCAAAGGGCTCCTATAGTTTGACCTCCATGTTAGCTCTATCGAATTCTGAGAAAAAGAAATTATTCAAGTGAATAATACAGTGAAGAGACTAACTCATATCTTGACAACTCTGAACACACATTCACACAAACAAAACATTTGTGGCATATCTATCCAGCTTATCCATCCCTCCTATCCTTGGAAAGGATGGCAGCAGTGTAACAGCCTGTAACTGCGTAAGAGGCAGGGCGATCGATCCATCACAAGGCACAGGCCACTCACTCACCCTCACATTCAGTTTGAATTCAAGGCCTTTTTGCTTTGAACCAACAGTGGTAATACCTACTGCAACACCACGCTATGCCAAGTCTTACTAGTCAGCTTACCTTTCATGCCATAATAGGAGAATCTCTCGCAGAACTCGTTCACTACAATGAAGGCGATACTCAAAGGATAGTTGGTTCCACATAGTTTCTGAAAGACAGAAGAGAATTATTAGACAATAGGAAGAAAATGAGGAACAGATAGATTTTAGCTCTACATGACAAAAACAAAAGGCCCAAGAGCATTTGCGATCATGACTCACTAATTAACGTAACAGGCGCACGCTGATCCAGCAAGAATGCATGCATACATCACACACTGCTTTTTTATCTGTACGTAGCATAGATTCTATTTCAGCAATGTACTGCAGGAGTTAGACTACAGTTTTGTACAGAGAGGCAGCTATTGTACATTTAAAAAAGGTGCTTAACCCCAATTGCTTCAGTAAAATTCCAGTATGTCATCTTAAAATGGAAAAGTTATGCATGTAGCTGTAGATAAGAGCAATGGCTACATGCCTGTAACGAGATGGCGATAATATTAGAAGGCAAATCATTAAAATAAACCACTGAAGAACATTTACGACAATCAGAAATGGCAGGTCTTTGTGCATGCTGTGAATAGCAATGTTTTTTCCAATCCTTGTGCACCATAATAATGCCCTTGTTTAAAAAGAGAATGCTAGTGTCCCCAGCAGTTGATGATCAATTTCCTGTGGCTGCAATATCAGTCATTTTTTTCTAAAGTGCAGCCTGAGAAAAGTACTGTCCAAACCACAAAGCTTTGCAAGATGCCTGATGTATCATTGAGTATGTACGCACTCTATCTGAATTAAGTCTTAAAAATATGCGTTTTCATAAGTAGGAGAAATTCAAACTCTTACTGGAGAGTGCTTAGATGATCCTCCTTCAACGACCTCCAACGATTTACCTGCCAGACAAATATTACATCTTTTAATTATAATTAAAAAAATTAATTTGAGGTTGTTCAAGAGAGGAGTAAGTATTTTTTTCCACCAAGAGCCTCAATTAGTGCGTAACATTGTGTTTTCACAGTGTGCAAATCAAACACTCAGAAGTTCATTTCCATTTTAAAAGGTACGCTCAAACTGTAAATTCATAAATTAGCCAAAATTCACATACATTGACGAGCACAAAATATTGCAATTAAAAGTTCCATTAATACTACACATGTAGATTGTCCCATGAGAAATTTGACTATGGCTTTCTTTAAAAAAAAAAAAAAAAATCAAAAATGTATCATAATATAAAAATAGGACCAAGGGTCCTGTAGCTCACCGGTAAGCAATCTTATAGTGATAATACAAGTTAAGAAAATTTCATGTGAAGTTTGACCTTCGAATCATTAAAGGTCAATGTCAAGGTCACTAAATAAAAGTTCACATACATTTATAAGACCCCCTGTAATACCCAATCCTAAGCTTTGAAGCAGTTTTGGTGATACAAGTCATGGAAAATTCAATATGTCAATTATGAACTTTAAAGGTCACAGCTGAGTGAAGTTGAGTTCAGCAAATATATGACTTTATATTCATACATGACTTTCTTAATGTCTCTATACAAACCTTGGCTCCATCTGTGACCATTTTGGTGATACAAGTCATTGTAATTTCACTGTCGAGTTTGACCCCCAAAGGTCACTAACAGTCTAGTTGAATGTCACCAAATGAAAGTTCATGTGACTTCCAACCAGAGAAAAAAAATACCCGGGGGCGACGGGCGATTCGCCCGCTAAACCCTAGAAATCGCCACCATGAACCCAAGATACGGGGGCGAAAATTTTTTTAATTTGCGGAAAAAAATCGCCCCCGCTAAAAATCAGACTGTGGTCTGTGCAGTTTGCGCAACTGGGCCTAAGTCTCAGACAGGCCGCCTGGACTCTGCTGCATCGGTTACCATAGTAACCTGTCTGTGGGCCGAAGCGCAGCTTCTCAGCTTTTAATATTGTTAATATTTTCCTTGACCTCGAGTTTGACCTTTCAAAGTCATCTGAGGTCAACTTTAACATAGCCAAAATATAAGTCATATTTGGCTTCCTATAAGTTGATAATACAAACTTAATCTCGATCTGCAACAATTTGGCCTCCACAGGCCATCTTGCATATTTATAAAGTACAGCGCCCCCAATAGACCCACTTCCGTCGATTCAATCGAAATGGCGCTCGCACTGTACATTGACGGTACCAAGGTAAGCTGATTGCCTGATTTAGAAAAAAAATTATCGCGCAGTTTTTGAAAAATAATTTTTTTAAATTTCTCAGTCCTATCTTGAACATTGGGGCCAAACTTTCAAGGGCCCATAAAACGGACAAAAATTATTCAATCAAAAATCCAAAAAAAAAAAAAAAAAACACCTTGAGATATGGTCTAGTAGTATGTTATGGCAAATTAATATGAAAATTCATCAAGCCAAAAAAAAGATAAAAAATGTTCCAGATGACGGATGCCACACCACAACAATAGCTTATTGGCCCATAGGGCTGGTAAGCTAATAATAATGCAGTTCATTTTTTTTTTCTATCGTTCACCTTATTTACTAACATTTCAGGAAATAATTTTAATTGCCTGTACTCATTTGCTGAGCACTAGGAATGTAGACGGATGGAAAGGAGATGAATGGTCATGATGGGCTGGGAGAAGAACGCTGGCCGGTAGCTGCAGTTTATGCTCGTTTTTCCTGCTCACCGGACTCAGTTATGTTGTTTCAAGTAAAATTTTGAATTCTACTGTCACAACCCTCGTGAGAATATCTTTCGTGTCTCAACCCATCCAGCAGCTTTTAGATACACAGTCTCCTCTAACTGCTTTGCCTCCCGTGTGTTTCCCCACCGGCTGTAATGTGTTTCTCCTTCCAGTCATGTATGTGTTGGCGTACATACACCAATCAGCCATAATATTATGACCACTGACAGGTGAAGTGAATAACATTCATTATCTTGTTACAGTGGCACCTGTCAGTGGGTGGGATAAATTAGGCAGCAAGTGAATATTTTGTCCTCAAAGTTGATGTGCTAGAAGCAGAAAAAAATGGGCAAGCGTAAGGATGTTGGTGACTTTGACGAGGGCCAAATTGTGATGGTTAGATGACTGAGTCAGAGAATCCTAAAACTGCGGCTTTGTGAGGTTTGCTGAGTCTGCAGAGGTTAGTGCCGACCAAAAGTGCTCTAAGGAAGGAAAACTGGCGAACCAGCGACAGGGTCATGAGCGACCAAGACTCAGTGATGCATGTGGGGAATGGAGGCTAACCTGTGCGGTCCGATCCAACAGAAAAGCTACTGTTGCTTAAATCGCTGAAAAATGTAATGCTGGTTCTGAAAGGTGTCTGAGCACACAGTACATCACAGCTTCCTGTATATGGGGCTCTGTAGCTGCAGACCGGTCAGGGAGCCCATGCTGACCCATTTACCACCTAACGCACCTACAGTGGGCACATGAGCATCAGAACTGGACCACAGAGAAATGGAGGAAGGAGGCCTGGTCTGATGAATCACGTTTTCTTTCACATCCTGTGGATGGCCGGATGCATGAGCATCGCTTACCTGTGAAAGATGTGGCACCAGGGTGCACTATGGGAAGAAGGCCAGCCAGCAGAGATAAGGTAAGATACACTTTACTGAACTCCGTGGGGTAATATGTCCTCTGCATTTGACCCATCCTATAGTTAGGAGCAGTGCGCAGCCACAGAGCAGCGCCCGGGGACCAACTCCAGTTCTAAAGCCAGTTCTCTGGTCAGGGGTACTGGTAGGAGTGTTCCTGTAATGCATGTTTTGAAAACTCCAAATATATCCAGAGCTAAAATTGGAGGCAGAGCATTCTCTTACAAAGCGCCAATTTTATGGAACAATCTCCCGAGACAAATTCGGGCTTCAGACACACTCTCTGTCTTCAAGAGTAGGCTGAAAACTTACCTTTTTAGTCAAGTCTATGATTAGTTCATGATTAGTTATGTATAAATATTTATTTGGTTCTGGTGGAACTGACTACAACCTAGTTTCATGGTAGGTTCACATGATATTGGAAGCCAGAGTTCAGTAAATCCATGTGGAACCGGTGGTACTGAGCATGCATTAACGGTGCCAGTGGGGCTTGCTACAGCCTTAGTCACCGGGGAGGTCCATATGGTACTGGTGTTTAGAAAATGAAAAGTGATCTTACAGCCGGTGTAAGTGTGGGCCTCTGTGCATGCAGGTAGTGGATGGAGGGGTGTTGACTGTTTCCTGACCAATCTGCTCCTAAATTCTCACTTGGCACATGACATAGGACTGTATTTTTATTAATATGCAGTAGTTTTATCCAGTGCTTCACCCCACTTTTTTCTGTGTCTCTTTCTGAGGATCTTTCCATCCACTACCCTGAGTCCTGGACCGTCCGAGCCCTGTCCCTCACCATGAGCGCTGGCTGCTGCTGTCCTGCTGTCCTGATCCGGTCCTGATCCAGTTCTGCACCAGCCTCTACATGCCACTCCCTGGAGCTACAGACGCCACTGTTTAGATGGACTTTAATTGATCTCTATTACCATTTTATTCTATTATTACTTTATTTTGTTATTAATTAGCTCGCCAGGGGAGGATGGGCTTCCCCACTATAGCCGGGTTCCTCCTGAGATTTCTTCCCACTGAGGAGTTTTTTCTCACCACTGTTTCAGGATTTTTCTCCCTACTGGGAGTTTTTTTTTGCCTCATTTGCTATAGTGGGGATTAAGCTGGGCACTGCCCTTTCATTTATTTATCTATTTTCTCACTGTAAAGCATCTTTGTGAAAGTCTATCTGGGCTGAATTCAAAATGTTTTTCTGAGGGGGGGAAACCGGAGTACCCGGAGGAAACCCTCGTGAACACGGGGAGAACATGCAAACTCCACACAGAAAGGCTCCAGGCCGGATTCGAACCCAAGACATTCTTGCTGTGAGACAGCAGTGCTCATATTACTGCAGACCAAATGCACCTCTTTATGAAAATGGTATTCCATAATGGCAGCGGCCTCTTTCGGCAGGATAATGTGCCCTGCCACACTGCAGAAATAGTTCAGGAATGGTTTGAGGAACAATAATGAGTTCAAGGAGTTGACTTGACATCCAAATTCCCCAGATCTCAATGCAGTCAAGCATCAGAGGGATGAGCTGGACAAACAAGTCCCAACCATGGAAGCCCCACTTTCTCAGCTCATAGGATCTGCTGCTCAGGTCTCGGAGCCAGAAACCACAGCACAGGGAGTGGGGACCCGCAGAATATTAGGCAGATAGTTATAATGTTATGGCAAATCGGTGGATTTTCCTTACTTTCAGTGTGCAAGTTGCTGGATTGTCACTTGCTATGTACCCTTTAGTGACCAGTCAGTATTTACAAGTAAAAGTTTATCGTCTTTGGAAATTGTTTGTAATCTTTTATGATAAGAATGGAAGTCCTCTTCCTAGTTCTATTAATCGGAATAAGCTCCCAAGCCTTACTCTCAGTCTCCAGAATCAAGACCACAGTCCTATCAACCATCACTCAGTCTGTTCCTCTGCCCAGTTTATCAGGAACGCCTCCCAAGCCTTCTGCGGTCATCAGTATTGGGACTACGTCCCTGCTAAACTCCACAGTCCTGCCATCTGACAGTTCTGCTCTGGCGAAGTATGCACTCCATCTGCCAGCTGTCCCAGATCAGTCTTCTGCCGATGCTGGTCGGTGCTGGTCGGCCCCGGTCGGCTGGTCGGCGCTGGTATTTTTTTTAACAACCCAATTTCAACCAATTTTGCTGCTTCCCTGCGTCACAGACAATAGCTTCAAATTGCAATTACTTTTTGGAAAAAATAGTGTGAAAAATAGGCCAACTTTGTTAATTAGCCTGGGCACATTAAATTTGCATAAACACAGATATTTTGTGCAATCATTTATTTCAACTGAACATTTTACAAATTGAGATTTCAAAAGTGAAATATAAATCTTAAATATAAATATAAGAAATCCATCTCTGAATATAAAGCAAGACATTTTGATATTATATAGGACAAGACTTAAAACAAATTTCTCTGTGCTACTAGTTAAAACTTGCCTGCTCTCCCAATATCATCTAAACTGGTCACACTTTAACATGAGCGCCAACTTTCATCACCACACACTTCTCAAAACATTATTTACATAATTTAAACATCTAAGCTACCACACTATATTATATTCACATAAATTGCTATCATTTTTTTGTTAAGTGAAAACAAGAAGAGCAAAAAAAAAAAAAAATGTTACACCAACCTATCATGAATATGGCCAATTCAAAGGGAATGTAAATACTAGAATGGTATCAAATACTGCAGTATAAGGATTAGCAAAAGTAGACCCTGATATGCTATTTGACAGTATGTAGCCCATTAATATATGCAGATAACATTAATGTTCTTTTAGTTAATATATTACAAAGCCTACACTATGCAGATTTTACTATAGCTTGTTATTACAACAACACAGAAATACAAATGTTATAAAATTCAAAGGAGCAATATGACCTCTGAAGGATGTATGGATGAATATATACTAATCAGTATCAATGTGCCATGTACTATTAAAAGACCTTGTCTACATCATAATCATTCTCCACGTGTTCATATGACATTGTAAGCATTTTCACAAATATTTAACAACCAAAATTTAGCTGTCAGAAATGTTAGCCCCTTCAAACTCATCCCAACTATCAAATATTTGTCCTACTTTTATCTGTGTCATATTGACAAGACATTGACGCCAAAAAATAATCTATTAATGCTATTTGAAAATAAATATAGCATAGAAAAATTATTTCCTGTACGTTTAGCTTTCCAATATGGCGCGATTTAAACCATGTGACTTCAGTCTTAAAATGGAGCGCTCTGATTGGTCAATTGTCAGCTGTGTAAATAATGCACCTGCCAGGGCTATTTGCATAGCGGCTGTGCGAATAAAATAACTTGACCCACTACTGGCGCAGCGGCTGTGCGAATAGCCACTCCAATACTGCATTTCTATCAATAAACCCAACAACTGGATTTTACTCTGACTACACATTAGGTTCCTGGTCTGGATCACATCATCTACCCATTTGAGCAGGCGGTTTCATGCAAACAAGCTATGAAGGAGGTTTGTGCAGGTAAATTAGTTTCAGACAACAGTATAGAGCTCAGGCAGAAAGATTTTAGAGGTCAGATGGGTTGTTCGGGAGAATGGCGTCATTCATCCTCTATCCTCAAATAAATCAGCAGGATTATTACGGCACAGCCTGATCTGGTTCACTGCGGTTCCTGCTGATAAGCCCAGACATAACTTTGCATTTGGGCCTGTAAAAATGGTCACCTGTCTTTCCATTCACAGTGAATTAATAAAATCATACAATATTTTCCACTGTGCTCAAAACAAAATGCAGGTCAGTGCACAGGGGACAGAATTATTGGGACAGTTACACATTTCAGTGGAAGAAAACAAACATGACAGGAGCTGCAGATAAGACAACACTTCGGAGAATGGAGATTTGCAGTCCTGGTTTCCACTTGTTGAACACATTAACCAAGTAAAACTAACCGTACCATTGTACTCCATTACCTGAGCTGCACCCTATATTTTCTGCAAGCCATTCTGGATTACACAGAATAAAATAACACCTGCAGCTTGTATAACCACGTGGTGGAGCATCTTTCAGTCCAAGTAACATCACCCTTTGAGACTGAAACTGCCTGGGATAAAGACAATCCTGCTCTGACCTGCCTTAAATTCACCCAATCATGTGACTGATTACACATACACTGCTGTCCCCAACATGACAGCATGGCTGTATTCTGTGATAATTCTCTGTCCTATTCACTGACCACCAGACAAAATGTCATCATCTCTATTTCAACCTAGCATGAATCCATATATTACGTGTTCTCCTAAAGACAGAAACCAAGCAAAATTAAGACCTCAGTGGGCCTTTATACTGCACAAACTTTGTGACAAGCTTATTGCTTTTGTACACGGCAAAAATTTATTTCATTGCATTCCTTATCACAAATATTAAAAACTTCTTATGCAAAGTTTACAAGAGTAACCAAAGCATAGGGGCCAGGTCACGCGGTAACTGAGTTACAAAGTTGGTGTATTTTGTATCATAGCTCCAAAACTAAGTAAGATAGAGTTACAATTTAAATGGCTTTGTGTAGGTCTCCCCTAGTAATTCAAACAGCAAAATAGCAAATTTTGTTCAGTTGATTTATTTTGGGTGAAAACTGCAAAAAAAAAAAAAAAAAAAACTGGTTGGTAACGGGACCGACCAGTTTTTGCCGTTTTCCTTTTAGATATCTCAAACTGGAGTTACAACTAGTCGTAATTCAGTGGCAGCTATCCATAATTCACATTGCGGATGTCTGCAATTGAAATGTAGATATCTGTAATGAGAAACCCCATTCACGTGAATGGCAAAAGCTACGTCATTTATCCTAGGAAGAATGACTCTGTGGATATCTGAAATGATAATTGCGGATAGGAAGAATGTCATTGTAGATATCTGAAATGCTCTTTTTGATTAGGAAGAATTGAATTGCGGATATCTGCAACACATATCCAGTCTAGCTATTAAATGTTGAAACGGCTTGCCATAGCTGACAAACGCAAACACACTGAAAGTCACAGCACATTATCAATCCCGCGCAAGTACGCTGGGTGATCAACTTAACTCCACATCCAAGTGCACTATGGCGACGCTGCGCTCTCTAGAGATGTAGGTAATAGTAGCCAACATTCCAAGTAGTCAGAGAAATATGGCCATGTATACTTTCTTCCATTTATGAGTTAGGCAGGCAGGAAATATTAGCAAATAGGACATGTGTCCGACGCATGGTCCTTAAAACGTAAACCTACCCTTTTTCAGTCCCATCCTTAAGTGCGCCTGTTTGTTTTCTCAAGCAAGTCTCGTGCACTTGAATTGGATTCTGACAGCCTTCCAAGTCCAGCCTTTCCCCGTCTGTCACCACTCCACTGAATACTCCACTTTATGAACTTGTTTTATCCCCGCTAGTTAATGTTACACCAAAAATCACGACGTCGAGCCGATTAACAAATGAGCGCGTCCACTTTGACTGTTATAGGCACGAAATCGCAGGGATCTACCAAAATAGCTGCACAGGCAAGTTTTCGTGAAACTGTGTCACACTCCGTGCTTCCACAGCATATTGACGGACTGCTCAGCTGCACCATCATTCACACGCGTTGCCTTAGGCGAGTTTACTGAGACCCCAAACGACTTAGAGGTTGTTCCGTATCCAATTTCCCCGGCAATATTTTAGAGAGTGTCGCCACATCATCACTTTTGAGATGAAATTAATTCAGGACGTGCATTGAGGGAAACAATGAGATTTTTGAACAATTTAATGAACAAAGACTACTTCTGGAACAACGTCACGCAAATTGCAGGAGCCTATTGTTTTGACATCCATTATATGCAGGAGCTGATACTTCCGGCACATTCTACAAAAGGGCAGTCCCCGATTAAAGAGTGTAATAGTCCAGCCGATAGCTGGGAATATTTTGGCCATACCAAAAAAAGTTAAATTCTCATTGTTCAAAAGGTCCGCCTTATTTAATTGTTTAGCCAATCAGAACGCTACGAATGGTCACGCAGTAGGGAATGCGAGTGATCGCGCACAGCGAGCAGGCGGAGAGCAGCAGCGGAAAAGTTTGTGGAGACTGCCGGTGTTCTGTCAAATTTTGCTACCTATCAAAATATGCTACCTCGCGGTTCTGCGCAAACCTAAAATCTCGGGCAGTTTCTTCGCTCATATCCTAAGTATCTTCAAAAATCATAAAAATAGTTTTTTTTTTTCAGTGCGCCTTTCGACCTGTAAGCGTAAATATATTTGGATGTACACGCTGGGTTTTCCTAAAAATGCAGAAATTAGATGATTATGGCGTATATGGGCATATATCTTCAAATAAACTTATCCAACTCATTATAACATCTGTTTATGTTATAGTAAGCTAACAATTTCGAGTATTTCGAGTTTCTGGAAGTTATACGTGTGCGTGCTTGATTCATGTTGCAAGTTACA
The DNA here is from genome assembly GCA_029692085.1 of Gymnothorax javanicus. Taxonomy (NCBI): domain Eukaryota; kingdom Metazoa; phylum Chordata; class Actinopteri; order Anguilliformes; family Muraenidae; genus Gymnothorax; species Gymnothorax javanicus. Next base: position 68,462,989 of record CM056204.1, read on the forward strand.
CAAGGGAGTGCATCAGCAATTTCTATCGCGGGTCGTGTGTAATTCGCATGTAGCGCATATTTAATTAATCTCCGGTGAGATATCTTTGTGCTTGAGAAACCCACTGTGATGTGTTTACTGCAACAAGTCACTGCCTTTTTTTGTACTTATACCTTGCACACGTTATTGCCCATATTATGGTGGCAATTGTAATTGTAAGATGTATGCTGTGGGTATGACAAATGTGAGAGCGTGTGCTCGCCTGTGGCCATCACGTGTGCATATAACTGTGTAATTACCAGCACGCATAGCTTTGCTTATTATACATATGTATCTTTCATTTGCCCTTTTGTGTGAATAGTGAGATAGTGGCAATGCAACTGTGGTTATGTGGGTATTGATTATCGTTCCTTTGTATTGCATTGCAGAACCACACAACCAAGTGTAAAATTCTTAACTTCATTAAAGATTCTGGAACTGTCAGTGCTCTGGTCCATCTGAGTGGAGTGACATCATTATCCAGTTCTGACCGACTGACTGCAGCGCTTCACACTACTCCTGAACCGAAATCTTGCCGTCCTTTTAAAATCTCCATTTCACCTATAATGTTAGAAAGTATAACCGAAACCCAAAACCCCATGGAATTGAGCACTGCCACTAGAGTAGAGTATGGTTTATTCTTAAAGAGCAGGATAGCATGTTGTGCGGCGAAAAATATTGTCAGACTTAAGTGTTTACTGAACATTATTATCATGAGTAGAAGAAGCCATTCACAACAATGAGCTTGAAAGGCAAAAAATTGTAACATTGTATAATTTGAATAAACTTCAAATTTAGCATCACACGGTTTTTTTTCTCCTCTTTTGTCGCACGTAATTGCTTCAAATCTGGAGGATCCCAGGTAAAACTTTTTTTTGAAGTTATTAAGAAATGAATTAGAGGAATGGAAGGTGGACTCACTGGTGGTCCTTACAGTTCACAGGTTAAAATTTTTGCATCCCTTTAAAGTTGGTAAAATTGAACATTCTAGCCTTAGAGGAGGTCACTTCATTTAGAAAGACACAAATAATTATGGACTTATCTATGGAGCTAAATTCCTGCCAAAGCCTGACAAACTAACAAAAAAAGTTTCACAAATGCCCGATGATTCACTAACAAACACAGTGTGGTTCGCAAATAAAAAACATACCGTTCCTATCAAACAAATTCACAATATTTCCAATAAACAATTCTTCAGACAAAAAAAAAATTCCTAAAAAGAAAATATCACGTGATGATAAATGACTTCACATGATCACTATCCTTAAATTAAAGCCGTTTTTGCATGATGAATCTTATTTTCAAAATAAATGGCAACATTTCACAAATTCAGCTAGGGTATGCAAACTTTTGAGCACAACCGTATGTGTGTGTTAGTCATCAGGATTACTCAAAAAACTATTCACTGGTTTACAATGCTAGTAATGCTAGCATGTTTTTATTAAACAGGTCCCACAGATCACCAATTCTGTCCCATTACTTACGTAGAAAAGCATCAGGTGAGTAAAACTGTAGTGATTTTATTTGTGTCAGTCTCATCTGAGCAGATCATCTGAGATGAAGTGGGTCTTTTCCCTGGCTGTTTTTCAGGGATGTAGTTTTAATGTTGCTGAGTTGTTAGTTGGACACTTGAGTTAAGAAGTAATGTGAACGAGTGAGGGGCTTAATTACATATGTTCTTCTCCTCATCTCAACGGAGTTTAACAGTGGGTTATACGCAGTTGACTTAGGTTCTCAAAAATGTGTGAACTACCATTGTGATTGGCTCTTAATTTCCATTCTGGGTTTCCTCTACAGATTCAAGATTGAAGCTCAGGATCCACATTCGCGCTGCCATCGATTGCATGTTTGATACCAACACTCTTTAACAGCCTTCTTTTAAATTAAAGTAGCTTTTGCTCTTCTGTGGGCTTGTTTATGTTTATAATGTTAGTAAAATGGCTGCAGCAGTCCCTGAGATATCCGGAGTTGGCTAGTACAGCAGCAGGTTCCTGGGTTTCCAAGATGAATTTTCACACTGCCTCTTCAGCTGCAAGACTCTCTAGTTTCAAGATCTTTCCGTTAAACACTGAAGCAATCTTTTCTATCCTTTGTCTGTAAAACGAATCACCAATCCATTTTTCTCAACTACATGCATACAGCTCTCTTTTTAAAATGGAAGTTTCATGTCCAAATCTCATTTTTATGATGTCATACTAATCATCTTGACAAAAGATTGACAAGAGATGTTTCCAAGCGATACACTGGAATTCAGGTTTGTGAGATCATATATGTGACAGAAGATGCAAGTTCTCGCAGAAAAAAATTAAGGATGATGGTGTCGTGGAAAATTATTATTGCTCATGTGTTTTCTGTGTGAACTGTTCAAGATCACAGTGGGTTGTTTTGTGTTCTGCTTGAGACAGTGTATTCTGTTTAATGGAGAAGCATTAGCGTACAGAATGTGTCTTCTTATCAGTGGAAGATACTGAGAGGTAGATATCAAGCGTCACAATGAGGGTGTGTGCGCGTGTGTATGTGGTGCTTGTTTACAAAGAGTGAAAGTAAACGTCTGGGACACACACTGCAGAATGAAGGCACAGAGCATATTGTGGCTGAAATAAAGAGACCTGACATCAGCTTTTAGACAGATAATGAGGAACTGGACAATGAGAAGATGACAAACAACCTTGGAAAGTGCTTCGGGGAGAGAGTCTTTCTGATTTCTTAGTGAGTTGGGTGACGCTCTCCATTCTTTATTATATAGCTGCAATAATTAATAAAGTCTTAAAAGATATCTATTATGTTTTCATGCTCTGTTAGAGTGTCCTAATTTTTCCCCAACAATTGTCAATACTGACTATGTTTTATCAACCAAGAATCAAGAACAGAGATGGTCAACTGATGTGAATTTTCTCCTCTAGCTGTTTTTGCGGAAGCCCAAAGTTTCTGAAAGTGCCCAGTTTTAAATCCTCAGATCCAAGATGTCACAAGCAAGTACAATGAAGCTAATTTGCTTATTTCCACTGTATCAGTTGCCAAAAGTTATATCCTTTTTTATTCCAGAAAGTTACTTAAAGTGTTTCCATGATTAACTAGCAGCAGTGCCAGCATAAGCTAGTTGAATGAGAAACTTGCAATTTTAGAATTTAAACAGAGTTCCACAGAGATGTGAGCACTCGGGAGGTAGGCTGCATGGAACTGCACAGGGTGTGTTAATTCCAGTCACAAACACAGGGGTAGCGCTTGGTGAATCTTTGCTGACAGAGGAGGAAAGAGTGAGTAAAGAAGAGAGAAAAAATGGATGGTCTCATTTGATCACAACCTGATTCGGGGCAGTGCCAGTGTTGATGGTCTTTTCAGAAGGACCCAAGCACAGATCTCGGGAAAAACACACTGGCACTTTATGAAACCACAGGGGTCCACAAACAGCAACAAACAGAGGCAAGCCACACACACACAAAATAAGCTGATGCACTTAGAGGAGGGGAGACTTGACAATACTGCAACCAGGAGGCAAAACACGAGACTGAAATTGAACAGCACGAGGAGCCACACCGGAGGGACAGGAGTGTGTGCCGAGGCAGGGAACTGAAGACAATGATATAACAGCCAGGATCAATCAAGCATAAGAGAGAGAGACACAGACTGCTGGATGTGGAGGAAAAACAATTGGCAAGAGAGGGGGAACATGGAACAACATGGAAATGGAGAGAAAGGAAACCTAAATAACATAATCAGAAGAGGAAAATAATTTCACCCACTCAAATAAATATGCAATACTGAGAAAACTAAGGGTTAAAGTGCAAAGGCAGCTGATGGGTGGAATACGGGGCAGGTGAGCTGGCAGATGGAGCAGTGAGAGGGGTGCGGTAACAAACAGGAAATAAGGAGCAGTGGTCACAGAGGGGGGAGGGTGAGACGAGAGGAATCGGCAAAGCTGCCAACTCTGGCGCTTTGAGCGTGAGACGCGATTGGCCCTCTTCACGTGTTCACACCACACCTCCTGCTTGTCACTCAAAAATAAATAAATTAATAACTCTTAACTTAGGCTACTTTTAGGGGTTCATGGACTAATGAGGACTATGGTACAGTTTGAAATAATACAACGTTTCAATTTGATTCAGTTTTGAGATAATATTCCGTAGCCTGAACGTTAGATTAACTGTGAAGGGGAACTGAAGATATAACATGAAATTTTAAGAAAGGCTTGAAGAGTGGATTGAATGAACCTGCGCATATTGGTATAGTGATTCTTGCCAAATTTGTTGCGAGTGACAGTCGGCAGTAACAGCCCTACAGGGCATTAATTCTTAGGGTATGATTGAAACATAACGTCGGTTTATAAGTAACGTTAATTACTTGCTGTGAGTGACAGCAGTTTGGTGTCAGTTTAGGTAACTCAGTGTTAAATTTGTTTTTTGCGCAGTCACTCTTGATTACATAGAAACTGAATGAAACTTAAAAAATGTTGTAATACATTTTTAGAACCCCCCAAGTTATCAAGACAGAACAGGGCATTAATTCATCAGACATGACTTAACAGAACGTTATTTTATGAGTAAGCTTCATAATATAATCTATAATGTAACTTTTGCAGGGGCCATAGGTTTATCTCGCGCCACACACTGCCACAAAAGTATATAGTGCGCAAGCGGAGCCAGACCTGAAAATTTAATGGGCACAGAACATCCCTTTAAAAGAATAATTAGTCCTGACTTGTTCTCAGTCATTTTCTAAATTAACAGTACATTCACTCAGAAAACACTCCACACTATCAGGCGTCGCTAGTTCTCCCCATTAAAGTAAGCTAACAATCATTCATTTAGTGCATTTAAATCAGCGTTATTCAAAACTGCATAAAGGCGTTTCAAATGGTCTTTTATTTCATTTCAACGATTTAAAAGATAGTGAAGCAAAGGTTAGACTGCCTGATGTGCTGAAAAGGTAGCGATGAAGTTCCAGAAGAGTTTGTCTTTCATGAAGCATGGGTCTATTTGTAAGTAAATTATTTTTCTGTACTGAATTTAGCCCATTATTTTGTCGCTGTTAGATCGCATGGGGAGGGTACCTGCATCTTCAATTGCCAATAGATTATTACTATAATTGGAAAACATGTTAATAAAGGAAAATGATAGAGAACTAGCCAGGACTATAGAGGGATGTTCTGTGCCCATCCAATATCCGGTTTTGGCGATGCTGCTGTGCACAAGCAGCAAATGTTCAGAGGCGTTTGCGCTCCATGCACAGTTCATCACAGTTTTTCCAAAAGGCAGGGGTTCTGGGCCCCTGCAGGACAGTCCTCAGGAGAGAGAATATTTTAACTTGTTTGTGAAAAGTGTTGTTGTTTAAGAAATCTGCTAAAGTAGCATTTTTAATGCTGTTTCATCAACCCCATATATTTAAGTACTTTCCTTCTGTGTTTTTAGCATGTAACAAGTCAGTCAACAAAACATTCATTTTGTGATTGTAATAAAATGTAAAATACACAGCTGGGATTGGAAATAGATATTTGTAAGGTCATTTCATCCATCCAAAATTACTTATACTTTGTTGCACCTGTTAAGGCCCCTTCACTATCTGTTTTTAAATCTTCTCTAAAAACCCACCTCTTTTCCGTGGCCCTCGACACCTTTTGAGATGTTGATGTTATTTGATTTACTGATTTTATTGTTTTTAATGTATTGCTGCTACTTTTACTCGTGTTTTATGTCTTTAAATTTGTTTTATTTGTATTTGTATTTATTTGTGTTTATACACTACAGGGCAAAAGTTTTAGGACACCCCAATTTTTCCAGTTTTTTTAATAGAAAATTATGAAGTTTAATGTCTCCTTGTACTCTGGAATGAAAGCATAGACATGATAGAACAAATTAACAATCGAAGTTAAAAAAGAAATCATGGAATCAATTTATAAACCAAAATGTATTACTAAACTTTTGACTCAAAGTAGCCACCTTTGGCAGATATAACAGCTGAACACACTGGTGGCATTCTTTCTACAATGGAAATCAAATATTCCTTAGAAAGTTCTTCCCCACGCTGTTGCAGAAGTTCCCATAAATGTGTGGCACTTGTAGGTTGCTTTACTTCCACTCTTCTGTCCAGTTCATCCCAAACCATCTCGATGGGGTTTAAGTCTGGAGACTGTGCTGCTACTCCATGTTTTCAAGCTTACCATCTTGTTCTGTTTCCTAAGGTAGTTCTGGCAGAGCTTGGACTTATGTTTTGGGTCATTATCTTGCTGTAGGATGAACCTTGACCAACTAGGCGCATACCAGAGGGTACTGGATGGCGCTGCAGAATTCCTTTCACGTGTATTCGCATCTTTGCATTGACTTTGAATGTAATCTGTCGTGCGAAAAATTTGTTCCGCGTCCGATGTGAAAGCAATTTTATTCTTCGAACAACAAATGCCTTCCAGGAGACTAATCTAAGCCATAAGACAACAGGGCAGGCGTTGGGAGACTGCTGGTATGGCTCGTCTTTCATGGCCTATACTTTATTGTGACCTCTTGTGTCAGTTTGCCTCTGACATAATTGCATACCTCACTTCTGTTGTTTGGTCACAATGGTCGTAATGTCCAGTTATGAAATTGTATGTTGAATGGCATCTCATCCTGCTTAAGCTGTGTTGATTTTGTTTGGCTCAGAACTTCAACCTGTCAGATCACATTGTTTAGTCAATTACTTCATGCTGCTGGAATCAAAACTGTTTCACACAGTGGAGAAAACAAGATCCTTTCATGGAATGCTTTGCTCAGCATTGGAGAAAAATAATAATGGTTTGTCAGTTTCCAGAATTATAGCAATGTGAGAGATGAAAGATGACAAAATGACAGACAGACATACAAAACCCAATTCCAATGAAGTTGGGATGTTGTGTAAAACGTGCATAAAAACAGAATACAATGATTTGAAAATCTCATAAACGCATATTTTGTTCACAATAGAACATAGACAACATATCAGATGTTGAAAGTGAGACATTTTACCATTTCATGAAAAATATTAGCTCATTTTGAATTTGATGGCAGCAACACACCTCAAAAAAGTTGGAACAGGGCCGTGTTTACCATTGTGCAGCATCCTCTCTTCTTTTAACAACAGTCTGTAAACATCTGAGAAGTACAGAGGCCAATGGCTAGAGTTTTGGGAGAGCAATGTTGTCCCACTCTTGTCTGATGAAGGATTCTAGCTGCTCCACAGTCCTGGGTCTTCTTTGCCGGACTTGTCGTTTTATCATGCGCCAAATGTTTTCTATTGGTGACAGATCTGGACTGCAGGCAGGCCAGTTCAACACCCGGACTCTTCTACAGCAAAGCCATGCTATTGTGATGGATGCAGTATGTGGTTTAGCATTGTCTTGCTGCAATATGCAAGGCCTTCCCTGAAAGAGACATTGTCTGGATGGGAGCGTATGTTGTTATAAAACCTCTATATTCTTTAAAGCATTGATAGTGCCTTTCCAGATGTGTAAGCTGCCCACACCATAGGCACTAAAGGAGAAGTTCATCCAAAAATGAAAATTCACTCATCATCTTGTAATGGGCTGTGATAGGACGCCAGGTGCCACGACCAGTGAGAGAAAGAACCAAGAGCAGCCCAAATCAGAGACAAACACAAAAGAGGTACACACCTCTGGTAAAAGCTTGCGCTTCCAAGGACGAATAAAAGTCCGCAATACGGAAGCAGTGCGAGAGAGAATAAACAACAAGAGAGAAGAGAGAAAATTTCTAAAAGAAGCAATTCCTAACAATAAATGGAATATCACAAATCACTAGGAAAGCTGACTAGAGATTATCTCCGGCCGAAGTGCTAGAAACAAACAGACACTCTAGCGATAGGCGTGGCGAACCCCCGGCCATATATATAGAGTCCAGAAAACTCTGCCCCAGCTTAATCAGCCAGCTGGGCCAGGAATTCGATGGTAAGAAATCCGATATCGTCCCGGACGGTAGAACAAAGAAAGGTCCAACAAACAAACGCACCCCTAAACCATGACACATCTACTCACCCAAGGCTAAATGAAGGGACCATGAATTTCTTTCTTCCTCAAAACACTTTTGGAGTTACAAAGAAAAACAGCATTGAAGACAAATCCAAATCAATCGAAGTCATTGGAGACCACTTTTTCAAGTGTAAAAAACAACATTTAAAAACCACAAAATGCCACCATACTGCTCGTGCAGTGTAATCCCTATTTTTGCGGAAAAGGTTGACCTGGCTAAGTTGGCCGACCATAAAAATGCGCTGTTCAGTCTGTGAATACCATAGATATATATTCCTAGATGCCGCATTCAGGCTTTGCGGATACGTCAATGAGCCACCATCTTGTGTCGGGGGACTCTCTGCTCACAGTAGTGGCGCGTCTATAGGTGACCAGCAGGAAAGATTACAGACAGACCTGATGCCAGACTTTTGTGCAGCATATGGATGTACAAATGAACGGAACAATAAAACAAAAGAACTAGGAATAACATTTCACAGGTGAGGAGTCATTTTTACAACATTATATTGTTATTAAAGTTTTGAATGTTAAGTGACTGCTCTGATCATGGTTCGTACACTATAACGTTAGCTAACGTAAGTTACCGCCCCCAACGGGAAGCAGCATCGTATTCAGCCTCTGCAAAATCAGAAATCAGAATCACAAGATAGCGGCTCATTGACAGTTCCGCAAAGCCTGAATGCGACATGTAGGTATATATATCTATGTGTGAATACTAACATTCAAAACTGCAGCGCATTTCTCCAATTGGAGATGTTTAGGGCTGTTGCAGCATTATTTGTCCTTGTTGGCCACCGTAGCTAGAGGTCTTGAATTTTAAAATTTTTCTGTGAAAATGAACAGGGCTCCTAGCTGAGTGGCTACATTGGACATTAAGGCTAAAAATATTGTGATAAGACGCCTTTACGAGTCAAAATTGAATGTCGGGGCTTAAGGACACTTGGATTACGCCGCACGAGCAGTATGGTGGAATTTTGTGGTTTTTAAATGTTGTTTTTTACACTTGAAAAAGTGGTCTCTAATGACTTCAATTGATTTGGATTTGTCTTCAATGCTGTTTTTCTTTGTAACTCCAAAAGTGTTTTGAGGAAGAAAGAAATTCATGGTCCCTTCATTTAGCCTTGGGTGAGTAGATGATGAGTGAATTTTCATTTTTGGGCGAACTTTTCCTATAATGCACCCCATACCATCAGAGATGCAGGCTTTTCAACTGTGTGCTGATAACTATTGGGATGGTCCCTCTCCTCTTCAGTCCGCACGGTGTCCGTGGTTTCCAAAAAGATTGTCAAATTTTGATTCATCTGACCACAGAACAGTTTTCCATTTTGCCTCAGTCCATATTAAATGAGCATTGGCCCAGAGAAGATGGCGGCGTTTCTGAATCATGTTCACGTATTGCTTCTTCTTTGCATGATACAGCTTTAACTTGCATTTGTAGATTGCATGACGCACTGTGTTCACAGACAATCATTTCTGGAAGTGCTCCTGAGCCGATGCAGTGAATTCCAGTGCAGAATCATGCCTGTTTTTAATGCAGTGCTGCCTGAGGGCCCGAAGACCACAAGCATCCAATATTGACCTTTGGCCTTTTCCCTTGCGCACAGAGATTTCTCCAGATTCTCTGAATCTTTTGATGATATTATGTACTGCAGATGGTGGAATATTCAAATTCTTCGCAATTCTTCATCGAGGAAAATTTTTCTGAAATTGTTCCCCAATTTTAAGATGCAGTTTTTTGCGGATTGGTGGACCTCTGTACATCTTTACTTCTGAGAGACTGCCTTTCCAAAATGCTCTTTTTACGCCCAGTCATGTTACTGACCCGTTGCCAATTAACCTAATTAGTTGCAAAATGCCACTCGTTATTTTTTATTAGTACCACTTACTTTTCCAGCCTTTTGTTGCCCCTGTCCAAACTTTTTTGAGATGATGTGTTGCTGCCATCAATGTAAAAACGAGCTAATATGTTTCATGAAATGGTAAAATGTCTCACTTTCAACTTCTGATATGTTGTCTATGTCCTTTTGTGAATAAAATGTGGGTTTATGAGATTTGCAAATCATTGCATTCTGTTTTTATTCACGTTTTACACAACGTCCCAACTTCATTGGAATTGGGAGTTGTACAACATGCACCAATAAAATGTGAGCTGGGTGGGAGTGTACTTGTGGCACTGCTGTAAAACTTCAAACTTTTATGTCCCTCTCCTGGGCAGCACCAGCCATCAGACTGTGTGTGGAGAAATGGTTTTATTTGTTTACGGCACATATACCTGCTCAGTTTACTGCATTCAAATAGCACCTTTTGTGTCCTGAAAGCAAAAAAGGAACCATATAATACTTTAATGGATTATCATCAAAACTACTTCGTCATCCAACTCAAGCTATTAAAAACAGTACAAATAGTTCCAAGTTTCACAATGTCGAGTTAAATGCTTTACGAATCTAACAAAATTTATTGTAGCAAGATGGCCTGACCATGTATCCATTGCAATGCTTTTAATATCATAATACACTGAACAAAAATATAAACGCCCCGTGTCAAATATTGATGCCACATGGAGTTAACAACTCTAAGTGAGCATATGCTGACTTTTACTTGTACAATAGGGATATTTCTCTTGATTTGTGTACCATTTTTTAATCCATCTCTCTGTCAGTGAGCATTGCTCAGTGATGCAGTGATTTCACTCAGTACATGGGTGTGGCATTTCCAGATGGTGATCAGACAGAATGAGCAGTACCCAGACACTCCTTATACTGGGGACAATAAAAGGCCACCCCAAAATGTCAAATTTTGTCAGAAGTCATCATACCGCAGATGTCTCAGGTCATGCGGGAACGTACCATTGGCATGCTGAATGCAGGGATGTCCACCAGAGCGGTCGCTGTGCAGCTGAATGTTAACTATCGGATGATAGGCCATTTGAGAGTTTGTTTCCGACGGACAGGCAGTACTGCAAATCGACCTCATCCACGTCGGCCACGTGTGACCACACCAGCACAAGATCGCTACATCCGGCTCGTCCACCTGCGGGATCGGCTCAGATCAGCGACACGCACAGCGGATGAGACCGTTGGTCTGCACAACAGACGCATCACACCACAGACAGTCCGTAACCACCTGCGAGAAGCCAACTTGCACTCTCGGTGTCCTCACTGTGGTCTGGATCTCACCGCTGTCCGGCATCGGAACCGACTCGCATGGGCAAACGCACATGCTCGATGGCCCTTGGCACGCTGGAGAAGAGTGCTATTCGCAGACGAATCTTGGTTCCAGTTTTTTGTTGATAAAAACTCAAAAATTTGACATGGGGCATTTGTATTTTTGTTCAGTGTATATCCCTTTCTTTGGTTTTTGATAATTATTTATGGTGATTAATTACTGCCAAAGAAAAAATAATGCATAAGTTTCTATCTCATTATCCTCCTTAAAATATTTAAAGTCAATGACAACTTTCACACAAAACCAACATTAACTAAATTAATTACCCATAATGAGTCCAGATAAAATGACTCAGATTTAAAATTTAAAAATTTTGCATACAAATACAAATTTTAAAATTGTACAATACTTCAAATAACGAGAATGCCGCCCTCTTTCCATCCCTCAGAAATGTTTAGCTAATGAGAGGCTGAAGAACGCTTTGAAAGTTAATTGACTGACCATAGCTTAACCAATATCTGTATAGGCTTAACTCATTTTGAAATAAATTGACACACTTTGAGCTGTTTTTCAGCTTAAATTGGTTAATGCACAAGCTCATGTTCCCCCTCCCCTTTTGGTTTAGTTATTTAGCAACAGGAGATTTGTTTATTTTTCTTTTTTCTCGCATTGTTACTTTCATTTCTACAAAGTATGGAGAGTGAAACGTGAATGGTCTTTTGTATTAATTATAGTGAGCAAATATTTACATTAGCGTGGGTATTACTGTTTCTAGCTAAGATGAAGATCTCGCTTAAAGCAACAAAGAGACTTTGGATTAAATTTAAGCAGAATTGTTTTGCCAAAGAACACAACTTTGATTGCAAGACAGCCAAGGTAAGATATAATTTATGGTTATCATGTTTTAAGTGCAGTTTATTTATGCTCTTTTTCAGCTGCTAATTCAGTGCGTTTTGGTCGTAGAGCGATAAACCTTATATAGTTAGAATCCATAGAGTCTCTGCTTTTATCTATCACTTGTGCGGTAGAATAATGTCATGGATTAACTGGCACCTCATATGCAACACGTGCACTGTTCATTTTTTATTTTATTTAACCTTAAATATTTAACCAGATAAACATTTGAGGTAAAATTTCTTTGGCAATTGTGACCTGGCTAAGAAGGCAGTACACAGCAGGTTGCATATACAGACAAAAACCAGGGCAATAACAATAACGTGACACAAAACACTATTACAAAACAATGCAAAACAATCAGACTCCTAACCACGAACAATACAAGTGATGCGCATTTGATTAAAATATAAACCGTAGACCCCAACTGAAGACTCTTGTATATGATCTACTGAAATCTAATCATGAACAACAATTAAGACCCAGACTAAAATCTAAAATATACTACTCAAAATTTGATAGGGATCATAGGAATTTTTTTGTGAAATGACATGCAAATTTGGTAACTGCCACTGATGAACAATATATTGGATAAATGACATGCAGTCAGACACAAAACACATTTGCAAGTGCATTTAATGACAATGCAGCCTCACACTTTTGGCTTTCACGAACACTTCATGGTTTCACCTCTGACATGTAAAGTGAAAACAGACAGTGTTCGTTTGATGTTTCATTACCACAGTTAATGTCAATAACGGGTATGGCGCGCCTTAGCTTGAATGACGGCTTGACAACGTCGGGTCATGCTGTCAATCAGAACCGGATGCTTGCAATTGGAATGTTGTTCCATTCTTCAACAAGGGCATTTCCGAGCTCTTCTAGAGTTGTGGGTTGTGCCCTACGACCGGAAATGGTGACCTGCAGCATGTTCCACACATGCTCGATAGGGTTTAGGTCCGGCGAACGCACGGGCCAGTCCATGCGGACAATTGTCTCCTGCTCTAGGAATTGATTCACCACCCTAGCACGATGGGGACGGGCGTTCTCATCCATCAAGATGAAATCAGGGCCAACAGCACCAGCGTATGGTCTTACGTACACATTGAGGATCTCATCCCTGTACCGTACCCGTCATCGTCCCTCTCCCCATGACATGCAGGTCCATTCTGCCGTTCCTGCTTATTCCTCCCCAGACCATAATTGATCCGCCACCATAACGGTCGTGTTCGTTGATGTAGGCATCATTAAATCGCTCACGTTGTCTTCGCCACACCCGTTGCCTCCTGTCAGTAAAGTCCAAGCAATATCGGGACTCATCAGTAAAGAGAACTGGAGCCCAATCGTTGTGTGTCCATGTGACATGATCGTGAGCCCAATCCAAACGGTCACGCCTATGACGCACGGTCAGTGGGATTCAAACACATGGCCTTCTTGAATTGAGGCCGGCAGCATGAAGACGATTCCGTATCGTCTGAGTGGATACCCTGACCCCCGAGGCATTATGAAGGTCATTTCGTAGGGTGGTGGCTGTCCAGAAAAGATGACGTCATGCCTGAAGTGTGAGAAAATAGTCTTGTCGATCTCTGACGACCACCCCCATGACGGTGTGTGCTGCTGCGTTTGATACCACGCTCTGTTTACGCTTTGCTGACGTTAAGTGCATTAGCAACGTGACGTTGTGAGAAGCCAGAGTCAAGCATTCCGATGCATCTTCCCAATTGCTCTGAAGTCAATCGACGTCTAAGACGTTGAGGAGACATTGTTATTGCTAAATGTAATGCAAAAAATTTGGGAACTTCCAAATTTTCACCAACAAGCAACACACACGTCTGAGTTGAAATGGTGAAGTGTTAGTCAAAGCCAAAATGTGAGGCTGCACGCTCATTTAATGTCATGAAATGCACGTGCAAATGTGTTTTGTGTCTGACTGCATGTCATTTATCCAATATATTGTTCATCAGTGGCAGTTACCAAATTTGCATGTCATTTCACAAAAAAATTCCTATGATCCCTATCAAATTTTGAGTAGTATATATAATCAACCTAAGTAAAACACTTGGACCAAAAATCTACAATCTAAATCTTAAATCAATCAATTAAATTTAAGGTCTAAAATCTAAACAGTAATTAAAATGCATAGAGTAACTATAAAAATCATACAGAGGAGAAAAAGTGAAGCAAAAAGATTATTTGTTTAGCAGCGGCAGGAGCAGCTTATGGTAAAGACTTTTGAAATTTTCTGTTTAATACTCGATAAAAGAATAAGAGAATTTAACTTCAGCCGTGTTTGCAGGTGATTCCAAGACCACAGGCTAAAATAAGCCAGACTCTTTTTTCCAGCCTCTGTTTGTACAGGTGGCACCTTGAACTGAAGCCAACAGTTAGATCTGAGGTTATAGGAGTTATATATGGGCACAAACTTGGAGCAGATGTAAGAAGGTAATTTCCAAAGAATGGCCTAGTATGTTAAAATATACCAATGATGCATCCTGCGCAATGCAAGTGAGGACCAACCAACAAGTTTATATTAGGTACAATGATGAGTCCTGAACTGAGTTCAGGTGTTTTTGCTACAAGCTCATTTAGTTGCTTGGTGTTTGAACTGTGTTTCATTTTGATGAGGATAGCTGGTTATAGTAGATATACGTACATAGTTATTATAGTTAACAAAAGTCATCTTAGTGAAAGTTTTGTCCTGTTAAGTGGGTATATAATATTACTAAGTTGTTACATGGTTACAACAACTTGTATGGAGTTTATTGTGAGAAGCACAGCTGCCCTTGGTACGAGGGATGTTTGAGTTCAAGAGGTTAAAACATACCCCACATTCAAACGATAACATGCAGAGGGGGTGTAATAGAACAGCCATATGAGTAAATATTTGTTAGTTGGATAAAAGTAAGCAAAACCACGCAAAATCGATGCTTCTGGATAGGGGCTGAATGCCAATGTACGGATTTATGCCAGGCAGTATGAATGAACTGACATCACGTCCGGATATACTATCCGCTATCACAGGTATCCATATATCCATGACTGTAAAATCCATTACTCCTGCAGCTATTCGATTTAAATACCTGTCATGTATGCATATTTTTCAGAGCAAAAAAGGCAATATATAAGAAGAATCTTTGCATTTCTCTTTCTGAAGATGAATTATTAACTACCTCTGTTCCCCTTAAAATCACTCACAGTTCTGTTCAAGGTGTTAACAGTAGCCACGGAGGGTCAAGGAGTGCAACATGTGTGAACATCTGTAGAGAATTAAAAACTGCTGTATCAGGGCTGTGCTCTGAATGGAGGGAAAAACTGGTGGATTACAGAATGTTACAGAATTTTATGGATTCATTGAACTGAAAACGAGAGTGGAAACTTTGCTATGATAAAGGAATGTTGTGTGATCTGCTAAATAGTTTGAATTCTGCATTATACCTTTAAGGTCAAGGTTTTAGGATCACAAATATGCAATTTGATCGTTCTCAAGAGAACATCTGCATGCTGATGTAACAATAAATACTGATGAATGAAAGTAATGTTCTAGCTCAGGAACACTGATTTTGGGGGAAAAAGAGAGAAAAAAACAAAAACTAAACAGTCTAACTTTTCTGCTGGAGTCTTGAAAGGTCTGAAGTCTTCACCATAATAGGAGAATGGTTTGTATGTAAAATGCAGATGTTTTCCTTTTTCTCCTGTGGGGAAGCCAATCTATTAATTTTTTTTTTGAGGGGGGGGGGAATTTTTGCTTCATTAGACAGTTATATAGTGGAGAGAGACAGGAAAGTTGGGGAGAAGACATGCGGCAAATGACCCGAGCTGGATTCAAACCCAGGTCGCCGCAGGAAGGACACAGCCTTTATGGTGCACGCGCTTTGACCGATGAGTCACCGGGACACCCCCAGCCAATCTGGTTTTAGCAGGAGGTCGCGGATTGCTATATTTATCTCTCGCGCACTTTTACGCAGTGAATATCACTGAGTTCGCCTGGACCTATGAGGAGAGAATGATTCCATAAGTGATATAATAAAATCATTTGCAGCTCAGACTAATTTAATTTGTGCATTTAATTTTTCAAGGTTGAGGGAAGTACGATTCCAATGCCTTGTTGTAGTCAAGGTTCTCCATTGTATTCTTGCTGGTCGAGATCCTCAAGCAGGCTGCCAGATGCCCTGTTGCGCTGGTTTAGATTGATCTGAAGGTTCTATGGCGCCCTCATGTGATTCTGTTATCTGTGCGGGAGCCCATGTGTCACGCTCAGAAGTGAGAGCAACAAAACAACAATGGGGAGAAACGGAGTTAAGTTTCCACCAAATTTAGTTTATTTTTTAAGACAATGAAAAATGATGCAAGCCACCAATGCCAGGCAAAAGGGTAATAAGGTTGCGGACAAATAAAAGTTGCACTTCCGCGAGCTCCGCAGCCCAAAAGTCTAACCGGACAGCGCTAGAGAGACAAACACCGTGGCAGGTTTAAATGGCCTCAGGTGCACCTGCGCACCGGCGTGCCCGATATTGCTGATTGCCCCACGTGACCTCTAAGGAACACAAGAATTACAAGACAGCCCTAGGAGAATGCGAGTAACACCAGAGGGCCGTCACACATGGCACTAATTATACAGGGTGTATTCCAGCAGAGACAGGGTTCATGCGAGGTTGACTATCTTCAGATAACCTGAGAAGATTTTGCAATGTGACTACTCCTACTTACAAAAATAACTCATCTTTGGTGGCAGTCGCAACAGATGGAGAAAAGCCTCTCGATAAAGTGGAATGGAAATACCTGGTGGATGTGTTTAGGGCTCTTCAGGGTAAAGTGTTGAAATAACCATAATAATGTAAAAACCAAGAAATAAACATACTCAACATGATTTCAATCAGGAGAGACTCAAGTGAAACCAGGAAAAATTTATTATGCGTTGAGCATAAGTGGAATTAACATGCTTAAAATCAGACAAGACTTTGGCGCTTGGACTCTTCGGGAAGACTCGTAGAGCAGGAGCATGGCTCAGAGCAGCAGCAGGAAAATCCCCCGAAGAGTCCAGACACTGGTGGCGGTGGTGGCTGAAGGCTGACAAAGCTGGAGCGGCAGGACAGAAGGTCTGATGGAACAGGGTGGCGTTGGGGAGGAGGAGGGTCAGCGAACAGCAGCATGAACGAACCAGGGCAGAGAGAAATGACATTTTTTAAAAAGACAGCAACATAATGATTGGCTAGTGATGCGACTGTGGTGTGCCACGATTGGATAGAAGAGATCAGCTGCTACACCTGCTGACTGCTCAATTGACAGCCCCAGACACTGACTGCAGGGATTTATGAGTGAGCATGCGAGTGAATGAAAAGAAAATAAAGAGCTGAAATGCACGAGAGAGTCTTCCTGACTAAACCTTTGCTAAGCTTCATTTTAACCTCATAAAATGTAGTATTTTGATAAAAATTTACATGGTTGCCATGGAAACGGCACTGTAATGACAAGATCTGAAAATATTTTATGGCACTGCTATTTCAATAACCCATGGTCAGATTTTACTCAAATTAGTCTCATATAAAAGGTTAAAGATAGTTCTCTGAAATTACATAAGATTTTTTTTTTTGTTTGGAACATTTATGAATATTTAATTAGCTCTGTTATGTAACCATAACGAAAATCGCTGTCATCAACTTGCTTCATTTTCAAAATTAACCCCCTAGGGATGCACCTATCTAGAAAATCCTATGTCATTTCATAGATCTCCAACAGATACAACTTCAGTCCGAATTTCAAGTCACTCAGATGAATATTAATGATTTTATGAACGCCAAAAAAAAAAAAAAAAAAAGTCAAAATTGTGATTTTTGGTAATTTGCATTTAAAGTCACAAGTTACAATTGAGACAAAGGAAAAACATAGATTCTGGTGTTTACTGGCATCTCACTGCATTCCTTTATTAATTTTAAGTGATAATAAAAAATATTGAAATTTCTCAAAAAAAAATTGAAATTTTTACCCTGAAGACCCCTTAAATCTGATCCATTCTGCCTTCGAAGAGTCACACGATAGGGGTGCCCACCGTTACCTGACCTGTTTGCTCTCGCAGTTGAGCCTCTGGCAATCAAGATCATGGAATTCTAGACGCACATATAGGAATAGATTTCCATGTTATTTCGATGTATGCAGATGACATTTTGTTATAAATTTCTATGCCAGAGCGATCATTATCAGCTCTATTGGGATTCTTGGAAAAAATATGGAGTGGTTTCTGGTTTTAAAGTTAACTGGGGAAAAACTGAAGTGATTCCAATCTCTAATTTTGATAGAAGTTCACTGCAAGGTCAGTTTAAAGGAGCTGTATCAGGATTACTGGTCATGTTCACAACTTTGAACCAAATAAATCCGTTCAACTGCAAGTCAATCTAGATGGTATTTTTCTTCTTCTATGATTATTGGCGATGGCAACCAGCTTATATCCATCTTATGCCTTGACTAAAGCTTACAATAGCACTATAAAACTGCAAATTTCCATAGAAAGCTCCTTAATATACAAATATGTGAGAGCTGTACTGATGAACAAGTGCCTGACAATAACAACACTGAGGTATTAGTAAAAGTATGTGAATCGGTGATAAAATTATCTTACTTCAAGCAGAAGTTTCTGTGACTCCATGAAAGCAAGAGGCATAAGTTATCACTTTTTAATAATCAATGTCCATTACAGGTTTAGAATTCCTACATGCAAAGAATCTATATGAACATATATGCGCATATATGCAACTTATATGCCACATATATGCTGCATATATGCGCATATATGCCGCATTTAGGCCGCATATAGGCCAAATTCAGGTACATATATGTACATTTACAGGGCATATAGGTCTCCTATATTGCTTCTTTATTTCCACATATAGGCCCAATATGTACATACAAGGTATGTCTCCTATAGCTCATATACCCAGTGGCAGGTTCTGTTTGTCATACCTATTGTATAGCTCATATCTCACTTTTGCAACTGTCATACATGATGCCTAGCTCATATTTTTATTCTCAAGGTAATATCTGCATATTAGTCCAAAGTCCCTTACAGAAATAACAAGAATTTCACGCAATAACTTATTAATCGCACGTGAACACGTGAAATTGGCATCACATTTGATCCTAAATACATGTTGACATGTGGCAACGGCATGTTATGTGTAAACCAGTCATTATTCACTATGGTAAGTGAGAGGAGACAAAAAGCTATGATATCAACACAAATATCTAATACTATTTGTTACATTTTTTTCCTGAAACATTAACAATAACAAGGTCATCAAATCTTTCTTGACCATACTTATTTCCATTCTATGAAGATTGAATTGTGTATTGTGGAAGAGAAGGAAATGTATAAAAACAAAATGGTTTGATTATGTTTATTTCATCAATTAAGCATTTTTTTCAAGTTTAAGTCACTGCCAGATTCACCACATTAGATAAAATTGGATTCACATCATCACAGCTCATACACATCCACTGAAAGGTTATACACTACACTCTTACATCCACCAAATGGCAATGTTTTCTATCTTGTCTGTAATGCAGTTTCTAGATGATTATGGCTCCGAGGTCCTTAGTCTAAGTGTACAAAAGTAGCAAAATAAAACAAAAATAACAAAATAAAAGTACATATGCATTCAAGTAAACATGCCTTTCAAAAGTCATTTTCATCCCCACATCTATCTGAGCATTTCACTGTGGTTAATGAATTTGAAGACAAAGTCTATATTTCTGTTCACAGTTTTAATGAACAGACACTTGTCTTCTATCTGAGATGCTTGTGTAGCAACTAAAGGTCCCAGACTTTTTCCTACAGGGATGAAATAACAAGGATTCTTAAATTCCCACACGGAAAGAACCTATATTAACATATAGGTTTTAATATAGGGCCACATATAGGTTTCGCATATATGCGACATACATAAAATTGGCCGTTTTCATGTATTATAGGTACATATGTACGCAATATTGTGAGATAGGCAAATGTAATGAATACAAAAGTCAACTAATGTTTCACTCATGCATACCTTGTGGAAAAGAAACTAACAATGACAGAAAAAAGAAGGGAGGGGAACATTAACCAATTTTAAAAAAAAAAAAAAAAAAAGCAGAGGCTTTCTTTACACCAGTCATAAACTAACCCCAATGCGCTATTCTTACGAACTTCTGCATGCACATGTGCAATGTAGGAAATGCGGTCTTGGAAAAAAATAGCAACTCATTGTGACTTGCGTGAAAATAGCCCACCTATGGTGCATACTTTATCGTTAACGTCACCAGACCAGCTTGCCAGCTGACTTTAAGTTATGATTTCGCTTACTCTAGCTAGATAATGTTACTTATTAGCTGACAAACTTGGCCAGCTTGCCATCGAGCCAACTTGCATTCTAAAATTTCTTGCAATGACAAACTTTGTGCAGCTAATCAGTTCATCTACATGACACTAATCATGCGCGTGTGCATGCGGAAGTTCTTAAGAATAGCACATTGGAGTAAGATTTTGGACTAGTGTAAAAATGACCACTACCAAAAAAAAAAAAAAAAAAAACCTCAAAATGAAAAGGCTTTACATTCAAAACTAGTGAAGCCTATTCAGACATTGGTTAAGCGATGGTCAGTCGACGTCACTGTCACGTGGCTGTCAAAGCATTCTTCGGCCTCTCACTGGCTAAACCTTTTTGAAGGATAGAAGGATGGTGACCTTCAGTTTTCTTTTTTGGTCAGTCGCATTCTTATTTGAAGCGCTGTACAGTTTTACACAATTAAAAAATCGCAAAAAAAAATCGAGTAAGTATGAGTAATTCATCTACTTAACATTGGTTTCGTGCGGAACTTGTTGTTCACTTTAAATATTTTTAGGAGGATAATTATATGTTCTTTGGAACTAATTTATCACCATGAAGGATTAAAAAAACAAAGAAAGGGATTTGTTATGATGTTATTTGCCAAGGATATATTGTCAGGCCATCTCTCAACATTAAATTTTGTTGGATTTGTAAAGCATTTAACTTGACATTTCAAAACTTGCAACTATTTGCACTATTTTCAATAGCTAGTGTTGGATAATGAACTACTAAAGCATTATATGGTTCCTTTTATGCTTTCAGGACACAAAAGATGCTATTTGAATCCTGTAAGCTGAACATATGAATGTGCCGTAAGCAAATAAATAAATTTCTCAATTCACATTATCTCATGTCTAGTGCTGCCCAAGTCAGGAACATAAAAGTTTGAGGTTTTGCAGCAGTGCCACTGGTACACTGCTATCTATCACACATTTTATCTGAGCTGTCTGTCAGTCTGTCTGCCATCTTTGTCATATTTCATTGCTCACATTGTTATAATTCTGAAAGCTGAGAAACCATTATTTTTCTCTGACATTGAGTGAAGCATTCCATGGAGGGATCTTGTTTTCCACCGTGTGACACAGGTCTGATTCTGGCGGCATAATGTGGCAGAATTGTCATAAAAATGAGAAGGCACAAGTCATTCACAGTCCAGTATTGATCACTGAATGTTTTTTCGCCTTTTATGTGTCAAAATAAGTGCTGCCCTGCACAAAGGGGTAAAACTTGAGTAAACATTTTGCCTAGAGCAAAACTAGTAGCACAGAAAAGCAGGTGAACATATTCACATGAATTCTAATTTATGTGTCACTCAAACACAAAAAGCTTTTGCAAAATAAATAAATAAATAAATACTACATTAAGTAATTGACAATGTGATCTGACAAATTGAAGTTCTGAATTGAACAATATCAACACGGCTTCAGTAGGATTAGCTGCCATTGAACATAAAATTTAATCACTGGACATAATGACCATTGTGCCTGAACAACAGAAGTGAGGTCAGTTATTATGCTAAAGGAAAAATGACATAAAAGGTAACAATAAAATATTGACCATAAAAGACGAGCCAGACCAGCAATTTCCCTACACATACCCTGTTGTCTTATAGCTTAGATTAGTCTCCCGGAAGGCGTTTGTTGTTCAGAGAATAAGACGGCTTTCAGATTGTGTTACAGAGGCAGATGCACCCTGGTAATTTGCCAGAAGGCATTGAGGGTCAAAGCACAACATGCTCCCGTCAGTAATTTCACTGGGGCACTGAAAATAAGTTGTGGCAGCAGCTCGTCCTTTTCCACGCTGCACATCAAACCCACCATGACAACCAAAATAATTTGATATGAATGTACAGCTCAGATCACGGGTGCACTTGACAATGGTTAAAGAGAAAATCATATTTCTTCACACTAAATCCAAACGAGAAAATGTTAGTTAGCCTTCAGCCATCTGGTTATTTTGGGGAAATTACCTGCAAATTATTACAGAAGTCTTTAAATCTGTTTGTAGGTAGTTCAGGGGGCCTTTAATCAAAATTCATAGGTGGACAACCTTACATGGCTGGGCTCACCAGTGAAAGTCTGGGAGCTTAGAGTTCTATTAACCACTAATACAAACTTGCTTGTTCTGCATCTTTTGAGCCAAAGGTCTCTACGACCTTCAGCAGCTGAGATACAGAGAGGTGCCGTGTGGCGGCCTGTGGCGTGCCCAGCTGCATGAGGTTGTCCATCGCTGGATTTCGAGTACCAGCCCCCTGAACTGACTTCTGTTATAATTTGCAGGTTTTGGGCTAATTCTGCCCTTAAATAACTAGACTAAAGTGATATTATAAGCAGGCTTAAACAATTTGGAAAATAAATGTAACATTTTTGATGTTTTTATGCACATTTGAAGTGGATAATTTTGGGAAAAAAGGTGACCGTTTTCTTACACGGCCGCCTACCTTCCATTAATATGAAAATGTTTCTTTCTTGCTTCATGCAAAATGTTGTATAAAGAGAGTTTTCCATGGGTCCACTGCGTTTGTTTTACTTTCCAATCACCTGCGATGCAGAGGTCGCTCAGATAGTTTTCCCTTCATACGCTTCATACTGTGCTGTTGAGCTGCTCAAAGTTATCACTGGAAATCGTTTCACTGCGACTGCCTTACTTGCAATTTTATGGTATAAAACACAAGACACAGCAACAAAGAGGAAGCTGTGCTCTAATATTATTAGTCAAGTAAAAAAAGATGCTGCAAATGCAACAATTCAAAAGAAATAGATTTTCAAAAGGCCATATGAGCGGAAGAACTAAGGCAATATTGGCATGCGAGAGAATGTAGCACAGCCTGTGATGCAGGGGCATCACGACAGTGTAAAATAAAAATTTGAGGAGATTGACACCAGTAGACCTGATCAGGACTCTGGTGGTACCTGCTATCTTTCAAACGGTCCAGTTTCAGCTCCATGTGTCGCCCCATGCAAAATCCACATGCTAGCAATGATGAGAAAAGTACACCATCGCGGGTATCTGTATAACTTCACCTGTCTGCTTTAATGCAGTAAAATGTGGTCAATAACAACAAAGTCCTGAACCACAGGCATGTCAGTGTTGTATTATTTTTATGCTGGTCTGCCCTCCCTACTCAATACTGCTTACACCTGTATTGCCAAATTCTGTCACTAGAGGGCATTAGAGGTTCATCATATACTGCTCAACATGCTACACATGCTGCTCAACCATGTTAGCTGCTGCTGTCACCAGGCGACAAGGTTTCTCCCTCGCCTGCTGCTAACGCTGCTGTATCCCTCTCTTCTATCAGCTGGAGCTTGTCTGCATTATATTTACACTCAAAAAGCCATGAACATCTGACTCCAAACTGAAACGTAAAAGCTACTTCCACCTGCACACTCCATAGTATCATAGTGTGTTCCATCATTTTTTAGACTCGCCTGCTCCTTTTACTGGCAAGTAAAACAATGATCTTGATTTTTGCCCAAGGTGCGGCAGTTCTTCAAATATTTGGAATAGAAAATGCTGTTTCTCATGGCTTTTGGGACGAGCACCCGGGACAGATTCAGTATTGATGCGCTGCATGAGTTTTTCATAGCTCACCTTTGCTTATAACAATATGGACAGTAAGGAAGCTGTAACACTAGTGCTGACCTGCTACCTACAATAAATAATACCACAGAGCAAAATAAACCTTTCTGAACTTTGACTTGTAACAACATCAACATTTCTTTGCCACTGCCTCCAGACCATATGCACGCTGCTACTAGAGGCTGATCAGTGACCTGCCAGTACAGTGCCGGGCTGTCTGACGATCCACCTGAGTCTGTGGCCATTCCCACCGAAAGGGGGATGGTGAGGGTGTGCGGGCGGGACATCTTCACCAGACTGGACCACATCAAAGCCAGTATCACATCCACATCAGGCTCCATCCTCAAGATGGACTCCACAAAGAAGGTATTAGTTCTCATCACTTTTGCGCTTTTTCTTATTTTACAATTCAATAAAACCATCGCTCAAATTGACAGAATGTGCAAATGAGGTTTTTTTTCACGTTGTATTATTTATTCTCCCTGTAAATGTTGTTGGTTTGTTGAAAAAGAATGATATACTTGGAGTGAATGAAACACTATTCTTAATACATAAGAGAATACCAGACACTGACAATATTCACACATTTTTTATTACTTTGTTTATTTATAAATAAACACTAAATAGATATTACTTTCCCATATGTGGACTTAAGGCAATAAATGCAACCTTCTTGCGATTTCAGGTCACCAAGAAGTTCTCAGGCATTGACAGGGGATGGGCCTGGTCTGGACCTGATAGCAGCCGGCCTCGTCCACAGATACAGTGCAGCAGGTGTGACTCCTGTGTGGGGACTGTGGCTGCTGTGTGGAGGCTGAGGGGGAGATAAAGCTGAAGCCAGATTTAGTGGGTGGGCAGATATTGTTGTCAAGCCGGACATCTATCACTTTATGGGCTGGTTGGCAGCAGGGGTTGCCCTATCTACATGGCATCTGTCCTGCTGCATCCTTGAGTGGGACGCTGGAGATGCTGGAGATGTCGCCTTACTGCTTCGAGTAAAGAGAGAGCAGCGGAAAAGGGAGGGTGGTCCTGGTATCAGTGATGCTGCGATCGAGAACCAGCACATGAAGAAGAGTGAGCTGGCACTGTACCGCAGGAGGAGGACAAAGGGAGAGAAGGAGAGCATCTCCGTGATTGACCACCTTCTGCTGGAGCTGATGGACAAGGGCCAGGACTGTCCTTTTCCTGGAGTGCATCAAGCAAGCTCAGAAAAGGCACGTTAAATGCTTCCAGGATGAGCCACTCTACACTGTAACTGGATCCACAACCAACGAGGGCATCGTCCTCACCACTTACAGACATGCCAGGGGCTCAACATCACTTCAGTCTTTCCACTGCCTCCTGGCCAGGTTCATGTGTCAGCATGAATTAAAGTAGACATGTATTGATTCGAAACTTTATTTTAAAAAATTGTTGCATGTGGTATCATCCAAAAGAGCATCCAATACTCTCTCCAGCTTCCAAAATTTTCCACCCGGACATGAAAATGGAATAATCATGGATGCAAAAGGAACTTTTAGCAACCCCCAATATCATCCTTGAACAGCACTATGAATCAGGTCAAGAGCTGTGACGTCACTCATGGGATCAATTGTGACACATCGGCTATCGTATGTGTATTTTACATTGCAAGCAAGATGAAATCCACTAAAAATGTCATAATTTTTTCAACCCCTGCTTGACTTGGACATTAAAAATACATATCGATATTCTGAGCTTTTAGGAAGCCCAAATCCAGAAAATTGCGATGCAAAATAGCCGCCCACCAGTTCCATCGTCTGATTTCAGGATTCGAATGAAGTACTCTGGGAACAATCCAATGTACATAAAACTTCAGACATTTGTTGAAAATTATATGAGCTACTTAAGGTCTTTTTAGTTTCCATGAGGTAAAGTAAGGCAGACTTTTTTACGACCCAAAACTTCGTCAAGGAAAGTTTTATACTTCTGCTCGTTGCACATAAAAAATTAGAAAATGGCGATTACAACATATTTTATACATGCAATAACGTGTTTTTTTTTATTATTTGGCATCCCACTCGAATATGGAATGCCCATTTAGTGAACTGTGTACACAAGTGTGCTCGTGTGCGACGCATGCTGCCGTCTCGGGAGACCGAAGACAGTTTGCGGCTCTCTTCTTTTACACTCGTAGCTCGAAACTTTGCAAGCTTAGAACGAGGGCGCAGGATACCTGAACATGTCCAAGCCTAGAATTTTACTGACGAGAGCCCGGCTGCCCAACAGGAGGCAACTGAGCAACGAACAATGCTATAATCCCAAATCAGCAGTCCCTCCCAATTTATTTCCCTGCAGCGCAAAGCCAATTGTGCGCTGCTCTGAAAAGGTTACCGGCCACTGCTGACTCTAGCGCGACCCGGGCTCCAACCCAAATCGTGGAGCTCAGTGCTGCTCCGCAAAGCGACACCTTAACCGGGCGAGCTTACCCAGTAATTTACCAATACTTTTTGACAAGCATACTGTACATCTAACCTGCGAGAAAAATGAAACAAAACGAGACCAAGATATGAACAAATTACGACAGGCAGACGATGGTTGATGCTCTCGACTTCCTTACCGCTTGTCCCTGTTTCCCACGAATTACGCCATCAGAAAGGGGCCCTTTTTTCTTCAATCTTTTCGGGATGTGGGCGAGTTGACAGGGTGTTCAAAATGCCTATTTTATTCTCTTCCTATTTCAGTTAGTGTTCAGAGAGTGTTTTATTCATCATCTTCATGACATTAGCTGTCTGCGGGGGTATAATTTGCCCATTTTCGGATTTATCAATACATGTCTACTTTGAACAATGGGGTTGGAAGAAATAAAAGGGTTTCATTATTTTTTATTTTTACATCTTTATATTTCGACACTTTTGGCTTTGGAGGAACATGTAGTTTGCACATTCTATTATATTCCTTTTACGCTCATAGGTGAACTTTGAGAAATAGTAGATAATGAAGCCCTTGACCAAACATCCCTCTTTAAAGCGTTATAAAGCAGCAGTGGAAGCGGAGACAGCCTGGCGGATCCAATCTAAAGATGCATTTATACCAATCATGATATCATTAGAATCTATCCCGAAGACTGCGATGCCTCTGGAAGGGTTCATGGTCATTACAGTCGCAGAAAGCTGGGCTAAGGAATATCTTTAAATTTATCAGATGTTGAGAAACTGCATTACCTTTGTTAAATTCAGCCTTTACTTTTTCAAATTCATTTTTAACAATGCATGTCCTTTGTAGCGTGGTTAAATACACAGCTATTCAAATTGATTAGAATAGAGCTTCACTCATGCTTTCAAAGCCATTGCAGTGATCTTTGTTCTGTGCTGTACAACATATTCCTCTCCATTCAGGACAGAATTTGTTCTAAAATCCTTTTTGATTGAAGTTCTTACATCAAACATAGGATTTATACCAATTCAATAAAAAAAAAAAAAAAAAAAACTAAAGAGCTGGATTGTCTCAAAAATCTAACATTTGGTGCCTAATCCTTTCTGAAAGAATGTATTTGTGTAAATAAAAATCCATCTCTGGGAATTATAGAGCTGCTGAATTGCATAATTTCCAAGGCATCATTGCTTACATTCTGTTGTGTGGAAACCACATGCAAACTGTAATCTGGATCCTCTTCAGTGTCCGTCAACCTGATCCAAAGGCAAAGCACTTCTTAGCCAGCCATGACAGAAAGGGGCATGCTGTTGAACTTGAGTGACTGTACTGTGAACACATTCTCATCCCGACTCGTCATATAGTGACGCTACCTGACCAAGCGTCGATATACAATGCAAAAGGAGGCATTTGGCATCTTTATTTGAGGCTTAGGGCTAGGCATCCGGTTAAGAGTTAGGGGGAAGGGTTTGTTTTAACCTGGTGTCAAATAAGGACGCCAAAAGCCTCCTTTTGTGTTGTTTATCTACGCTTGGTCAGGTAGCGTCAATATATGATGTGTTGGGATGAGACTGGTCTCGTTCTGTAATTTTATGTTTCAAACGCATCAACAAATCTTCTCTATTCCCAAAGGTAAAAGTCAACAAGCATGGAGTGATCAAGTGTAAAGACTTGATGTGGGCATTTGCAAGCAACTATCATCATGTATCATTAACCCTTAGAGCGCTAAATGCAACTGTTGTTGCTCAATGATGTAAGAAATGAAAATCAAAGCTGTTGGAAACCTATCATGTGGCCACTTGGCAACAAATCACCACATGATAGGTTTTCAACAGCCCAAGATAATTAAATTTATATTTAAAAAAAAATTATTTCAGCGCTCCAAGGGTTGAGAAGGGTTCCGCACAAGTTGAATATTGTGTATATGTGTGCTAATCTGTGTTTCGCTTCCATCAAGAACTTGGAAGCGACTGGAGAAAGCCATTGTGTCGTACATTGTCTTTTGTTTTGACCCACCTTGAACCCCATAAACCCTAACTTTTCATTTCAGTGTTCCTGCAAGCAGGTTAAAAGTCAGAAAAGGCATTTTTATCATACTTTAGAATGCCACATGTATGTTCTTTATCTGCAGGTTGCAGCACTTCTCTGAAGCTACATCACACTTATATTAAGAGGAATATCCAAACCCAGGATGCTGTGTTTTAATGGCTACAGCATAACATCAGTTGGAAATGATCTAGATCTTGTACATAATGTTATACACATTTCCCTGTAATTCAGCTGAACATATTTCCATTTGTTGGAAACCTTGGGATCTTCATTAGAACTTTAAAATAGTCCTGAAGTTTTGAAATAGATTTGAAGCTCCCTGCGGTAGCTCTTTTACACAAGTTGCCACATGACGGGGACACTGTATTGAAGGAGACGCCGTCTTTCGGATGAGATGTTAAACCGAGGTCCTGACTCACTGTGGTCATTAAAGATCCTATGACACTCTTCGATAAGAGTAGGGGGTTCCCCGGTGTC
The DNA here is from genome assembly GCA_029692085.1 of Gymnothorax javanicus. Taxonomy (NCBI): domain Eukaryota; kingdom Metazoa; phylum Chordata; class Actinopteri; order Anguilliformes; family Muraenidae; genus Gymnothorax; species Gymnothorax javanicus. Next base: position 68,491,912 of record CM056204.1, read on the forward strand.
ATGGCTAAAGTTCCAAGCTGGCTCTTTCGACCTGCCACCTAATCATCCCCTGATCCAATTGACTGTGCAAATTGCCCTCTCCCTCCCCACCTCAACCCCCAGGGCTCCCTTGAAAAAGATTTCAATCTCAACAGGACTACCCTGGTTAGATAAGGGTTAAAACATGATGGGTTTTCAACAGCTTTGATTTTGATATCTTACATCATTGAGCAACAATAGCTGCATTTAGCATTGTAAGGATTAATAAATGTGATTCAAAAAGTAGAAAGAGTTGCATTCTTTTTCTTTTCCACGCATTCCTATGTCATCAAAAACACACTCTGGCCTGCATGCACACCTCCTGCTATTATGCCATGCTTACAGGACTAAGTGTAGCACTATGCAGAATTTACAGAGCTCGTGGGCAAAACGCACATTTCCACACTGAAGTCAACTGCTGCTAATGTCAGTCACCCTGCCATCGTCATAAAAAAGTGCATAGACTAGAAGTCCAAAAAATACTTTGCCTGTGTCATTTATGGGATTTTTCACTTTATGTATGTAGGGTTGAGGTATGTCCTTGCATGCAATAAATGCTTTTTATCACTATTTGTGATACATTTATTTGTAAAATGGCATAATGTTAATGCATGAGCAAATGCTGATTCCAGAGAATAAGATAAGAATTATTATTTCAATCACAGAAGAGCTCTGGCAAAGAAACACTCATTCAAGGTTACGGCGCATGGGAAAATGGGATTTGGGAAATGATCTTCAAAGTCACTTTTTCGCGTGCATTCGCCTCTTTGCATTGACTTTGAATGTAATCTTTCATGTGAAAAATTTGTTTCGTATCCAGTGTGAAAGCGGCTTTAAAAGTGGTTTTCAAAGACTCCCCGTCCGTGACCCAGAGATTTGCCCTGCCAATCGCGTCAATCCGTTTCATCTTCAGTTCCTTCTTCATGGGAAAAATAATGAGTCAGCATTCTTCTGCCCCCTGTTCCCCTTCTAGTGAGTACATGTGGGGAGTAATAATGGCTTTTCTCAAAAGTACACAGTTACCATTCTCCTCGTTTAGCTCCAGATCCCCACCCCATCCAGTCAGAAACGGTTATTCATGTGCTTTAAACTTCCATCTTGTAGACTCATCCCAGTCTTGATGGAGGGCAGTTCTGTCAGAAATCAGAAAGTTCTGTTTTCCTAAAGTTCTTGGCCAAGATTATTTTATAAGGACTTCACCTTTTCTACTGAAACATATAAAATATTGGATAGCATCCCCTGCTGGTGAGGTTTGCTCCCAGAGAAAGGAGCAGAATGTTATGGTTACTAAGGAGATAACTGCAGATTCTTTGAACAGTTACTGCTGGGCGATACACAGGAACCAGATGATCCTGAGATGCAGAGAAGTAACTGTACAATGGAGTTAAAATTAATCTAGCTACATTTTTTCTCCTTCAACCCTTAGAGCGCTGAAATATTTTTTTTTAAATATATTAATTTAATTATCTTGTGCAAAGTGCTTAATTTTTCTCATCCTATCCCTCCAAAAGTTAATCATTCACTACTGAGTTGACAAATGACCTTCAGAAAGACTCACAGGTACCTGCGAACCCTTCTGAATAGTCCAGCGGCTAAGCCCTAAAATATTTCAGTTCTTGAAGAAATTATGAAACTTGGCACACTGATAGAGGACCGTAGTATGATCATTTTTCGATTAGGACCCACCTCTGAAACGCCCCCTGAAGGCTGCCATCTTGGATTTCAATATGGCCGCCATTTCAGACCTTTTATCTGCTATAACTCCAAAACTAAGGTAGATAGGAACAAAATTCCAGTGTCTATCCCCCCATTTTGGGCAGCAAGGAATTCAATAAAATAACTTTCATCCATTTCTGAAGGCAGCCATATTGAATTTCAAGATGGCTACCACACAAACCTCTCGTTCTAAATATAACCAATGGTATAAGCGTAAACATTTAAAATCCAGATGTAAGGCTATAATTTACAGGTCAGGGAATCAACTTAGGTAATTTTCAAATTCTTGCCAATGTTGGCCATCTTTGTATCCCACCATCTTGGATTCTAAGATGGCCGCCACTGGGAATCAAAGCTCAAAAAATCTTCAAAAATCTCGATGAACGCGGAATTTAGTAACAAATGACTTAAAATTGGAAAAGCCTCCTAATGCCGAACTTAATGTCTGCCATATTGGATTCCAAGATGGCGCTGCCATATAGGATTCCAAGATGGCGGCTGCCATATTGGATTCCAAGATGGCGGAAGGCATGTAACCACACAACGATCCTCTAGTTCAACAGAGTCACATAAGCAGATTTCGTCATCTGTCCTGCAGATCATCACAGACTCAGTTCTGATAGCACTGTCCATCACAGGCACAAAGGGATGTGCACTGGAGATTAGCCTTGTAACATGCACAGTTTCCCTCGCAAGTTTGCCCCGGCATGGAATGACTAGGGCTTCCGAAGTTCTTTTCTGTGTTATGGCCCCAATTTGTTATGGCGTCAATTTGTTATGGCCCCAATTTGTTTTGGCATAGTGGACAGCAAGGGATGACAGACAAAATTTTAAAACTTTAACAGATTTAATTAAGCAAACACTTTGAACTAATCTACAATCTACTCTACTGACCAAGATTGAAATTAAAAAAAAAGAGATATTTACAGTCCCTTGGTAATTGAGATGGGGCTGCTATGTTGCGATTTCCTGGGACAGGAAAATGCTCCAACACAGGCAAAAATCCACAAAAAGCTTCACAGGTCTTGAAAACTGTGACAGGTCTGGTCAAATGTATCCTTCCACAATTTCTCCTTGCAATTTCTCCTACTACTTTTCACTCTCTCAATTTTTCTCCTTATATACTCTTTTTCCAGCCCCTCCCACCTTCCAGACTTTTCTCCAATTCTCTGGGACATTCCCCTCTGAGGCATGCCCAGGACATGCCCCAAAACCTAGCTCCAGACTGGGCTTAACAAAAAAAATTGTCAATACTGCCATCTAGTGGCTTTTTTTTTCCACATTACATCTGGCACAAGATGCAAATTTCCCAATTGACGGCAGGAGCTTCTGCAGCATCTGTAGTCTGTTCTGATGTTGAAGGAACAATCTTGAAGAACTTAGACATGGTCATTTCACAGGTTCGTGCACCTGAAATAAATGTGAGATAGTGAACTACGTGTGGAAGACCAATTTCTGTCAGGCTAAAACTCTCTTCATTCTACACTTTGCTGTGCATTACATGATGAATTGGTAATTTTAACATTGACGAGGCCGGGAGGTAATACCATTACATGACTCCATGTAATTGCAGACTTTCAAATATTCAATTGTAGAGTTTGTTACATGCAGTTTGTATGTAGAATTTAATCTTTAATGACAGACATGCAGTTTACTGGTTTGGGGTGGGTGAGGGTAGGGGCGAGGGTGGGGAGTCAAAGCCTTTTCCCTTCGTTTATTTGTACATGTGGTCCGTTCTGGCAAAAGGAGCAGGAAGTCACGTCTAAGAAAGGGTTTAAAATATACCACATTAGATTGTGTCACAATGGTCTGATAATAGACTTTGAGCGCAACAACAAACAAACCACGAGTAAGAATGACTCCATTTGCCTGATCTGACCACATATTCCACGCAGGTGGAATTAATGTTTCTTTTATAATTAACATGTAAGCCACATTTGTAAATATTGTTTCACCTGTTTGGAAAATAAAGATTATAAATAACAAAAAAATAAAAGGTTTACCATTTCATAACTTACCATCAGTTTATATTAATCACAATGGTCGTTTATTCATTTCTATCTCTACGGCATTTTCCAACATGAACTGCAAGAAAGTGAGATTGAGTGACCATCTACCATTACTAATGGTAATATTGGCGGCCATCTTGAAATCCAAGATGGCGGATCTCAGATGTGCTTTGAAAAGTTTAATTGAGTTTCAAACATACGTGTGGGGACGTTCTATTGATTCTAAATTATGCGTATATGTGCTATGCATTTAACGGTATTGCTTACTATTGGGTTTGGCGGCGGCCATCTTGGAATCCAATATGGCGGACTTCCAGGGTCCATTTTGATAGTTTCACTGGATTCCCTGACCCTGAAAACATAGGTCTAGACACCAAAATTACTGTTCCATCTGCCTTAGTTTAGATGTTATGAGTAAAAATATAACAAATTTGGCAGCCATATTGAAATTCAAGATGGCAGCCACCAGGGGCATTTCAGAGGTGGGTCCTAATCGAAAAATTATCCTCTTGTGGTCCTCTAATAGGGTGCCAAGTTTCATAATTTCTTCAAGAACTGAAATATTCTGCTGTTCTGCTGGCCTTAGCCGCTGGACTATAGATCGCATAGGGGGAGAGAAGTCGTGTCTTCACTTGCCAAATGGGTAGCGGGTGGTTTGAGGACCCGCTATACGCTTTCCCTAACGTGTGTGGTCAAGATAGCAATTGTAGGGAAAGCGCATAAACACGCCCACGGGCACAGCTCCAGGCGCAAATAAGGGAGTCGGCATAATGCATAGCAGGTAGTGTGGCCGCAAGATACCGTTTAGGGATAGTGGAAGCTGCTAAATGCGTAATTCACGGGTAGCGGGTAGTGGCAACGAGTAGGGCAGTGTGAAAGATAGAGGCCCAAGGGTTAACCATGCTGCCATCATGCTGGTCCCAGAATGAGCCCACTTCTGCCCTCAGGTGTAGCCTTTCCCTCTCACCCTGCCCCAAACCCTTCATGGGCCTGAGGTTCTCCGATTCTCAGAAGCGGAAGCAGAAAATTAGTGGCACGTCGCCAGGGAGACCCGCGAATGGTATCTGGCTCCATTTTGTTCGTGTGCTCAGGTGTGGTGTTTGTAATGCCATTAGTGTGGTCCTACTGCTGGGTCCCTTGGGGGAGGGCCAGGTGGGTACATTTGTTCCCAGCCATGAAGGGGAGATGCTGGGACAGTCGGAGGGAGGGATGATAAATGATGCTGACGGCACTGGGTCGGACAAACCTTGGTGGGACACTTTTGCGGGATCACCTCGTGTGTGTCTGAAGACAGAAATACCCTTCAGCGCCTCTGTAGAGCACGATACCGAGGCATCAGACTGGGTGTAATTGCTGAGGCAAGAGGTAATAAAGACAGCAGAAAGAGGCCACAAAACTCATTGTGAGAGGCTGCAAACTCAGCATATCACATAGTGATAATCATAATGAGAAAATATCCCCCCGAGCACTTATCTCCCCACCCACCCCCCTCTGTCTGTAAAGAAACAACCGCCCAGCCCAGCAGGTCATATTCTACAAACACAATGAGGACATTCATGATACATAATTCTCAGTGGTTTCTTATATCCCAAACCAATTTAATCTAATTGGTCCTCTTATCAGATGGAGAATTGAACAGGGTTTTCTGCAAACTCTGCCCTGGGGTTCTGCACAGGTCTTGCTGATGGTGACTGGAAAGAAAACAGTGAAATGTGCAGCGGCATCACTCTCAGGAGCTGCCGTACAATATTTACAGCTGCAATAACTTAACAATATGACCTCAGAGTGGAGTAGGAAGTCAGTGCATAATGAGCGCAAGAAATTAGATTTGCGGAGTACGGGTCATTGTGTTGGGGAATTTTACTGACAGCTTGTACTTAGAAAAATAATGGAAGCACAAATGAAACTTGCACATGTCTAGAATAAAATAAAATACCACGCAAAAATGTAGAAGACCACAGAATCACACAGCCTCCTAAAACACTACACTCAATTGGAAAGTAATGGCAAAACATGAAACGTTACTAATTAAAAGCTGCCACACTAGAATGGACCTGCTGTCTGGACTAAAACCTTCCAGGACACCTCTTGAAAGGTTGAGTGATATAAATGATGCATGAATTAGGGAGAGGCAAACTAAATTAGATCTGAAATGGGTCGTTATCTTAAACCCGAGTAATTTACAGTGCCAGATAATGTATGTTCCCCTTCCCAGTTTCTTTTATTTTTGCCTATTTGTCATTTTGATATGTTTCAGATCATCCAAGTAATTTTAATACAAGACAAAAACAAAGCAAATAAACACAAAATGCAGCTTTTAGATGATAATTTCATTTATTGGAGGTAAACAGTCAAAACCTCTATCACTCATGTGACAAAATAATCATCCCCTTAAACCTAATAACTGGTTCTGCCTCCTTTGGTGCCCACAGCCGCAATCACACATTTGCAATAAGAGGCAGCAAGTCTTTTATATCACTGTGGAAGATTTTTAGCCCACTCTTCTAGGCAGAAATCCTTTAATTCAGCCACAATTGAGGGTTTTCGGGCCAGAACTGGCTGTTTAAGGTGATGTCACAGCATCTCAATCGGATTCAAGTCAGGACTTTGACTGGGCCACTCCAAAACCTTCATTTATTTTCTTTTGAACTATTCTGAGGTGGACTTGCTTGTGAACTTCAGGTCATTTGCTGCTGCATAACCCAACTGCGTGAACTTTAGGTCATGAACTGATGGCTGGATATTCCACTGTAAGATTTTCCGGTAGAAAGCAGTTCTGTCATTTTTTGCAAGTTGCCCTTGTCCTAAAGCAGCAAAGCACCCCCAGACCATCACACTACCATGGCCATGTTTGACTGTTAGCTGTAGCCTAACCCAGCTAACTATGGACGAAGGGCAGGGACACACCTTGGACAGTTCACCAATCCATTGCACGGCGCACACACCATTGCAGGATACAACCGGAGTACGCAGAGGAAACCCACACAAATGGAGAGAACATCCAAACTCCACACAGACAGGCCCCAGGCTGGATTCGACCCCTAGTCTCTTACTGTGAGGCAACAGTATGACCTACTGTGTCACCGAATCGCCCCTATCCTAACATCTACACAGAAAATGAGAAATTATATTCCGCAGTGAAGATAAACGCTTTAAAGCGGTTTCTGCTCCAGCCTCCATTTTCACCGAAATACAGAGCAAGGCACATCCAGATGAAATTTTGAGGTGCAGTTACTGAGATGTCTAAGTGCACGAAATTTCCATTACCTGAGGACCTTGGCCTTTCCTGAAAAGAATAGGTAGTTTAGTCTGAAATTTTTACCCAGCGCTCAAGTTATTATTGCTGACATGGCCTATGCTGATGGGATCAGAATCACTGTGGTATTAATTTACAGTTACAGGAGGTCCTGAGATTATGCTAATCCTGTCAGAATAGGGTTTTGGAGTATTTTATCTGGATCTGTATGAAACAGGCAAATATTTAATACCACTATTCAAATAATAAAAATAGACTGATTCATGTCTCACTCATGGAAATTCATGTCTCATAAGGATCTACCTTGCTAACAACATGAGTATTGCATTGACAGTACACAGTGCCACTTTTTGCTATTTTAAATGGGCATATATGGGGTTTTAGTCAGGCATTTTATGTTGTAGAGATTTTGCCGTCTGGCTCCACACAGTAAACAGTAAATCCTTGAAATATGTTCTGGACTAATGGTGTATTTGTCGTAGTCCTGTGAAGGTCTCTCACCCCTAAATGGAACCTGTCCTGGTAATGATAATAGTTCTTTAATTGTTGTTTTGGTTGTGCTTTCGGACCATAAACCTGTCCAATGACTCTGATTAAAAGGGCTATTAAACCTGGAGAAAATTACCTGTGTCAGTGAGTTCCCAAGACTGAAGCTGAGGTCAGGTGACCCCCTTCCCTGCCCCCATATCCCACATCCACACCTTTTTCTATTAAAGTCACAGTGTCCTCAATGTCTTAGTAAGGATAAGCAAAGAACGGAGCACTGCTGACAAATTTGTACTGAGAGTCATTCAGAACATCAGTGGAAAAAGACCCAAGGAAGAGACCTTTTCCATCCCAAACGTAACATGTCATATGACTTCACAATGACTGAGTTTACAAGGTCTTTAGTATCCCGGTCTTGAGGCATATCCCGGCTTTGAGCGTATCCGGGATATGATGTTTACATGGAACACAGAGAAAACAGAGAAACAGAGAAACCCGGTTATTAATATCCCTGTATACATGATAAATGCCAGTAACCTGTTTTCTGATCACTGCATCCTATCGGCGCAGGCGTGTGTTACGTCTGGTGGGCAGCCGTCAGAGACCGGAATAAGGCGTACACATGCTCCAGTATCCCGGCTTCTATTGAAGTACTCCAGCTGGCATAACCCGGTTTCTGAATTCGGGATATGGTGTTTACATGCAGAAACACAAAAACGGGATACTTAAAAAACCCAATCAAAATCAGGATACTAAAGACCTTGTAAACGCAGCACCGACGCACTTATCACTTATACAAATGGGCTTTATGCTTAGTTCCCACTGTAGTGCGCTCCGTTACGAACGCCACGATTGGGCGTTCATAGCTGATCGTGGAACTTCTCTGAAGCAGCTTTCACACCGGACGCGAAACGAATTTTTCGCACAACAGATCCCTGCTGAAAAAGCCAGAGAAACCATTAGGCAACCATTAGGCATATTCTATTGGTTTCTAATGGTTCCTGGTGGTTTTGTAATGGTTTCTAATGGTTTCTAATGGCTACTTATGTTTTCCTAATTGTTTGGTTTGTTTTTCTAATGGGATTCTATTATCTCTTACACAAATCTACAGGACTTTAACCTGTCCCTACTAATGGTTCCTCCAGGAGTCTAATGGTTCCTACAAAAGTCTTAATGGTTCCTACAGGCATTTCTATACCAGTCTAATGGTCACTATACAGTGGTCTAGTGGTCACTACAGGGTGTAGTGGTCTCTAATGGTTCCTAATGAGATGGAGGAACACAGATGTTATAGCCTTCTTTGGCGATCACATCTGTGTGATTTCTAGTGGGTCCTTGCGAAGGCTATACACTATGTTTTTAGATTGCAGTGTTCAGTGATTTCATTTAATACATTCCAAGATCACCTTTGGCCTATTGCGATTAAATTTGTGATTAAATCATATTTGGCCTTTTGTGATTAAATCATTGTTCTTGACTCATCCATCCAAGAGGAGGGAAAAGAACACAACCTGATGGTTTGATGGTTCATGTTCTGAAAAAATTTAATTAAAATCACAAACTGCAATGAGTTGTCACACCCCATATGTCCTGTTCCCAATTCGGAGGGGAAAATATCCCAAAACATACACAATTACACATATGAATAGACATGTCTCTGGTACCCAGTATTAGGACTCTGCTATAATTTCTGTTGCAGCAGTAGGTTTCTCAGTATGTTTTTCTAATGGTTTCAGCTCCTAATGGAACCAGTAGCTTTCTAATGTAATGTGGAAAAAAAAAGCCACTAGATGGCAGTATTGACATTTTTTTTGTTAAGCCCAGTCTGGAGCTAGGTTTTGGGGCATGTCCTGGGCATGCCTCAGAGGGGAATGTCCCAGAGAATTGGAGAAAAGTCTGGAAGGGGGGAGGGGCTTGGAAAGAGTATATAAGGAGAAAAATTGAGAGAGTGAAAGGTAGTAGGAGAAATTGCAAGGAGAAATTGTGGAAGGATACATTTGACCAGACCTGTCACTCTTTTCAAGACCTGTGAAGCTTTTTGTGGATTTTTGCCTGTGTTGGAGCATTTTCCTGTCCCAGGACATCGCAACACAGCAGCCCATCTCAATTACCAAGGGACTGTAAATATCTCATTCTTTTTTTTTCAATCTTGGTCAGTAGAGTAGATTGTAGATTAGTTCAAAGTGTTGGTTTAATTAAATCTGTTGAAGTTTTAAAATTTTGTCTGTCATCCCTTGCTGTCCGCTACGCCATAACAAATTGGGGCCATAACAAATTGATGCCATAACACTAATGGTATGACATTCTAATGGAACCAGTAGCTTTCTAATGGTATTACATTCTAATGGAACCAGTAGCTTTCTAATGGTATTACATTCTAATGGGACCAGTAGGTCTCTAATGGTTTTATATCCTAATGGGACAAGTAGGCTCCTAATGGTTTTACATCCTAATGAGACCAGTAGGTCTCTAATGGTTTTACATCCTAATGGGACCAGTAGGTTCCTAATGGTTTCTTCTAATGGTTCCTAAAGGGGTTCCACTTCCCATTAGACCATTAGAAACCTAATGGTTCCCAATGGTTTTTTCTAATGGTATTCTACTGGATTTTTCAACAGGGATTACATTCAAAGTCAATGCAAAGACGCAAATACATGCGAAACGTTGACTTTGAACGTAATCTGTCGCGCGAAAAATTCGTTTCGCGTCCAGTGTGAAAGCGGCTTAACTTTGAAATATCTAAAATTCAATGGCTAAAGCATCGACCAATGTCATTCCTATTCATTTCAATGCTAATCAGCAGCATGTGCCTGCTTTTGAGGTCTAAAGCAACACTTTGTTCGGTAACTTTCCAAAGCAAAATGAAGATGCTAAAAGAGTTCCGAAGAAACCCAGATTGCAGTTGGAGTCTGAAACATTAAAAAATATTATTTGATACATGTTCATTGCACTACTAAAATTATTGATGTGCTACTGAATTATTCAGTTTAGTAGCATGTGCTACTTGGGGAAAAAAGCCAGCGTCAGACCCTGATACCGTCTGCCCAACAGCAGAAAAAACTGTTGCTGCACCTCAGAGCTCTGCGACAGGGCCAGATGAACACACGGCATGATAGTTGCTGATAACCACAGAGCATCAACTCTGACATAGAGTTGAATGAATCCATATCTGAACCAATCTCTCCAAAAACAATATGCTGGGAACTTCACAAAGCCACAGTATTCGTGTTATTGTATTTATGGCAGAACTGCCATTTCTATCAAAGGTTAATGCACAGAAATGCATAACAGGGTGGAAGGAACACAGAGCCTAGCACCCTGAGCAACAGAACAAAGTTAAATAGTACGCTGAATCACCTTTTACTCTTACAAATGCATCTTGACGAGTTTATTGTTAGACATAGACAAAGACGTCATCCAATCCTCAATTTCTATAACCAACAGTTATGTATGCTGGTTGTTCTAGAATGGTATGGACAACCCTTTCATGGGATTGAGTGAGTCTAATATTCCCTCACCTGTGACAATTTTTGTGGAACTGAGGCTGCGCAATGTATGACGAATATGAAAAAAACAGGAAATTAGGAAAAAGGGAGCATAGACTTTTAAGGGCACATCATGCATTCTGAGGATCAGTAATTGGACTCATTGTTAATTGGCTTAACTGGTAATGCCTTTAATATATTCATATACACCACGTGCAGCATCCTGGATGTTCGGCACACGGGTCATGGCCACCAGTTTCGGGTGGATTGGGAGGGGTTCGGCCCGGAGAAGCGTGCCAGGGCGCCGGCACATCACATCCGGGACCCCTCCCTGGTCCATGTCTTCCTGCGCCAGCATCTGGGGTTGGTCACAGGACCCCAGGTGATGCCCCTCGGGTGAGGGGGGTACTATTCAGTTTTGAATCTTTATTGTTTTCCCCACAATAATTAATTCTTTTTCTAGTTTTTCCTTTTGTTCTCCCTTATACGTTCTCATTACTCAATTATTGTCTCATTCATCACCTTCCCTTCTGTGTTCCTGCCCCCACCTGTTTCCCTTTGATAATTGTTGTGGCATTTATTTAAATTCCTGGTCTCCATTCTGTCCCTGCTGGACTGTTTCTCTTCAGTGAGGATATCGATAACCACTCTATTAGGGATTTTTTCCCTTTAGTGCCCTGTACCTTCAGATAGCCTTCCCAGTACTGACCTCAGACCTGTCCCAGACTACGGCTTGCTCCTCACACTCAGATCCTGTTCACCTCTCATCTGACTCAGACTGTTCCTGACAAGCTTTCTGCCAAACGCAAATGAGAGTTGTGTTTTCCTCTGTGCCACTTGTGGTTTTCGAGGCTATTAATTACGTCCATGAGGCTTCTCTGCGCTCGGGTCCTTTACTGCTGCATGGAACAGCGGTGCGTATAGTGAAGGTTTTTGTGTCGTTGACTCCATGTAACATGGTTTATTATCGCTTATGAATGTGTAAATATGAAAAGTGCACTGCACATTTATCAATTGGCAACTGTTACAGGACATTCTGATTATATCAGCAAAGAGGACCATGTATAATGAACAAAGCTATTTTAAGTCTGACCTTTGGAATTTTTCATCACCAACATTTTTAATCATCTTCTAATATCATTTTATTAAAATGAATGGGCAACGTTTTAATTGCATCTCAAAAAAATTAATGTCAGCATAATAAAGCAGTGAAACTCACAGGATGCCACCCACGTCCGTCCCAAGGCCATTTATTCTGTGCAACATGGATCCTCCCCAGTGACCCTTGGGGAATCTGTTTGGTTGGGCACTTTTCAATCTTCAAAAGTGAAGATTGAAAGCCTGGCTCGGTGATGATGCTCAGACTGAGTGACATTCATTTTCTAAGTAAAGTGGTGTTAAGTTATTGTAATTTATGACTGGTTATTCAAGAGTCCATTGGCAGCAAATAAAATGCTGTACAGTACTATATACTCGAGGGACATGAGTCCTTTGCGTAATACAAATAAAGCTAATTTTCACCTGCTGTGCATGAGCCTATTTAAGGCTTTAGAACTCGGTATTTATGTCGCAGAGACTGGGAAAAATTATTCCAGGGATGCAACACATTTAGAAATTCAATTACAGAATTATTTAGTAATTCAATTTCTGAATTTACGGACGCCAGCATCTATATTTGCGCTGTGGGGTTAACTAACCACATATAAATTGGGGCCTTCCTCTATTCTGGGGCTTTTTGGAACTCAGAAAACCAGCAAGCGCTTTTTCCAAACTGAGACCAGCGAGGAGTCCTGACATCTGTGCAGTGGATCTGGGAGTTGATATCTGACTTTTCAACTGGAAGATCTTACAGTCTTTTGTTTCTGAAACTTAGATTTTGGGACAATTTCAGGAGACACAAGCTATGATTTAGTGTTTTCTTTTGTTTTCCTCTTTTTTGATTGATCATGTCTGTTTGATTCTTGTTTAAGGTAGTAGACCCTCATCTGTAGACAGACATGTTGAATACTCTGTTGCTACTTTTATTAAATTTCCTACTTTTGAATCGGACGCTGAGTTGTGCTTTTCAATAAAGTTGAACCAACAGGTTGCTCTGCCTATCAGCAAATTTGGCCATTTAATAGTTAATATCTTTGATGGTAATTAATAAATTAAATAGAATAATTTATTTTATATGTTGGATAAGTGAAGGGTTTTAACAGCTGAAGCTGAAAGGAACGGGCATAGACTCCAAATGCAGTTCAGCATCGGCAGGGCGTTTTTAGGATTAACAAAGCTCATGGTCAAGACAGAAATGGATCAATAGCCAGGCAAACAGAGAAATGCAGAAGAGGCAGAATCGAAGTCAGGGGACAAGCTAAATATCCAGTAACCAGAGAATCAGTCCGCACAAAGACAGTAACAAAGAGGGCTGAAACTAAGGCAATGGAAGGGGAAGGAAAAAGGGAGTTGGATGGGATAAGGGAGAACACAGGAGAAGCTAAACAGATAGGTACAAAATGGGAATCAGGGAGAACGAAGTACTAATCAAACAAACCGCAATCTCACAACGCAATACAAACAATCAATTACAAGACTTACGGGAGAATCAAAAGAAACGAGCTTTCAACAATCGCAACGAGAAAAAAAGCGCAGAAACGAGACTGACCAAGACGAGCTGTGGTAGAAACGAGTCGACAAGAAACTACGGGAAAGTGGGTCTTTTAAACACAAACTAATTAAGTGGAATCCCAGCTAAACACAGGACAGCTGTAGAGAGAGGTGGAACTAGAAAAGCAAGGACGGTGATAGGAGAGAGAGGGGAAACGGGTGGAGTTCTAACTCTAATCTAACTAAACACCCGTGCCTCGCTAAACTACTCTCAGGTGCGGATAGTCAATGAGAACAGCGAGAGAAGGAAGTGGAAACACCCAACCGAAATTACAGGGAAGAGAGTGTGATGAAAAAGACAAGATGCCATGAGACAGAAACGGGAGGAAAACACTGAAGACCAGAGACAGAGCAATCATCCAGAAACAAACATGCTCTAAACGAATAAATATAATAAATATATAAATAATTAGCAATACTAAAAACTAACAAAAAACATACTAGGAATAAAACCAGAACTAACTAAAAACAAACATACAATCACTGATCTCTGACAGAAGCACTTGTATTCAGAGTGCTGGACGATAAGTGAGAACGCCTGCCTGCTGAAACTGCTGGATTCAGACATTGTGCATAATTCAATTAAACCTCACTTCCCTGACAACAACATCAACAACAACAAAAATAATAATAATAATAAATACAAAAAAAAACAATATGGTTCCTGCAGCTTTGCTGCTTGGACCTCTTATAATAATAATAACCACAAATCCCACATTTCAATGAAAGCCAAACTGGAATTACTGAGGTCAAGCGAGACTCACGAGGCCATTGGCTGCTCTGCATGAGGGGCCACAGCTGAGCTACCTGATGCACTTTATCAAGGTATGTCATCCCCACTGAGGCAGCGCTGAGCAAGAAAAATGTGTTTATAGCATAAAAGCTGACCATGAAGACTTGGTCCCAATCATCATCTGTAAACAAGAGAAACATTGTCTTCTCAGGCAACAAAAAGAAATTAGCGTAAATTGAAGGGAATTTGTAGCTGGTGGCAGCCAGGAGTAACGACTGCTGTCTGACAGCAGAGGACACATGCAGTCCTTACACTGCTGTATGAGCAGCTGAGGGCAGCGCAGCGGCAGGCGAGCTGATACACTGCATACAGATTGAGGGAGCGATGTCTGGCGGAGTCACAGGTCGCGAATCGGCCCTTTTTATGTGGCATGGATAGCGTGGGAGGCCTTATTTTTCATTCTGGCTGCATTGCATACATTCTGTGATATGTATAGGAAATGTCCTGGGACAAAAAAGATCAAACATAATCTCATGCCGGGAGAATGAAAGGATAGAGTTAGGAAAAAAGGACAGAGAGGGCAGAAAGAGAAATTCGAGACAGATAACATGAACCTACACCTTTCATTCTGTGAAAATATACAGCACAGAATTTATATGATTCAAAATTGGCTTTAAAAAAGTAATTTCACTGCAAATTCAGGCATCAAGTGGGTCGTAAGTGGAATTTATAGACAGCCTTGTCAGTCCTCTTCTTATTTATCTTTGAGTGCGATGAAAGGATAGTGATTTCTGGTGAAATCGTGCCTTTGTTGTAAGCCATTTATCTCTTGTCATCAAGTTTGCCTCTGGCCTCAAGAAATTTGCATTAGCTCAATTTTGAGACTAGATGACTTCGATCACTATTGTTAAAACATATTGTTCGTGTTGTTCATGTCAAATTCTGACCCTACCATCTGCATGTTGCGGCAGAAATTGCAATTTGTCAGACCAGAGGATGCTCTTCTGATCATTTTCTATCCAGTTTTTTTTTCTCTCTTTAATTTGGCATCTCCAATCCCACCCGAATCCGGAGTGCCCAATTTGAGAACTATGTACAAGGCTTGCCCATATGCGACCCCAGTTCGCGGCTCTCCTCTGAAGCAGGCGCCTGTCAGCCCCTGCTTCCTTACACTCTTAAGTCGAAACTTTGCAGTTCAGAACGAGGGCAGAGGATACCCGAACATGAGCAAGCTCAGAATCTTACTGACGAGCGCCCGGCTGGCCAACAGGAGGCGCTTGAGCAATGAACAAAGCAACTATTTTAGTATCCCATCCCGGCAGTCCCTCCCAATTTGTTTTCTCTGCAGCGCAAAAGCCAATCATGCGCTGTTCTGAAAAAGCTGCTGACCACTGCTGGCTGGTACGACCGGGGATCAACCCCACGCCGGGGTAGTCACTACTCCTCCGCAATGCGGAGCTTTAACCAAGTGAGCTAACCCAGCTGCTTGTCTGTCCAGTTTTGGCGAACCTTTTGCCCACTGTTTCCTGTTCATAACTGACAGAATAGGAACCAGGGACCGGTTTCACAAAGACCTTGCAAATCAGCAATGCAAGGGCTTAGCGAAGCGATTGTGACCAAGCTACTTTAGCGAAGTGAGGGATTCACAAAAGCCTTCACTAACTATCTGCAAGACTGTTAGTTCTGGCGAAGTCGCAATTCGTGTGTGGCCTCATCTGCCCACAAACATCGAGCTGTGTTGTCGCATCACACCCATTTAATGTGTTCATTTAAGTGTGTTCATTTAAGTGATGCAGAAAGTGAATCTGCAACAGGCCTAGTCTTTATTGTGCTGTTTTCCTGTTTTGCTTTTATGCTTGTCTTTTAACTGTCGCTATTAATTGTGTGCACTTTGTTATCTTTATTTATTAATTTATCTACTTCTGTTTGCTTTATATGTACATTCTTTTATTGATGGTTATTTCGTTTAACAGTTTTTTAAATTTTTATTAATGTTTTAGTTTTCCCATTTTTTTCTTTGCCAATTGTCACTGTACAGCACTTTGGTTCAACTTCTGTTGTTTTAAATGTGCTTTATAAATAAACTTGACTTGACTTGACTACACAACACGGTTCAGTCCAAGCATAGATGGGGTCGCGGCCGCATGTATGATGGTGAAACATTTGGCAGCAAAATTGATGAATTTGAGCTTACGATCGCTAATCCCTTGTCCATTAATCGCATGGTACATCTTGCGAGAAATTAAAATGTCTTCATTTTGGGACGGTCTTTTTTTTAGCAGTGAAGGTGCCATCAATGCAGCCAATGATGTTTGGTATTTGCCGACGCTGTTACCCTCCTTTATTTCTTCTTGGCGATCATGCTAGTGAGGGAAATTGAAGGAAAGATGCGCCTTCCTCATCAATGCAGTAAACACACGAAGCACGACATGAGATACTGACGCCTGGCAATGGCCCATTTAATACCCACATGTGTGCAGGATATGCCCTATGAAATAAAACCGAAGTGCACACAACGCCTGTAAATGCACGGGAATCGCACAAGACCTTAGTGATGGGCTTTCCAGATCGTTGTTAAAAAGTTCAGCCAATTCAAAGATGGTAACCGAAATCGCTTGAGAAGCTTTGTATCATTTAGAGACTCTCGGGTTGATCCCATCAAGGATGACCCTTTCTTGGCTGAAAAACACACCGAGCTTCCTCTTCCAGCTCGAGAAACAATGCCATTCTGTAAGCCTCTCTGCACTTTAGAGCAGTCAGGAGCTCCCACTAAAAATAGCCAGTTGATCAAGGGGTGGCGATCTGATTGCAATTGCCTAAATTGAACGAGGGCTCTGTGAAATTACGCCAAAATCTATCAAGGGCTTGGCAATGCGATTGCTATCGACTGATTTCAGTGAGTTCTTTGCGACCTGTGAATGATGCGTGGTCCCCGTGAATTACAAAATTAGCAATGCGAGGACTTGATTAGAATGTTCAAAAAATTTACGAGGTCTTTGTGAAACCAGTCCCAGGTACGGTTTTCTGTTCGTGTCGCTCATCCATTTCAAAGTTTGACATTTTGTGCATTCAGAGATGTTTTTCTTCAGAGGACTGTTGTACTACACGATAATTTGAATGACTGCTGTCTTCTCTTCCTGTCAGCTTAAATCTGTCTGAGCATTGTCCTCTCACTTCTCATTAAAAAAGCACCTTCACCCACTGAACAGCTGCTCATTGGATTTTGTTTTTGTTTTTGTAGCATTCTCCATGAACTCTTGAGACTACTGTGCAAGAATATCACAGAAAATCTGCAGCGTTTGAAACTCAAACCACCCATTGTTGTATCAACAAACATTTTAAGGTCAAAGTCTCATGAATCACCTTTCTCCTCCATCCTGATGTTTGGTCTGATCTACAACTGAACCTCTTGACCATGTCACATGTCACACCTTGACCTTTTTTCCCGAACATTTGGCCAGTTTCATTGCTGTAGGCCGTTTAAGAGATGCATCACATCGCACTCCCTACCCGTCCTGTGAGGATGGCAGCAGCACAATGGCCTCAGTTATACATATTTCACACCAGAAAACCTTGTCAATGGATATATACTCACAGCGACAAGCATTCATTATTTAATAGTTATGGCAGGTTAATCTGACACTTATTTGCTCACCTGGAAAATATGCTATTGTTAGCTGTCTGTATTCTCTTTTCTTTAAGGAAACTGTGAATGCACTGAGAAATCACTTCAGGGAATTATAGGTGCCTTTTTCCAGGCTTCAGGTCTGTTGTTTCGGTCTGTGAGCTTGAATAGTAGGTTCACAGGTTCCAGCTAACAGCACCAGAATCAGCCAGACAGAGGAATGTTCGCATCATCACAGCCTTGTTTCCAGTAACCGAGGCTTAGGGTGGTGTTACCTGACACATCAGGTTGTCAAGCGATGCTTACAAAAATCTGCCTGTGGTTAAGTGGGTGTTAATCTGTGATTGACAGTCCAGAAAACTGCACAGGAACCAAAAGAACAATGACTCAAAGATATATTTAATGTTACAGAGTAGATTTGTTTGGCTTACACCAATGAGCCAAAAGCATTAAACCCACTCACAGATGAAGCAAATAACATTAATTATCGTGAAACATTGATGCATGTTAAGGATATAGAACTTAGATGGTAAGCAATCAGTCGGGTGTTGTAGTCTATATAATGGACGGGGAAGAAATGGACCATGAGAGACTGTGAGACGGGCCAAATCCTTAACGTCAGAAGAGAGGGTCAGAGCATCTCTGAAGCGGCAAAGCTTCCAGTCAGCAGTGATTACGTTCACTTGCACACAATATTCCAGATGCTGACCAGGGAATTGAAGTATTCCCGTAAAGCAATGACCCATGTAAGCACCTTACCGCTGTTAGCATCACCCAATTAACCCTTTCGCAGGCACAGCGACATTTTTGTCGTTTTAACCAACGTGTTTTATAAAGTCTTCTTAAATTCCCGATTGCGGGAATTCCCTTGTTAGTTTACACTCATTACCATTGGCTGTCTCTCAGGTCACCCAGCACTGTATTTTTAGCCGTGAAGCGAGGCATGGGATTTTCAAAAAACGCTAAATACTTGAGACTACTTCGGTCAAATTGTGGGACATGTGAATGCTGCATTCTAGCCGTGTTTCTAAACGTAAATACAACGTGGATGAAGTTTTTTGCTTTATTGAATGACTCTGACGATGAGTTTGAATATCCAGAGAGCGGGGAGTGACTTGGATCCAAACGATTTTAGCGATTCTGGAGAGGATTAAAACATAAAAACATCAGTTATGGGAAACTTATTATGAGATTTGGTGTTATTTTATTGTTATTTTGAATAACAATCATATTTTGGTAAAAACCCAAAATTAATCCGTCCGTGGGGGTATGCATCTGGGCCAAAATTTGCCTGCGAAAGGGTTAAGCCATTATTACGATTATGAGAAACCCAAATAAGATAGCTGGGTTACACTACTAATGACCGGAATATTTTGACATGTTTACACCTTACCCAGGTTACTGCTGTCTATACCCGCTCTAAGGACAGGACATTCCTTGACAAACATGGCCCGCAACAGGAAAAGTTTACATTTTTGGGGAGATGTGGAGACAGATTTTTTTTTCTGTCTTGCAAGAAAGAGATGAGCCATCTTGACAGAAAGAAACTTATAACAGCTTTATTTAAATTAGTCCTTGATAAACTGAAGGATGCTGGCTTTGTCAGGACTGTTAAACAGGTCAGGCAGCTTTGGAAAACTTTCAAAGTTGCTTACTTTACAGCGAAAAATAAAATCACATCAACAGGACTGGTCCCTCCACCGTCAAGTATTTTACAACGATTCGATGTTGTGAAGTAGTAATTGCAAAAATAAATTTACATAAAAATTATAAAATGATCCGCGTCATCATCGCTAGCCAGATGTTTGGGATAAGCGTGAGAAAGCAAGCATACCTTTTTCTTCTGGCTAGAGTTCGCTTTCAGAATACGCAAGTGTATTGTGCATACTGGAATATGGTTGGGGTATTGCTGGTTGTTGTCATGTAAACTGCATTTGAAATGTGACCACAACTGGGGTAAACCCAGTAACCAGATACTGGGCACATGTACGTGGTCAGTGGTGAGTAGCTACCGACAGTGATCCAATGAGGGACAAACCATGAATCTACAACAGGGTGTTGGCACCTAAGGCTCATGGTCGCACAAGAGCTCTGAGGGTTATTCCGTCTGGTCCAAACTGACAGAAGAGGCACTGTAGCTCAAGTAGAAGAGAATTTTAACGATACTCACGTGAGGAAGGAGTCACAACACGCAGTGCATCGGACCCAGGTGCATATAGTGTTTTGTTGCTGTTGAACACTCGAAGTCCACTGCCGGTAGCACCTACAATGGGTACATGAGTGTCAGGACTGGACCTTGGCGCTACTGAATTTATACCACATTAATACCGGGGAAAAAAATAGTTCCAGTGAATCAAAACACAAGCAAGGTCTTTGACACCAGAATTGCACAGCGCAAGCTTTATTCATCGGCGCGCTCCCTAATGCGCAGTTCACCCCATCGTGTCGCAAACATATTTATGGCAGAGCACAAAAATGCCAAACTGGGCTAAGGAAATAAATTTGCCATTTATGACAGAAGAAATTGTGAATACCAATACCACCATTTATGTTTACGGAGGCACAGAAGTAGAGCCCATGCTCCTCTAAAGAGATTAATACAACACAACCCAGCCATTTTAAAGAAAGTTGGAAAACCTTCTCATTTGTCGTGAAGAAGCAAATTTTTTGTTGTTTAACTGGCTACGAGGAATGGCTCCATGAGTCCTCATTAAGACAAAATTCCTATTTCATGACAACTCACAGAGACTTAACGGAGGAACCAAGGCCCATTTCTCTAGCAACAAAGAAATTTCACCACCTTCTGAAAGACCACCTGCTCTTCCGAACAGCTCTTTCTCGCCATCGCTCTCTTCAGAACTGACACTGAGAAATAAAATCACGGATCTTTCAGAGGGAAAACATAATCAGCTCAGAAAATTAAAAGCTCTCTACCATTGATGCCAAAACATTGAGGGGGAAGTTAATGAAAATTCATTTTGGGGCATTACCAATGATCTATAATCAGGTGAAGAACTAATGGAACTGTTGATAAAAATGTAAAAAAAAAAAAACCAGTTTAAAAAACCAAATGTGAAGTTCAAACATTGGAAATCTGAATGAATCTGTTTCAATATATTTACTATTTATTTTTGTGTTTCATTTATTATTATGGATTATCTTTTTTTTTTCTGAAAACCATTAGTGTGAGAATTACTGGCTCTGCTAGTAAAACTGGTAATATTTTTTTTCACCTCAGTCAAGACAAACTATTCAGTTTCATTCCTGACCTACCAGTTGTACAGAGATAAAAGAATGAGGTAACAAGCGTGCAGATTCCCTTGGACATCCATGACCATGGAAAAAGTAAAAGAGCTGTTCATTTAAAAAAATCAAAGTGGCACTTTCGTTAACTCCTGGATAAGATGTCGGTGAATCTTACTGCCCGTGGTCGCGCTAACGGCAAATTGATTGATTGATAGTGAGTGACGCTCAAGTCTCATCACAATCCTTCCTCAGCTTCACTTCTCCAGGAGTAAAATCAGTGCTTTGAAGTAAACAAGGAACCAAAAGCAGATTCAGGGTACAACCAGGGACGCAGTAAACGCGGAGGGACCGGCTGTAGCCCAGAACTGTTGAGGGGCAGTCTAGCTTCGTTGTTAATGACTGGAGAGAGTAGCGTCGTGTCCGTGCCCAGGCTAGTGGCCATCTCAGGGCAGAAGCCAGGTGGGGAATCCCACTTGCCGAAGCAGGACTGCTTGACTATGGAACCGCAGGGTAGATCAGGATCGCAGTCCCAATGCTGGAGATCGATGAAGGCTTGGGAGGTGTTCCTAATAAACAGACTCACAGAAACAGGTAAGAACAATGGATTCACAAGAACGCAGTTCTAATCCTGGAGACTGATGTAAGGGCTAGTGTGCTTGTTCCTATTAATAAGACTCTGAAGAGTAATTATGTCTTTCTTCACCATGAATTTACCGATAACACACAGAAGAAGAGTTTAGCTCAATCCTTGAGAATACAAACTGACTGGAAGGCTAAGTAGGATAAAAAACATGACAATCTAGCAACCACACAGACATCACAATGATCTTAGATAGATGAGGCATTCTCAAAGGGGGCAAGTGTTGGGAGCTCTAAAAACATGGAGGCCACTCTATTATGTTAGCTTTACTCTATTGAGAGAAACAGGCAATGCATGACACAGAAAAATAAAAAGGTACACTCTTTGGAGCAAGGACGGCACCATGTACCCAGAAAAATATATACAACCCCAATTCCGAAATAGTTGGGATAAAGTGTAAATTGCGAATAAAATCAAAACGCAGTGACTTTCAAATCACACCAGCTAGTATTTTATTGACAATAGAACAGAAATAACATAGCAAATGTTGGAACTGAGAAATTTTACAATTTTATCCAGAAAATGAGCTAAATTCCAAATTTGATGGCTGCTACCGGTCTCAAAAAAGTTGGGACAGGGGCCTGTTTACCATAGTGTAGCATCCCCTCTTCTTTTTAACACAGAGTGGAGGCGTCTGGGCATTGAGGAGACAAGTGTCTTGAGTTTAGCCATTGGAATTTGATCCCACTCTTGTTTAATATAGGCTTCCAGCTGCTGGAGAGTTTTGGATCTCCTTTGACGGACTTTTCGTTTAAATGTGCGCCAAATGTTCTCAATCGGTGAAAGATCAGGACTGCAGGCAGGCCAGTTCAGCACACGGACTCTTCTACTACGAAGCCATGCTGTTGTAATAGCTGCAGTATGTGGTTTTGCATTATCCTGCTGAAATACACAAGGCTTTCCCTGGAATAGATGTCGTCTGGAGGGGAGCATATGTTACTCTAAAACCTTTATATACCTTTCAGCATTCATGGTGCTTTTTAAAACATGCAAGTGTCCCACACCATATGCACTAATGCACCCCCATACCATCAGAGATGTTGGCTTTTGAACTGAACACTGATAACAGGAGGGGTGGTCTTTCTCCTCTTTAGCCCAGAGGACACAACGCCCATGATTTCCAACAAGAATGTCAAATTTGGACTCGTCTGACCGCGAGTCCCTGAATCTTTTGATGATGTTATGCACTGTCGATGATGAGACCTTCAAAGCCTTCGCAATTTGACATTGAGGAACATTGTTTTTAAAGTGTTCCACAATTTCTTTACGCAGGCCTTCACAGATTGGAGAGCCTCTGGCCATCTTTACTTCTGAGAGACTCAGCCTCTCTAAGACATCCCTTTTATAGCCAATCATGTTACACATCTGATGCCAGTTAACTAAATTACTTGCTAAATGTTCTTTCAGCTGATTCTCTTATAGATTAATTGCTTTTTCAGCCCTTTTTTGCCTGTGTCCCAACTTTTTTGAGACCTGTTGCAGCCAGAAAATTTGAAATAAGCTCATATTGTGGATAAAAATGTGAAATGTCTCAGTTTCAACATTTGAAATGTTATCTATGTTCTATTGTAAATAAAATATTGGCTCATGTGATCTGAAAGTCATTGCATTTTGATTTTATTCACAATTTACACTTCGTCCCAACTATTTCAGAATTGGGGTTGTATATGATAAGCGCAGCACTTGGAACACAGCAGCAGGTGAGCTCATTCACCATACTCCAGATATTCACTGCTGATGAGTCAAGGATTTCTGACCAGTACAGTATGGCTGTGGAGCTCAGGCCACACACTGTACTGTATTTCAGCCCCCGTTTGAGCCCTTGTGATTCTATTCATTAAAACACCACCATCCACGGTTCTGCAGGCTGCGTCACTCATTGTTCGCTGGTTCTGCTGTAGTCCTCTGAGGGTTCGCCCTTGTTGTTGCTGAGGGTTATGGAACATCTGGATGGAAGCAGCAATGCTTCCCTGGTTAAATAAGGGTTAAATAAAAAAATAAACAAAATGGCTTAGAATCCCGCTTAGTTTCCCTTGATTATGGGAAGTTACGTCTCGCGCAGGAGGCTGGGAGGAGCAGCATTTTCCAGGTTCAGTGTGAAGTTCAGATTCCTCTGAAACGGCTCTCAATAGATGCTTATATGAAGACCACAATGGAAAAATGGTCAGAGTCACATTTTCATGTTGTGGAGAAATGATGAATTAAAAATTCAAAACGATCTTAGAAACAAAGCACTGAAAAAATATGCAAAAAATAAAAAATATATTAAATATTATGATAATATATAATATTATTATAAATATAATAATAATATATAACATATCAAATATACAAAAATGCAAAATTTGAACTCATCGTTTTAGAAGCATTTTCTCTTGATGCTAATCAGTTTTATGGAGCTATTCAGTACTGCACTCTTTGGCCTCCAGGACTGGGCTAAGTGCTTTCCTCCATCCTCTCAATAGCAATAAATGATAGTAAAATTGTCATTTTGACTTCATTATTAATGTTATATCATAAAATAAATGTATGCAATGAATATACCATAAACTGTATCTTCATTAGTTAAAAATGACTTTTGCTTCAGGCATTACTATAAAGTTTTCACAATGTACGATAATGCAACTGTTAGAGATTTTACAGATGCACACGCGGGTGAAATTTTTTGATGAAAGCATTCCTTGTCAAAGAACAGACAAATTTGCTCAAATGATTACAATCAAAAGAAATAATGACCATCTGACACAGAATTCCATTGGAAAAAAACATATTTATCAATATGTAATATCAGGTTTGCGGCCAACAAAACTCTGATTCTATAGAAATTGATTATGCTGCTTTGTGTAAAAGCAGCAGTGTGCATCACAGAAATAAATTGACAGACATTTCTAATGCAAAATATAGAAATAAAAAATTCACTGAGCATACATAGGTACACCAAACTTAAATCTGTGTCTTGTAACATGAAGAGAAATACTATTAATGCAGGAGCATTAGTGAGACCAAAAGTGAGCAACCAGCCACCCGTCAACCTATAAATGTCTCCTTTAGGGGCTGGGGGGATACTTTGAATGGGCCTTTCTGATGCTAGAAAACCACCTTCTCCTGCAGCCTAACCATTCTCAACAACCATGAAATGGTGTAAAAATGAGAGATTCAGGCATACAGATATTTGTGCATTGAAAGTTCACTTCAATCTGCTATTTAGAGTTTCTCATTTGCCACCCTTAGGTTGGTGGCGACCAATCTCTCTCCCCCGTAATCAAGAGCTGGATTCACTGCAGTTGTACAGCGAGCTTGCAATAACACCCCGGCAATCTGTTACAGGGCAAGAGGCCATCCATCACCTATCCTCAGGAGATGAAAATACTGCAAGACAGAGCATTCAAACTGGATTTTTTAAACCATGAAGACACCAGGTTTGTCAGATCTGGAGGACACCGAGTCTTCGCCATCCTGCTTTGTCTGGTCAAATGTTCAAGCTCTTTTATTATTTAGGCCGTATTCCCACAAATTAGATTTCTACAAGCATCAAAAAGCTGCGACCCAACTCCAGAAATAATACACAGGTTTGACGCGGGGCAAACATTACCCCGCTTTAGAAATAGTGCTGAAACAACAATAAAGATGCCATTGCAGCCCTCTTTCAGTTCACATTTCCAAGGCAACAGGTGTTCTAAGCTTGCTTTACAAGTTTTACAATGCTTTTACTCATATTAAGAGAATCCTTTGAGCTAAGAGCATCTCAGTTCAATTACAGTACTGTGCAAAAGTCTTAGTCTCTCCACATTTTTGAAAACTCAAATCTGGCTTTGGATGTTTGCTTTTTGTTATGTGGAAAACAAAAAAGTAAACATCTAGAGCCAGACCTAAATCAAGAGTAATTTAAAAAAGTTGATACAGATAATATAGCCTTGACAGAGCCCTGATGTCAACATCATCGGGGCTGTCTGCAGTTACTTAGATGGATAGACGTGAGACAGTCAGTCCACAGAAGTTATCCACTCTGCTTGGAGCAAGCAAAACGCCAATCATCTTATAAAACTACAGCAAAACGGACAGACACAATCAGCTCACGCCCGACACTCACTCACAGATTCCTTGTCTTTATTTTTATTAACAGAAAGTCAAACCGGAAAATAATTAAAGTTTATACAAAATGGCTTTTTTTTTAAGAAAAAGAAAACTATTTACAAAAAATTCTGCATTTAAAAAATTTTATTTTTATAATTTTCATAAAATGGTTTTGGGATGCAGAAAAATATCAATCAATTAAAATAAAATTTGTTTGAAATATTCAGTTTGTGATAGTGTATATGGAGGGCCAATTTGCAAAATGTGTGGATTAAATCAAGCTATGAATGTCTTTAGTCCAAGGACACATTACCTTTAACTTTTCTCTAAATAACCATTCCTGAGAATATCAAAAAAAAAAAAAAAAAAATATGTGAAAGGTCAAGCCTGTGTGAAACTTTCTAAACATGTAGATGCAGGTTCTCAGTCATGAGTCCATCAGACAAAGCACTGTATCTTCCCTATACTGTCATATACTGTGAAGTATCTTCAAGGTAAGCATTAGATATTGTCTATACTGAGTCTAACTGTATACTGTACTCTTGCAAGAATGTAGTGGTGCTGGTAGCGCTGAAATGGCTCTATCTCAGGCCAGAGAAGGTCCTGTTCCAAGTTTACTTCATATAGTTTGCTAAGTTTGGGCAAAGCCTGTGGTGAGAGCTGCCTCATTATTTGTTTTTTAAATTCTGACTCAGATACTGTAGGAGGGCTGTGATGCACCAGCGCCTCAGACGAGGGACAGTTACAGCAAAACCATCACAATTTTTCATTTTTATATTTTTCCTTGGAACAAAAAAAGAGCTCAAATAAAGGCCAGGATTAGTGTGATTAATAAAAGCAGAGTGTACAGTACTGTGTAAAAGTAATTAGCACCCTATTTTTTTTTTTTTAATTTAAATGTGGCATTTAATGTTACTTACTGTTTTCCACATTGGTGTTTCTGATGGTAAATTTGAAATTCCAGATGCTAATTTTAAAAATAGTTTTACAAATAAACATTTGTATTGCGTAAAAAAAAAAAAAAAACAGGACAGTGTCTCTGATTTTTAGGTAAGGTGTAGTCACACCAAACATTGGTTTTAGTTTTGAACGGTTTTAAAAAATGTAGGGTGCCTAAGACTTTTTCACAGTACTGTATATTACGAATTATGAATCATACATATTTGTTTCTTAACTCAGGATTTACAATGTTACCATGGAGGAGAAATTTTAATTCATAATTCAGTGCATAATGAGGAATATGGCTACATCATTATTTATAACCCCAGCTCTATCCAGCCGCACCATGGGCTGAGGCTGTAGGGAATGTGACTGACTACCACCTGATCATACCTGACCAATCAGCTGCCACAGAATGGGGAACACATGAACATCTTGCTGCCAAAAGTGACAATATTATGTCCCATTCCAGGCCTGCAGTTCTGAAGGGGCTTAAACTGGCCCAATAAATTTGCTTGTCTCTCCACTGATTAAATCCTAATTGCTGCCACACTTGAGTCGAGCTCACAGGACAAATTTGATTTCCTGCCATCGGGAGGATCTCAGGGGTCGGCTGCAGCTGAGGTGAGGAATTTCAGATTGATTTCAGCACATCGATGCGCACGATTCCCCCTCCCACCCCTCATAACCTGTTTTAATTAATAACACCCCGCGGCTTTTCTGCAGGAAGCCAAGCAAGCGCCTCCAGGCTCCTGAGATTTTAAACGGTGAAATTCCTGAGCGAGCGTGACCAAAACAGCCTCTGAAATGGCTGTGGTTAGTGCCCAGCGGCAGCTTTAAATGCTTGAAGTGTGGACGTGCTCTGCCTGCAGACATCAGGGCACAGATGTCGGTGTTGGTGTAAAGAGACAAGACAAGACAGCCAGCCTGTCCTCACTTAGACACCCTCCTGCTTACAACACATGATCTTCCATATAACAGACCTGCACCAGTAATGAATGAGATGAAATCAAATATGAACCATTATTTTGAACAGTATAAACATCAGAGAAGGAGAAACAAGATACAACAACCAATCAATGAGCAATAAATGTCTCAAAAGCGAAGAAACCAAGGTCATTTTGAAAGACTGAGTGGTGGTGGTGGTAAACGAAATTTGAAATGGTCTTTAGCTGTATGGTATCGTATTGTCACCAGTTACCTGAGCAATCTGCCAACAGGGTCACCTTGGCAACGGAGCCCTAATATCAGTCTGCTTTAAGCGCAAGGTCCTTCTTACTTTTTAACCCTTAGGGCGCTGAAATAAAAAATAAAAAAAATATACATTTAATTTTCTTGTGCTGTTGAAAACCTATCATGTGGCGACTTGTTTAAAAGAGCTCCCCTGTGGGAGCTCTTTTAAACAAGTCGCCACATGATAGGTTTTCAACAGCTTTGATTTTCATATCTTACATCATTGAGCAACAGTAGCTGCATTTAGCGCTCTAAGGGTTGAGCTCACCCCCTCGTCTGCCTGCATACACACGCAGAAACTTTCCTGCACAACAGAGAAAGGCAAGAGGGGGGTGATGGGTAACCTGCCGTCAAAATTAAGGAAATGAGAGAGCAAAGGTGCTCGGGGGAGGGTTAGAAGGGAGTGATCAACTTTTTTTTTTGTCAGAAAGCTCTTCTCGATTTCCCCCGCACTCTCGGAGTTTCCCTGTAAGTAAGAAAGAGTTCTCCAAAGTGACAGGGTACGGCAGGTAAAAAATTCTTTAGAAAAATCAAATGTCCAGTTTGTGATCAAGTCTCTCTCTTGTTTGCTCTCTCTCATCTATTCTTTGCCTCAGACTTTGTAGTAGATGTTCGCAGGGCTCTGAGGGGGCACCTCCTGCACGATGTAGACCGGGTGTCCATAGTCCCCACTGACCTTCTCGTAATGCGGGCAGTAGTTGTTCTCTGTAGTCCGTAGAGGGATGATGATGTCACTGGGCTCGGAGCCCGAGTTCCCAGGGCCCTTGGGGTTGGCCAGTGTGCTGAGCGTGAGAGCCGGGGCCCGTGGCTGGCCGTGCTTCCGACCCCGCTTCCGGACTTTGATCAGCAGGATGACCAGGAGGACGATAATGATGATGAAGATGACGCATCCCACACCTATGGCTGCAAACACGGCCGCCTTGGAGCTAAAGATCCCCTCAGCAACATCAGATTTGTCATTGATGGTTTCTGTAGCGGGAGACAGATCACAGAGTGCCACAAATGAGGAATTCTAGCTCCAATTAACCCTTAGAGTGCTACAGGCAACTATAGTTGCCCAATGAAGTAAGATATTAAAATCAGATGCTGTCTTTTAAACAAGTTGCCACGTGATAGATTTTCAACAGCTCAGGAAAATTACATTTTTAAGAGCCATTGTCTGTAAAGTCCACGCAGGTTCAGGCAGGTGGTGATAGTCACCTTCTTCAATTCTGCTGAAACTTTGGTGGTTTTATGTCCCTACCCTAACTAGAAAATTCCCCAAATTTTTTGGCCCTACCTGCACCGGTTTGAGTTTTAGGGGTCAATCAAGTGCAAGCTGAAATAGGGCCTAAACTGCCAAATTATCAAAATTTGATTTTGGGTAGCGCTTATTCACTGCGCGAACTTTATTCCAAAGTAAAAGTTGGAAAATTGAATAATGGGGGGATAGTCAGTGGAAAGAGCGATTTTCGGCCTGGGATCTTCTTTCGCGCAACTTATAGGGGGCGCTCCAATATGGCCGCAATCCATTTTCGTCACTAGTTTGCGCCCCTTATACTCTGTGCGCGATCAGTGCCCCAGAACTTTTACAGCTGCACTGCACTGCAGTTAGACTATCTATTACAGGTGAGAAAAAGTTGGGATAGTGTATGCGCTCACCAACAGGTGGTGCCAAACATGGCAAAATGGTAAAATTTGACGTATTTCAGCGCCACCTGGTGGTGTGTGCCGTCGACCGATAGGGCAAAGGTTTGTTGCATAATGAAGTATGGAGATCACCAATCAATTACCAATCAAATTTTGGTAATTTGGCATTTTAGGCCCTATTTCGGCTTGCACTTGACTGAGCCCTTAAACCCAAACCGGTGCAGGTAGGGCCAAAAAATTTGGGGAATTTTCTAATTAGGGTAGGGACATAAAACCACCAAAGTTTCAGCAAAATTGAAGAAGGTGACTATCACCACCTGCCTGAACTATACAGACAATGGCTCTTAATTCCTTGAAAGTTCATTCAGCATTCTAAGAGTTAAGACTCTCTGCAAAGCATGTGCTTCAAAAAATCAGACATAACTATGTATGCATACAGCATACATGTTCAACGTAAATGATTTCTAATTGCGTGGTTCTGCATAAACATGCTCTATACCCACACACACTGGGCTTGGGGTCTCAGGTTGGATCAAAGCCTGATGAATCTATCATCATTAACAGCTCATGTTACAAGAGAAGTCAGTAGTCACCTTCAAGATGGAGAAAGGCCAAATACTAGCTCCAACAAGTGCATTAGGATGGAAAACCGCAACGATGACAAACATGGCACTTCCTGTCCTGCACCGGGCCAAAAGATTGAGCCAAGAAAGATTACGCCGTAACACCTCTCCTGGAATCCAAGAGATGGCTTCCCTCACCAACGCCCTAAACCATGAGGGACTGAGGGCTGTAGAGTTCCTACGGATTAGTCTCTGAAAATCTATGAATACAGAGTGCGCTCCTGTTTATAAACATCTGCTTTATCCTTACTTTTACACCAACAGTGCCCAACCCTGTGCCATGGAGGGCTGAGAGTTTGCAGGTCTTCATTCCAACCAATCACTACACCTGCTGCTTACATCGGTTAGTTCCCTCCTCTCTGCTTGAAGGCTGCTCGCCAGGGAAATCAGCATGATTGGGCACCTCTTTTATCACTAAACTTCATTGCTCATTTAATGTGTTTTTCAGCTGAGATCATGACAATATGAATAAAAGTAATTATAATAAAAATGAGAGCCATCAGATAAAGAGAATTCTTTAGTGAACATGCACTACTTTTGATTGCATTATGATGCTAAAATTATTTCCAACTTTTGACTAAATGAGCAGCCTCAAGAAAAAAAAAATTAGCCCAGATCCCTGAGTACTAAACCTAGTCCATCATAATCCAAGAAAATGTAAATAGTATTGGGGGGGGGGGACTCTCATGAAGTTTTGCAACTGAAAATGCAACTGAATGCATTTCTTGCTATGAGATTATTTTTTAAAAAATAAAAAAACTGAATTGTAGCTCAATATATTCTTCATCCCTTCACTAATTTTCCATCATTAGTTCCCTAAATTATTGACAAGAAAATTTATGAAGATTTTGACATTTTTTTTTTAAACTGGGACTTCTGCCAGTATAAATACCATTTGTATAGACGTTACACTGAAAAGCACACTTTATTGTTCCCCTTGTCTCACTACAGTAAATGTTTGGCCACCTGCTGGTAACCGAGGAGCAGATTGCTGTGGTTTGCAAATCAAGTCCCATCACACTACCATGAGAGATCCTTGGCGAGCCTCAAACACACTGATGTGTAAGTATTTAAGTTTCTGCCAGCGCTGGGCTCTCAGGTGATTTCCTCCCAAGAGAAAACTAGACATAATTGAGTATTATGTCAATAAGTACGTGTCACACCAGAGGTTTGTGTGCATTTTTATTGCACTTTATACATAATCATATCAATATTGCACACTATAGTTACATATATAATGCACAATATCCCTGATCCTTTTGAGTATTTAAATGTGTTAAAGGAGTTTCAGTTAAATCATGCAAAATATGTCATTTTGATGTTCTGCTCAACCCAACCTGAGTTACGCAGATAACTGCAAGAGCTATACAGATAGATACGAGGAAAAATATGAAATGTTAAGACTAGCAAGCACATGGAAGATGAACCCAATTTTGAAACATTTATGCTACAAATAATATGTGCCGCCACCATAATGCTAAATGAATTGAATGACAAAACTTAAACGTGAATCATTCAAATTATGAAAATACCTTTCAATTAGTCCAAACTAAAACATAAATGCCACAACACAAAGGAAATAAACCTGGCCCAGTGAGTAATGCCGCACCTATTACCACAACTCCCACAGGAGATGAACAAAAAAGAGAAACCTTCACCATTATTCACTTCCATTGGATATAGGCAGAAAATGAGTGTCCAATACTGTAGTGATGGGATGGGTACAGCAAGAGGTGCTGCTTTTAGAGTGCGACATTAAATCAAGGTCAAGGTCAGTGTGAATATGAGAGTGATTCCCAGATACTCAGGATATATTACCCAAAATCAGCCTCTCTTTATTGCACCTTTTCTCGTTTAACATGATTAATGTTTGCAGTGCAGCGTGTAGCTTCGTCAAGTACTCTGGGTGAAACAGCACGATCAAAGATGTCGACACTGGATGAAGCTCAGTGTATTTTCTCAAGTGAGAGCTGCATACATTCCAGTGTCCTTTATCTTGTCATTGTAACGGTAAAGCATTCAGGGATTCCACAGCTGTGAAAGTTGTTTACAGCAGTCTGCCTCAGCGCGCCTCTGCTTCAGCAGCCACAGTGCTTTTCCTGTGATTTGTGGATTCAGGGCCCGCCGCTCCTATTAAACACTCGTTTCACCTCACTGCTCCAATTACTCACTCTCTAACTGTAGCGTGCTTTCGCGAGAGCGCAGGCACACACAGGGAAAATGGGACTCTGTGTTCAGAATATAGAGCACTGACACACCTTGAACATGTTTGCCGTCGTCTCTGACTTCCCACAAAACTGAACGACTCACTTCAATCTCCAGACTGTCTCCCCAAATCCAAGACTTTAAAAGAAATTTTATTTAGATTGTTCTAGAGTCAGTTTGTTTTATGTATTGTGCATAAACAGTCATTTTGCTATGTTTCTGACCTCTAAAGGGCTTACAGGCTACAAGGATACATCAGACTGGCCATCTGGGGGACATACTGGAGTTGTGTGCCTCTTGCCGCTGTGAAGGTGCAGCACTGCTGTAGGCAGCCATTATTGAATTCACATTTTGCATTACCCCCCCGAGCCCCCCCCACTCCCGTCCTGTGCGTAGCGCACTCGTTCCCAATCTGTTCATTGTTGTCTTGTGTAATTCAGTTCCTGGTCACTGTCTCACCTCAGCTGGATTGTTGCAGTTTGTCAAGTGCGTTGTGTCCTCTGTCTTTATGATGTACTAAACAACCACAACCTTGGATCTATTTATCAGGGAATATCTGAAATTCTAGTCTGCTGTCTTGGGGAATGGGCTTCTTCCTGTTCCACCTTCGCTCCTGCTGGAAGGTGTGCACCTGCCAATGTGCCCAGAGCCACTCGACACGCCATCCCAGTACTGATCTCAAACCAGCCCCTTCGACTTCATCAAGCACTGATTCCTCTAGTATCTTACTACCTCTGCCTCACCACAGACCATCCAGCACTGACGGCTCTTCATAGTCAAGTTCTGCTTTGTCAATAAAAGCCAACTTCAGCGTATTCTATGTTCTGTATTTGCCTTCATGCTGAAATCTGTGATACAACAAACCCGCCATATTATGGAGCAAGCAGATCTTTGGGACACTGGCTTGACTGCGGAACCTGACGCACTCCCAGCTGTGCCTCTGGGTGGAGAGGAAGAGGGCAACGTCTGAGGAAATCAGGTGGGCAGTCATGAAAGTGGCCCATCAGGAAGTGAGCTCCCGTCTTTCGTTGAGGAGCTCGCTGCTCCAGTCGGCCCAGAAGTTCCTCTCCAACTCAGAGCCCCTCCCTCATCGGCTCTCGACAGGCCCTATCACCCCGACTCCCGGTCCAGCTGAAGTGCCCCAGTGGGCATCCTGCCACCCAATCCTGCTCCTGCAGGTGT
Source organism: Gymnothorax javanicus (assembly GCA_029692085.1). NCBI lineage: Eukaryota > Metazoa > Chordata > Actinopteri > Anguilliformes > Muraenidae > Gymnothorax > Gymnothorax javanicus. The sequence continues at coordinate 68,525,660 of CM056204.1, forward strand.
CCCACCACCCGGCCCTGATTCTGCAGACATTCTGCCACCCGGTGGTGATCCTGTAGGCATTCCACTGCCTGGTGGACATTAAACCACCCAGTCCTGAGTCTGTGAGCATTCTCCCACCCAGTCCTGATCCTAAAGGGACTCTGCCACCCGGTCATGATCCATTAGGTGCTCCGCCACCCGGCCCTGATACAGAAGGTGCTCCGCCGCTCAGTCCAGATCTCAGGGACGCAGCATCACCCATATGATTCCTGTGGGCACTCCGTCGCTCGGCCCAGTCCTGTGGGTGCTTTGCCGTCCAGCCCTGGTCCTTTGGGTAGACCCCCGTCCAGTCCTGATCCCGTTGGCGGCCCGTCACTAATGCCTGAGCTTGACAGTGCCTGCAGCTATCCCAGGAGCAGTGAAAAGGCTTTCATACCAGGTGCCTGCGGACATCCCAGTGGTGGCAATCAGGCCTTCGCTCCAGCCTATGGTGCCCTGATCCTCTCTCCTCTGTCTAAGCCCAGGGGAGCTCCCCCTGGAGGATAAAAAACTCCCCATGATCGTAAGCTTTGAGCCACTCTGCTTAGCTCAATAAAAGAAGAAGAATGACATGATAGCTGCAGTTGAGAACACCCCCCCATGTGCCACTCTCCACTCACATGTCCATCTGCACGCCAGCTCTGCATTATTAAAAACTACAGCTGACCAAAAATCCTTAATCAAATATTAACATGAAGTTCTGAGAAAAGTCAACGCAAAATGGGGAGGGAAAGAGACGAGGAGAAGGAGCGCGGAGTTAGAAAGTAAACTGTTTAATGATTATTTGCTTCATTTAATGATTGTTTGCTTCAAGCATTTATTACCATCACATCAAAGCACTTTGAGACTACAGCCGCAAAGGGGAAATTAAAGCCTGGATTGAAGTGCTGATCAAGTTTCAAAAATCAGATAATTATAAAGGAATCACTTGGATCCAGAACAGTCACTCAGTTATTAAAGATAGCAAAGACATCAATGCTGTTATTTTTTGGCTTTTGGTGGAAATACTGATGTCTTTTTTTCCTATTCTGCTCCAGAAACCAACCCAAGTGAGTGAGGGGGAAATGCGTGCGATGCATTTGAAAGACCACTTCCTGGTCCTGACAGTAAATGTTTTGCTCCTGCAGGAGAGAGTGACTTTGCCTGAGTGGTTTGCATACATGCACTCATCATAATCTTATAGAACCTGCTTACTTTTTGTGCGTGTATGCATGTCTGTGTGCGCATAAGGGTGAGTGCCAGTGTCTCTGTTTCTGCGCATGTACGTGTGCACGTGAGTCAGTGTGCATGTTTGTATCAATGTGTGCATGCATGTACTGTATATATGTTTGTGCATGTAAATGTGTGTGTGTACACAGGCGTGTGTGTGTGTGTGTGTGTGTGTGTGTGTGTGTTTGTGTGTGGCCGCATGTAACCGCGTGTACAGTATGTGTGAATGCGCGTGTGTGCACGAGAAAGTGAATGTGCACATATGTGCGCACACACGTGTTTGAGTGCATGTTCATATGCATACATACATTGCTACAGTGAGGTAGGGAATGAGAGGGTAGCGTGCTCCTGACTGTATGTGAGATGCATGTCACGAGCACACATCACATCTCAAATGCAAATTAGAGCTGGTGAAAAGTTGAAGCTAAATTAGATTCCTCACTTATGAATGAATTAGAGAGAAGAGGGAACTGGATGAAATGTGCTAATTACTGGGGCTGTACCCGACTAAAATAAATCATGGTTGACCTGCTGTTCTGCTTCCTGCACAGATGTCAATGCTGAGGCTGAGTACACACTGCAGAAGATGAACTGCCAGAGAAATGGAAACCCAGCAAACAGCATCTCAGCCTGCATGCTATCTGCTGAGCTACTCGGCACCGAATCTCAGCTTATTTACATTGAGAGACTCATAAATTACCTTCTTCAGGGGCCAGCCACCTCTGAGCCGTCCTACCCAAGCGGTCCTTCCTGCCAGGAATCGCTGCACTAAAACAGCGAAAGCCTGTTATAGCCTGCGATGACTCTTCTAAAACAGCGAAAGCCAGTTATAGCCGGCGATGACTCTTCCAAAGCTTTGGTTGAGGATGACAGAGGAAGGGTTTCTCTCTCACTCTTTGACCCCAACGGAGATGAGGGCGCTTTGCTTCTCACAAACTTTTTTGTGCTACTCGCCGAGTTAGCAGATAACTTGACCCCCTCCACGGATATGCACACACCCAAACTTGGAACATCATGTCTGGTCACAAAACATGCAGCGACCCGTCCTAATTCACCAGTGAGTTCAACAAGTTCTTGTGCTACTTCTGCTGTTAGCAAATGTCCCTGCTTACCAGCATCTTCCAGCACTACCTCCATGGGCCGTGTTGTTGCACCACAAACACGCGTACAGTCAACAATACGGCTTGTGTCACAGAAAAAAAAACTGTCCCGTCTCCATGGCGCACCTGCAAATCTCGCCATGCACAGTGGTGGGTGTGTTAACAATGAACCACTGTTCCTTCTGATTTGTGATGCCCTGATCAGATTTGTTAACCTTCCAGATGGTATAATCTACCTTTTATCTCATGCTAAAATTCTGGACATATCTGATCTGATCCCAGCTCTCGCTGACATCCACCCAGCTGCTAATACCATTATTGTACATGTTGGGACTAACAACATTTGGCTCAAGCAGTCACTTAAAGTACTTTTAAAAAAAAGCACTTTGAGATATTAGTAGAGACCAGGGCTGGACTGGGACAAAAAAACGGCCCTGGCATTTTCGGCCATGTCGGCCCAACCTGATCGTGACGTGACAGCCTGCCATACGCGCACACTTTGCTGTTACCAGAAGTTAAAATTAAGCTCAGTCGTTGCCCACATGTCCTGGAACTCCACACAGAAAGGCCCCAGGCCGGAATCGAACCCACAAGTTCCTGCTGTGTGGTGGCAGCGCTAATCACTGCACCACCATGACAAAGAAGTTGTTGTTGTTATTATGATTATTATTATTATATTTACGTGGATGAATGTGAAAAAGAAATGTGACTTTGGGGACATTTATAATTTTTCAATAAGACCATTGCACTATTTGGATTGATTCATATACAACCTTTTCAAATAACGTTACATATCTTACAGACTCAACAGGGCATAGAATAGCTCACTAGCTTCAGAACCGCAGGACTCGCTGGTTGCAAGTTTACTGGCAGGTGATTCTGAACGTCAAGTCAGGGTTTTAAATAGGAAAATTTAAAAGTCTTCCTTGCTGTATTCCAGGACAAATTTTATTTGCCACCGTAAGACAAGGAATCAATATGCATCAAATAGTAGGTTAGCTGGTCCATCAGTGGGGACCTTTTGTAAGCTCAAGCAAATTTTAACCGAACACATCCTTGCGATAGCCTATTAATTTAACGTCAGTCTTACCGCTTTCCGTGTCCGCCTCCAAATGAAAACTGCTTGCTACATGAGGATCATCGTGGCCAAACAGCTGGTTAATTTTTTAGCGTTTGAAAGCCTGAGGCTCCAATGTCTGTTTACTTCATTCTAGAAGCTTTTCCGCCTCTCCGCTGCTTTCTGACATTTTTGTCTGATCTCGTAGTCGCTGAAATGCGTTTTAGACTGTTAACGCAACTGGGGACAAGCAAGGCCATTGGTCAAACTAATTTCCCAGCAAGCCTGCCCTCTTAAACTTTTAGGACGAAAAAACAACATTTAATAAACTGTAAATGGCTTAAGCCTTTGCATCGTTTTTTTTTATTTTTATTTGCAAGAGTACAGTTTTTCAGTAATTCCTATATCATAAAACAAATATATAAATAGATACTGAAAAATGGCCAAGATGCAAGATAACCGGAATAGTGAAGTAGAAGGAAAAAAAGTGGTATATAAAGCATGTGTTACGGTAAAATAGGAATGAGGAAACCTCAAGGGAAGCTCTCTAAATATCATTGATTACGAAGTGGAAACTACGAATTAATAATTTAGTATTTCTGTACGAAATTACGCTTCAATTTAGCTAATGTCATCGTGCCGTTTACTCGCCTCAATGTGGGCTGCTGGCTACCAACGGGCCGTACGCAATTGCGTTTCGTTTCCCCTGAGGTGGGAGGGCTCAGAGATTTCATTGGGCCAGCCCTGTCTCAGTGCAGAATATGAACCAATGGGCCGCTTTCCGTGTTTTAAAGGCCAGCGCGGTCGTTCAAAATTATCGATGTTATTACAATTTTATACGGCCAAAAATGTGCGTCAGCCCACCGGGCATTGCCCGGTACGCCATATTACCAGTCCAACCTTGGTAAAGACAACTGAAAGCTTGGGAAAGCTCTGTACTTTATCTGGCCCCATTCAGAATAGCAGCTCTGAACATTTCAGTCAGCTTTTTAGCAAGGATCAATGGATTTTTAACGCCTGTGTAGCAACAAGCCGTAGTTTTGTTAGTCACTTTGATTATTTCTGGACTAGGATGGATTTCCTCCAGCTGCTCTCGGGCTCGACTTTACAGTGGCTGCTGCATGGCCTCGCCCTTTAGCAGATCTGACAGGCAAAGGGAACTGAAGAAATACTGTTAACAAAAAAGTAAATGCAACTAAACAAATTTAATAAAATGTGTACACTCCATGAAAAGTGAAGGTAAATTTCTTTCAATAAAACAAATATGAAAATCAAATCTATGCGTTATTATTGTATTGTAAATATGTGATGTGGAAAACTGAATATAACTAGTATGGAGGACTGCAGGCAATTTCACATCTCAGTAGAGGGGCAGCCACTACAATATGCCATGGTCTCCTAACAGCTACCCCTCTGGGGGGATCACCTAGGAGACGACAGGAATGACAGAGTTCGCTATTGTAAAGGAGTCATGGCTTTATCTGGAATAATTTGCGAACACCTAAATATGTAATCTCGCATGCTGAATCGCAAATCACCTGGATGTTGATGGACTGGGTTCTCTCATGATTTAAATAAATCAGAGCATTCAATGATCGGGCACACAGGTGCACAGGCGTGCGAGAGATCGCACTCACCATGACGACAGCTAATTTTTAAATATCTTGATTTGCATGACAATAATCTTTCACATTGTAATTTTTTAATTTTCAATCTTTTGCATGTCTGTGCATTGCTGCTCTTCCCTGTGTGTGTAAAAAGCCAAGAGTACGCGCGTTGTGTACTTGCTTTTAAAAGCACATGATACTGTCTTAATAATGCGCCATTAAAATAGCAGTTCAAAACCGACTATTGACCAGGTTTTCGTAGGTCGATCGCGCAAGAGCTTTATGCCGCCTCAAGATAGCGACACGCCAGCAGCGCACCTGACCACATTTCTTTTTAAGACGTAAATGCTCAAATGCAAATGCATTAGCAGGACGGGAAATGATATCTGCGTCGGTTGTAAAGTAGCAAAGACACTTGCGTTATGCTTTGCGCTGGGGTTAGAGGCCTATGACTTGCAGTTGAGCAGATTCGCTGTGTTTGGATGTAATTTCAGAGCATGTGCAGTAATCACGACACAGCTCCTTTAAACTGAACTAGAATAAACTGTGGCAAGTGAAATAAAGTTCACCATATATTAATTATTCCACCAGTAATTCAATTAATAGGCTCAACACTCATTATCACCGACCAGAAAGAATTCTTGGTGGTTTAACCTCATTGTTTACATTCGCAGCTACCACTAAGTTTTGGAAATGACAGTTGGCAGGAAATAAGGGCTATTAGTATTCTACGCATCTTGTGATTTGAGCCGGGCTGGGCCCGTAGCCAGGATGTTCCTTCAGTATTGAATTAAAATGGCTAATTATAAAGACCAATGATGTTCATTACAAAGGGAAAATGTGAAAACCACTTTTGACCAAACTTTGTCATTAACACAAATCTTTTTCAAGGTACCTCACAAAGGTAGTGTTTAACGCACTTTGAAATATTTGAAATATGACTATTTAAGAGCAATCTAACGAGTTTTACCTTTCAAACGAGACCATGATTATGCCTGTAGTCAAAGTGATTCAACAACAGTAGGCATTTTAGTTTGGGAGGAAATTTGCTCAAAAAAGGCTTTGCTTTAAAGGGTTAAATAGGTGGTTTTAATTTTTTTCTTCTTCTTTTACCTCTGTGTAAGTAAATTTTAAATATTATTCTTATTGTCCCTGCTATTATACTATTGTGTTATTTACTTTTTATTATTATGATTATGATGGTGATTATTATTATTATTATCATTATTATGAGAAGACAGCACAGTGACACACTGGGCATGAGTCTTGCTGAAGCAGTGGGTCACCACATTGCAGCACACTATGGCATAACCAGGAAACTGGGGTTTGCCCTCGCTCACTCACCCGTGTTCACAAACATAGCAATAAATTTCAGGCACTCTCGCTGCGGACAAAATTATTAGTATAAAAAGCCTTTATTTGAACCTGGCTATACTAGCATTAAAAGATCAACCAGTTTCGACCTTTTAGCTCTTAATCAGGGTGCAAACGGAGGAACAATCAACAAGTCAACATTTTATAAACTTGGTTAGGGGCGTCACCCAATGTAGCCAAAGTGATGAGAAATTGCAGGTGGAGGCAGTAATGAGTCACAATGAGGAACCATGCCTATGAGGTTCACACCTCTCTAAATACTCCGAAAATTCCCTATAAAAAAAAAACAAAAAATATTAGGAAACAACAATGACACGTACACCCATCACAATAATGATACAACAGCCTTGCAATACACTTGCAGATGATCAGGCCTAATCTAGCATAGTTCTGGTTTCCTTGAGTTCCACAGAATAGGATCAGTTCTTGAGGTGAACACTACCTCTTTTTAAAAGATTTAACTCACCTGTTTTCCCTGACTCCTCAGGCCGCTCTTTCTGAGCTGTACTAGTGGTGGGGGCCTTCATTGACCCCTCCATCCAAAAACCTGGATCTTCTGTCACCACCGGATCACGAACCACTGCATTTGGGTCTGAGCCACCATAACATTAAAACAAAAAAAAAAAAAGGCAATGTAAATAAACAACCCGGCTAGCAAATGGCATCCAAACATACAAGAGCTAAGCCGCTTTCACTCAGGACGCGAAACGAATTTTTCGCACGACAGATTACATTCAAAGTCTGACTTTGAATGTAATCTGTCGAGCGAAAATTTCGTTTCGCGTCCGGTGTGAATGCAGCTTTAATGTCGTAATGATTCGTAATAATTATGCAAATAATAAGCCAACCACAAGAGTCTTAATGGCCTACTGTCTTCAGTAAGAATTTTTCAAAAAAAAAATTGTATAGCTTTATGAGTTTTTTCCTCGTAAAACGTGCTAGGGAGCAATAATTCTCCAGCAAGGTAGAATATCATTTCACAAAAACTTTAACCGACAGCGCAAGAGATAATTATCGCTCCTTGTCACTGGCACTGAAATTACTGATTGTGAGCACATTAAAATATTTTACGGTCGGTGGATCTTTTGGGTGCGATATACTGAGTCGAGAGCAACACTTATAGACTTTGGTGAATTATAGAAACTGACTCGTGAAAAATGGTCATTAGAGCAGATATCACCATTTATTCTCTCGATTGGGGATTCTGAATCCCAAAGGAAATGAATTTATGCAGCTTGTTATAAAGACGGTACAGTCATATAATTGAAAACATTTCCGACAAAACCTCTTCCAGCATTTACATTCCAAGCATGACATTTAACTGCTGTCGTGTTGAATTCAACCTCTTTGTCAGTTCTGCGCAACAGTGTCATGGGGTTGACGGTTCACGAAAGCATTTTTTCTCCCACGAACTGCCTAATCTGTTTGTAGAATAAAGAAAGATTAAGTCGACTGATCAAATTATTTTTCTGAGCATTTCATATTCTGCTTTTATTACCTCACACTAATGGCAAACAGCAAAATCAAGCGTCGTTGGCGCCCTTGATAAAAATGAAGAATCATGTCTTTATAAATAAAACGATAACACAATTTATGCAGTTCAAGCACACTGAGGGAATTATAGAATTACTTCCTTGGAATAAATTTTTTCATGTTTCACAGTTAACCATTAGGTAGTAAACTAAATAGTATTTTTTATTAAAACAACAGTGGCCCAATTCTCCTCATCATATCCAATATTCATAAGGACCATATCACAAATTATAGAAAACGATTCAAAGCTGTCATTTTGCTTCCCGGTATTTCCTCAAGTCGTTGGATGGGAGGAGGAATAGAGGGAATTCACATGAGGGTCGTTACATGATTTGGTGTCCCATCCTTCTGTTAATTTTACGTAAATTTGTTAATGTGGCTATATGGCCAAGCTCAAACTTAATTTCTGTAATCTCATTGTACTGGTATTTTCATGATTTGTGAGCACAAGGATTAAGTCAGCCTGAAATTTTGGCTACAAAACGGGTCCAATTATTGCTGAATTTCAGGTCATCAATGGTCATCAGTTGATGAACTGAAATCAATTTCATCAAATTCAGCAATCATCAATTTCAGCCAAGCCTAATCATTGCTTTGATTCATTCCCGAATATTAGCTCCTGCTGGCTAAATGCTGTACACTGTGAGCAGGGAATCGCTGCCCTGTTGCCAATGCTGGCTAAAGCTATTCATTGCAAGCTTAGTATTTCAGTGCTAAACCCATTGCTAGCTAAGCTCCCCCCAACTAGCTCACCCCCCAAAAAAAACCTGCTGATTATAATCTCTCATCCTCAGTTATTTTCATGTCATGCTCACTTATGTTTTATCCCTTAGCAGACATCTTTGATTTGATCTTGGTTCATTCCTACTCGGTACATTAGTATTCTCTGGAGGAAATTCGACGCTGTGTTTTTTGGGAGAGGGTTTATGCACATAATTTTTTGCGGGATTTATCTGGCAGCGGCTCAGCGCAGATGCCCCTAAATTACACAGTCTCCCTGTTGAGTCCAAGTGCCAAAGATTTTGTCAAGGCTATCCTCACATCATCAGTTAATCTGTACACACTGTAATCTGCAACAGAAAAATGATCTTTCCGCAATTCACTGGTCTCTCCTGATGGAAATGAAGCTCAAGCAAAAGGTCTGTCAGTCTGTCTGTCTTTCGCAGGATTTGGCCTGACGTTTATTTCTCACTCAATTCTGCCATCCACTCCTCTCTCGCACGTTCACTCATAATTCCTGCTGTCACTGTCCGGGGCAGTCAATCAGCTGATCACATGTATCCAATAGCACAGCAGCACCCCTACATGGTTAGCCTGTAATCTCTCAGCTACTGTGTCTTTTTAAACATGATTCTCTCTCTGCATTCAGTGCTATTCACACTGCTGTCATAACCCTTAGAGCGCTAACTGCAGCTACTGTTGCCCAATGATGAAAGATATGAAAATCAAAGCTGTTGAAGACCTATCATGTGGTGACTTGTTTAAAAGAGCTCCCGCAGGGGAGTTTTTAGGTACATTTTCCATACCATCCTAGCTTTTTCTACAGCGGGGTGGTATTTTGAATTTAATATCAAGAGGATAAACAATAATGACACTAATTGATAACCATTTTTGTTCATATTTATCAAGGGTCACAATATTAATGGAGGACACTGTATAACTGAACTAAAAATATGGATAAATTACTTAGTTTTTAATTATATGCAGTCTTTTTTCTTAATCTTTATCAACGATGCCAATAATTATGGATATGACTGCATTACTTTGCAATTTCATTACAAAAAGTATGCATTCTTTATATACAAGTCAGAAAGACACAGTCACCGTGATTTATGCCCTCAGTCTGTGGCTTCAGAGTGTAAACCTAAGCAAAGTTTGTTATGTATAAGACAGCAAAAGCTATGCAACAGGGAGATGACACTCCAGTGTGTTCTCTCACAGATAGATAGCAAGGATATCCAGTCGTGCTGATGATTTGAAGTGTTTCACTGCCTCTCATGGCTTCATGAGCACACATCTGCAGATCGAAGGGCTCACTGGTTTTGTCTGGATGCAGATGGCAGAAAACTGCCACTGCTGCAGTGTAAACAAACTGTACTCCATTCATGGAAAGTACAAATACACAGACCACAGTCTGTTCCTCTCCTTTGTGATTAGAGGATTAAGAATCTGTAATTATTATGTGTAACTATAGGGGTTTATACAAAATAAAAATGAGAAATCCACTACCAGCATAGTAGTGCACTTCTAAAGCAATAAAAACAGTTTTGTTTCTTTTTAAAGAGGAGAATCATGACGCCATATTTTCCTGAATGCCCAGTGCTGACCTCTGCTCTACATTTCCCTCCGACTCCCTCTCTGTATCTGTGCTAAAGATTACAGTCTTAGGGAAAAGAATGCACAGTTTAGCTAATTTCACTTCGTTTTACCATAAATGCAGCAGAGGTAGTAGCTATGGTGTTCTGTTTGGGCAGTGGCTCAACTGAAGACCTGCGTGCAAGAAGTACTTAAGTACAAAATGAGCTGTTACCAATATTAAAAGCCTCAATGGCCAGGGCATCATCTGGCACCAAAGATTTTTCCGAAGAAGTAGTAAAGTCCTCTGTATTGGTGCGTTGCCATTGTCAAATTCACTAATCTTTAGTGCAAGTAGTACCTCGGTTCATGACTGTCCAATCAAAATGGCAGTATGTGTCACATGATGAGCTGCGAAAATGGAAGGTGGACAGTTGACTTCATTTGTTATAAATACTCAAGTCCGGCCATGTAGTGGTAAAAAGTACTTAAGTCCAACACTTATTTTCGTATTCATTTCATAATACATGAGTATGTTTTCACAAAAAAAAGGGTTTGTCAGTTCTCTATAGCCCCAGTAAGCAGTAATAGGCTCCATAGTGCGCTACCATAAAAAAATAAAAAAAATTATCGGCAAAATATTTTGAAATCTTTGACCCCCAAAGCCCAAAAGTATCATTTTGTGATGTAGGTACTTCTTACACACAGGTCTACGATGCCAAATGAACTTCATTAGACAAAATACTGGCAAAACCAAAACTGGCTGGAGGTTTATTGGCTCTCCATAACACAGCTTATCCTCTCCACCGCTCCTACTCTGGCCTCCTAAAAATCTGCACCTCCTCTCCCCCACTTGAGCATCACTCAAGCAGAGTCACCGCCAAACTCAGATGCATGTTATTCTGTAATAAATGGGTAAATCTGACGTAAGTGTCCTGACTGAAATACTTAAATGTTCCTTTAACAGTGTCTCAAGAGTGGTCATTCTGGGCTTTGATTTATTTGAGTATTTGAAAAAATACTTTTTTAAATTTGGAACTTTGGCCCCTTTAAACTCGTCAGCATGTCCCTGAGTACCGTAAATGTAAACTCTATCCGGAGAGACTCCAGGCCACATTCTCGCAGTGAGGCCCACTGTGCCACTCAAAAACAAACCCATCAGAAAAACAGCAAAAAAACTAGATGCTGCCAATTCAATTATTCAGTCATTTTCAAAAAAAAAAAAAGAAAAAAAAGAAAATAAATAATGCAACAGTGAGCTCAGGTACACCAAGAGGCCTGGATGACCATGGATAACAACTGTCATGGATCACAGAAACATTAGTTCCCAGTAGAAGAAAAATGCCTTTGCAACCATTGACCAGATTAATAACACCCTCCAGGATTCAGCTACAGCTGAGTCAAAGTCAGCAATGAAGAGAAGCCTTTTCCAGAGTAAATGCGAGATGTAAACGACTGGTTGGCCTCAAAAACAGGAAGACCAGTAAAGAGTTTCACAAAAACCACCTTAAAAACACCTGCACAGTTCTGTAACATCCTCAGTTACATTTTTGTGTCTTCCTTACCAGATGTTTGCGTGTGTGTGTGTGTGTTACTGCTGCATACATAATCTGGTTATTGATTTACTGATGCATATGATGAGAAATATTGAAATATAATCCTCAACAACATCCCACCCTAAAAAAACTGCACAGTTCTGTAACAACATCCTCAGTCACATCTTAGCCCCCAACATTGGGAGAGCGTGTGTGTAAAAGTATAAAAATGACTGTAATTCCTGCATTATTTGTACAAGATTTTTCACAAACCTCACAAACTGAAGCTGAAAGTTTACACTTCAAAAACATTATTTTCTGTCAAATCTATTGTTTTATCTCAAATCCATCACTGAGGCATAAAGAGCCAAAATTGAGAACATACTGTCACTGTCCGATATAAGTTTAGATCTGAATGGAAAACTAAAAAAGCAAAAAGTAAAAATATCCATCAGCTGACACATTGGGACGGTCAAGAATACCATTCTTGAAAAAAACTGAATGCGATGTGAGTCAGTGATTAGTAATGAAGTCTGTGCATTACCCTGTCCGACTTTCATGATGATTTTCATGGTGAGGGAGTTACAGACGCCGCCCTCCCTATTCTCCAGCCCCTCCAGCGTCCCGTTGGATGTGGCTGCAGGAGAGAAGCGAGATGATCGTGAGTTATACTGAAGTACAGGCTTTCAGTGACATTTACTTTAAAAACTTGAATCTATGGTGAAAATGGAAAATCGCTCACACTATGCATCAGAAAGGGGGGTTCACACTTCTAAAAACCTCAATTTACCCTTGCGTATAACTGAAGCAGTGGTGCTGAGCAGGTTTTGAGGTCATTGGTGTAAAATGAGAATGTGAAAGAGGGAGTGTCCTTTAGTCCATTGAAAATGCATGCTTAAATTGAACAGAAAATGTATTATGTGCAGTAAACAATTTCACCCAGGTACTGCATTATGCCCGAGAGAAACTTTATCATCGCATCACACAAAAGGCAGCAGCAGACACTCCATTACTTTGCCCTTTTGATGCGGATCCCTGAAGCCGCCGTCAGCACAGCTAACTGCAGCGTGTGTTTGCAGCACCTCCGTCACAGGTACGAGAGGCTCCCCACAGGCGAGAGCACTAGACCCACCACAGGCACAGCCGGTGAGGAAAACAGCAATCAGGGTGATAAAAGCGTGCGGTACCTCCTCACGGGGGCCTTACAGAGATACCGACTCCGATGGTAATCCCTTCCCCAGGGGAACGCAGGATGCTGTAATTACCATTTAGGCTAACAAAGTGTCCTCCTCAGCTCTACCGCTCCTACTGCATAACTGTGAGCCGCTGAATCTCCTGCGCTCTCTCTCCGCCTCTCTCCTTCTCTCTCTCTCTCCGCCTCTCTCCTTCCCTCTCTGTCCGCCTCTCTCCTTCCCTCTCTCTCTCCGTTCCTCTCCCTGATGCAGGATTGCCCTGCGGTTTTCTCCCAGCCTCTCTCTCTCTCTCTCTCTCTCTCTCCAACTCCAAGCGTTTCCTCCATCCAACAAGCTTAAACACTTAAAATACGGTTTTTTGGGTTTATCTTCAGCTGAGTGAATTTTACTGAGTATTTTTACAAGGTGAGTCACACCAGAAGCGATTACTGCAAACGAAAAACCCCGCAGCTCAGCTCAGCTCAGCTCTGTCTTTATGAGCTCAGCTCAGCTCTGTCTTTATGCCTGTAATTAGCGACTGGGTGGCACAGCAGGCTAAACCCCTCACTTAGCAGAGAGCCCCCCCACCCATTCACACACCCAGGGCCCCGAAAGCCCCCCCACCCATTCACACACCCGGGCCCCGTCCCCTCGCGCCTCAGAGCTCAATGCGATGCATAATGGCTCTCAGCTGGGAGTCTGTCTGAAAGGGTAGGGGGTGTCAGGAATACCACCGCACTCCAACAGTATCACCGCCCATCACCCGTCAGCCTGAAATCAGCTGCGTTGCCTTATCGTGAGGCCCTGTCCTCCCCAATGTTCAATGTGTTCACTGTCAATCACCCCATTTTCCCCACCTTTCTGTTTTTAATTGCCTCACACTCATCTCTCTTAAACCCACCAAAACCCACCTCTTGAAAAAAAAAAAAAATTACAATAAGAAAACCCCCCCCAAACGCCTCCCCACCTCATTAACTCGCCCAGATTCCAGTCCCAATTAAAGTGTCGTGACAGAGAACCCATTCGGAAAATAGCCAGCTAATTAGATCCCGCTCCAGGAGAATCTAAGGCCCCCCTCTGAGTCTCGGGGCGCTGAGGGCTGGGAGAGCCAGGTATCGCCCCAGAGGAGAGGCCCAATCGCCCAGCGCGCCGGCCCTGGGAGAGAGAGTCGCTCGCTAACCTCCCGTTTCTTTCTCTTCCCATGAATCCCCTCCCCCCCCCCCCAAACCCCCCCCATCCCATCTCCCATCGCCTGCATCGCCAGCACCACCAACAAGCTCCCAGAATCTCTCTTTCTTTGGTTTTCATTTAATGAACCTTTCAAGAGCAGGATTATACAAAACAGGGGCTTTGAAGATCAAGTGCATTCTCCGTATTCTTTCATAGCTCCTGCTAATAGGAGACATGTCACGCTCTGAGTCTCCGAGTTCAGACATCTCTGCTTTAACTGCTTTCTATGCAAGATACTATTTCTGCATCATTTTCAATAGCTAACTCTTTTAGCCCTGGCTGAGACTCTCTCAATGAAGGCACAGAGAGAGCGTGGTGATATTTTCTGCATGATAATATTATTTCATGCGTTTTTTTCAACCACAGTTTTAAGAAAAGGATGAATAAGCTACTGCTGTTTAGGTAAATGGAAGGTGAATGGCTGATCACCCTGACAATGGAGAGGGAGTTTGAAACCCTTCCACATGTGTCCGTCATTACACAGGGTTCTCCGTTCTCTGGACACTGCGCTTAAATAATAATCATCGGGGCTGTGTGAGAGCTGGGCCAATACCAGCCAACTATATGGGCAGGAGCACATCCTGGAGGTCTCGCACGCCCATTCACCCACACACTCATACCTTGGGCAATTTATAGTCTCCAGTTAACCTTGCATGCATGTTTCTGGGCTATGGGACGAACTCCACACAGAGAAGCTGCAGGCTGGATTCGAACCCATGACCTTCTTGCTGCGAGGCAACAGTACTATCCATGATGCCACCATGCTGTCCTATAAAGAGCGAATATATATATTTTTTTACAAAGCCAGAGTAATCTATGTAGTCAAAAAACCATCGTGTAACAGCCAAACTCTTCCCTGAAGTGGAGTTTAATAAAGGCAGGTCTTACAGATAATAGAAAACAGTGCATTTTATTGGGAATGCTTTGAGGACAGGAAATTCAAAAAAGCTAGTTTAGGTCGAGGGACAGACATCAAAGAGCCAAGCAAGAAATTTAGGATCCCCAACAGATAAACCTCAACTGCAATCCGTCCAACTGTAACCTCCACAATACCGTGTAAGCATACGCATCAAACAACCTTCAGACACTGAGGTATCGCTGGTCATGAGGGGGAAACCAGGAAGCTAAATGTCAGGCAAACTGACTGAAGCAGGGATGCCAACTTAAAATGAGAAAATCTGCTTCCCTGCTCTCAGTGCACGGGATGTCTGCCCACTCACGTCTCCAGCCTCAGATTTATGGTTTAAGCGCAGCACAAATGCGTAATAATGAGAGAGGGAGTACACAGAGAGAGAGAGAGAGAGAGCAGTAAACAGAAAAATGATTCATGGTGATGGATATTACGCAGGGGGGTAGAGAAAAAAATCACCTGGGTGACCTAATTTTGGCAGACAGGAGCGAGTAAATATAGAACAAGCCTGGACGAGTGAGCAGCAGATCCACACGCTAACACACTCTGCCAGCCGCCTGTATTCCCAAAGGCTTCTGTCTCTCTCTCTCCTTCCCAGCGGCTGGCGTCCCCCGCTTCTCTACTGCGGCTCCAGAGGAGGCCTTCGGGAGGCTCAGATGGAGTCAAAGTGACATTTCTTCTGCTCCAGCCTCCCCAACAACACACACACACACACACACACACACACACACAAACACGCACAAACCCCTGTCGCATCCCACAAGCAGAGACACAAACCAAACTCATGCCATTGTTCATTTCTGCATAAGTGCTTAATCTACACTTAATGGGAAACAAACATGCAGAATTGCTTGTATCATCATCATCATCATCATTATTATTATTATTATTATTGAGGTGAGGGGTGAAAGTGAGGATAAAGATGAAAGGAGGCAAGAGGAAACTCAATCGGTAGCAGCCGTTACCCACTGGGTCCATCATGTCGAATTAGCCCGAACAAATGGCTCTTTAATGGTCCGTAAGCAGATGGGTGGGTGGTGTTGCAATAGGGGTTGAGGCCCTCCCCCCAAATGATGTCATCGCTATCAAGAGGCACTGGGCAACGAGCTATATAAACTAGAGGCGCTATGTTACGATTTCAATATGCAAGTCTGGCCGCCATCTTGTGACGGGCGTCCATCACAGAAAGGTGCAGCAAAGTGGATTCATGCCTTCCAGAAATTTTGATTTCCACTGAGTGCCAGACAGTCTTAACAAGCAAAAATACCGCAGTACTTTGAATCACTCCTGACTTGGGAGTTAGGCACGTCCGAAAACCCGTTGAAATCAGCAGCCGCTGTCAGTAGACGCGAATAGGTTTAGTTGTTCCTCGTCCATCGTAATGTCAGTGTCCAGGTCTGCACCATGCAGCGGTAGGCTTATTTCTATCAAACAAAAAAATAGTCATAGATGCGTGTCTGATCGAATTACAAACCAATTTTTTTTTGTTTTTCTTTTTTTAATAGATAGTCCTAAGTGTCAGATACAATTACAAACCAGTGTTTTTTTTTTTCTTAACTAGTAAAACTAGTTTCAGGACTTGGCTGCGGTCACAATAAGACACTTCTTATCAAGGTTCCTGGCATTTGCGATGAAAATTTATTTTAATAGTTAACAAGTGCCCTGTCCTAGATCGTACTGCTAGAGAAATAGACCCGGCCTGACAGAACGAGATTAGTCATAATATTACCATACCGAAGAGGTTTTAAGATGGCCTGGATGTATACCACCGTATTTTCAAACATTCCCTATGGAAAAATATCAATCGCTCAGGGGTCCGTTTCCCAAAATCAGAGATGCTCACTTACGTTGTAGGAACCATTGACAATGAATGGACAAACTATGTAAGCTGCTAACTTAGTTAGCAACTACGCTTTTGGTAAACGCAATGGGCGATAATAGACAGAAATGGCGCTTCAAGCTAACTCTTCTCTAGTTATCGGTCAGAAAAAGGCCGGAAATCAAAAAGCTGCTGAATGATTATTATTGATATTTGCCGAAATATTAACCAGAGCGTACATATTTGTTTACATGGGTTCCAGCGGCGGGCACGCCCATCATAAGGTGGCGGCCAGATCTGCACGCATTGGCTGATCAGGAACGAACAATGTAGTGCCTCTAGTTTATATATCTCGTTGGCAGTGGGTCTGGGAAAGGTACAAAGGATCTACAACCCATAAACCACCCCACACCCAACCTCAACCCTGACCCAACACACAACCAACCTCCACCCACAACCCACCCCACACCCAACCTCAACCCTGACCCAACACACAACCAACCTCAACCCTAACCCACCCCACAACCAACCTCCACCCATAACCCAACACACAACCAACCTCAACCCTAACCCACCCCACAACCAACCTCCACCCATAACCCAACACACATCCAACCTCAAGCGTTTTGTGATGCACAAAGCAGGTCAGCAGCAGATCCTCTCAGCAGTGGGGCCACATGAGATGATGACCCCATTAATTTAGAAGCCCCTCCCACACTCTGAAACCAAGCGTTTAGGATCCTCGTGCTTCCGTTCTTTGGCTGTGGTTGCTGGGTAGAGCCCAATAGCACTTTTCTCTCTACAGACCTAAAAGCAGCAGTAATTATGAGGGAGGAAGACACAGCGAAAAGCTGGTAATCCTGTAAAGTGTGTCTAAAATGCAGTTATATCCTGTCTGACTTCACAGAGCTTCTTCTCCAGGGAGTCACGCTTGGCTTGCTCACTCCCTGCATGTTACCCATTTACACAGCTGAGTGTTGGAGGAATGCCAGGGCCACGTTCCAGGGTATCCATTGGCACCATATGGGATTTAGACCCAAAATCCTCTGATTTCAAGTCGGGCTCTCAGGCTTATGTCTTGTTTTTTCAGTTAGGCAGCAAACTTTTAGCCACAGGACCCCTCCTGGACTAGGAGGCAGATTGTAAGATTTAGACACAGGATAGGTAGCACCCAAAGCTTAGTTGCATGCCTGTGACCAACTAAATGATCTCTGCAGATCGTGAGGGCATGTGTGCCCTGTTTCATTAATAACTGGTAGTCAGCAGATTTGCATTTTCAGTTGGATTTTTAAAAATTATGCTGAGACAGGTAAGAACATATCCGGACATGCATAACGGCTTGAGCGCTGAAATATCTGTCTTAGTTCTACTGAAATACAACAATGAGGAGTATTCGACAAAAAAAAAAATCTTTTGCAAGTGAGATGAATGGCAGTTTTTTTCTTTTTTAATTTAAAGTGCACCATTGCCAACTACCCAACTGAGCACAGAGGATTTCCCAGGGTACTTTAATTCAGTATAAGCAGGTAACATTTATACTGTCTTAACCAGGGCAGAATGCTTCAGTAGAGATGACGATCAGTCGGGAAAACTCCCCTTCTGCATGCATTGGCCAGTAGTTTATTTTTCACTCCATCTACAGTACCTTTACCTCCCTCAGGCACGCTCACTCCTAACCTCTTGCTTTCATCTGGCGGATCAGCTGTTCTGTTAGATGATCATATCTATCCTACAGTAAAGCAGCGCACCCACATCGCTAGCCTATCTTCTACCTTTTAAAAATGATTTTCCCTCCCTTCATGGTACATTCTAAAGGCGCTGTTGTTTTGCGGAACCTCCATCTCCTGTCCCTGCCCCGTCTCTGCAGGTGCATCAGCTTCATCATTTCATCGACTTCATCAGCCTATCAGAGTCATCAGCCACCAGCTCCAGAGTCTGGACTCCATGGGGGGGGTTTTATCTCACTGCTGCTCATGGCAGATGCTCCTGCAGTAAAATCTCACTGCGGAGTCCAAGTGCCAAAGACTTTCTGCCACAACAAAATCATCACATCTGTTCATCAGCAAAGTCTATAATCTGTAATCCGTAATTATATTTACACCATTCATTTGACTCTCTCGATTGAGACTTATTAAATCTCGAACCCGTTTTAAGTCTGCATACTTACTGAAGAGTTCTAAAGGACAAGTTGGACGTGTACAGTCTATTAATTGAATCTGTAATTTCCTAGTTCTGTAAATTTTAGACTAAAAGATATCCCTGGTGATAGCCACTGTTCATGGCATTCCTCCCAAGGGGCTGCAAGGCCCCAGCCTGAAGACAGAGGTTTCAGCTGGTGTCTGACGGCCCACAGATATACAGGGGCAAAGTTCTTTCCGTTTATCCCTGGCAACATCTACTCATTTTATATGGCCAAATGTCAGCCCACTAAAGGATAAAATAAAAATACGAAAAATGCCAGTTCACATTTGCGTATCAGAGGACAATATGGTCTGTGAATGACATGCACTGTGTCAAAATGGAACTAAAATACGTAGTCAGAAAGCGTGCATGTCCTGTAAGAACTCCTATCTCCCCTCTCCTTCTCTCTCTCTCTCTCTCTCTCTCTCTCTCTGAGTTTGATATTACTCTGATAATGTCTGCAAGAATCAAACCATGGCAGACTGAGTTCTTGCATTACTTTATGCACATCTTGTCATCAGGAGACTAGCAATATTTTTGCTTGCCTCCATTAAACAACATACCATTTGTGTAAATTACACAAAACATGTGAAAATAGTCATGAAAGTGGAATGTAAACAGTCGGTTACAATTTCCACTGTGATGCGCTGCCAGTCAGCAACGTCAGTTCGTGAACGAGAAATTCTTTAATTCATTTTTAGCTTGGGTGAAAACATATCCTGCAAATAATGCTGAAACCATATGCAATAAAAAGGGACTTCAACAGAATGGAGAGACTCCTATTTAATGCTGGATATGAGGAGGGTGGTATTTCCCAGAGTGCACTGCTTTCTGTGCGGCCCCTCTTCTCTTGTTGGCGGCGAGACATTCCCATAACAGCTTGTTAAGCCGACTGACACCTTCCCCTGGATCAACCAAAAAGGCATCGTCAAACCAAGACATGCGGACTGGACAGACCACCGACCAGTAAGGCTTCAGAGCCTGTGCACATAAATGCGTACACACACACACACACACACACACATACAAATGTACACAAACTTATTGAGTTGAAGCAGGCCAATACAGCTTCAGTATGCAAGTACGTGAGTACACAATTGTGTATTCATATAGATATATAGGGCAACATGCTCTCAAACATTTTGCACAATTCTGTGAACGTTCATAATTAATAACTTGTTAAATGTAAGGCAGGGAAATACTCTCTAAAAGATCCAGGAACACAAATGCAGGCAGTCTACTGCTCATAAAGGAGGAAGCCGGCAAAGCTTCCCTAAAAGAGGCCAGAACACAGCACTGTGACACACTGACACATATATTTTATTAAGATTCAGGGACTCTTGAGTTCCTCTCCTGATTTCATACCTCTTAGAGCCATTTATATGAAGTAAAAACCTGCCCCCCAACGTGTTCCCTATTTTGTTCTGGCAGATAATCCTTTTTTAGGCGAGCAGAGTCTTGTCACAGAGGTCTTTATCCTCCATGAAGTGAGAGCTGAAACAGAGAAAGTTTACCGAGGCATTGCACTGCTGGGCCTTTTATTGTTCTCTAGTGGTGACAGGTCACAACTGCTGATGCTGCTTGACCATACAAAGACCACTGTGTGAGAGAGGAGAGGCTCTCTGGTTTTGTGGAAGAGGATGATCGGCAGTATATGAAATGAACCGATTATTTAAGCAAGGACACAAGAACTAGGTTACATTTCTGCCTCATTGTAAACCGCCGCATGCAGGGGTGATGTCATTTTCCGGGGCTTTCTTTCTTTTGAATGGAAATCAGAGCACTAAATCACCATGCATTCAGTACTGCTGCCATAAGCCTGGTAAAGGTAGCAAAAACACTGAGGTCTAATAACACTATTTTCCAGGAATGTGCTAGAAATTGCAGACAGCAAATTCTAATAAACAGTCATGCCATTTCTTACGAGAGGGAGCAGCCACAGAAAGAGATATTCCTACAAACATGATAACCCAGCATTCACTTTTTCCTACAAACATGATAACCCAGCATTCACTTTTTCCTACAAACATGATAACCCAGCATTCACCTTTGAAAAGAAAAAAAAACACATTTCAGAATAAATTGAGTGATAGCAAGATTGTCTTAGGGGATTAACAGTTTAAATATATGAACGCCAAATGAATTACCAATTACTGGACTTTAATACTAGCCAAGCAATCATTCCTTAAACAGAATCTGTGTGAATGGCCTTCATTGGTGTGAATTCTGTGTGCAGAAAGGCAGCAGTTATGTCCATATGTAAGTGCAGATGATTGCATGAACATGCCTGCAAGCACTAGAAGTGAGAATCACTGTTTCCCGTCTGGTGAATGAGGTCATTACTCTGTCTCTCTTTCCATTAAGGATATGATTGTCGGCTTTTCAAGACTTAGCGTGGAAAAGCGTCACAATTACAAGGGAAATAGATGAAGATTCCCACTATGCTCTACTGTTGAAAGTGAAATTACCCGTGTCAAAATACTCTCTTGTGTAACTTTTACTAAAAAAAAATTAACATTATCAAAGCATGTGCATCATTCACACACCAACGAATAGCATGGGATTTACTGCCGTAAAAATATGGACATTTCAGTTTGGCAGTGACAAGTCCCACCATTATCAGCACTCAGAAGGAGCAGCCAATCAAATGCAATCGAGCACCTCAAAGAGCCTGGACAAGAACCTGGATGAGAAGCAGGCTTTACACCACTGAGAGCTGTGAAGTAAACGCTTAGAATCCCTTTGACAAGGATGCACTGTGTGGAGCCCGATTCATCCAGATATAAGGAGGTGTGTGCGTGTGTGTGTGTGTGTGTGTCTATAGTGTGTGCGTGTGTGTGTTTGTATTCAAGTGGAAGACTGCACAAAAAATTGCAGTGCAGAAATATCCTAGGATATAGTTAATAACTGCACACATAAAACAAAATGATTTTCTCCTAAACTCTAGAGTTACAGCAGAGATGCAAGGATCCATTCTATCGACTGTAATCGTCTCCGCTGGCTGCACCCCAGCTTCAGAAACACACAAACCAAGATGATCGGGCCAAACATTCGGAGAGAACAGACATCTGCTATTGGTGTGGCCCGGCCCAGGACAGAGAAGGGCAGTAAAGGGGGTGGACATTGCAACCCTGAAGTCTTGGAGTCTCAGAGTTGGAAATACTTCTCGAGCTTATCCCGCCCCCTCCTACGGAGAGCTATAACTCACCGCCATCCTCGATTAGCTCTGATCAATTACAGATTTACGGTCGCCACTGAAAAGCCAGCCTGGCCACAATTCCACCAACGTCCTCTCAACTGCTTTACAAATGACGTTATCGCCGTCCCCATCGAGCTGTGTTATTCAAACCACATGACTGCACACTTCCCCACTGACTGCTCAGGCGTGATCAGCTCAGGTGTGATCGGCTCAGATGTGATCAGCTCAGGTGTGATCTGCTAAGATGTGATCAGCTCAGGTGTGATCTGCTAAGGTGTGATCTGCTTGGAGTTCCACAGCATTGTTTATTTTTATTCTCTCATATTGTTTGCATTTGTAAAGTATTCTCCAGTTAAATTGCGATATGTATTTTAAATTCAAGTTAATAACCTTCCTCGAGGGTGTTGCTGAAGGGAAGTGTACCAGAATTCCGCAGGCTCTTTGCAGCATTTATGTGGGCACTCAGACTGTTTCCCCGTAAGCTGTGTGTTCGCCAGGAGCAAAGACCGAACCAGTGAAATGCTGTCGGTAGATGACAGCAGGGTATATCCCTGAAACTAGTATTCTCCCCATAAGCAGAGTTCATAGTTCAGCCAAGTGCTGGCCCACTGTAAAGGGAACAGGGTCCTGAAACATCAACAAGCAAACTACCACTGACTCCAGGACTTTACACAGCAAACTCCCCCTGATCCCTATTGGAACTGTTGCAGTATCATCAGAACTATATGACTGCACAGCAAAGTAAATCAGACTGCCGTTAAAACAGTTTGACTCATTGCATTTGAAAATGTACTGTCACCTAATGGTGGCGCTACAGTAAAAGCAACAGAGCCACAAAAATCAATCAGTGTCCTCCTCTATGCTTCACGAATGTTGACAGCAAATTTGACAGGATTCCCATTAAACTAGTTGAGTTATTGCATTAAAAAAAAAGAAAATTCTGGCCTGATGATGGCGCTACAGGCAAAATCACAGGGTCACCAACATCACCTCTATACACTAGAAGTAGTCAGGAGAGGTTTGACGTGATTTGCTTCAGAAATTTCTGAGTCATTACATGTTGAAGTGTAAAATTTGACCTGGTGGTGGAGCTACAGACAATATTACTGAGCCACCCTGATCAATAACTTGCCCTTCTATGCAGCAGGAATGTGAGAGCAGACTTGACATGATTCCAATTAAAGCTGCTCAAGTTTTTTTAAATGCAAAAGGTTTGGCCTGGTGGTGACCCAATAACAAAGGTCACTGGGTGACTACAATCAACAGCAGCCCTTCTCTATGCTCTGGCAACAATCACAAGAAGTGTGACATGATTCTCATTAAAAGTTTTTGAGTTATTGTACTTGCAAGAGTAAAGTTTGACCAATAGGAAAGGTTGAAGGGTCACACAAAAGGATTGGGTTCATCCTCCATGTACCAGGAATGAATACAAGAAGTTTGATTTGATTCCAATAAAAACCGTTCTAGTTATTGCGCAAACATGAAGGATATGTGGCAGCATTCAAGGTGAATCTATAATATACCAAAAAACTCAATGCGATAAAACCAAAGTGATATTAATGAATTTGTGGAAAATGAAAAAACACCGCATATCAAGCATGGTGGTAACAACTGCGGAATAATCCCTCGCACCATCTTAGATTGTCCACATAGCTGCTGTAATTGCATGTATTTATATCAATTGTTCCCTGAATCTTCTATTTCTCAATTCGAAAGTCAGGTCATGTGAATGTAGATCCAGTTAAAATCATCTGTCGCACTGGAGTTCAATTAACCTTCAACTTCAATGCAAAATGCCAGGTCCAAGCAGCAGCTCTTCACAAATATGATTTGACATATTCAGTGATGCGTCTCCATTTAGACAAAAGGGAAGATAGGTCAATCATCTCTGACACCACAGACAAATATGACCAAAACCCCTGAATAACATGGACAAAAAATTTCATTCCTCATGCAGAATCTCTCAAAATCACACAAAACTTTGGTTCAAAAATTTTTTATGAATGTCCCAAAACTCGCTGCTTTAAGCCAGTTTTGATCAGATTTTCCTCTCAAATTATTTATTTCCGAGTTAAATTTAGGGAAATTCATTGAATCCTTTCCAGCCAAACAAAATCAGCTGTTGTAAGTCGACAAGAGTCTTAATGGCAGGTTTATTCTGCGAGAAGCTTGACGACCCATTTTTACAGAAAAGACAGAATAAATTCTGTGACCATTTGAGGACCTAGTGGTTTTCTTTCAGTTTGAATGTGTGCCTCCTCGGTTTTAGCACCCACTGGCTAGCCAGCAATGGTACTGCATCAAACGGCCATGAGTCTACTTTGGCCACCGGCGGCACAACGACCAGTCACTAACCCTTAGAGCGCTAAATGCGGCTGTTGTTGCTCAGTGATGTAAGATATCAAAATCAAAGCTGTTGAAAACCCATCATGTGGCGACTTGTTTAAAAGAGCTCCCCTCTGGGAGCTCTTTTAAACAAGTCGCCACATGATAGGTTTTCGAAAGCACAAGATAATTAAATTTATACTTTTTAAAAATGTATTTCAGCACTCTAAGGGTTAAATTGCACTCTGCAGCTGAAGTTCTGGCAGGGGGGAGACGAGATTCCCAGCCCGTCTAACGAAAAAGAAAAATAACAACAGCGAAAAGAGACTGACTAGCTCTGTAATGCATTTTAATGATTTTTTTTTTGGTTTTTTTTCGGATGATGGAGTCTCTGAGCCCCTCTCTCTCACGCTCTGAAGAGCTTCAGCCTGTGAGCCTCGGGGCATGATCTCACAGGTATGATCTCACAAAAACACATTCATAAAAAATATATTAACTCACAATGTATAGCCATTAAATCTGAGACAGCATTTTTAGGCGGTGAGATTCCACTTGTTGACATGCTGCGCATCGCTTTGAAAATGACGGATGCATTTTCACCCTTTGAATGGAAAAGTTATCAGCCTGAGGGAGGAACTGTTCAGGAGATAATGAAATAAATATGAACTGCTAAACAATCCAGGCCACATACAGTACATTTTCAAAATTGATGACATTAAATGAACTAGTTATTACTTCATGACAGTAAAAACAAGCCATGAAAGGAAATAACGTGATGAATCAAGAATAAGATCCAACTTAATGGGCTTGAATTTTAATTAATTAAAAATAAGAGGGAAGTAAATTACGAGGAAGGTCTGGCAGTATTTTTGCGGCAGCGGCTGGAGGACTGGGGTTTGTTCAGACGGGTGGGGGACGTGAGCGGAGTTTGAACTGAGCTCTGTGCTGCCCCAGGAGATCAGGAACAGTTGTCCAGCCCCATGCCAAATGAAGCTGAGGTTTTGGAGAGATTTCAGTGCTGCAGTGAGATTATAACTCTCCTCAGCTGCAGCAGAAATATTGGAGAAGACATTTAAATCCCAGGACTGAGCTGTACCACTACGGGATCCAACTGCTTGAGGGTCTGAGCTGGGCTCAAAATTCTCTTGTCTGGCCTGACTGGGCTATGAGAGATGGGTGGAAGATGAGACCATAACAAACGTGGAGTAGCTTTTTACTGCATTACTGTTTTTACTGCTCCCAATAAAATTTGCCCCAATCAGTTCCTGATTATTATAATAATAATCTTATAGATCCCCATCACGATCAACTAATACAGCTTCAATTGCTCATAAAAATGATCAATTCAATGAGCTGATTATTTAACGAGAGAGTTCAGGGTATTTATTGTACCGTGCTTCAGGTTTCGCTGGCAGTGCGTCATAACTGATTGAAACCTGCAACTTCAAAACAACATTCTCTGTCCCTCAGCCAGAACCACCACACTAATCAGAAGATCAGAAACGGTGACAATTACTGCAAATGACATCTCAAATATTTTAGAAAGTGCTTTCTCTTCCTTTTTTCACTGAAGAGTAAACGTTCTCATGTGATTTTCATTCCCAGTAATTTAAGATCTGGATTTGTCTTGGCGCTGGTGTTCGAAGTGTAAACAAACTTTCCTCACGGCAGTCCAGCTCTGTCCCTGATGGGGCATGATGGACTGTCTCTCCGACCGTTTGGATCAGAACTGTTCATTGGCCTCCAAAACTCAACACAGCAATTTATAATAACACAAAATAAAAAGATAAAATTGTTGGGCCTCTGCTCACATCCAAACCCGATTCCATCATTCCTAACATCCCCCAGATGTGAACCGTAAATGAGCAACAATGAAAAACAGGAGAAAAGGCTGATTTATCTGCCAGAATTATCCAATTTTAAACACCTAATTTCTTAAAGGTGACCCGCTTCACTGTAAAGAACGTGCGTACGACGGCTGATCAAACCCCCTCCAGACAGTTGTATTTGCAGTTCATTCTTTTTCCAGTGAGCATTATTACATACCAAAGCTATGACCGCATCTGCATCATGGACTGAAATATGGTGTGTTTGCTGAGGTCTAGAGCAGTGAAGAGACTGGATGTCGGACAGGATTCCGCTCCAATCCTCTCCAGCGTGTTCTCACATGACATCCATGAAGCCAGCTCACCCCAGAAGGTAGACTTTGGCTGCCTCTCCACTCCTGATCCTCGACCTCAAAGTCCTCCAGCAGCTGACAAACAAGGTGCTGGGGAAAGTATGCTCTGTGACCCAACACCGCGGACCCTCCTACAGACTCTGGGGGTCTCTTGTTTTGTCTCAGAGGAAACATTAGCACAGAATTTCCCATCATGCCTCAAGAACTGAGAAAGCAGAGAATGCAGGGCAGCGAAGGATACAAGGAACAAAAATTTTTTTCAAGATGATCCTGTAGGATGTACTTGTTCTCCTCGAGATTACTGTGCAAGGCTTGCAAAGAAGGGAAACATGGAAAATTGTTTTATATTTTCTAGAAGTCACTGCGTTCCCCACAAGGAAATGGATGAGTACGACTTACAGAACTTTCTTTGAATAATTCTTGCAAGTTCTATGCCCTGACCCATAAACAAACACAATGTCGTTAGAAGCAAGAGATTCCAGCTGTAATAAAGCCAGATTGAGTATAGTTAACGCAAGCTGCCTTGGCTTCCATCCTCTCACATTAAATATTTAGGGTAATGTGTGGACGTGTGGGTATATACTGTGTGGGTGTATGCTTGTATGCATATTTGTGTGCAGACCATGCTGAAGCTTTTAAATTGTATTTCAAAATGTCTGTGGCATCCAACCTCATAAAGGTAATTGAAATGGTTGTTACGTATTCCACACCAAGCAATTAACAAAAGATATGTGTTTTTCTCCTGCTAACTACAACTAGGCATTGAAATCAAATTCCAGAGGGGCAGAAACCATCTAATAAAGAGACAAATGTTTTCGAATAATTGCTACTGTGGTTTTTTAAATGCTGTTTTGGAGAAGAACCGCCGACAGTATCAGAAGTATCTGTTCGCATACCTTCACACATGAAAAGGGTAATAATGAAAGCCTATCTTACTGGATACAATCCAGTTTCCCAGCTCTCTGTCAGGGAAGATCTGGACTCGAACCTCTGAATTTGACTGATACAAAGTCAAATCTCTAAGATACAGGCATACACAATCAGCAGCATTTGTCACCGAAAGAGACTGCCAAGAAAATAATTGTTCCATCCTCGAGATGCACTTGAAATATAAGTAGCATCGTACCATCTGTCCAATCTTGCATGGAATTGGAGTCTTTCTCATAAATGATAGTGAGTTGGCCATCAGGGATGATTTTTCCCAGCACATCTGAAGACTGAGATATCATCTTCCATCTGAGGTGTTAATTTAATCCTTTGTGTAATGAATAATCTTTGAAGGGTAGCATGTGTACTCAAACAAAATACCCATAAAAAATAAGCCAAGTCTATCAAATTTCAGACGCTGAAGAGTCACTGAACGTACCGCGATTTTTATATCATAAAACACAACAAATTAAAATGGTGAGGGTGATTTTCTTCCTACACTGACATAGTCGGGAGGGGTCAAAATGTCAGACTTTACTTCCGAGGATAAACAAAATCTGCATGACCCGTGAAATCTCCCCGTACGTCACGGTCAGTTTAGCGTGTTCGTGGGAAGTCACAACCAAATGCAAAGCAGTTAGTGATAACTGACCCCTCTCCACCCCTCGCAGCAGGTGGCACAAATTTAACCCTTAGAGCGCTGAATAAATATACAAGGAATTAAAAATGTAATTATCCTGAGCTGTTGAAAATCTATCACGTGGCGACTTGTTTAAAAGAGCTCCCCTGCGGGAGCTCTTTTAAACAAGTCGCCACAAGATAGTTTTTCAACAGCATCTGATTTTGATATCTTACATCATTGGGCGCCTATAGCGCTCTTAGGGTTAAGGTTGTGGTAAGGTGTGACCTTGAAGTCGCCACATGGGGAAAACATGGCAAACAGCCCCATTGCTGACATCAGGGGGGCCGAGGAAGGCGATCGGTAAAACTCTGCAGGAATCCAATCAGCCGCGGAGGGAGACGAGCAGAAGGATGGAGAGCGCTACATTAGGGCCGGGGAGCTGGGGAATAAAGAGACTCCATCATTCAACTCTCTTTCAGACTTAAAACAATAAACACTCAACACACAGATAAAGGCAATAGAGTGACCCCCGAGTACTTAAGCTCTGTGGCTCTCAGGAGGGTTGTGTAGATCCTAAGCACACACCACAGAGGGGCGACAGCCA
The DNA here is from genome assembly GCA_029692085.1 of Gymnothorax javanicus. Classification (NCBI taxonomy): domain Eukaryota; kingdom Metazoa; phylum Chordata; class Actinopteri; order Anguilliformes; family Muraenidae; genus Gymnothorax; species Gymnothorax javanicus. The sequence goes on from CM056204.1 coordinate 68,554,556, forward strand.
GAATATCACTATTCAGATGGTCACTGAGCGAGGAAATAAGCCAGTGTTCAGATGCACTAAATCAGACCTTCATCAAAAACAAACAAACACCCAAACTTTGATAACATCCAGGAATATGAAAATGCTCTTTCTGAGTGACTCGTCACACAAAAATATTCTAACCATTAACCCTTAGAGCGCAACTGTTCTCAGTGATGTAAGATATCAAAATCAGATGCTGTTGAAATGATGATGACATTTTTCATTCCTTGAAAATAAATTCAGTGCTCTAAGGGTTAATGTAGTGTTTTTGAACATAAGCCAAAATATACAAGTTAAACATAACTGAATAATATACATATATTTATATATATATATATATATATATATATATATGAGTGCTGAGTTTACTTTGCGGAATCTAGAAAATGTGTAAATTGGGATTTGTCCTCCTGAAGTGGGTCATAATCAGGATCCATTATGAAGATCAAAAACAGCTCAATAAATGATTTTACAGCTGGTTGTACATAATGGTTGGTACAGGCTGGCAGCTGAAAAGTGAAAACAGAACACTGATGACAGATGGCCTGTGGAAGCAGTAAGAATAGAGGATAAGGGGGTGTGTGTGTGTGTGTGTGTGTGTGTGTGTATGTGTCTGTGCTGAGGAATAGAGCAAGAAAGAGAAAAAAACAGACCGAGAGGGAAAGTGCGAGATGGAGAGGAGGATAAATCTTTCATTGTGTTCTTTCGAGGAGCATCTGCAATGTCCTAAGAGACATCACTATCTGTAATTTGATATTTCAATCCACACTGAAAAGTGTTTGATGGTGAACCCATGTCAGCTCAACTTCAGGGTCCTGGAAGAGGGCATTAGTGTGTGCGTTTGTGTTCAGCTGAGCTGACTGTCTTCACTCATCTCTCTTGAAACATGACGACTTTCTATCCTTCTCGTGTGATGAATTAATCAACAATGGCTCCTTAAAGAAGCCTCTTCACTGTGTGTTACACTTTGTGTTATGCTGTGTGTTACGTACTCCCAGCATAATACATCTCCAGGTTTGCATATCTGCATCCGAGTCTAAATCCGCAGCTACAAGCGCCTCAAGAAGGCAGAACTGCATCAGCCACAAGTTTGCTCCATATCAGTCTAACTGTAAAAAAGCCCAACAAGTGGATTATATCCCATCACCAGCATCTACTGCGATCTCCTCACCCAATATGGAACAACCATCACTTCACACCTGACCTTCTCTTAAATTCTTTGAATCTTGCATTTGTTATGTTGATAAAGCTGCATAATATATCATTTTCATTTCTGTTATTGAGAAACATTCCCTGTCCAATCCTGCAAGCCACACATTAAACTGGAAGCTGCTCTCTAGTGAGCACTTGTTGAGTGTAAAGATGTTTCACAAACTGTGGTGGGTGGAGAAGTAGTCTCCTAATGACCACTTCCTTGTATTTGCACAGTATGCATCTGACTGGGCATGAGGCCAATTCAGGCAGGACACTTACATCAAACTTAAACGTTTATTACCGAACACGAGCACTCAGAAAGTGCGTACCTCCGCCAAGTCCCCCACATGTCTGGGACACATACAAGTCATTATTGTGTACCACCATAAAAGCAAATAAAGAATTCCTGTATACAGAATTTTATCTGGACTTCTCGCAAAATTAAATCAGACACACCCCTCGTAAAAATTTCATGAAAATCTGTCCATAACTTTTGCCATAATGTTGCTAACAAACAAACAAACAAACATTCATACTCACAAAGGTATGAATTAGCTTGCTTAGGAGGAATGCGGTTTGAATCCTGATGACTGTAGAGGGATTGGAGGATTGTTCCTAATGAACTGGACAGAGGAACAGACTGGGAAAGAACTAACAGGAATGCTATGCCAATCCTGGAGACCATGAGAAAGGCTGTGGAGCTCATTCCTATTAACTAGACAAGGAAGGAACTTCTGTAAATTACTCTCATTAAAGATTATGGTTTCAAAAGATGAAGAATTCTACTAGTAAATATTGACAGGTTCGAAGTGCTTGTACCTAATTCCGACCCAGCAACTTGCAAATCAAAAGGGGAATAAATATGTCACAAACACAAGAGGCAGGCTAAAGCAGTGACATCAGCAGGAATGCTGAGTGCAGACAGAGGAATATCTAACCAGACACTATTAAACCCAATCATCAATTAAATTTGCATAATTGGTTGATTTAGAAACTAAGGGGGCAATTACTTTTTCAAATAGGGCCAGGTAGGCTTGGATAGCTTCAATAAAAGAAATCATTATATAAAAACTTTTATTAAATTTTATTTTATAAAATTTTGTCCTTACTCAAGTTATCTTCATCAAGTATTAACATTAGTGTGATGATCAAAAACTTAAGTATGACAAACATCCAAGAGTAGAAGAAATCAGGAAGGGGGCAAGTACTTTTTCGCAGCACTGTATTTGCTTTCTTCTTTATCTAAACAGAAACTGAAAAACAAAAATTCACTTTCATAAACTCTGTTGAGGTTGCATGTTACAGTGATAGCAAAGAGGAACCAATGAATTCATCCTAACTAATGAATTTCATCTCTCTGCATGCATCATATTTATCACCCTGCATCGCTTCTGCCATTCAATGCTTGCATTTAGTATGACTAATAACCCATTGTAGAGGTTCATTGTAAATAATTTTACTTTAGGTGAAATAAGCCTTTGTTTAAAGAGGTCGTGCACTGAGAACAAGGTCTTATTTGTAGTCATGTACTGGTATCTGAGGAGCAATCAGATGTGGTAGATGATTTAGACTTCCATTTGTTTAACCATCAGGGAGAGATGACTGTCCTGCTCTTTTGGTAGTCATCCAGCATATCTTCATGCTGTTGTGATAGTGGTGGTTCACTAATTCTCTGCTCTGATCAATTTAGCATTAGTAAAATGCTTAAAGGTCCCATAGTGTGTAACAGATGTCTTTCCTTGCCCATACATATTTACTATGGTCATTCTTCAGCCTGTGCAGGCAATGAGAATGTGACTGTTAGGGCGAGACACGCCAACTGTTCAGTTTTTGGCTGCAAAAACCAGCACAAATGTTTGTGTTCACTTCCAGTGTCAGAGGACAAAAAAAAAAAAAAAATATTGGTTACAATTTAATTACAACTTACCGCAGTTGCTGCAAATTAGTTTAATCGTGCGAGCTACTTCATCTCCGACTGCTTCACCAACCATGGTCAGTACAAAGGTGGCTTTGCCACGCAACTGACCCTTGAAGAGGGTCCCTTACCAACTATAATGTTACATGACCCAACAATGGCAATGTGCATTCGGTAAGTGTCACCCCTTTGTGATAATATTTACAGCTTATTTCAAGTAAACAGCAGTTAACTTGGCTTAATAGCATGTTGCATTTTAGCATAATTATTTTTCTTGATTTTTATATGGTCTACGGAGCTTTGTCGATAAATCAATCGCCTTGTTGGTGAGAATGAGAAAAGGATATGATATTTAGCTGAGTAATTTAACATGTCAACCCGCTACCAGGTGATCCATGTGTGTGTTTTTATTCAGACGCTACCCACATGTCTGGCCTTCTCCCCGGCTTCAATTTATTAACAAGTAGAATCTGGAGCTAGCTAGCTCTTGAGTCTCTAAAGTGTTCCCAAATTCTTTTAACATTTACTTTGCTAGCTAAAGTGAATTCCTGGTGTAACAGAGGTTAAATCGTGTTACGGCTTAGTTATCACTGTTGCAAGCTAGCTTAGTGCCATTCTCATAACTAGCAGTTGTGTTAACATTACATAGCTAGCAGGCTAGCAATCATGCACACAGTACCTGTGCACAATCATTGTGTGGTTTATTAGCTAGTTTACTTGCGAGCTAGATATTCAGTTGACTGTGAATTTAGACACCTTCTCTGGGACAAATACGAATGTCTATGACTCACTGACTGAGTAGCAGAGTGATAGAGTTAGCTTAGTGCTTACATAAAATGGGAATTCCCACTAATGCGCTAACAGAAATTAGCACGGTGATCGCAAGTATATGTACGGTCTAGCAATATACGAGGTTTTGACTTAGCTGGTATTGTTTAGCCAGAGGCAATGTAGGAAATGCACTGAAATGAACTAATAGAATGGGTAAATTCAGTTTGGGAGAATAGAGCAGCCCCACAGTGAACTGAATATTATCCGACGGTCGCTACTGCACAGATGCTAGGCATAAATCAGTGGTAGAGATCGAATTCCAAATGTAGCCTAGTTAAACTGTTATGGTGACTCTACGCCCCCTTTGTGAATGTAACTACCATCCCTGCTTAGGCTGGAGGCTTCATCTTTCTGTACTCATTAAGAAGTTTAATAGCTACCTAGCTACTAATTTAGCATCTGTATTTAGAGACTTGCTGTTCATCGGGGGATTTTGCTCTCCATTGACAATGGGGCCGGTGGATCTGTTCGCTGGCCAATCAGAAGAGAGCTCAATTAATAGAGGGAACACCCCCTCAGAACAGCCTGATTTTCAGAGAGTTGGAAATGATAGGAATTAAATAGCCAAGAAATCATGGTTTTTATGTTTTGTTTTGCTAAAATTGTATAAACATCCCTCTCGGACATCCAAGAATATTACATCTTGCCAAAAAAACAGCATAAGATGGGACATTTAAATGTTTATGATATAATGCGTTAATTTGTGATGGTGTCCCTTACTCCCTTCCTCTGCAGCTTTCAGCCCTGTGATAGCTATTTGGCTTCACAGAATTATTTTAGTTTCTCATTACCCAAATTATTGTTTTCTTTGTTGATAATTCATGCCAACACTCAGGGTACGATGTGCTATTGATTTTTAGCACGATTCTACACATGGGTATATTTGAAAGCCAAGCTTTCCGTTTGGAATAAACAGTAAAATGGTGATCTGTTTTCTGGATCTATACTGCTATAACTGCAGCTGCATGCTATTAAATAGGCCTGACAAGTTCAACTTGGAGTGGAAAGATGGTGATCAGCATGAGTTCAGCATGTCCTGTAGGAACTGAGAGGAAAATCAGAGGAGCGTGTTTAGCCTGAGGAGAAATCGGTGCGGTAGAAGCATTCAGCACTCTCCCTGTTTATGTTTAGAAAGCCCTCAACAAGTGTTTGACCACCCAGAAACTGAGCGGAAATGTTTGTCTGGAAATAAGCAGAATTTTTTTTTTTAATCAGCCTCAGCCTCATGCAAGCACTTGGTTTATGCGTGTGTGTGTGTGTGTGTGTGTGTGTGTGTGTGTGTGTGTGCAGGGGCGGAGTGCATTTGGTGCCCTAGGCAAGCCCTCCACCGCCCCCCCCACAAACAATATAACAATATGTGCAAACATTCTACAAAAAATTTTATGTTTTATTAAATATGTTAAATAATGTTGTTAAAAAGGCCTGATAAATAATCAACTAGAAAAGCACTCAGAGAGCGCAGACCTCCGCCAGGTGGCAGCAAAACCCAAAAGCACAGTGATTGGAACTCCGGCCCATTGGAAAGACTTGAAATCTTGAACTTTGGTGTATATCTCAGCTGTACTTTGGCCTAGATATGCCAAAATCTAATCATCTGTTCCTTGTCCTAATACCCACCTTGTCTGAAAATGTCATCAAAATCCATTCATAACTTTTTGAGTTATCTTGCAAACAAAAAAACAGACAGACAGACAGACAGACGCTGGCGATCACATAACCTCCTGCCAACTTTGTTTGGCGGAGGTAATAATATGCAAAAAATAAACAAAAACCTTTAACAGTTCTACAGTAAAGTAGCGCAACACCTTGAACCTTCAGCTTTTTTCCCCGCTCTGCTTTCCCCGCCAGACTCGTCAATGTCTTGTCTCTCATCGACCAATCAAAGTCAAGAAGAGGGAGGGACCTACAATATTAACAGCAATGTCGGAGGAGAAACTGAGCTAGCTGCTACAGTCATGCTTCAAATCAATTCGCTACACGTTAGAATTTCTTGCTGTTTTCCGTTTAGGGACCCGAGGTCCGCGGACAAGTTAGTTTGTATTCATGTTCACTACAACTATTGAGCCCAACAGCTGTAGCTTGGTACTCTGTTATCGCTTAGGTTCCCTCCTATTGTAAACAGGGTAGCTCGCTATATTTCCCAAAGCATAGTTACAAGCCGCATTAGCAGCTTGGTTACTTTGCTCAAACCACTTACTGTATACGGTTCCAGTCAGTGTTCGTTTTTGGGAAACAACTTTCTGTAGCTCAGTGTAGCTAAGACTATTCACAATTTATTTTCATTGTATTAGCAAACCTTTCTAAGGTAGCATGTTAACGTAACGTTGAACAACAGAGATTTGACGTTCGCACGATGGATTTCGGAAATGCTAATTAGACTGTTTCTGTAACTTAGCAACAATGAGTGCTGGTGAGAATCGCTCTGAAAATGAGGTCATGGGTGCTACCAGTGCAAAAAATGTTTCCTGTGGACACAGGCCCTTACGTATGTTTAATTTACTTTTCATGTATAAGTATTGTGGCAGATAAAGAGGGATGCCCAAAATTGCACAAAAAAGAAGTTCGACATTACTATTATTGTTAAATTATTGAACAATACATACGGTGGTGCAGTAGGTGGCACTGCCGTCTCACAGCAAGAGGGTTGTGGGTTTGAATCCAGCCTGGGACCTCTCTCTGTGAACACGCTTGCTCAATTCTCCCAGTTAGTGCACTGCACTGCCATGGTTCAGCCACAATATCGTTCCAAAGAGAGAGGGCACTTTTTATAACAAAACTGCTATTCATGGAAGTACCTGCCTGGGGTTATTGTCTGGCTGTGACATTTGTAGATTTTACTGACTGGAAGAACTCCCACCCCATTCCCCACCACACCAGTTCATTACTGCCCAGAGGTGTCAAAACAGGCAGCTCCCGTCTGATCAGGAATCAGTTTCTGATGTGGACAGAGAGAACCTGTGCAGCCAACAGTTCTGTCAACCTCTGCCTACAAAACAGGGCTGCTGCCACTGCTACGTCTTTCACTGGTTAGCTGTTAGCACAGTCTTCCAGGAAGGCTAATGACCAAAACTCAACTGTCAATGACAGTTCAACTTTCTCATGCAACGGTTCACCAAGAAAAAAGTTGATCTAATATGTTGAGTAAACATTAAAATGCTAAATCTATAGCTTTTCTTACATTGTCAGAGGGGGAAAAGTATCGAAGCTCTGTAGTGTTAACTACGGACAGAGGAGCACCATGTTTCAAGCTTTAACTGTCATGTTACTCCAGCACACAGGACAGGCCCGGTGCTAGAACAGGGAATTGGGGGGGGCACAGACATGTCCCTTTATGACAATTAGGATAGTCCTGGCTAGTTCTCAATCATTTTCCTTTATTGACGCGTTTTCCAGTTATTGTAATTGGCGACTGAAGACACGGTTTCTCTCCATATGCGATGTAACAGCGATGAAATCATGGGGTAAATTCAGTAGAACTGAGAATTGGGGTGGACAAAACATCCGTTTTAAACAATTATTAGTCCTGACCTGTTCTCAGTCATTTTCATGATTAACAAAAGGTTCACTCCGAGAGCACTCCACTTAACAGGTGTTGCTTGTTCTCCCCGATTAGGTAAGATGACAATCATTCATCTGGATGTGTATTTGCTTAATTTAAATCAACGTTATTCATTCAAAATTACTCTTGGTATTGAGTGAAAAAAAGTGGCACTCGGCAGTTAAATAGGCTATAAAAGCTTGCTTGCGGCAGGTATCAATTTTGAATAAGTTGATTTAAATTCAGCAAATATGCGTTGAGATGAATGATTATGCAATTTTGAGAACAAGCAGCACCGTTTGATTTACTGAATTCATGAAAATGCTGGAGAAAGGTATGACTAATAATTGTTTAAAAACAGATGATGAATGAATTGATTTCATCGCTGTTCATGGAGAGAAACCGTGTCTTCAGTTGCCAAGAGAAATTAGAAAAGCTGCCAATAAAGGAAAATAATTGAGAACTAGCCAGGACTATCCTAATTGTCAAAGGGATTGAGTTCTGTCTGACACAGCCAGGATCAGGACACAGGTTATGTTTAGATCACAGAGCAGATTTTTCCTGAGCCAGCAGACTGATTCATTTGTACTTGTGATTTGAGTGATTCATTTGTACTTGTGATTTGAGTGATTCATTTGTAATTGTGATTTGAGTGATTCATTTGCACTTGTGATTTGTTTTGTACTTGTGGATTCATTGCAGGCGTTTCTGCTTTTTTCTCCTCTTTTCACCTCCATGATTCATGGTGTTCTGGTCTTCTATTGTTCATCAGCCATTCGGCGCCCAGGAGAACAAACTCACGGCACTCGTCTCAGATTCCCCCAGAGTGCCACCACAAAATATTATGCAGTATCCAATGTCCTCCAAGTGCCACTTTGAAATCTGATTTTCAACTATACTTGTATGATAATCATGGCCATGTGCCACATGTTGTACATAGTACAGTATTGGACTGAGAAGTGCACCCTGTTTTACCCTTAACCACACACACACACACACACACACACACACACACAGATACACACACACACACATCCAAAATCTCTGCTGCCCACACATCCATCCTTCAACCTACAATCTCCAATCTACCCCCAGAGATGAATAAACTACAGTGGTTTTTAGAATCTTTGTCTATAGCATTAATAAAAACTTCAAGATTCAGACAGCCAAGATAGGGGGGCTTCACAGTGATGGTAACATGTTCCAGATCAGAGTCAGCTGAGCATTTACTAATGCCAGCCAGGTGCTCAAGTTCTGCATGCGCCACGCTACTCCTGACGGTAGAGCTCAAGCTGAGATCTATTAAGGGAGTACTTTCTGCAGCCATATCCCAGTACAGGTCCACAAGTATGGACTGGGATATTATTTTTAAAGCACATTAAGTTGCACATAAAAATCCACAACCGAAAGCTGTGTGTCGTTTTACTATTTGTGGGGAGTGAACATACAAGAATTAAAGACTTATTGCTGCTCTTCAATGGGCAAACCATTGCAAACACCATGTAATCAAAGCCGGCAATCCAGTTGCGCGTCTCAAGCCCTGCTTTGGACAAAAATGAATATTCATGACCAGAATAGAGTGGTCAATTTACACTTGACTTTTAGCCTTCAGGCAGCCCCTCCCTTTCAACCAATCAAATGCTAGATTGCATAAATGGGTTGTCTTGGTGACGTAGCCTCCACAACTGGGTCTAATATGGCTTATCTGGAAAGATGATAAGAACAAATTTTTTAAAATATTGGTAGGGACAATCTGGCTTCCCAAAATATATTTGCAAACCTATGCCCTTGAATATATGATTGTCTTGTCCTGTTAATGCACATACAAATCTGTGAAACTTCTGATAAACGAAACACAGAATTACGTTCAAAAGTCAATGCTCAGCTTTCCAAACGTGTGAGTGAAAAGACTTCCGAATCTCCCAGTCACACTCTGTTCGCCAATTCACTGCTTCCGCTAATCCAACTTTGGACGTTCACAACTCTCTCTAAACAAACCATGCTGTGCCGAGGAAACAAGAAACTCATCTCCACCCAGCCCTGAGCAAACTCTGACAGTGATTGGGGTTTTGGGTCATGTTTAGTGCAGTCCCAAACGGATTAAATTACTGTTCGTTTGGCATCTCACAGTGAATTTCTATGTCAATCTACCATCTACAAACTGAATGTTCCAGGGGAGGTTTGCTGGTCCCCAGTTGGACCAGATGCAGAGGGATCCATCCATGAATGTGACAAGCCTGTCAAAGCCACCTATCCCTTCCCCTCACACTGAATCTGTAAGCAGAAGTCTGCAAACCTGGCATGAGCATCAACACTGCTTATGGTGCGGAATAAATCAGAACAGCACAATAAGCCAGGGGAGGGCACCTCAACAGCTTTGCTGCACCACACTAGAGGATGATCCACACGGCCAGCGCACGCCTCCCTCAGCACCTCACGGATGAAACACACGCAGAGTCAGTGTGGCATCAGCTATGCAGAGCAGAAAGTCACCACTTCACTGTTTCTAAGTGTTAAGCCAGCCACAAGTTGAGGTTGCAGATAATTTTCCAATTTGCAGACAATGATGAGAGATACATATTGCTATGTTTGTGACTGAAAAATACAATATTTTAGTATCCTGTCCATACTTATGACATTTCATGCTTTTTAGTGCTTTAATTCACAAATTTGGAAAGTGACTATAGAATCTCCTTTAAAACTCTTCACTTTGCCCATTGTGTTACCTATAAAACAACAACGAGGACAACAACAAATAATAATAACAACAAAACAACAACAATAATAATGATAGTGATAATATATTCCTCGCACACATAATTTGCTTTAAGAAGTGTAACAGAGTGATGCAAAATTAAAAAAATGCCAGAGGGTAATGGAGTGGTCACACATACCTTAAATAACGTAGTTAAGCGTAGTGGAAGCGTAGTGCAAGTTCGTTTGTGCGAGTGATTCAGTTGTGTGATTTGTTGTGTTTGTGTGAGCTGAATGTGTACCCCCCACAGCTCTGAGGACCAATAAACAGGAAAAAACAAACAAACTGGTGCAATGAGCTGCTATTTTTAGTGAGGTGGAGGACATACAACGAAATACTCTAAAAACACATGAACCATGTATTGATGAAACAACATGCCACAGAGGGTGGATCATGATAATTACAATATCACCAAAAATCTCAAATGACCTCTTAAGGACAGCTACATTTAGATGGGGCATGGCCTGGAAGTTTTATTGATTTCCTGTTATGCCGGATATAATTTCCAATATGCAAAGCATAAATTATGCAGGTGGTGCGCAGGGGCTTTAGAAACATGCATATGGGATTCAGTCAGTATTATTAGGAGTAGGAGAATGAGCTCATGAGAAATTAAACACAAAGTTGTTGTACAAAATTAAGTCAAGAGCAAGAATCTGGAAGCATCAGTCTTTGAAGTTATAAAGCATCATAAAAAAGGCCTGAAACATGACTACATAAAACATAACGTAAAATAATTTTGTGATTTCAGTTCATAAAAGCCCAAGCCAGAAGTATTACATTTTTTTCCATTCAATTTTACAAGCCTCTGGAGTAGGAAATCAATGACACCATTGCCTAAACAAACAAAGGCATGTGGCTCGCACTGTATTGATTGACTCGATCATGATGCTGTTTGGAGTAACGGAAGTTTGTGTGTCAGGCTTGAAGGGTAATTGAAATATTGACATCCCAATTTTTACGCAATGAGAGCTACATCTTATCAGATGAGCTATTGTTCTTGGGGCGTGTTTTAACCTTGACCTTTAATGATTTCATTCACGTCATGCCGCACGACCCAGTTTCTCCCCACACAGTTGTCCGAACACAGCGAGACTATAAAGACATACAGACGACATACAGAGGGACTCACAGCCTCATCTTTCTCCCTAAAGTACAAAATACTTTATGTGACAGTGTTTCTGATAAATGGATAATATTTCTATTATTGAGTGCTATGTTCTCCATCATGCATGATACCATTTGCTGAGGTCATGCAGAGGAACAGCGCTGAGTTCTTTCAAAAAGCACGTGTCCATTTTAGTTGGACTGATTTTAAAATCATCGATTGTTCGATTCCACTTGACCTGGCCCATTCCCTCCCCAGTCCCACCTAACATTAGCTAGCTGAAATTTACATCATGGGTAGCAAACCGATCTCACATGCAGCAATCAAACTAGGGATGTCCTGAGCCAGATTTTTTTGTCTCCTGATCTGATCCCAGAGCAGAAACCAATTTGACGCCAGTATTGTTTTTGAAAAGTTATTCAAAGACCACGATGAACACAAAAACACCCACATAGACTTGAAGTCACAATGAAGACTTTGAACAAGGTCTACTCAAACTCAATGTCCCCAGGCTCCTCTAGGATATGGGAAAAGCGCTTCTGGAGGTGAGAGTCGAAAATCATCCCGACAGGGTCCTCAATGCAACCCTCACAACACGCATAGCTTTAGCAGGTCTGTCTGGCATTCTTCCCAGCCATCTGTTTGAGCTCACTACCAGGTGGTGATCAATTGACAGCTCTGCCCTTCTCTTTACCCGAGTGTCTCCTCCGAGAATCGCTACCCCATCGTGGTGGAGGAGTTTGCATGGCTCCGGCATCTTGAGAGCTATGCTGCCTGGAGCATTAGCTCCTGGTCGGGTTTCCCATAGCCAATTGGTCCCAGCTGAGGGGCCAGACAAAATGCTTTTCTCCAGACCAATGCGATTCACTGGATCCCTATGGAATAGCATGTGTGAGAGGAGAGAACCTCGCCCAGAATAGGGGTGCCCTCCTGGAGCCGGGTCTAGGATGGAAGCTCGTAGGCGAGCACCAGGTAACCGGGTTTTTCCGAGACCTAGCAGGGCTTACCTCGAAAAGGCTACCTGGAGCCACCTCTTCATGGGCCCAGCACCCGCGAGGAGAGGAATAGGAGTTGTGTGCATCGTACACCGAGTGGCAGACAAGGGCGGAGACCCAGGCATTTAGGGACCCGGTTATGGAAACTTGTGATAACTTAGAGAACATGTGAATGTGTGATTAAGAATATATTCATTGTCATATGCCTGCTAATATACTGTATAGCTATGACTATGCAGAGTTGCCTGAAGTATATAGTGTTCACAAGCTAAGTATGCAATACAGAAGTCCCAAATGATTTCAAAAGCGGCCCCCGCCTTGCACCTTGCACTTGATTTTTTATATTAAAAAAAGTGCATCAAAGAAGTTTCTTTAAAAGAATCGAGACTTCAACCAGTGAAAGGCTTTATTTCATGTCTACAGAATAAAGGTGAGCTCAAAGTCATTTGCATGTCCTCTTGTGCATGCAGCAGAGCCCTGACATGGGGTGGCAGAATTAGTACTTAAGCTGGGCTGGCGTTACTTGATGGATTGCTGCCCTTCATACCGCTCCTACTTGGGGCTATTGCATAGCACGTACTCATGTTGAGAAATATTCAGAAGAGCCGCTCCCGTTGACTCATTGTGGATGAGGTTGCAGTGGTCCTAGTGAATACCGCGTATCACGGGAAAAGAACGAGCCCATAGTCTCTAATCTGCAAACTAAGCACGCTTGAGCTGACATCACTAACAATACTTCGACGCAGAGACAGTAGTGGCATGTCTAAGCAAATTTCATTATGACAGAGCTTTCTTATGCAGGAATGCAGGGTTGTAGATGGTACGGCAGCCCTTCAGGAACAAAATAAGCCCTCTCCCTGATTATTATCTGCTGTTCTCACTGAGTTTCAGCGCCAACCAGCCCTCACTCCTCAAATATATCAGACTAATCAACTTCCTTTAGTCTGGACTGCCAATTATCTGGAACTTAAAAAGAAAAAACAAATGTGTGAGGTAGCTTTTTTAAAAGGATGAATTTTCTTGTATAATCCATGACAAGGGGGCTCAATTATTTTGAAGCAAAATAATTTTGGAAGCAACTTTCATATGCATAGACGGGTCACGCCTGTGCTGGAAATAGTATAAAAATTACAGAGTAGGAAGATGTAAAACCATTGGAGAACCGAATGGGGCAGCGGAGAGGAAGACAGGGACATTTGGAGCCTCCAAAATTGTATGTTGATAAACACACAGACATTAACGAGAAAACATCTGAAAAATATTCATTTTTGTTTTTTTGTATCATAATATTTGAATCCGCTGTTGGTCAGGCTTCTGACCGAGGCTTTATTGTTTTTCTCAGATTGTGAGGCTTGATCACAGCCCCACAGGGATAGAAGAAAACAGAATCTTTTCATGGCAGAAAAGAACTGACATATCCAGTGTTGTTACTCAATTTCAGTGATACTCTCAGTAATTCTGACCATCTCCATTATTATTGGAAAGCAGTCTCATGAGTATCACTGTTTGGAAGACTATGATTTGGCCAAAGTGGTTCAAGACTAAAAAGCACTTCAGGTTGGGTGAAAATTTGCTCAAAGGTTAAGAAGTTAATGGTCTCCGTATGCACCATTATAAGGTTGCACAGAGTTTAAAGTGAAGCTGGTCTATATTGCCAAAGTATCAAAAGATATAACCCATATTTCTCCCGTTTCGGATTGCACGAGGGGATTTGACAGTCCAATGCAAATTACACGAGCAACATAAAAGCCTACTGTGACAGGACGAAAATATGCATTTATACATGAAGTATGCTATTCATATAGAGAATGTGAATGATGCATCCAAATATTGAAGAGTAAAAAAATAGTTTGATGCAAGACATAATTTAATTTCACATGAGGTCATTTTTGTCTTTTGTTGCTTTACTCACTAGTTAGGATTCCATTTCTGGAGCCAAAAAAAAAAAAAAACCCTTGCCTGGTTTTGTTTAATTTGAATTTGAATTTTTTAAAGCTTGCATACTAGCTTAAAAACTGCATGCTGGAATCACTTCAAGGTTGAAGCTTAACGACACAAAATAATTGAGAAAAGTATCAGCTAATGGCAGGGCCTGAAACACTGGCACTGTAAATCTTTCACTCGGCAGTTGGGCGACTTTTGGGGTCCAGTTTGTAAACATTTCGCTGAGCGCACGATGGCTATATGGAGCACACTGCATGGAAAGCAGAATCATCAGTGGCAGTGACTGGTTTCTGTTTGCATTCAGACAAATGGGTTTGACAGAAACCAAACTTTTAACTAACTGACAGTAGGTCTGAAATTATGGAGGCAATGATAATGTATCAAACACACACACATATTGAGGATTAGGAAAACAGAATAAAAAGGTTAAGTAACGTGTGGGCTGCTGGACTCTGTCTCTGAGTCTACTGCTGTGAAGGTACACGGTACATCACGACAAAATCTGCCCGAGAGAGAGTAACTTCAAAGGGAAAGAGACACGGCCAGTGAGGAAGTGTGGCGAGAGCTGGCGAGCCCAGTAATCCTTCCCACTATTCTCTGGTGCAGTTCAGCAGTGATCATCTGACCAAAGTGCAGAAATGGAAGCGAGGTCAGTCATCACCTCTTCTCACTCCTCGCCTGCTAAACTTCACTTATGTGTACCTTTGTATTGTACCTATATTACGGCTGGTTTTTTTTTTCATGAATGTTGGTTTTGTTTTATCTGTACTGATTGTTTCGAGGATTAGTGGATGGGATGGGTTGGTGCGAGGGTTGGTGAGGTTTTTTTTTTTGGTTTATGTGGGTGGGTTGCCTTTGTAGAGGGATTTTTACTTGCAATAAAAATATTGGAGATACATAGTAAACAAGAAAAAAAAACAGGCATAAGAAATGAGTGTTAAAAGCTGGTAAGATGGACTTATTTTTCATTTTTTGCAGTGTATGATTTTAGCAGTTCACAAGGAAGTCCTTTCTGGACTGACTGGTGGTATGGGAAATAGTCACTGGCATACAGATGAGTGTTTTTTTAGGATTACAACTGTTCAGGTAAAGTTCAGTACATTGATGTAGTGGTGGCGTAGTGGTGACTGGAGAAGTAGGTAAGCTCTATTACGTAGATGGGTGGATCAGTAAGGAGGAAGTGGGTATACTCTCCTATGTATTTCAATGGCTTTTTAGCTGATAGGTAGGTATACTGTAAATTGACAGAAAAAGAGGTGGGTATACGCTGTATACATGCATATACTGTGCCCTTCACTACACCATGGTTTTAGTCAGTGTTGATATGGGTGGCAAGTACCGTTTGTAATGGAATTAGAGGAAAATGCCTGGAATAATCTTTCCTTGTTTATTGCGTAGTGTACTTGTTCACGCAAAACCCTATTCTGTGTAGCAAAGTTCTGTCCTTCATCATGTAATGCATAGAGCTGGATGTGATATGATTGGCTGTGGGTTGAATTTGCCTCTGTAATCTGTTGCAATCAGCATGATATCATTATGACAAAACAATAAAAAAGGAACTGATGCAAAAAAAACAAAAAATCTTTGCTTATGTGGCTCATCTGCTGCCAGATCCCCGTTCACTGGCTGCCTTTCGGTTCAACTCCAGCAGTGGTCTCAATCGCTTCATAATGCCCTGCAGCACCCACCGATGATGGCCTGCTACTGTCCATTTACAACGATGTGTGAGCAATGCCCAAAAAAAATCCCGTTTTTTTTTTCTTATTGCCTTTTTAAAAAAAACATTGATTTCATCATGCAAAGCCGTTCAGGAAACCGAAGCGTCATTCTTTACAGACTTTCCTTTCAAGCTCAGCACAGTCATTCCCACAGGGCCTCTCACCCAGCTTTCTTCCTCAGCCTCTGTTGTGACCGTATTAAAACAAAGTCATAATCACAGTTGCGGTTTGTCATGTTATGATTAAATTATCTGCAAAGCGTGGCATTTGTGAGTCAAAATCTGCCTGATCCAGTTGGTGATTGTACATCCAGAACAACAGTGTGTTTAGATCAGTAGCGGTAACATTTGCAGAAACAAAGGCTTTCAGTAACATCACCTTTGAAGGCCTAATTACCTAATCCTATGGCAGTTCACTTTGCCAGAATAGCAGCAGTTGCTAAGACTAATTGGTAGAATGACCATCAAATTTATTTTCAATTGCGCTGTTGTACATCGCATCACAAAGTCACGAGGCATTTTCCTCTCCACAATAAATGATGACATATTAACAATTAATAACAATTACTGCTTCTCACATATACTTTCTCTACCACTTAAGCAATTACAGATTCTGCCTTTAAAACTTTTCAAGCAGAGGAAATTTACTCTTTTCTGGTTTAGCATACCATCCAAACTTTTCCTGATTTAGGGATGTATACTGTGGACTTGCAGAAATCAACATGTAATCTGACTATATTTTTAAACTTGGAACATCAATGAGAAATATTAACAAGCCCCAGGATACAGGCTTCCAAAAACAGGCACGGTGCTCATAAAACTAAGTACACTTGACAAAGCTACCATTCTACACCAGTGCCCTATCATTTTTCATCACACCAAACTGCATGGATCTATAATCTGCGATGAAAGAATCCAGCAAGCATAGAGCTTTTAGAATCCCAAACTAACAAGGAACTGACGATTAGCCACAAGAGCCTGAAGCCCCAATTTATTCCTGCTAAATTTAGAAACACTGATACCAACGGCATTAGTTTTGGAGCATTTATAGTAACCTCGTACTCAAAAGGGGAAGGAGGCATTTCTGAAAGGAGTAATTGGAACACTTTCCACCCACATGTTGAGAAATATTCACTATATAACCTAAAGTGTGTGGACACTTCACAGAAACCTCATTGAAATACATACACTGAACAAAAATATAAACGCACCAAGTGATTTTTTTCGAATTATTTTTTATCAATTGGGAAATATTTCAACAAAACAATTATTATTCTATTCTTGCCTTAATATTCAAGCAACAGAAACATGACTAACCATTTACAGTACACCATTCATGAGTTATCACAGCCTGAACCCAACAGGGGTCAGTGGACAGACTTCACAGCACTCAGTAACGAGTGTGTCCACCATCGGCATCACGTAAAGCGGTACACCTCCGGCGCATGGAGTTCACGAGGTTGTCAATAGTGGCCTGTGGAATGTTGTCCCATTCCTCCTGCAGTGCAGCTCGGAGCTGGCATCAGCGTAACGCTCGCCCACACGTCGCCATACGCGTCGCCTGCCATCAGCGCGGTACAGTTGCGATTCATCGCTGAATAACACCGTCCTCCACCATGCAAGCGTTCAGCGAAGGTTATGGTTGGCCCAGTCGAGTCTGTACCGATGACGGACGGCGGTCAGGTCGAGACCTCGGTGCGGTCGGTGGGCTCGGAGGTCTGCCTCCCCGCAGGCGGTTTCGGACAGTCTGAGCTGGTATCCGCCTGTTGTGCAGTCCGACGGTCTCGTCAGCTGTCCAGATGGCTGGTCGGAACCAATCGCGGAGGTGCTGGAGCCGCATGTGCCGATCCTGTGTGGGCGTGGTCACACGTGGTCGTGGGGCATGTGGACAATTCACAGTGCTGCTAGTCTCTCTGAATCGACTTCTCAACCGGCTGATGGTGGAATGACACACATTCAAGTGTGTTGACACCGCTGTCACAGATACCCCAGCGTTCAGCATGCCAATGGCACGCTCCCTCATGACTTGTGACATCTGTGGCATTGTGACTTATGATAAAAGTGCACGTTTTGCAGTGGCCTATTATTGACCCTGGAGTAAGGAGTGCCTGTGTATTGGTCACGCTGACTGACCAACTCAATGTTATGCTCTATGCAGCTCAGGGGCGGAATAACTCAATGAGTGAGTAATCTCACAGGGAGTGGTCAATGAGAAGTGAGTCACCAGAATTAAACAAAACAAATCATTCAGTACACCAATAAACACTATTCATGGGCATATTTCATTATAGGTCAATTTAGCTCAGCATTTTTAGTTTGTGCGTTTATATTTTTGTTCAGTGTAGAAAGCTGACATTTTTAAATTCTGATTATCTGGACCTGCATTCATGAGACATTTTGAAATAAGAACCCTAATTTGGGATCAGTTCTGCCTTTCAGCTCATATTCATCATAGTTAGGTTAAGGGCCAAAGACAGCTGATCTGAGATCAGCACCTCTTCACTGAGAGGGTTCATGAGTACAGCTCTTTAAATTGTTCATTAACTGGTGCGTATAGCCTGATAAAACAGACATTCAGCCACCATTAGCAGTTCAAATCCATTTAACCATAAGGTGTTGGTATAGACCTTCACTCCCTCCCTTACTAAAGGCTCCATTGAAACTAATCAGTTGTGATGGGGGAAAGGGGCCCGTACAGAAAAGGCAACAATTTCAAAACAATGAAGCAGAAAACACTGAGACACTGAGGAGAGTCACATGATCAGGGTCACCCCCCCAAACACTGAGGGTGCGTTCGAGCGCGTCTGCAAGTAAGCCGGCTGCGCGAGATTCCCGAAAAATTACGCGAGAATCTCGCCGAAGTTGCGCGAGAAGCCCTCCAAACCCTGCGATAGCTGCAGGATCTTGAGTTTTGCAGTGGGATGAAGAAGATTTATTATTCAAGCCTTGGTCTGTGTTTTTCTCAGGCAAACGTGCTCTTACAATCTCATGAAAAAATAAACAACTGTTTTAACATGTCTTTATTTTTAACACGATAGGGGAAAAGAAATTCAATTAAAAAGCCCCAGGACAAAATGTCAATGCCAAAGTACTATTGTAATATCAATGAGCTTTACTTGTGTTTGATGGTTTGTGCGGTAAGTGAAGTGGCCCTCAGCAGACATGAGTGATGTACGATGCCAATTTACTCCGCTTCCGTCTGCCCCTCCAGGCTAAACTCAGTTCACATATCACAGTATTTTAAACATACAGTAAGGAAAGGCAGAAATGCATGAATGCACCTGCTAATTAAATGTGCCAATGACTGTCCACGAGTTTGAGCATTGGCTTCGGAACATTCACAAAGACATAATTTACTTTCCTTGACAATCTGCACATTAACATGATCTTGTGAGCTAATCTGAATTAGCATATTCAGTAATAAAAGGTCAAATGACTTACTGGGTTAATCTCACGAATACCGTCAGACAGACAGACTAAAATAGGATAACGGAGACTCACAGGTGATGAAGTAGTTGATGTTCTTCTTGAACTCCAGCCCCATGTAGTTTGGACTGAACTCCTGGAATTTGATGGTGAACTTGATGTCCATCTCAGGCTTGTTGCAGTTGACCAGAACATTGGGGTCTATGATGGTGCTGCACGCGTCAGCTTGGTGCTTCTTCACCAGGTACAGCTTGTAGTACTCATACGGCCGGCCCACCGCTGCCTTGGGGCAAATAATGTCCAGCCTGTCCCCGATTTCAGGGTAAATCACAAGACCCTGACCTGACTGAAACCTGTAGAACACAGAGAAGGGGAGGTGGGGTGAGATTATTGGAGATCATGTCACCAAGCGCAGATTTACTGTGGACAAATGATCTGGAGACTCAAGTGTGCACCAGACTAATTTTGCTTTTCCTGGTGATGTGGCAAGTCCTATCTGTCTGATTTAATACTTAAAAAGAATGAAGAGCAAAGCAGCTCTTAAACCACAGTGGAATGACAGGGGTGCGAGACCATGAAGAGACAAGAGGCTAAATGGTAAGCACTGAAGAGGGAACTTTATCAAATCTATTATTCATGATGATAACGGTTTCTATGAATAATGCAACAGCTTGCATGCTCAGCATTAACAGCAAGAGGGGTGGGAAGGCTGTGGGGGACCTGATGCAGCAACCAGCACTTTCTGAGAGGCATTCATGGCGGCTCTTGTGACAAATATCACTGCCATGGACAAGGCTGGGAACAATCCTGTGGCAGCCAAGTCTCAGCCATGCTCAGCTGTGGTCTGCCTCTAAGTGTGTCCTCTGATTTCTACCTGCCTGAATAAAGCAAAAAGAAATCAACTCTCCTTTCTTCAACAAATAACTAAATAAACTGCTGTCAGCGGTGGTCTGAGAGTTAACAGATATCACTTATTGGCTGCATGTCGGAATTAGTGAAAAAAACTGGCTTGACATTCATTGCTTTTTCTTCATGCGCTACAATTATCCACGACTCATTATTTTCTATTTTGTGCCGTCTCCCTTTTCCAAGACAACAGCTCAGAGTCATCTCCTATAATGCCGATGAGCACGATGAACACGTATCATGGAATCTAAAGTCATTCCTCGATACAGAATCTCTTCAGATCCTTCAGATTCTAAAGTCGATGCTAATGGACTGTCCTCTTAAGCTCATCCCAAAGACATTTTAAGGAATATAGGTCAGGAGACTGTGATGGCCATGGAAAACCTTGTCTGCACTCTGTGAACCATTTTGGTGCAGATTTTGAGGTGCTATTTGGATTATTGTCCTGTTGTAAGGTCTAACCACAGCCCATTTTAAGCTTCCAAGCAGAGACTGTTAAGTTTTAATTTAATAACTGCAGCTGTATGATTGAGTCCATGATATCGTGTATCCTCACAAGATGTCCAGGGTCTTTGGAAGAAAAAAAAAAAAAGAACAGCCCCACAACATTAAACACGCGCCACCGCACTTCCCCGTAGGTATGAGCCGCCTCTCTGCATGGCTACCCTGTTTGGCTACTCCAAACCTAACTTAGGTGTTTTTGCTGAAAAACTCAATTTTAATTTCATCTGACCACATAATTCAGTCAATTGGAAAGTACTGGTACTGCTCAACAAACTGCGGGCGCTTTAGTTTGTAGGTGATTGACAACAGAGACTTTTTTCTGGCAATGCTTCTGAAATACTTGAGCTGATGTAGATTCCTTTGCTGGTTGAACCATCCACACAATATGTGGGTTTAATTTACACACATCATTTTTCAAGCTGCTTCTAAACATCTTCTGTCGCTTTAAACGTCTTGGGGTATATTTGACTGTTTAGAGATTTCCTCTTATCCATTTCCTGATTGACTCAGCTCAACAACTTTTCGTTGCTCATTGTTACTGCGTTCATGGGTTTGTCCCAGTGCAATGAATGACTGAGGGAATTTGGCCCCGATCACCTCATATTTATCCGCCAGTGAAACAGGAAGTCATGACTGACCACTAAAGAGCGCTTAATCAAACGGGTGAACTTACAAATGTAAAATGTGCCTGGAAATATGCTTCAGTTATATTTTAATCACATGATTATCTTGGGGTGCCAAGTTTTGCGGAAAATTTTTTTCCTCTCAATAATTTTACTGTAAGGTTTATTTTTTGGGGGATTTTTCCTTTATTAGACAGTTATACAGTAGAGAGAGACAGGAAAGTTGGGGAGAAGAATGGGGGAAGAATCGGAACCGAACCTGGGTCGCCGCGGGAAGGACAAAGCCTTTATGGTGCGCGCGCTTAGACTGATGTTCCACCGGGGCGCCCCTTTAAGGTTTATTTTAAGAATGAGGTGCTATTTTTGCAAATATTTTGAGCAAAAGACCGAGATGATAAGCAGCAAAGACATTTCTTTTACAGCCTGTTTTGCTCTTAATCACCACAGGTGCCAATAAATTTGGAGGGCACTGTAATTGCTTCATATTTTAGCAATGAACCACAACACAGTGAAACCATGTTTTTTTTTTGTGAAAAATTTCATATTGTGAGAATTTCAGGCCATTACACCCCAAATTGCATTAAATCAAATGTAGGTAATGTAAAACCCACAAAACAATAACCAACGGCGGAAATTGTAGGGCAAAGGTTCAACGTGTTCTTCTGGCCGGTATTAGCACGCGCGACGTCCTGGCTGGTGCGAATCACAATAAAATGGATATATTTTCTCCGTTCGAACAACGGGGCACAAAAGCACAACGGTTACAATTAATCTGACTCCATAATAAATTTAGAATACCAAATTTAGTTATACCCTCGTTAAATATCTGACTCCAAATTAGAATTAGAATTTATAGTTTAGGGACACATGCGTGAGTCTCAGGGCAGCTAAGCCACCAGACTCTTCCGTGAAAACCAGTTACTCAACCGACGCCCCCGGGTAATAGCGCAGTTGCCGGATCTTAGTTCGGTGAGAGTTCTAGAGGATGGAAGAAATTACCATGATAGTAGCAACTTTGGCATAAACATATCATGAACCCAGATTTATGTGCACCACAGGGCCCCTTAAGGGGATCGGCCAGGCACCGGCTTATAAACTCAAGAAAACCCTTAAGGTCAATCCCCAGGACCGATGCTACATAATGCGCACCACAGGGCCCCTTAAGGGGGTCGGCCAGGTACCGGTTTATAAGCCCAAGGGTGCCCTTAAGGCCAAATCCCCAGGACCGATACTACATAAACCCTTTATATAAGTAGACCGTAATCTGCAATCCAACTTAAAACCCATCACTACCTTTAAAACATCAGCTAGCTAGTCTGGAATGTAAGGACTCGCCCCCTAAGTACCGGTCGTAACGTGGCTAGAAAGAGTAAAAGGATTAAGAGTCACGGAGACCCATAAGCTTAACAAGAATAACAATAATTTATTCACCAGGTAGGCTAAAGCTTAAATCAAACAAATCAACACTAAGCCAATTACAAGTTACACATAATTTAGAAGAGGAGAATAAAGTCATACCTGGAGGAAAAGGATACACGCACTAACGTGCGCGGGAAGTTCGAAATACGATGTTACATCATTGAAAAGGCTACTCACGCACTAACGTGCGCGGGGAGAGATCGGATACGATCTTCCCAGAATGGATTGTTTCTCTTTGCTTTAAGCCAAATCCGTCTTTGATCCAGGCGGCATGGCCATAAACACCTAGAAGGGGGTCGAATCCGGTTTTAGGTTTCCACCATTGGAAGGATGTAATAAAACACTTCAGCAGAGAGAGGAGAATAGGGTGATTACCAGAGAGTATTCGGACCAAATTCTCAGGAGTTTCCAAAAGGGAACGAACCATAATTTCAATGGGAATGAAACATACTCCATTCAACTCCTTAGATTCCCCCGAGAATAACAAGACCAAACATGATATGAATATGTACCAATATGATGCAGTTGTCATGAAAAAGTCTTAAGATGAATTAATATATAGATAAATTGGGTTATAAGTCCAGAAGTGATTTCTTTGCAGAATATTGAATATATACGCATATTATGCTCTTCCCAGAGGTTTAGATTATTTTAAACAGATTAATATAACTGGACTTCAACTTAAGAATAAGGATAGTAATATGACTCCCACAGGGGCATTGTGTCAGCCAGAGCCTTGCAACTACACCCCCGTACAAAGTAACAGTAAGACCATTAACACCTTAGTAAGCATCTTGGGGAGGAAGTCCACAAAAGCTTTATTGCTATCTGGCATGGCTCTGGACTGAGCTTATCAGCCATTTGTCGCATACAGTCGCTGGGCTCCCCCACGCATCAGCGTTTGCAGATCTTACAGAGGTGCCGCTCAGAACCCAACCCAAAGGCACAGATGAATTTTACTGGTTTCGGAATGGAACAATCTTTTATAAAATGAAATATGCAATGTCTACAGTTATGGCTTTTCAAAAGCAATAGTTTTCCATGAGAGATCTCGTACCACTTTATAACACTAATCATTTACCGAGAGAATCTGCTTCTAAAATACTCTTTTAAGCTTACCCCAAATAACTCAAGAACAGTAATACTTCAGCAGCCAGAAAGGTCACCTAGCCTCCACAGCCCAAGATCTTCGCCGTTTGCAAAAATACTGCATTGTGTCCTGCATTAATGCATATTTCACGGCAGATTCTGTTAGAATTAGGTCGCACGGCTATGGTTGCAGTGCTTGAAGTGGCTTATCTTCTTACAAAAGCCCCCTAATAACAACATGCTTTGGAATAAACTGAGCTGGGATTCTGCAGCTTTTTGAAAAGCAAGTGGCTGTCCTTCAAGAAAAATGACATGGCAGAGATTGCAGCTTTTGATTGGGGAAGCCAAGGGGAAATACAGTGAGCTCTCTGCACAGAGTTCTCTGTGGGAATTTCTAAATGAAGCATCTCTGCACATCAGCGCCATCAGTATCGACTAACTCCTGTTTCTGAAATTACGTAAGTATACTGCTTAAGCCTTCAGCTCTTTAAAACCATAACAACATGAGTAACAAATTATGAAGCCACAAGAAGCAGGAATATTGTTCCCTTTGTATAACAAAAATTGACCAGAAAAATATATATATATGTTCTTCCCTCTCTAAGCTGGGGTCCTCTAGCAGAGGCCTAGGAGCCTGCGGGTTCTGCGCAGGATCTCAGCTGTTCCTAGGTCTGCGCTCTTCTGGACTGGGATGTCAGATGTTGTTCCCGGAGTCAGCAGGAGCGACTCTCCCAGCTGGGGCGTTACAGCTCCGAGCGCTCCGATTACCACGGGCACCGATGTGCCCTTCACCTCCCGCATCTTCTCCAACTCCTCTTTCAGCCCTCGGTATTTTTCGAGCTCCTCGGGTTCCTTCTTCTTGATGTTACTGTCGCTTGGGATTGTTACATCGATCACAACTGCTTTCTTCTGTTGTTTGTCAACGACCACCTGTTAGCCATCACTTTTATCCGTCTGGATCTGGGAGTCCCACAGGATCGTAACTCGGTCACTCTCTACCACCTTCGGGCGTCTGCCCTTCTGA
This sequence comes from Gymnothorax javanicus, assembly GCA_029692085.1. Classification (NCBI taxonomy): domain Eukaryota; kingdom Metazoa; phylum Chordata; class Actinopteri; order Anguilliformes; family Muraenidae; genus Gymnothorax; species Gymnothorax javanicus. Next base: position 68,579,565 of record CM056204.1, read on the forward strand.
CCCAGGGCTTCCAGCCGATACTCCGCACAAATGTTCCTGTACACTATGCCAGCCATTTGGTTATGGCGTTCCATGTACGCTTTACCTGCTTGCATCTTACACTCCGCTGTTATGTGCTGGACTCTCTCAGGGGCGTCTCTGCACAGCCTGCTCTTGGGATCCTGTCTGGTGTGGTATCTTTTGATTTATTTTGCTGTTTGACTATAAAACAACAAACTTCTGATACACTCAACATCCTTCAAGTGGCAATACGAGCATCAACACTCACACATGCATGCACACACACACATACACACACACACACATACACACACATTCACACAAACACGAGGACAGGCAATCTTCAGGGCAGTGCAAATATTACGGCTCCAGACTTTGCCCTTATGGAGAACAGAGCTCAAGAATCCTGGCAGAAATTACGAAGAATTCCCATAAGAAACTTCCAAAAAACCACCATGAACCTCTGTGACTTAAGCCCACGCTGATCTTTCATTTCTCCTTTAATTAAATGTACCATTCCCTCAGGAATCCTGGGACAGATGTGCCACCCGTCCAGGGCTCCTCTGGTATTTCTTACCGCAGCACACAGCAATGCTGAGCGGGTCTGAGATGACTCAGCTGAATACAGGCCTTTTCTATTCACCCTCAAACAAACTGGAAGTGCTACTTCCATTATAACATAGTTATTACACAGCACATGCAGTTCTAACACATGCTTAAGGCATTTCTGCAAGGCAGTCAGCATTTCAGCAAGGCATGAAATCACATGAGATGTCTCTGCTCGTTAAGTGTCGACAGTCCACATCCTCCTCCAGGCTTGTAAAAGGTAGAGAACAGTGATATGAGAAAAATAGCCTGGGTTTCTGTGCAGATTCCTGTAATACAGGTTACTGAAAAACTGAGGCCTGCGGTGAGTTCCTGGTTTCTGCTCTTTCCTTGAGGTCATCCCATGCCCTCCTGCCCCCGCTGGCATCTCTTAAGTGTTTGAAGCCATTATAGGCGACAACAAATCAGTGAAACACCTAATCCGCTTCATTCACACTGACACGATTCACAAACAAGTGGACAAACATGAACACTTAGCATTTTTAGGAGTTATAATGATGGCAGGGGGCATTTACAGAGAGAAATATTCATTCATGAATTTCCCCTCGCAGGTCATAAAAAGTATCCAAGAAAACAAAAGGAAGTATATTTTATTTTTCAATGCACTCAATGCCTCACCTTTTCCTTTTATAGTTTAATTTAAAATACTTGAATGTTATTTTTGTCCAAATATATAAAACCTCAACATGCTCACCAGACATTAAAGAAACAGATAAAACATCCATAAATATGGCTTTAATCATAAAACTACAACACTATAAAAACCTCAAAATCCTGCCGTGAAAACATGCTGCCTGTCTCGTGTGGCTGAGGAAGTGAGGACCGTATGGGTGCAAACAGAATGGCAGCCGTAATGCAATTAATATTTCAGATACCGATTGCATGGTACATTTGTACAGCTTTGCTTCACTAGCCTCTCTGCAGCAATCAAAGGCACACACACACACACACACACACACACACACTTTTCTTTCACTGGGCAATTACTCTCATCGTTTTACAGTTTGACTGACCACATAGCTAACCCTTGGAGCGCAATAGGCAATTATAGTTGTTCAATGCTGTAAGATATCAAAATCAGATGCTGTTGAAAACCTATCATGTGGCAACTTGTTTAAAAGAGCTCCCGCATGGGAGCTCTTTTAAACAAGTTGCCACATGATAGGTTTTTAACAGGTCAGGATAATTATATTTTTAAATCCTTGAAAATTTATTCAGCGCTCTGAGGGTAAAGTGCAGGAGATTTGGTTAAAATTTTACTGGTCAGAGGGTGCCCCATTCCAGTAGGGAATGCAGGGATATACTGCATGATAGGGTAATGAGTAAGCTGCAATATTTCATGACATAATTTTGGCGTGCTCGCCTTTTCTGGTCCGCTGGAGGACTTGGGTGAGGTGTCTCCCATAGGAAACAGAAAACCTGCCATTAGTTTGTCTCAAATACCGATGCAGACTGACAGATGAAAGGCTGTAAGGGGGATTCGCCACTTAATCTCTGTCATTTCTTTCCTGAGACAGTGTGGCTCGTTAACTACAGTTTAAAACCAGGAACGATCAAACTCAGCTTTCAGTACTCGAGACAGCCCTGCCTTAAATATGTGTTTGATGGACATCTGGAGCCAAACTTTCATATGAGAGGTTCAATTCATGGTGCTCATTTTTGCTTAAACATTTTTTAGTCTTTGCTCTCTTGGCTTTGATGATGTGAATGTCTGAGTATCCCAGACATGTAATACGATCTTCAGCCAAGATGCCACTGATTTCAGAGCAATTTTAAAAAGCAAACTTATAATCTAAGGGCCAACTGGTTAAACCACATTGTTATCAGAAATATTTATCTAAGTTAGGAATGCACTGCCCTATTACACCTTCCCCAGTATTGTGAAAGTATAAATCCGAGTTTATCAGCTAAATGGAACTTCCGTGTCAAGCACTTTTAGAGGATGAATGGTAGGTGTTTTAATATTGCTACCGGCTCTTCACTGATATAAGCTGTTTTGGTAAGACAGTGCCGTGCACTGGTGCGTCGCAGTGACCTGCTCTCAGGTGTTTAGAGGATCTTCAGTAATCAAACCCTTTATCGCACGATCGCTCTCAAGCTGCTCTCGTTCAAGTTCGCCTGATTATCAATCAAACGGTTTACTGACTGAATAACCAAGACCAATACAAAATCTGCTATGATTAAGAAAATGGCTACATTTATAGCCTATACTTGATATGACATTTAAGGACGCAAAAAAATACAAACCTTTCGCTGACATCCATCTCTCTGATTTTTTGCATTTATTTGAATTATCGCCATTCTAACGCCACTCCGCTGTGCGTCCTGCCTAGCAATACCCTTTAGCCATGACTACATTCAGAATGTAGAACAGATTTGCGTACCTTATTGCATAATGAGCCTCGCAAAACTAATTTACGAAAATCAGTACTTTTTCATGAGCTACATGAGTTCAGAATTTATAGACATTTTGCATTGTTTATGGGCAGGAGAAAATGCCTCATAACTTTGTGAGGCAGTGTACAACAATACTATTGAAAACAAATGTGACAGTCAGTCCACCAATTAGCCTTAGCAACCGTTGCTAAGCAGGCAGATTAACTCATTCCCTATGGAATACTTTTATAGAAAATTACACAATATAAAGTATTGAAGTACAGGTGGCCCATGACCGCGATCGTCAACTGATTTCGTGTTTTCATCGGACTGCGAATGGTCATCCACGCCGCTGACACCGCTTACTGTAGGGAATGAGTTAAACTAGAGGATTAGGTAATTATGCTTTGAAAGGTGAGGATATAGAAGACCTTTGTCACTGCTGACGGACCTTAGTGCTGCACCATTAATTGTCAATTAACAACTGAGCAACTTGCAAAATGGGGCTTTTGGAATGATCATCAAGAAAACCTTCTGATTACCTGGGTGGCCTCCAATGCATCATGAGAAATCCAAGCTCAAACTGCTTCATATTCACAGTTACTTAGCTTATTTACTCATCTAAAATCCAGTCCTACCGTCTAACTTCTTCCTTTAGGTTTTCAACCTTAAATTCCTTACAGAAGCAGAGACCCCAATCGTGCTCGATACCCCAATTACTCTCTTTAGGAGGTGTACCAATTCTGTCCCGTAGAACACACACTATCCCCAGTCATGTTCCCCCAACCCGCACCTTTCACCCCAGGATTGCTCCAAACTCCTGACATACAGTTTTCTCCATAACATGGATCCTTTTTTGTGAGCAGATGTTACTCTACACCTGACTGAAGAACAGTATCATGTGGCTCTGTTTTAAACTTACAAACTATTTCTCAGCCTTGTTTTTTTTTTATACTTTTATCATTTTTTCCCCTTAGGGCAAAGGTTAAGAGGTCACTGATAAATGTCTCTCAGCAGTGGGAAAATTGTTCAGTTCTTAAAGGAAAGAAGTGAAAACAACTCCAACAAAACAACACCTGAGGCCACTCTTATGCTTTAAGACGACAGAGTCAGAGTGTTTTCACACAGCAGAAAAGGAACAGTGCCTGCCTGTGCGACTGCCCTTCGTTTGAACCTTGACTGAGGTCAGAGCTGAATGCTATCATGCTGAGATTATAACTGAATGACATCATTGCCACACCCTTTATTCACAGGTGGGCTTCGCCAGCATTACTGCTGCTCCACCTCCCCAGCGCCCTCTACTGGAGGTCTATGTGCTCTTCCCCTTGTGTGAGGGCCCAGTGAGGGCACAGAGGAAACCGCAGGTCCGCTCTGAAGGATGCAGTCTGCGTACAAAAGTATATTTGCCTGCCTTCAACCTGTATCTATGAAACATTGCATAAATGCAAATGTGTGCATTACAAACAGGAAAGGTTCTCTCCCGGAGCTGCTGTGATAATACTGTTTGCAGCCAGTGCAGCTGTGTGAGGTCAGCCTCAGTCTTATCAATAAAGCACCCCACCTTCAGATTAGAGCCAGGCTTAAACTTTCACCAAACCGGTCAATTAAACAGGGTGTTTGTTTGTGTTTCAGAGTGACTGACTGACTGGCCCCTCCCTCTCAGTCAAGGGGTCATTTTCTGTGTCAAATTTCACTTGATTATCTCATTTCCCTCCCACAGAAATTTTATGAAAACATTCAAAAATTAGTTTCTTTTATTCTTTATAGCCAGCGTCCATTATTTGTTTGAAAAAGTATTCTGGAGAGGAAGTAGGGTACACCGTAGGTTCTGGAAAGCCATGAACAGTAATAATCATAAATTAACATATTCATCATACATGTTCAAAATGAGCCATTCAACAAATCGTTTTATGTACTTTTTTCAAACCACAATTTCTGCTTCACAGGCAATGAAACACCCACAAATAATAGATTATCCCTGCGCCGTTTGTTCATGGGATTAATCTTGCCTACGTAAGTACAGTAAATCCCCTCTGTTATATGCAGTTATTAAATGCATCTCTGTTCCAAACACAGCCTCTTTCCACAGACGCAAAAACACCATTGAGGATACAGGTGTCTCCAATATTGTCCCTAATTTAATGAGGCCTTGTGCCTGTATAAAAACGCTCTCATGAGTATGCGTGTGGATGTGTGTGTGTGTGTGTGTATGCGTGCATACACACAAAATTTGCAAACTGATCTCAGACCTGTTTTCTGATCGAAGATACAACATTGGGACAAAAGAGATATCTTGAAACAAGGAGGTGGGGCGATGAGTCAATGTTATTGAGCGGAGAGATATACAGACCCATTGTGCAACAGGTTGTCTCTCATCATCCTTTCTTTGGGGACAGGATTTAGCATAATGAAGTATCATTCCTCATCTCAACAGAACATGCCACAATATAATCAATCACCCAAGAGACCAACTAAAGTCATCAAAACATGGTGAATCCAGTCTTTCTGCTGAGTCTCATCTCTTCAACATTACTACTAATAAAAAAGGGAACCATTTTATGACCACAAATTTAGCAAATATTTTCTGATGGAATCTGACATACTAGGTAATCAAATTCCAGCCAACTCACTTTTAAAGGAAACAAATCAAAGACATTAAAGACAGCTGAATTCAGGGTTTTATTTTTTTATTCAGGATAATGCTTCAGACAATATCCAGCTACATAGATAATTAGAACCACTTAACTCACTATTACCCTTTGCAGAGTAAAATGGGGGCAATAAAAACAGCATGTAAATATTTCAGATGTCACAGTTCCAATTCAAAATGAGGCATCACTTCAAACTCCTCTTGGATTTGCTTAAATGCAAATATTGTTAACCCTTAGAGCGCTGAAATACATTTTTAAAAAATATAAATGTAATTATCTTGTGCTGTTGAAAACCTTCCATGTGGCGACTGGTTTAAAAGAGCTCCCCTGTGGGAGCTCTTTTAAACAAGTCGCCACATGATAGATTTTCAACAGCATCTTATTTTGATATCTTACATCATTGAGCAACAATAGCTGCATTTAGCACTCTAAGGGTTATACTTAAACCTCCATCAGTTGTGTCCCTGTTTTCCATACCCAGGAAAAATAAATTTAAAAAGCATCAATCCATGCTGAAAAAGGAAACGGTGCAAGTAATTGCTGCTAAATGCACCAGGTGCTAAGTCCACGCTGCTGTAATATGTGCAATCTCTGGCTTCAAGCGAAAGTCTGCCACAAGCGTGCAGGGGGTTAAGGGCCCCATTTATAAACTGAGGAGACATCAGAAGAGACCAGCCTTCCCTTGTTCCCACCCCTTCACTTACCAAGGCCTCTGACACACTTCAAACCTGAAACCCACTTTTTCTCTCGCACGGCTATTCAGGCCTCGCAGAACACAAGGCCTCATTCTCTCCCCAATTGGAATTACAAGATGCACCAGTCAGGCATAAACATGTTTCCATGGTAACACAGGGCTTCTACTCCTCTCTCTCTCTGCCGCCCTCAAACACACAGACACCCTCCCTGCTCTGATTCACATGTATAGACTCAGGAATCAGAGCAAATTGCTTCAGTAGGGTGATTTGATCAACCTAGGCTACAGAGTTTGTCACTTTTCATCAGAAAACAACCAAAAGAAAACAACTAAAGTACTCGTATTACCAGCATTATTTACTTAGCTCATAGATGATTCAGTGTCGGCGTCAGAACTGGAAACTGGAGGGGCTACAGAACATCCCTTTATAACAACAATTAGTCCGAGCTAGTTCTCAGTCATTTTCCTTAATTAACACATATTCAAATTATAGGAATAATCAATTTGCAATTTGATGCTCCGCTTCTCTCCCCAATGCGATCTAACAGCGACAAAATAATGGGCTAAATTCAGAACAGAAAAATTATTTACTTATAAACAGGCCTGTGCTTCACGGAAGACAAACTGCTCTGGAACTTCCATGCTACTTTTGCGGCACATCAGGCGATCTAACCTGTGCTTCACGATTGTTTCAATTGTTGAAATGAAATAAAAGACTTTTTGAAACTTCTTAATGTAATTTTACAGTTTCAAACCCCTGAGAAAAGAAAAGCATGACAAGCCTGGAGTCATACTCAATCTTCACGTTTACTAGTGGTGAAATCTACCGCAACGCACGCATAACTGAAAAACCTCCATGGACAAGGACTTCAATTCTGTGTGAGAATCTCTGAAATACGCGCTGATTGAATAATAACTGATCCGCATTCCAGTGTAATATCGCCTTTTACTCTCGGTACAGCATGGGTTGATTAAAAAGTGGGACTCGGCAATTAAATATAATTTTGTCTGCCACATTAAAATTTTCAATCATCACTTTTGTTATTAAGTTTAAGATTGCTGACTATGGTGTGGGAATGTGATATGCCACTAAAAAGCATGAGACTCAGGCCACATGCGTGAGAGTTCACAGGTATGCAATTTTGAGCCTTGGTTGAGTTCATGGTTTGTCCCTCCTTGTACCACTTTCGTTGCGACACACCACTGCTGACTGGTAGCATCCCAGAATGCTCTGTCTCACTTGTCTGGATTTAAGGATTTGGCCCATGTCAAAGTCACTATGGTTCCATTTTCCCACATCCAACATGACATCTGCAAGAATCCATTGCTCGCTTGCAATCTTCAGACCTTAACATGTGCTGTTGTAATGCGATAATCAAAGTTATTTGGTTCATCTGTGAGAGGCTTAATGTTTTGGGTCATTGGTGTAACACTGAGTAATGCTGTTCCGCACACTGGCTGTTAGCTCCAAAGTTCCTCACTAAGCACAAAAAATGTAAAATACACCATTTTAAAATTGACTTCTTTTGAGGTGAATCCACCTAGGTGGAAGCCTTGGTGAATATCACTCGTCCAAGGTGGATAAATCATTGGATTCACCTCAAATGAAGTCAATAATTTTATAATAGTGTATTTTACAACCTGTGCATCTGCAAATCATTACTTCAGCATTAAGCATTTCCCATCTCAATGCAGAGAGCTGTGAAAATAGCAGGGGAGTAATGTTTGGATGAGCAGTATTAACCTTCTCTGGCCCTTCCTCTTCCTACACGGGTTCGCAGGATTTGGGCTGACGTGAGGACAACCAATTGAAGTGTGTGTTGTGCTCCTCTTTTGAAATGAACTTCATTACCTCCACCAAGGAGGTTATGTTTTTGCTGGCGTTGGTTTGTCAGTCTGTCTGTTTGTGTACAAGATAACTCAAAATGTAATGAACAGATTTCTCTGAAATTTTGTTGCCATTACATCAGGGATGGTCCCTATTGATTTTGACTGTGATCGGTCAAACAATATGGCCGCCACGGCAGCCATCTTGAAATCCTATGTTGCTGATACCTTAAATTTCTTATGAGCCATGTTCACTCAGCAAGATTTCCACTGTGCTGCCTTGGCGGAGGTTTGCACTCTCGGAGAGCCTCTAGTTCAAACATTTTTTTTTTCATCCGGACACAATGCTCTTAAACCTGCTGAAAAAATGATAAAATAAAGAAAACTCTCAGTCAGGCCAGAGATGGGGTCATACTCCATGCCAAACTCAGATATGTGCACCCTTCTTCCTCTTTTGAATACGTTCCCTGAAAGAATACGAACACATGATTCAGCAGCCAATGCAAAGCTCTCTCTCTTTCTCCACTGCCACAGAAGAAAGCCCCAAAACTGCTGCGAGGAAAAAGTGAAGCTATGGGGTGCAGCGGCCGCCCCTGGAGTCCGGCTCAGCGAGGCCAAAAACCACCGTCAGATATCAACACACAACCTGCCCTCCCCCGGCCTTATAATGTGGCCTGGAGGCGGGAAAATTTCCAAAGCTCAGTTCTTCACGAGTCCAGACACAACCCCCTGACATGCATGCATATATTACTGAGTGAAAAAATGAACAAAAGACAAAGCACATGCTGCAAATTGTAATGAACTGATTTTCACATTTTAAGAGAACTTAATTTCCATTACGATTTATAATTTTTTCTCATAGACAAGCTAATTGGTCCCCACTGGATTGCAGTGTGAGCCAGCAAATACCTCCTGCTTAATATATCCTTTGTTTTTGCCGACAGATAATTAGCTCCGGTGTCGGAAAGTTCTCCTCTGAGCCAAGTCTGAGGGTTTGGGTGTGTTCCCTCTTCCTGCCGGCAGTCAAAACAGTTCACAGCACTACACACAAAGACACACATCATCACACATCCAGAGGCCGACACATACTGCACACCATGGGTACCGGGGCCTTTCAGGGCCTCAAGAACAGAAAGTAACAATTTGATAAAATCTGCATTATTATTTTAGGAAAAACAGGCAGACCTCCCTCCTATTGTGCGTTTTCTTTGGTAATTCATACATATAAACTGAGGTGAGATAATAACTCAGAGAGATCAAAGCCCAATCCCGACATGGCATCAAGAATAAAGAGTCAGCCACCTTGCAGACTCCACCGATCTAAGGAGAGTGATAATTAAAACCTGCAAAATTACTGTCACTAACCAGCCCCTTCAAAAATGTAATGCAGCTTACATCAGAGGAATGGAACAGGGCATCCGTATTTGTGTCCACAGATCTGCCCTTCTGTCGCTGCTCAGCTAGGAGGCTAAAAGCTTCGTGTAGCAGTGACCCTGCGTCCAGCGTGCCCTTCAAATACCCACTTTAAATGCTTTTTCAGCATTTAAGTGCCTTCGGTGCGCAGCAATTATCCTCTGTAACACAGACACATGGGGCAGAAGCTAATTTATGACCTTCTGCTAAAACATTTAAGAGTTTCTGTTACACCCTGATTCAATCTCTATCTCATCAGGAGATGTAGCCTATACACCTTGCATCACTTGTCTAGGATCACCTCCATGTGCATTTGAGCCAGTCGGCCAGTGAACACAAACTCCACAGGGCTAACCGTCACACAGCACAGACAGCTATGGATATGACAGCCTACACCAGGAAATGCCATAAGAACATGTGACCACATATTTGAGCACATCGATGATAGAACTTGGCAGACAACCAGGGAAAATACGTGCCTCAGCTGACGAACAGAAGCCAAAACGGCGCCGCCGAGAAAAGGGGATAAATGATCAAAAATCAAAGAAAGAAATTCTGGAGCACACAATTATTTAGGCAATTTACTATGGTGCAGGTGACTGACATTTCAACTGAATTTCTTCTTCAGAGTCAAACAGAGGACCAAGGCATAAGGCATGAATAGAAAATTAAATTTCCCACCACAGAGGGCAAACAGTTTCTCATTGGACGAGGGAATTACGTCCGAATAACACAGCTAATGGCCTCTACACACACACACACACACACACACACACACACACACTCACTCAGGAATGAATAAACAGGCAAAGAAGCCCCTCCCAAAAACAAATAACAACATCCCATTGGTGGGAGAAAACTGTGCTGGACAATCAATCGTGAGTCAATCACTCAGTGATACATGAAGCAGTCAAAAGCAAATTACAGGAAACGAGACAGATTCAAATCTTCATTTAAATCTAAGGGATCTATAGTAATAAGTGTAAAAATCAAAAAGGCTTCTCGATGGAGGAGTTTGTTGATAATATCTCCACCTCTTGATGATGGGGTAATTCTCTCTATCCCCCTGAATTTAAGAGAAGCCACTGACCCGTGTTTAGCCTGTTCGCAATGACGTGCCATGGCATAATCAAAGTTTTCTGTGTGAATTGCAGTCTTATGATCTCTACATCTGAGTCACATCCGCATCTGCTGCATGCCAGTGCAAACGCAGTTGCTCTTATGCATGCTGAAACACATTTCAGTTGGGTACTAAACAATACACAGTATGCCTCAGAATGCACAGCATGATTACCTGGCTTTCATACACAGGGTCAATGGCCACTGGTTTCAAATTTTAACCTGTTTAATGCATAGTTCCCCGAGTGCAGAGTCACGTAGGGACAATCTGAGAGTGGGTAATCTGTAAGAGCCGAATCATGGACCCGAGAGGGAAGGCTTTACAATGCAAAGCTTTGGGTTCCCAGCCCCCGGTTCTGAATAATTTCACTGTTTAATATCCTTCCCCAGCCCTATATTTTGCTCTGTAGCTCAGCTCAGCAAATGAAATTTTGTAATCTGCTATCAAATATAATATTGAAGTTTTCCTTGCCACTGCTGCTACTGTTGGGGTTAAGGAGGTAGTGTTTGCTGTGAAGCTTGTTGTGACAAAAAAAAAAAAAAAAAAACTGATTTGAAGTTGAAGATTAAAAGAGAATTACGATTTTAAAACAATCATCCCAACCCAAGGTTCTCGATAGGGCCATTTCACAGTAATCGCGACATGGGTTTTGAAAAAAAAAAAAAAGTTCATTCTGCTGCGTGACAACTATGGAAAAATTTTCTTGAATACCTTAACCTTCTGAAAATGTAAATATTACAGCTCTCACAATGTGTTTTCATATTTTAATTAAGTAATTAATATGAAATTTTACCAAATTAGCGTTGCATACGGGACATTTGTTTTTTTGTTGTAGCTCTGTCAATTTTTGGTCTATTGACTTCATATTCGGGTAGCTTATAGCCTATTACAAGACAAATGCTGTTACATAACCAAAATGTGATTTGTTATTGGCATATCCTGAAAAAATTGGACCAAAAAACAGATTTCACTAAATTTCACAAAAAGACAACAAAAAGTTTTGATTTCTTCAAAACTAACAAGAACATAGGTCTTCTACATGATTTGGTCTTATTAGAGATGGAGACAGACAAGTGTAAACTGAATTTAAGAAAAAAGTTAGCAAGTCCAAAAAAATTAACAACTAATTTTGTCCCATATACAAAGAAAATGTTGCGTACGGGACAACAATAAATTTTCATAAGGCAATAATACGGTGAAACTGAACTGATATCCTCCGATATCTAAATTGTTTTACACAGGGAATGCAACAGAGGATGTCGAAGTTCATTCTTATTGGAAGTTTTGAAGAAAGAAAAGACAATAGGCACCCTTGATCAGACTAACAATGCTCACTTGCAGTGCTCAGCAAGCACTCATGTTTCACCTGCCAAGAATCATTCAGCTCAAACAACTTTATGTTATGTGCCATTTGCTTAGCTGCTGTGCTTTGGAGACATTGTTTCATTAATTACAGTGACTAATTAAGACACAATCAGCCCACGTTCAAGTGATCAGCAAGCAACTGTTGGCATGACTATGCCTAGAATCGCTCAGTTCAGTGACAAACTAGGTGTTGCTTAGTTGCTTGGCTTCAAAGGCCAATTGTTTGGTTGATTGACATTTTCTATCATTTATCGCATTGCACACAAACATTCCAATCATGTTTTCATTCTTCTCATTTTCCCATATTTTCATTGTTCCCATCATTTAGTGATCAGTATTGTATGTTATTATGATACTTTATTTTTATGTTTAACTCAGTTTGACATCATCATGGTTAAGATCAAATCTGTAGGTAAGCGGTAAGATCATTCTGTGGGTGCTTTTATTGATTATTCATAATCAACCAATAATTTTTGGTATTGATCACTCATTAAAATAAATATAGTATATGTTCTATGATCACATGGCATTTATTAGTCATTTATACATTAATTTCAGTTAGACTACCCTGGCAATGATGCTTTTGTAGCAACTAGATTGCAGTGTGACAAATCTGTCCCGTATGCAACATTTTTGTATGTCCCCTACACAACGCACTCTTAATGAGCTCACTCCCTAATTACAGTCAGATCAAAATCCTGTTTGGCCAAAATGTCGAGCAACTATCTGGCTAATACCTGAGTGAGTATGAATTGGATAGCTTCTTTCCTTGAACAGGATTCTTCAAATTCCCAAAAGTTCCAGAAATCCATGTCACAGAGTGTCCCGTACGCAATGCTAATACTTTTAGTTAATTACCCTAATTGAACAGCAGAATTCAAAAATATTATTACCTATAGGTAAAGGTTCCATAGGCCTACTCAAGTAACAAAAAATTTTTGTTCTCATATCTGTTGGTGTTCCACAGCAACACTGGAAAGTTTGTTATTGTCCCATACGCAACTATTTGAATACCGTGAAATGCCCCGATAGTTTTTGTCCTCAAATTCTTACATCAGTATTAGGATGAATCAAACACAGAGATATTACTGTATTATGAATAACTGATAGCTTGAGTAACACCAGAGGTCAACTCTTTCCTGTTATCATGTAGACATACCGTCTGTTGAGAGTCAGGGTTTTCATTTTCCTGTTTTATAAAGCAAGTCCTCCTCCCTTTCTCCCAACATGACTCTCTTCCTTTCAGGTCTACACCGTACAACACACCAGAAACAGACGCCAGTGTTTGTCCTGGTAACACTGCACCATTTTTTCCCCTTCTTCAAAATCTGGCATCCCACCAGCACATTACATTGCATTACATTACATGTGCTTAGCTGACGCTTTTCTCCAGAGCGATGTACAAAGTGCAAGTTTGGTGCTAAAGTGCTGAGTTCCAAGGAGACAAGTGAAAGTGTTAAAAGATCAAGTGACAAAAGAAACACTAAGTGAAAGTCGTAGAACTAGAACAAATCGTAGCCAACTGAAGGAAACCAGCAAATTTAACAAAAACCAACAGCACAGTTAATAACATGTAACAGCACAGGCAATAACTCTCCAGAAAGCATCAAGAACAAATCAAGATCAAGCTTGAAAATCGTGCCATTTCCCTTGCTCTACTGAATAAACATTTACTGCTCCCACTGTGTTTGTCTCTCCCTCTCTCAACAAAAATCACATATTCCTCGGTTTTACCCACACGGAAAGAACCTATATAAACATATAGGTTTTAATATAGGGCTAGATATAGGTTTCGCATATATATATGACATACATAAAATCGGCCGTTTTCATATATTATAAGTACATATGTGTACCCATATGTCACATATATGCGAAACCTATATGTGGCCCTATATTAAACTAAAATTTCTACTTTCGTTTGGCATTTCCAATCGCACTGGAAAACGCAATACCCAATTAAGGAACTAGGTGCAAGTGGTCCAGCTTTACCCACGTTCTCTGTTCATAATAATTGCACGTTTATTCCATTGGCGATGCTTCATCGAGGCCTACATTCGTTCGTAATTATCTTTTAAACATTCCTCTTTACCATTCGCAGAGCCGAACGAACAGACAACTTCTTCCTATACACAGCCACAATTTTATTTATGAGCGCCAGTCTGCCCAACAGGACGCACCTAGAGGAACTCTAATCTACATAGCCCCTTCCCAGCAGGCGCTTCGCAATTTGCATCCCTGTAGCTTATTGGCCAATTGCGCGCTACTTCTGAAAAGAGCTGCCGACCACTGGGCGGGGATTAAAACCTATATGTTTATATAGGTTCTTTCCGTGTGGGAATTTAAGAATCCTTGTTATTTCATCCCTGTAGGAAAAAGTCTGGGACCTTTAGTTGCTACACAAGCATCTCAGATAAAAGACAAGGGTCTGTTCATTAAAACTGTGAACAGAAATATAGACTTTGTCTTCAAATTCATTAACCACAGTGAAATTCTCAAATAGATGTGGGGATGAAAATGACTTTTGAAAGGCATGTTTACTTGAATGTATGTTCATCCGTGTACTATTATTTTGTTATTTTTGTTTTATTTTGCTACATTTAGACTAAGGACCTTGGAGCCATAATCATCTAGAAACTGCATTACAGACAAGATAGAAAACATTGCCATTTGGTGGATGTAACAGTGTAGTGTATAACCTTTCAGTGGATGTGTATGAGCTGTCATGATGTGAATCCAATTTTATCTAATGTGGTGAATCTGGCAGTGACTTAAACTTGAAAAAATGCTTAATTGATGAAATAAACATAATCAAACCAATTTGTTTTTTATACATTTCCTTCTCTTCCACAATACACAACTCAATCTTCATAGAATGGAAATAAGTATGGTCAAGAAAGAATTGATGACCGTGTTATTGTTAATGTTTCAGGAAAAAAATTTAACAAATAGTATTAGATACTTGTGTTGCTATCAGAGCTTTTTGTCTCCTCTCACTTGCCATCGTTAATAATGACTGGTTAACACATAACATGCCGTTGTCACATGTCACCATGAATTTAGGATCAAATGTGATGCCATTTTCACATGTTCACATGCAATTAATAAGTTATTGCGTGAAATTCTTGTTATTTCTGCAAGGGACTTTGGACTAATATGCAGATATTACCTTGAGAATAAAAATATGAGCTGGGCATCATGTATGACAGTTGCAAAAGTGAGATATGAGCTATACAATAGGTATGACAAACAGAACCTGCCACTGGGTATATGAGATTTATAGGAGACCTATATGCCCTCTATAAGCACATATATGTAACTGAATTTGGCCAATATGCGGCATATATGTGCATATAAGCTGCATATATGCGGCATATAGGTCGCATATATGCGCATATATGTTCATATAGATTCTTTCCATGTGGGTACTCCACAGCAGAGGAGATGGCGTGTCCTCCCTTCGCTCCCCGAACTCCCTTCGGCTTAAACACACCGATAACTCCCCGCTGGCGACCTCCCGCCTGACCCACCGCCCAGCAGAGCAGGACCACAGGTCAAATAAAATAAACAAAGGCCCCTCCTCAAAAAAACCCTCAACAGCGACAGTCAATGCCAGACTGTACCTCGATTTAGGCTCTCGGTCAGTCCAACCATGTTACATTCTGTTCTACATTTCTTGTTTTACAGACAGACTCAGGAATTTTCAAGAGCAGGCTTGAGTTAGCGCTAGATCCCTTTGAGTCATTGAGTATCTGAAGTGATAGATTCACTATAGTAATAAGAAACTGGCGAGCCTAGTTGGGCTGAATGCCTGTTCTCCCCACTTTGTTGTGTTGTCTTGTATTGTTTTGTGTTACTTAAGAAAACTGTGGCTTTTTCTGTACTTTACACGAGACCACAAATCATGGGATGGGTGGATGGTGACACCACAGTAATATTGAATCAAGCACTGCTGAAGACTATTATTTAATGGATGAAAACCATCACTGACGATACCAAAACCTTCAGCCAATAGACTGACCATCAAGAAAAGGCTAATGATTTTTTTTTAAAATAAACAAATTTACTCAGAGAATAGTGTTGCCATTATTTACACATTTTCAGTAGTGTGTTTCAAGAGCACTCCACTGAGTAAAAAAAAAAAAAAACAGAATCTTATCCAAATGTTCACATGATTTAACCAACTGGCTTCCATTTATGGACTTCTGTAGGTACTTAGCCTAAATATCTCAGCTCAAATCCAAGCAGGAAGCCACACAGAATCTCAATTCAAGTGAAAAAAAATGAAGGGGCAGCTTGGGCTATGCATATTATACCAATTAGCAGCAATAACTGTTATCACAGCTAAAACTAATCCTCCACAGAGCATAACCTCAGAAACACATCTGAGCTGTGCCGTGAAAGTCTCTTGTAATGACACTGTAAAACTATGAGAGGAGAGATGGAACAGTAAAAGGTCTTTCTTTTTAAATAAAGTTTGCTCAGTTTGGAGCTGTTTATCAGTATAATTGATTGGAAACGGTCAGTCATTTCCATGCCAAGATTTCGCCGGCTGCCAAGAAGCATTCGCTCCAAACTTCATTAACGTCACCATGAATATTCAACGGATTCGTTGTGCACTCAGGCCACCACACAGTTGCAGCTGCTTTGTATCTAACAGGAGAATAAATTCTACCAGAGAACTGCGCCACACTCAGGCTAACATTCTTGTTGAATTGGCTTTGAAGGAAGGAAAATAAATGAATTACCATTTAATCTTAGGTCAAGCAATGTAGGGGAAGTAACTTTTATAATACTTTACAAGTATCCACATACAATGAGTTCTGTGTAGTCCTTAGCAAAGGGGGAAAAAAAAGCATGTAATCAAGTAGATCGTAACTTTCCAAACAAACTTCTATCATTTTTAACCCTTTGATGCATACATATATACAAATAGATACAAATGTACATACAAATGGGTTGGACCATTTGTTGGGATTTCGTGCAATATTGTGTGTGTGTGTGTGTGTGTGTGTGTGTGTGTGTGTGGGGGGGGGGGTGCAAGTGGGTGGTCTGTTTGTCCATTATTGTGGACATTATGCTTGTGGGACACACACTGCCATCCAGTATTTTGGACATCATGAATGCGGAGAGACAGAAATAATGTGAAGTTGAAGAAACCTGGTGATTGATATGCATGATGATCTATCTGTATTCTGGACATCGCTTATTTGAGCTATTTACTCGGCATGCATAATGTCCAATATTTTTGATAGAACATAGACTCAGATGTATTCCAACAAATACACATGCATTACATAGGTTATGTGTTTTCAGTTTGTGCTATATAATGTATTTCCATCCCCCAACAGAAAAAAGTCTGATCAAAACTTGAACAATATAAGACTATTTCTGACTTTCGTCAACTTACGTCTTACTTGTGGATGCAGCCATTTTGATTATTTGTGGTAAATCACGTGACTAATCAGAGAGGCACCTAATGAGGAAATTATTATCTGGAAATGTCCAGTAAAATGTACAGTTTGTGTTTTCAGGGCATCTATGAGCCTAGAGAAAATAAACCCCACTTAACTTATGTCCAAAATATTGGACAACATGCATCAAAGGGTTAATTGTCATCACTTTTTTAAAAACTTGTATGAATAAAAGCATGCAGTCACTTATTCACTTTTTGATGGTTATTTGTGGACATTTTTTTTTTTTTTTTTTTTTAATATATTTGGCATCTCCAATCCCACCCGAATCTGGAATGCCCAATTGGTGAACTATGTACAAAGCTTGCTCGTATGCGACCCCCTGCTGCCAATTCAGGAGAGTGTAGACAGTTCGCGGCTCTCCTCCAAAGCACGCGCCTGTCAACCACCGCTTCTTATACACTCGTTGGTTGAATCTTCGCAAGTTCAGAACGAGGGCGGAGGATACCCGGACATGACCAGGCTTAGAATCTTCCTGACGAGCGCCTGTCTGGCCAACAGGAGGCGCTTTTGAGCAACTAACAAGGCAACTATTGTAATCCCTTCCCGCAGTCCTTCCCAATTTGCAACCCTGTAGCGCTATAGCCAATTGTGCGCTACTCTGAAAAAGCTGCCGACCACTGCCGGCTGGTACGAAGCGGGGCTCGAACCCGCGACGTGATAGTCACTTTTGTGGACAATTTTTAAAACATCATTTACGATACAGTTGGTTATTTCATATTTATGGTACTGTATTCAGTTGTTGATGCGATCTAAACACATAAATATTGATGTAATTATGTCCCAGAGGTACAGTATTATGTATCAATGATAAGACTGGATAAATATATGTTGAGTGTTTGCGCTAGTTCCTTTTTACAGTCACCAACAACACATCAGAGTAAATGTGGAACAAATGGTGTAGTTTCCAAACCCCCACCCACTACTGACTTTAACAAAGGTCTTCATCCAGAAAAAAAATGTCATGGATTTGCTCCTGCCGGCTGCAAACAGCAAACCGGCGGGCACTGGGACCATGGGCCCAAAGGCTGAAGGAGGGACCCACACGCACAGGCTGAGAAAGAATATAAAGATTTAATAAATATAACAAAAAAACACAATCACAAATTGAGGGGAGCAGCAGCACACACTTAACCGGGCTAAAAAATACAGAATGCTGCAGCACTGGTATCAATTGCAGCCAGCCCTTTATACCCTGAGCTCACCTCCACTTCAACGAGCCACACCTGCAGCCCGTTAAAGTGGAGGTGAGGAATGCAGGAGGGGAGGGACTGCAAGGGAAAACCCTTACAAAAAAACTCGTGATTAATTTAGTTATGAGGGTGCTTAAACAAACATATGGTCAGTGAACATACAGTATACGGCTATGCTTCATGAGGAAGCACACTAAAATATCAATAAGTTTCCTGTCTCACTATACTGAATACTGTCTAATAAAGGGAAAACACCAAAAAAATAATCTTTTAAAAAACAAACAAACAAACATATTTATACTAGGTGTTAAAGCCCTTAAACTGGGACAACACACCACAGAGCGGAGCCTCATGTACAGAAAACAAAACCTGCCACGTAAAGTGTGGACAGTGTAAATAACTCAAGTGCTCACAGTTTAAGGGACACATGATCGGGTGACACTTCAGAGGAACTGGAGAGGACATCACAGGGTCTCCCTGCGGACCTTTCCTTTCTGCAGTGAAATAGCCACCACGGTCCCTTCAGACGACATCTTGCTTCAGTGTGGAATCAAGGTAACTGAAGCAGTTCTAATGCGAGGAAACTTTTCCCCTGTTTCAATGTCTCCTGAAATAGAGCAGCATTTGATTCCTGCATCTACATGCAATGACTATTTGCAGTCAAGATAGCACTGCGTGCTCTCACAAATAAATGTTCTTTAGAAAACAAGCAGTTGGCGGCACAACATCCAGGGCGCTGACCTGCAGTGAAGTGTCACACATCTCACCCTGAACTGTGATCTACCACAGCAGTTCTTCCTCCAACTGTGCCAACATGAAAATGGCCTCCTCTCAAATCTGATTCCCCTTAAAGAACCCTCCCCCGAGCCAACACGTGCGCCCAGCTCGCTGGGATTCTGGGTACACCAATGAGAACATAATGACCGACTCTCACTGTTAAGGAACTCTCTGTATTCCCACAAAAAAGTAAACATTTCACATCAGAAAACTACTGGAGGCTGTGATGAAGAGAGAACTTAAACGCTTGCCTCACAGTCACAGGTGTGGATAATTTGAAACCTTGCACGCCCGAAAAAAAAAAAAAAAAAAAAAAAAAAAAATCAGCTTGAGCATCTGAACAAGTCGTTCTAGTCAGCGATTTAAAGTTTGTACTCAAGGCTACATTTTCAAGAAACCCGAGGCTCAGCGACCACAGATGTGAATTAAAAGTACAGGAAGGAAATAAATCTTTAAAAAAATATAGGAAGAAAAACTCAGTTTATCTTGACCAGTTGTGATGTGAACAAAAAAATATCCTACATCCACACCAGCGAGATAACACAGAGTATGGACTTATATTCTCAGAAATAAAATATTGCTTCCCTCAGAGATTTCTGAAAACTAAAAATATGTTGCCAGAAGTAAGAAACACTCAAACAGAAGTTGTTATCATTTCGTCACTATTCTGCTGCTGCACCATAAAAGCAAATTCTTTTCTTTTGGATGAATTTTATAAAAATTGGAACAAAATGCTATACGTTCACTTACAGTCAAATCTGAAGTAGCAGACACTTGATGATGTATTTGTTCTTCTGAGTCAAAGGATAATTGCACTGTACATAAAAAATAATAACAATCTAAACAACGATAATAGTCTCTAGCCTTTTGAATGTTTCATACATTCAACAAAATGAAATGCAGAATTCTGACCTTAAAATTTAAATTAAATAAATCTTCATTTATTTTCTCTTTAGTGCCCTTTCTGATAATGAGGTCATGTCCTGATTACTCACCTGTACAGTCACATACGGGGGAGCATGAAGGCTGCGCAGGTAAATAACAGCCTGTCGCTGCATGAGCTGCTCCATTATGCCCTGAGTGGCACACGGGGGGCTGCAGCCCCATTTTATGCCCTTTGACGATCACAAGAGCTCTCAGACTCCAAAAATGTACAATTACATTAGAAAGAGCTGTAGGCGTATTTATGCCACCTCGATGTTAACCCTTTCAGTGATGCATGTGGACTCTTAGGTAACGGGACCGGTGGGCCACACTACTTCTCTGTCCTTCATGTTTCAGCTCATCTCAAAAGGAGACAAACACTGAACAGCTTAAAGGCCTAAACAATCGCTCTAAAACGCTGACCTTAAGGGCTCTGCTTGAAAATACACACCAGTGGTGATTTCGGCCAAAAAATGTCCTCTCTTGTAATGGATACTCCATTGTGCATGAATATTTTAGTTAAATATTTCACAAATTGCAGAAGAAAACAGGTTTCCTATTGGAGCTCTTTCAAACAAGTCGCCACATGATGGTTCATCAACAGCACAAGATTAATTTATATTTTTTTGAACATTTATTTCAGTGCTCTAAGGGTTCATTCCTGACATTTACATGTCATTGTATGGAAAAAAACAACTAGGTCCTCATAGTTTTCAGTTATAAGTTATGGACAAATGTTGACTGAAAGCAGAAAATATTAGTGTTTCTGACCTGGAAATTAGAAATCATATCTTTCGGCGCTTGTGCTATGATGTGCCGACACCAAAGGACAGAATGTTCCTTCCATGACACTCGACAGCCATTCCAAGAGCACTGCAGTGGAACGAGGACCAGAGTAGAAGATAAGAGAATACCATATCCACCTGTAGCCTCGTTCCCCTGTTGTCTTTGGAAGCAACTGCAAAACAAGAAGAGAACCTGCAACAAAATGTCAGCTACGGCCAGTAGGCTGGAGGAAAAGTATGTCGAGTGACAATGAATTATAAATCACATATTACACTGCAATCTAAAGCATGTCTACAGCAGCTTATAGCCACTGCCGTTACAAATGGCAAATCTGACCTACATGGGTCAGATGGTATGATAAACGCATCAGGGACTGGCAGTCAGACAGATGTAAAACTGCATTCTGGAGCTTCATACATAGAGAGTACCCCCAACTCTGCTTTGTAATGACCCAGGTCCTCAAGTAAAGGAGAGGTTTTGTCATCCAGACTATGCATGGGTCTCTGTTCCTTCAGGCTGCATGATTAAATGATTAATCCCCAATGCCGACGCATGTTTACCACGGCAGATCAGCGCATGCTTGTGTTTGTATGTGTGCTGCTACATCAGAATAATCGTTCAATGCATCTGGTCTGACAGCTGTAATGAAAATGGGTCAACAGGCTTTGAGAGATTCAGAGGAGCGTGTGTGTGTGTGTGTGTGTGTGTGTGTGTGTGTGTGTGTGAGAGAGAGACAGCGTGTGTATTTGGTCAGGGGGCAGGGGGAGGAGGGCGTTCAGGGCTGCAGCAAGGGGGTAAATGGATCACACCCCCGCCGCTGTCCCCAACACCCCCACCCGACACAGTAATAAACTCCAAGTATCTGCACTCTCGATTCTCACACTCCCTCAGACACTTTACCCGCCAGAGTATTTTTTAAGTGTCCAGCCACTGCCAACATTCTTGATAATATTCACTGATCTTTCAACATCCCCAGAATATTCAGTACTACTGGCCCTTTGAGCACTACATACAAATACAGTATCTCACAAAAGTGAGTACACCCCTCACATTTCTGCAAATATTTTATTATATCTTTTCATGGGACAACACTGAAGAAATGACACATTGATACAATGTAAAGTAGTGAGTGTACAGCTTGTATAACAGTGTAAATTTACTGTCCCCTCAAAATAACTCAACACACAGCCATTAATGTCTAAACTGCTGGAAACAAAAGTGAGTACACCCCCAAGTGAAAATGTCCAAATTGGGCCCAAAGTGTCAATATTTTGTGTGGCCATCATTATTTTCCAGCACTGCCTTAACCCTCTTGGGCATGGAGTTCACCAGAGCTTCACAGGTTGCCACTGGAATCCTCTTCCACTCCCCCATGATGACATCACGCAGCTGGTGGATGTTAGAGACCTTGCGCTCCTCCACCCTCCTTTTGAGGACGCCCCACAAATGCTCAATAGGGTTTAGGTCTGGAGACATGCTTGGCCAGTCCATCACCTTTACCTTCAGCTTCTTTAGCAAGGCAGTGGTTGTTTTGGAGGTGTGTTTGGGGTCGTTATCATGTTGGAATACTGCCCTGCGGCCCAGAGATCATGCTCTGCTTCAGTATGTCACAGTACATGTTGGCATTCATGGTTCCCTCAATGAACTGTAGCTCCCAGTGCCGGCAGCACTCATGCAGCCCCAGACCATGACACTCCCACCACCATGCCTGACTGTAGGCAAGACACACTTGTCTTTGTACTCCTCACCTGGTTGCCGCCACACATGCATGACACCATCTGAACCAAATAAGTTTATCTTGGTCTCCTGAGATCACAGGACATGGTTCCAGTAATCCATGTCCTTAGTCTGCTTGTCTTCAGCAAACTGTTTGCGGGCTTTCTTGTGCTTCATCTTTAGAAGAGGCTTTCTTCTGGGACGACAGCCATGCAGACCAATTTGATGCAGTGTGCGGCGTATGGTCTGTGCACTGACAGGCTGACCCCACCTCTTCAACCTCTGCAGAAAGGCTGGCAGCACTCATACGTCTATTTCCCAAAGACAACCTCTGCGTATGACGCTGAGCATGCGCACTCAACTTCTTTGGTCGACCATGGCAAGGCCTGTTCTGAGTGGAACCTGTCCTGTTAAACCGCTGTATGGTCTTGGCCACCGTGCTGCAGCTCAGTTTCAGGGTGTTGGCAATCTTCTTATAGCCTAGGCCATCTTTATGTAGAGCAACGATTCTTTTTTTCAGATCCTCAGAGAGTTCTTTGCCATGAGGTGCCATGTTGAACTTCCAGTGACCAGTATGAGAGTGTGAGAGAGCGATAACACCAAATTTAACACACTTGCTCCCCATTCACACCTGAGACTTTGTAACACTAACAAGTCACATGACACCGGGGAGGGAAAATGGCTAATTGGGCCCAATTTGGACATTTTCACTTGGGGGTGTACTCACTTTTGTTGCCAGCGGTTTAGACATTAATGGCTGTGTGCTGAGTTATTTTGAGGGGACAGTAAATTTACACTGTTATACAAGCTGTACACTCACTACTTTACATTGTATCAACGTGTCATTTCTTCAGTGTTGTCCCATGAAAAGATATAATAAAATATTTGCAGAAATGTGAGGGGTGTACTCACTTTTGTGAGATACTGTAGCTTTGCTCAATGATGTAAGATATCAAATTCAAAGCTGTTGAAAACCTATCATGTGGCAACTTGTTTAAAAGAGTTCCCGGGAGCTCTTTTAAACAAGTCACCACATGATAGGTTTTCAACAGCACAAGATAATTCAATTTATAATTTTTTGAAAATTAATTTCAGCCCTCTAAGGGTTTATATGTTAACAGAAAGGAAACCGACCTTCCAGTTTTTAACACAAGAAACCAAATCATTCTAGCTTAATTCATTCTTTTTCACAAACACTTAATTGTTGGTCATTTTCATTGTATAAAAACCAACATTTTGGACAAAAAGTTTTTTCCCCTCTTTTCCTCTGCTTTCCTTCCCTTCTTGTATTTTATAATGTTGTTATAAATGGGGTGGGTGGGATGTTAAACATGAAAAATGGTGACTTGTAAACTTGACATTGATATGTCATTTGTTTGCACATTTCACCAATAAAAAACATACCAAAAAAATTTGAAAAAAGCATATGGATGTCATTTCAATTGGCCAGCTGCTTCCTTTTCAGGTTTTCCAAAAGTATCGAGGAGATTCATCACCGATCCTGAGAAAACTCGTGATCGTGGAACTTGCCAAAGAGAAAAAACATAATTCCATCTTTCCGTGTTAGCGAGGTGCAGCAGAACACACTGTTCTCTTGTCCGTTTGACCCAGTTCAGTCAGAAGATCCGTAACAGCGCCCACCACCACATAACAGGGAAAATGTGCAACAGAAAAATTTGAGCATGCTGCAGGAACAGCCTTGAACACGTGGCTGGCAACCCTGATGCCAGAACAAAATGGCATGAGACTTCCTGTTTTTCGAGCAGCCCTGTGTTATTGTATTCGATTATTTCATTGAAGCCATTTTGAGACATTGCAATGGCTCGGGGGATGAGCAGGATGGACAGAAGCACATTCAAGAAAAGAACTGGACCATCATCAACTGGACCATCTCAGAGCAGGTCCAGGTTTCTTTGAGGGTAAATTGGAATAAAGCACATAGGGAAATTCATTCAGAAAAGGCCCATCCAGAGCGAAGGTACTGGCATCAAAGAAAGGGCGAGGGGAAGTCAGTGATTCAGCCAGCACCTGTAAAATGCCCATCCCACGATGCCGTAACTCTACCCCACACTAATGTGGAGCAATGGGAACCCATCGAGAATTTTACCCGATCTCCAGCCCAGAAACAGTCATTACTTACTGGGTTTAATCACAACCCACTCCCTCAGTTAATGGCTCACAGATTACATATTCTTACACAACGGAGGCTACATTTCACATCATCAAGTTTATTTTTAGCCACAAGTGGGTCACAGCAAGCATGCCAGTTGCACGAATTTCTTTTGTCAAACTTGACGGGAACATTAATGCATGATTGAAATGGTTGGGTTTTTAAACAAGGATTACCATTCAAAAATGTGTTCTTAAATAGGGCACCCGCGCAGCTTCAGACGAGCGGCCAGTGATGTATGTGGGGCACCATGTAAGGGCAACGCATGCATCCCACCTCAATCAGCAGTTCTAGGCGTCTCCTGCAAATTAATAGCTACTCCTGGACTCCCGAGAATAATGTAAAATATCCCAGAAATTAAATTCCCCATGAGGTGAAAATAGAGCTACAGGGCCATACATAAATACCTGATGTCACCTATATGCCAATATTTGCCCAAACAATGACAAATAAAGTTGTTTAATAGGTATTCTTAATTATATTTTAGAGTTTTCTGTTTCCTGCAAAATGATTGAAAAATGTTGACGACTCATCGTGCACTCGTGGGCATACAATAAAAACGTTATCTAGAATTTTTACATCCCTCCTGGATGACTAGAAATTCTGCTAGTTTTCTACCGGTGTGCATGGAACCTACGACCAAGCGAGCAGGTATTTGGTGATGGTTGTGCGGACTCCTGCAATCTTTCCCCTTTCCGCCAAACACTTGGGAAAGTTCCAATGAAAAACCAGCAGAATCTGGATGTGGGGAGCAGCACGTCGAACTCATTGCCACACCGATTCGACCTGCGTGATGAAGTGGTGTTTGTTGAGGGATACACTTACGTTGCTATTTCACATCATGCTAAACCAATGTGCGAATCATTGAAACGAGTATAAACAACAGTTTAAGCTATAGTAGGAAACTTTTATAAAAATAACTATTTCATCTGTGCAGAGACGGTTACTCTATGCTGACAGAAGTGTATGAGACAGGTAATCTGCAAAAAATCAGCTACGTCTGGCTCCTTCCTGTGCTTCTAATGGTATTGGCAAGAATCCACCGCGTCCGTCCAAGCAAATTTAACCAGTCAGGGCCAGGAGGAGTTTCTAACACAGTATCAATCACTTTATGTGAACACCGTGTTCAGCCCCCCTTGGTGCAGCGTCCTCTCTGGGTCAAGACCAATATTATTAGCGCCCAGTTCCTGGAGGAGCTTAAAGCAGCAGAAGGTAACTTTCGTGTGTTTTATTTGGTAGCAATACTTAAGCAGAATTTCCTTTCAGCTATCAGTATTTGACACAGTCGGAGAGTAAATCTGGATCCCTGTATGGCGGACCCAGACCGTGAAAATCCAGAAACGCTGAAATCTCTCCGTTTACACTTCCAGTTCCAATGCTGTCAACAGCTGCATAACTGTTATACGAGCAGAAAACTGACCATTATCACAAGCAGATAAGCAGTCAACTCAGGAGGAGGTGGAGTCTGGTTGTAATAATCTCAACTCGCTTAAACCGGCGCAGGTGTTTAGAAGATCTGCTGGCATTGTGTTAGTAAGTAGCTCGTCAGCATGCTTCTACATTAGCACTGGTCTGTATACGTATTTACGGTGAATGGATTCCAGTTTTAATAATGTAAAAGCATTCAGCATTGTAACAGATTAGTCAATAGCGTGTGATACTTAGAAAATGTAGCTCTATTAACTGGTATCTACATGCGTTTGATAGCCTAGCCCAGTGACAGTGAAAATAAAGCCAGATAGGTAGCCAGCAGCTGAGAAGTAGAGTTAACTCTAGTGTACATGGATCAAACTAACTTGCCTTTGATATTGACAGCGCCAGAAGTGAAATGATTAAAGTATCAAGATCTACTATTTCCTGACAGCTGTGTGAAAATGGTCTGACTGTTAGTGTTGCTTCCAAGAGCTGGCTCCATCAAAAAAAGACTTGAGTTTGCCAAGAAATTCAAGGATCTGACACCAGTGGACTGAGAACAAGTCCTTTTGACCGACAAATCAAAATTAGAAAATTTCTCACCCAAACACAGAACTCATGTGCGCCGAACAGTTGGAGAATGTTTCAAAAATAACTATTTAACCCCTTCAGTAAAACATGGAGGTGGTAATACAATAGTTTGGGGTTCACTCTCATAAAAATCAACAGAATAATGGATCAAGAGAAGTATCACAGCATCCTTCTGAGGCACGCATTGCCATCTGGAAAGATACTGATTGGTCGGGGATTTTATTTCCAACAAGATAATGACCCTTAACACACTTCTTAGTTGTGCAAGAATTATCTCAGTTGGAAAGAAACATCTGGTGACATAGAAGTTACGACAAAATCCAGACCATAATTCGATTGAGCAAATCTGTTCTAACACCGAAAGAATCTCTTTGGAATGAACTTCAAACAATATAGAATGGTTTAATGAGTGAAGAAATAAAAAAAAGCTAAAACTATGCCTGAAAGATTAAATGCTGTAATCAAAGGAGCAGTGACACAGAAAGAAATTATGAACACTGTTAAGTTATGTAAAAACAAAACTTCAACTGATGAAGATGGTATTGATATGTTTTTGGTAAAAAATACAATAAATTGCATTGTAGAACCCCTTACTTACATATTTAATTTGTCATTCAGAACAGGAGCCTTTCCTGACAGAATGAAAGTTGCTAAGGTCACTCCTCTTTTTAAATCTGGTGATAAACACTCATTTACAAACTATAGACCGGTTTCTTTACTGTCACAGTTCTCAAAAATTCTGGAAAAACTTTTTAACAACAAACTCGATAAATTCATAGATAAAAATAACATTTTAATGGACAGTCAGTATGGATTCAGATCAGCTAGATCCACCTCCCTGGCTTTAATGGAACTAATAGGGGAAATTTCCACAAATCTAGATTTAAAAAAATACACACTTGGTATTTTCATTGATTTAAAGAAGGCTTTTGACACTATTGACCACGATATACTTATTAAAAAGATGGAGAGATATGGCATAAGGGGAGTGGCGCTAGACTGGCTGAAGAGCTACATCAGCAACAGAGCTCCGTTAGTTCAGCTGGGTCACCACAGGTTCAGGTGTTTAGACATTACCTGCGGTGTCCCACAGGGGTCAGTTCTGGGCCCTAAATTATTCATTTTATATATCAATGATATAGCTAAAGAGTCCAATTTTCTGAAATGTATTTGCTGATGACACCAATATTTTGTGTACGGGTGATAACCCACAACAGTTGTTAAGCATGGCACAGAATGAATTGTTTAAACTTAAATGCTGGTTTGACAAAAATAAACTATCACTAAATGTAAGTAAAACAAAGCGTATGTTTTTTGGGAAGAGAAAAACTGAAGATAAAATTGAGTTGGTAATTGATAATGTAACTGTTGAGAGGGTTTATGAAAGCAAGCTTTTGGGTATTTTGATAGACCATAAACTTTGCTGGAAACCATATATTAAATATCTGTGCTTAAAAATATCAAGGAGTATTGGAATAATCAATAAAACAAAATATTTATTACCTAAAAATTCATTACACACACTTTACTGCTCCATGATCCTGCCATACCTCTCTTACTGTGTTGAAGTCTGGGGAAATGCATACAAAACCAATCTACAAAAGATCTGCACATTACAGAAAAGAGTTATCCGGTTCATAAATCATGCTGGATACAGGGATCACACCAACCCTCTGTTTTTAAAATCAAAACCGTTAAAATTTTACGACATTGTAAATTTGAAAACAGCTCAAGTACTATATAAAGCATTACAAAAAGAGTTACCCGGTAATTTACAAAATAAGTTGAAAACCAGAGAGGGGGGCTATAATCTACAGGGTGAACATAACTTCATTTGTCCGATGGTCCATACAACTCTTAAAAGTATGTGCATTTCTGTTTGTGGTGTCAAACTCTGGACCAGCCTGGATGTGACTTTAAAAATGTGCAATAACATGCAAATATTTAAATTACACTATAGACAAACATTATTAGATTCATACAAGTAATTTAGTGATAACATGGCCTTATACCAAAACAATTTGTTAGCATATAAGTAATTTTAGGTATGTATACTAACACTGATTATTATTATCATATGTAAATAAATTATAGTAAATGACATAAAATGTAGTTTAGAACTGATATACTACGGAGAAGCTTATTGTATGTATATAGTTTTTTTTTTGATGGTGAATGATTATGAATACTGTAGTGGACATTTAAATAGAATGTTTATGTATATACTGTACTGTAATATGTAGATAGGTATGTACATGTATATAGAGACTATTTTTCTGAAGTACTTACTTATTGGGATGTTTAGTTTGTTCTCTCAGTGGTTTATATGTAGAATGGGTTGCTATTACCCATGAATTTAAATTGTTTCCATGAATAATGACAGCGGATATTTTATTTATAATTCAGTATTTGATTTGATTTGTAATGAAGGGGCAGGACTAGATAAGCTCTTTGCTTCATTCTGTTCCTTCTCAAACTGGTTGTCTGTTTTGACATAAATGTTTATGTTCTCATATTTTTACATTTGCTTGATGGACATGTACAGTTGTTTGATGTTCATGTCTTATTTTGGTATTGACTTGGTTGTTTTTGTTGTTTGTTTATTTTAAAGTTTGAGATAAATAAAATGAAAAAAAAAAAAAAAAAAGCAAAGGGTGGCTATACTAGAAATTGACCTTTTCTCTCTTTTTTATGATACAGTGCTATCTCTTTACTTATTTTCATCTATATGATCCAAAATTACATGAAATAAACACTTGAATAGTGCTTGGTTTCTGATTTGTGTTCATTTTGTGAGTGTATAATCATAACTGCACATTGCATGTTTCCATTGCTCTTCAGTCCAATCTTTTTTTTTTTTTTTTTTTTTTCTAGCCGCCACCACCCCCCTCTTTGGAGGACAACTTTATTATTTTGCCGGACTTAAATACAATGATATGTCACCTCTGAGGGGGAGGAATTAACAAAGGAAATACAGAAAAAAAAAAAGAAAAAGAAAAAAACATAATAAAGCAATGAAAGGAAAAAAAAAAAAACCAAGAAAAAAAGTACGTAACCACACACCAACAACTCTCAAAGCTGTCAATCCTCCTGTAGACCCCCAAACCTCCTAAAAGCCTCATCATTCCAATGCATGATTGGAATTATATTTTACATGCAATGATGTCTCCATAAGAAGAAAAAAAGAACACATCACACAAACTTATTCACGCAGATAAGATTCATTCATATGGTGAGTAATGCCCATCCCTCACCTGTACTTATTTTCTGCCACACCCTTAAAAATTCTGATGCTCTGCCCAGGTTTCTCATAGCTATACCTTCCAGATTATAGCTGTTTTTAACAAACATTTTGAAATTACTTAATCTTAGTGCATTCTTATTTTGTGTATTAAAAATAAAGATTTTTCCCAGAACTATAATTATATTATTTAATTTTGGACAAGTATCTTTCAGGTCCCCCAGCATAACTGTAAACAAGGTCACCTCGAATGGAATATTAAGTGTTTGTAGCCATTCCTGCACCTGTATCCAGAAG
Organism: Gymnothorax javanicus; assembly: GCA_029692085.1. Classification (NCBI taxonomy): domain Eukaryota; kingdom Metazoa; phylum Chordata; class Actinopteri; order Anguilliformes; family Muraenidae; genus Gymnothorax; species Gymnothorax javanicus. The sequence goes on from CM056204.1 coordinate 68,610,199, forward strand.
CCAACAGCATATGGACAATACCAAAATAAATGGACCAAGGTTTCTTCCTCGTCCTCACAAAGTCTACATGTATTGGATTCCTTTATCCCCCATATTTGCAGCATTTTATTTGTTGCCAAGATTTTATATAACAATTTGTATTGGAAAATTCTAGTCCTTGTCCCAATAGAAGTTTGATTAATTAAGTTAAAAACTCGTTGCCAAGGGATTGGCGTGTCTACTATATCCTCCCAATATGTATGAATTCTGTAGGGAATTTCCTTTAGGTTATTTTTTCTCCATAAAAAAATCATACATTTTCCTATTGATTTTTTTATGAGCAACCCAACTGAAATTTTTTATGGAGGGCCGACATACTAGTTCCTGAGAAGTTATTTTGTTAGTCTTTCTTTTTCCATTGTGAAGGCAATGCTGCAGCTAGTTGATTGTAATTCTGTATGGAGCAAAGGGCACCATACCTATTACAAAAACTATTGTATGACATTAGTTTCCCATTTCCATCAATTAGATCATTCAGAAAGTAAATGCCCCGAGCAGACATTTGTTTCCATATAAATGGATATCCTTTAATTGTAATATTTGAGTTAAACCATATTATTTGTTGTAAGATTTCTTCAGGGTGGTCTGGTGGATGGTACTGAAAACTTAACCAAGCTTTTATAGACTCTTTTAGAAAGACTGATGAATCGGCCATGACTTCTTGAATAAACAGGGGAATATGGAGTGATCTTAATTGCAGAATTGGACTTCAGTCCAATCTTTACTCTCCCTGGCAAATTGAACTTGTTTTTTCCCCCAACAAGCCTCACCAACAAGTGGCCTTCTTGTTGCCACCCAGCTGTTTAGTCCCAATCCTCCAAGTTCTTGTTGCATTGTGCATTTGAAAATGCTCTTACCTTGATAAAAAAACACAGCTATGAGCTCTGCCATCGAATTTTTTTTTTTTTTTTAAAGATCAGACTACATCAAGCATTTTAGTGATCCCCGATCAAGATAACTCAGGATTTTTGTCCAACCGATTACTTCTGTGAGGTTGACAGTTCATCACTTTGCTTCCAGATTTTAATAAACTTTTGGCCAGTTCCTGCCCTAATTCCAGTAATTTCAGCAATCTTCTGAGCTGTTTTCTTTGCTTGATGCTGGCCAATAATATGCCCCCCCAGAAAGACAGTAACATCTTTTCAACAACCATGAGATGCGTCTTCTGACATGTTTGTTTAGGGAATGAGACGTTATGCACCGGTCATTGAGAAGTTACACATCAGTCAGAATTAAAACTACCAGCTGAAACAAATTCATCACTGCAATTAAAGGCTCTTGAGCAGGGGCGCATATAGGGCCTGGCTACTGGGCTATAGCCCGGGGTATTTTTTCTTTAGCCCGGGGTCTTTTCTTACGGCTAAAAAATAAGATGAGTATGAACTTTGAGCTCTTGCAACCACTGAGTCTTTAACCTATATTGTAATTTATTTGCGGCATGTGTTAAGAGTTATTGTAGTTACGGGGACGCTTATATGTCTGTATTGCTCTCATAGAAGCCTCCCTCTTCCACTTGGAAGCCCGGAAACTTTATAAGCAAATTTAAGGTCTTTGCACCCTCAAAGTTCATGAAGCCTGAAATGTTACGTTTGGGTGCTAGCTAGTTGCACAGCCAAAAAAAAAGGATATGAGAAATACATGAAATTATAAAGGTAACATTTACTTATTAGATATAAGCCTTCCATTGTTGACAAAAATTAGTACGTGTTATTTGCATCTGGCAAAGTGAACAGTGAACATCGAACCTTTTCTCGTTGTGGCTAGCTACCACTACATGAGCTAGCTTGATCAACCACATTGGTGTACTCTAACATTAGCTGCCTGGAATCCATACATATCAAGCACTGGTCGCTCCCAACGGTCACTCACTGATATGTCTGGCCTCAGTCGGTAGGCCAGGGTTTGACTTTCAAATATTCACACAAAATCCATGAGAGATCTGTGATTGGCTCACAGTCGCAAGGGTGCCCCGCCCCTTTAGATAGACTTGCGGCAGGTCCTGAATTAATTGATTCCAATGGGGAGAAGTGAACGTGAGCACAGATTATCACCGATTATTTTGCCCCATTGTCACAGAATTAAATATTGGACATATTTTTCACAGGCCACATATCTTCCAAACATTCTGGTGCTGCAATGGCATTTTTAAGACCAACAGATCAGGAGAAAATGAATTTGTTCAAGACCTGTATCTCTCTCAGCAGCGGTCACGTAACATCTGGCAATACAGAAAAACAGTACGGACTGCGGCAAAGTACGAATTAAACTTTCAGGCTGAAATAATGCTTGTGTTTATATATTCAGTGATACTACTGCCATCGATGTTTAATCGTTTTTAAAGGGAAAAGGATATATTTGATCACTATGATCTTGTACTGGATTGATATCAGATATTAAGCAAGCGGGGGAGCGTTGGCCATGCACGTTAAAAATGCCGAAACGTTGTGCAGCAATAGGTTGCAATAATAGGAACAAGCTATCCATCTTCTCTTTTCCGAAGAAAGTACACAGGCAAGGAATAAATTAGCAACTGTCGTATTACATGCCAGCTTCATAGGCTTAAATTAGCTGATGCAATCATGCCCTTCAAGCTATAGCTAATGCCAATTACAGTGAAATGCATTACGTAATTTGAGCATTATTTAATTTAGCCTTTCTTATACCGGGGAATCCCACTGAAATAAACAAAATACAGATATGGCCAAACTTTATCCTGTTCAAAACCTAACAACCACTCCAAGAGTAAACGCAAGCAAGCCACAATCTAATTTTTAAGCTCATATCAAATAACATTCATGAATGCCATAGCTGGCCAGCTAACTCATATTCGTAATGCTGAGTGCAGCCGTTAGTTGTGTTGTAAAATGCCTGATGTAGCAAAGTAAAAGGAAATATACATGCAACATGCAGATTTAAGATAGATACTTGTATTTCTGACAACAAGATGCGACGATAACCTGGTCAGCACTCATTCTGCACATGGCGCCGCGCGATTGGTGGTTCTCGCCAAAAGGTCACCCAATCAGCTAAGAGCAGATTACATGAATATTTATATATCCAGTTCATTAGTGACGTAAGGGCTAAACGCTGGCCTGTACGACTGAGGCCAGACTATATCAGTGAGTGACCGTTGGGAGTGACCAGCACTTGATATAGATGGATTCCAGGCAAAACATTAGAGGGTTTTCATAGTTAATCGTAGATGAACTGATTTTAAAAACTTGGGATGTTGCTACAGATTTAACAGATTTTCAATATTTACGTGCACACAGCAGTCGATTCTGCTAATATACCTCTTTAGGAAGTATAAAAACGTCAAGTGCGTGGCTTTGAAGAATTGTTAGTGTGTGCGATTAAACCATTCAAAATCGGTTTAAGCCACTCGTTAAATCTGTCGTTATGTCAGCTGTCTACCACGTTTTTAAATTCAGTTAAGTGGTAAGAACTGTAGCGGGCACGAGGCTTTGATCAGTCATAAATGCTTATAGGGACGGCAAACTTTGCAGTATATGTCATTTTGATATTTGATGTCACACAATTAGAATACGGGATAAAATGAGCGAGGATGAAATGAATACAGAATGAAATGAGCGAGAATGCTGTAAAGCTTTAAAGAGAGATTCTTTTAAAGAGAACAAAAATGAGAAACACAGTTGGCAAAATATAGTCCCAGAATAGTTTTTCTGCCTCAGCATTACATGCACTGTAATGCGACTTGCCTTTCAAACACACCACAGACTTAAAATTTTTTTCATTTCAGTTTACAGTAAGGTATACAACTTGAGTAGTTACCAGGGAACAAATGATGAAGAAATGAGGAATGAACTGCTAGTAAACCATCAGTTAAATGGAAGTTCTTGAGGAACTCCTAATCACCTTTAAAAAGTAGCCAATGATTTTTATTTTAGGAAGAGAAAAGGAATTAACTGGCGGTACACCATTAGTTAACAGGTAGTTCTTGAGTAACTCCCAATCAAATTTTATAGATGAGCTAGTTATTTATTCTTTATTTGTTCTTCAAATCATTTTATAAAAATAGTGCCACGCACTGTAGCTCACCTGGACATTCACTCCACCAAAGTTTTTCAGTCCTTTTGTTTAAGTCAACCATTGAATGGTATTATTTCAGTTGCCAATTGAACACAAACATGGTTTAATACGGTAATGAAAAGATTTTTGAAATAAAAACTTACAGCGTACATTATAAGCTGGGCACAATTTTTAATTGATAAACATGTTTTGGAAAGAAAAAAAATGCAATCAGAATTATTTTGCAAATATTTTCTGTTCCCAGATCCATATATCTAAATTAAAAAGAGTAAGTGATCATGTTTGTAGATCTATTTAAAATAACCTTCAGTGCATTGGGAAAAAAAAAATGTGACATGTTTGGAAAAGTGTATTTATTAGATTCATACACTCTCCAGGATCGAAAGAAAGAGGACAGATGGGATGATCTGTGGTGATCATTTCCAACAGGCATTCAACAGTTTACTTACCAATTAATGCTTCACTGTACCACAACATATTCTTTCCTGAGGCTTCCCACAACAGCTGGCTTCATAGTGAATTTTAGTCTCGATAGCTCTATATTTTCCTGTAGCAATAATATACTTTTCATACAGTTGAACATTATCAGCATGATCAGTGAAAAAGGGCTTTTATTGGTATTTCCTATAAAAAGGTGTGGCCCAATGGTGAAATGAAGAGGTGAAATGAAGGTCAAAACGCATTGCACAGCAAAACCTGTAACGTGTTCAGCCTTGCTGCTTAGCATCTACAAAGGATGCCGCTGTTGCCATATTTGAAATGGAATCAGAACACCTCGAACAAACTTTAATTTCCCTAGCTACAGGAAGGTGTAAACAAAGGTTCATCTTGATCAGTCACACCGTTTCAGAGAAGAAGATTTTTAAAGATATTTCTGAAGTTAAGGGGCGTGGCCCCATGACAGAGGTCAAATGAAGGTCAAAATACCATCCACAGCAAAACCAGAGTTATATATGTTGAGTGTTGTTATGTGGCACATACACAGCAAATTTCAGCTGAATCGCTCCAGAAATGAGTGACTAATAAGCCAAAATAGCATTTTCAATATGGCTGCCAAAGCCACCATAAAATGCGATGCACAGCTAAACCCGTAATATATGTTCAATCTTGCTATTTGGCACATACACAGCAAATTACAGCTGAATCGCTCCAGTAATGAGCGACTAATGAGCTAAAAGAGCATTTTCAATATGGCTGCCAAAGCCGCCATATTTGAGGTTGGATCGGAACGCCTCGAACAAACTTTGGTGTCCTCTTGGGTAGGAGCATGCATGCCAAGTTTCAGCTTCATTGGCCCAGTAGTTTCAGAGAAGAAGATGTTTACAGACGCCGACGCACGACGACGACGACGCGCGACGACGGACAAGCAGGCCATGACATAACCTCATCTGGACTTCGTCCAGGTGAGCTAAAAATCTGTTTAGAGTTACGCAAGAACTGCTAACCGCAGGCAGTTAGTTCCTCATTTTTCCCTGGTAAGTAGTCAAATTTTGAACACCTTTCTATGAAACGTTACAGACGATTCAGTGTTGCGCTGAAGAAGTCACTGAGAGTATTGTGGCTGAATTGAAAGAATCCAGCATGTAGGCTATAGTGCTGATGAGGCCAGGGACAATAATGTAGAACAACTGCCAGTTTGTGTGCGCAATGTCTCTCAAAAAGATGGTGATGTAAATGAAATTTTTTTGGCTTTAAATGATTTTGGAGGGCTTTAATACAGACACTATAGCAGGGTCATTAGAGCATACATTAAAAAGACATGGCATTTTTCATTGAATGTTTACGTGCAGTACTGTATCCAATATCATGTACGGTTTTTGCATTAGTCATAATGTGAAATTTTAGGCCAATACAGTGGATTTGATTTAATCCAGGTGTGAGACTTCATTATACCATTGACAAATTAATTAATTCCAATCTGCAACAAATCACATCCTGTCTTTGGGGCTCAGCCCCTGCTGTTTCAAATGTCTACACACGCCCCTGCTGTTTAGTATTTGCTTATTTAACTCCCAAAAGCCCAACGTCCCCCTAGCAGTAACGCCGGCATTATGGGATTTTCAATATACAAAATATATAGACCAATATACAAGCCTGTAATTATTAAAAAATTATAAAGAAAAGACATCACAGATGGGCTACATTGACTATGTGCTTAACAATGATATTGAAGGGATGGAATAATAATAATAATAATAACAATAAATTATTTAATTAATTCAATACTTTATCTGAATCCCATCCTCCGTTTTAGCTTTTTTTCAGCAGTGCAACCACTGCAATCTTTGATGGCTATGCAGCTTATTGGTAGCCTATTTGCTCAGTACAGTAATTCAATTAATTGTCTGATTCTTAATCGGAAACAAGTCGAGTGTTTATCTGCATTATGTCACTGGTTGCAGACAGAGTTTTATTTTTACATAAGCAAACTTCAGAAGCCGACCTGAGTTGGCAAAACCGCGTTTTTAAAAATATTTTAGGCCTAAGCCGATCGGACATAACCTGACACGCCAGACGGACAGTTCCATATATCCACCACGGAAATATTTCACAAGTCCATCTGGGAAAGAGCCATTCAAAAAAGTTTTCAGAGGAGGAACCTTCAAAAAAATCTGCGGCTGCTGATTGGACGATGTTTCTTCTCGTCACACTCATCACCGACCAATCCACATGGGGTTTGGAGTCCTTCCCATCTTTTTCACGACCAGAGGAGCCAGCTGGTAGATCAAACTCTTACTGAAACCGGTCGGGAGAAGAGCAAAAACATCGTTTCCCGTCAGAAAAGCTTTTAGTGACGTTCTTTGCTCCTCTTTTAATGAAGAAATTGAGTCTATTTCTGATAAAACTGCTGATATTGACCCATCCACAGGAACCGCCAAGACGCCGCCATTGTATTCAAACATAAAGTCGCTTCCTGGTGATGTCATGTCTGCAGCTCCGCCTCTCTTTCCCTGATTGGGCCGTAAAAAAATTTAGCCGTGAAATTGTTGGACGACGGTAGTTGGCAAGACGGACCTGCAGGATTTCAGACAATAAATCAGGCAGGGCCGTCTGCTCTGCAAGGCTAGATGGGACACTGACGCAGAAACAATAAAAATACCGTTTTGTGAGCTAAGGGAATTCAGTAGTTTCAAAAGACATTGAGGTTTTATGTCACTGTTAATGTGGATTGGAAAATGCTTGATTACTATTGCAATGAACAATAATGTAAGCTGAGGGGAAATAGTAATTCTATCGATTGATCCTTGCGACTGAATGAATTAACCCTTAGTTGCTAATTAGGAAGCGTAAATGAGAACAGGTTTGGAGAAGTAATGCACTTTAAGGCCAGGTGAGAGCCAGACAATAATCCCTCTGATGGCAGGTCCCAAGATGAAGAGGTTAAATCCAAATGTGACTTTTTTTGGACGAGCAGTGTAGGTTTTGAGTAACTCTTTACCTTCAATAAATGAAATTATATGAAATAACCCACATTTTTTGTTTACTCACCTTCACTTTGTCATACTAAAATTAGTTTGATGATTTGAAACACTTAAACATGAAAAATAAGGCAAACATCAGGAAGGGGGAAAATGCTTTTTCACAGGACTGTGGACACTCCTGGGCACACATATCAGTTGTTCTTCCCACAAGCAGAATATTAGTGTGCCTCTGATCTAAAAATGCATGCTTTTACTTCCAGTCTGAATTCTGGTTTAAGCTGTCCTAAGGACGCTCACAGTCCCCGTTCACCAGCCCCCAGCCTTCGTAATCAGATCTCCATCCCTGTGCAACATGATCACATGATATTTGAAAAGAAAAGAGATTGGGGGTGAAGAGGGTAGGTGAAGGGGGGTGAGGGTTACAGAACAAAAACTCGTCTGTGGCGCTTCTCACCCAAGTCCTCTCCTTCTAGTGAACCCAGAAAAAAAATTACTTAAATGCTGAAGGGTCCAGCGTCATCCACAGACACAGTGACACAGTTAATCCCAGAACTGTCACTTTTAATCACAGGAACGCTGATTGCAAGAGCATTCCACAGACTACAGTCCCTGTCCTCCAGGCTGACTTTAAACAAGGGCCACTCAATAACTCCTCTCATTCATAATGAATAACATGAGTCCTAATCTGTGGCAGGACAAGTTCTCTCTAGCATGAACACTATGAAACTCCAGGTGCCATGAACCTTTGGAAAATGCCCCATTAAAACGCAAATTCACTGTGCCTTGTTTTTCTTGGGTTAGAATTTTTATCCTCATGGGCGTTGTGTGTGTGTCAGGGGAGGGGGGTGTTCGCCGGCTGGAGGGAAACACTAATGAGCAGAGGGTTTCCCGGATGAAGCTAGAGGGAACCTGCTCTGTAGCACCATACTGCTACTCTCATCTGCCCCTCTTCCTTACAGAGGAAATGGAATAATCAACCCCAATGAGCATTACTGTGGCAGCTCATTGGTGAAAATACAGAATGCCCAATTTAACCACAGAATTAACTGAGAATAATGATCTCTAACAGGGCATTATCATTCACTTGCACAGCTAAACCTGAACAGCAAACAGGGCCACACAATCGTGCTGGCCAGCCCATCACCTCTGAAACATGTGATTATGGGCATGAATCAATCAACTCAAAGTCACACTCCCTGCGCAATGACTCCCAACGCATAACACTGGCACCAGATCCATAAATATTTGGACAGTAGCGCTGTGCTCAAAATTTCCATTTGGCCATGTATCAGAGTAACCTTACTCATGATGCACGTGATGATTCAATGATGTCTGCAACAATGTTTAGTAATTTACAAAAATATCACACATTTATTTCATTTGAGCCCTTTCATATCATCGGTAATGAAATGAAATGGTTCCTTCGAACAGATGGTGGCAGCAAACACTCGACAACTATATCATAACCCTAGCACTACAAATAACACCACAACGAACACGCCGACTACAGTGGGAAAGGTGCATCTTACCGCGGTAATCATGTGCCCAGCTCCACTAAACAAACATTCACTGGGCCAGTATCTGCATTTTCATTCATATTTATTGATTGTTACAGAGCAAAAGAAAGAAGCCCGCCATCGAGCTGGTGCTCCCGAAGACGTTAACTATGACTTGTTACATGTTTGAAAACAAAAAAAAAAATTACCTTACCAAAGATAAAATGGTTTGAACACACAATAGTGCAATTCCTCTTCAGAGACAATATCTCTCTAATCATAGCACTTTTCCACAACTGTCATCTTTCTTTCCCTCACTCACAGGTTTTGTTACTCCAGTTAAAAATAATCCTGGGGGTCTTACTATGACTTTGGCCATTTATGACCCCTGCACAGCAAAAACAATATTCAACCCCAATTCCGAAATAGTTGGGACAAAGTGTAAATTGTGAATAAGATCAAAACGCAATGGGCTCTATCTTTCACACTGCCTTACCCGTTGCCACTACCCGCAACCCGTGAATTACGCATTTAGCAGCTTCCACTATCCCTAAACGACATCTTGCGGCCACACTACCCCCTATGCATTATGCCGAATCCTTTATTTGCGCCTGGAGGTGTGCCCGTGGGCGTGTTTATGCGCTTTCCCTACAATTGCTATCTTGACCACACACGTTAGGGAAAGTGTATAGCGGGTCCTAAAACCTCCCACTACCCGCATTTGGGCTTTCACAAGAGCGCTATGCACTGGCACTCAGCAACGGGAATTTTTTTCCAGCGAGAGGCATTTCAGAACTCTCTTGCGAATGAACGTAATTTCGGCGACAAGTATGTACACCTGTTTTTTTTTCAGCACGGTCACGCAACTTGCTGTATAAAAATAGACAGCTGTCCGATTGGAAAATGCAAACGGACGAAACCATGTACTTGTCACCAGAATTACCTTCATTTGTTGAAGAGTTCAGAAATGCCGCTGAGTGCCAGTGCGTATACCTAATTTTATTTGTCTAAAATGGGATTTCGTTCTATGCTTCATTTCAGACGGGAGAGGGAGTTGGAAGTGCATGGCGAAATGCATTTTTTTTCTTTTTTTTTTTTTTTTTTTTTTTTTTTACTACATACCAAACATTAAACAATATGTCAATGTCAAATAATAATAATAATAATAATAATAATACAACAATTCATGATTAACTTAACAAAAACAGATCCTCCCCTGACTGGATTTGACCTCATGCACGGGCAATTTAACTTCGTCAACGGAGAAACGTGGCGACCTTCCTCTCTCCATCACGGATTTCGGTTTGAGGATTTGGGATAGCGCAGCCTGCTCCGAAAGGCAGTGGTACCTGGCACACTGATTGGTTTAACTGGCGTAATGCCCAAACCACGCCTATGCATAATGTAACGGGCAGCACTGGTGTTTTAGGGATATAGGCAGGTGTGCAAGATAGCAACTTTCGTGGAGGAACGCCTCTTACGCAATGCGAAATCCCCAAATAACGGGTTTAGGGACTCTGGCGTAAGATAGGGCCCAATGACTTTCAAATCACACCAGCCAGTATTTCATTCACAATAGAACAGAGATAACACGGCAAATGTTGAAACTGATAAATTTTATAATTTTATCGACAAAATGAGCTCCTTTCAAATTTGATGGCTGCTACAGGTCTCAAAAAAGTTGGGACAGGGGTCTGTTTACCATGGTGTAGCATCCCCTCTGCTTTTTAACACAGAGTGGTGGAGTCTGGGCATTGAGGAGACAAGTTTCTTCAGTTTAGCCATTGGAATTTGATCCCACTCTTGTTTAATACAGGCTTCCAGCTGCTGGAGAGTTTTGGGTCTCCTTTGATGGACTTTTTGTTTAATTATGCACCAAATGTTCTCAATCGGTGAAAGATCAGGACTGCAGGCAGGCCAGTTCAGCACACGGACTCTTCTACTACGAAGCCATGCTGTTGCAATAGCTGCAGTATGTGGTTTTGCATTGTCCTGCTGAAATAAACAAGGCCTTCCCTGAAATAGATGTCGTCTGGAGGGGAGCATATGTTGCTCTAAAACCTTCATATACCTTTCAGCATTCATGGTGCTTTTTAAAACATGCAAGTGCCCCACACCATATGCACTAATGCATCCCCATACCATCAGAGATGCTGGCTTTTGAACTGAACGCTGATAACAGGAGGGGTGGTCTTTCTCCGCTTTAGCCCGGAGGACACGACGCCCATGATTTCCAACAAGAATGTCGAATTTGGGCTCGTCTGAACGCAGGACACTTTGCTACTTTGCTACAGTCCATTTTAAATGAGCCTTGGCCCACAGAACACGGCGGCGCTACTGGATCATGCTCAACAATGGCTTCCTTTTTGCATGATAGAGTTTTAGGTGGCATCTGTGGATGGCACGGCGGACTGTGTTTACAGACAGTGGTTTCTTGAAGTATTCCTGGGCCCATTTAGTAATGTCAATGACAGAATCATGTCGGTGAGTGATGCAGTGGCGTCTGAGGGCCCGAAGATCACGGGCATCCAGTAAAGGTCTTCGGCCTTGTCCCTTACACACAGAGATTTTTCCAGTTTCTCTGAATCTTTTGATGATGTTATGCACTGTCGATGATGAGACCTTCAAAGCCTTTGCAATTTGACGTTGAGGAACATTGTTTTTAAAGTATTCCGCAATTTTTTTACGCAGACCTTCACAGGTTGGAGAGCCTCTGGCCATCCTTACTTCTGAGAGACTCAGCCTCTCTAAGACATCCCTTTTATAGCCAATTATGTTACACACCCGATGCCAGTTAATGTGATTACTTGCTAAATGTTCTTTCAGATGATTCTCTTATATATTAATTGCTTTTTCAGCCCTTTATTGCATGTGTCCCAACTTTTTTGAGACCTGTTGCAGCCAGAAAATTTGAAATAAGCTCATTTTGTGGACAAAATGTAAAATGTCTCAGTTTCAACATTTGAAATGTTATCTATGTTCTATTGTAGATAACATATTGGCTCATGTGATCTGAAAGTCATTGCATTTTGATTTTATCCACAATTTACACTTCGTCCCAACAATTTCGGAATTGGGGTTGTATTTTCACCATGAGAGAAACTGAAACTAGGGAAGAGAAATGGACAAATACTTTCTGAAGTTTGGTGTCACAAGAACACATCTCATGATGGAGTTACAACAAGTTATTAAAAATTAATGCTGAAATATTAGAATGAAGCTGCTTTCACACCGCAAACAAATCTTTCGAACAACAGATTACATTCAAAGTCAATGCAAGGACGCGAATACATGCGAAACTAGTGTATTCGTGTCTTTGCATTGACTTTGAATGTAATCTGTCGTGCGAAAAATACGTTTCGCGTCCAGTGTGAAAGCGGCTTAATCGTTGCAGGAAGAGTTTAAAAAAAAAAAAAAAAAAAGGCCAATCAGATCTCTAAACCTGGGCAAGAAGTTGTTCCTTCTCATCCTAATCATCCCCCTGGCCCAGTGCCTCCTGGGTAAAGTTGAGGGGGTTTTTTTTCTCGGAGATGGAGGGTAGAATGAATCATCCTGCTGTCATTTTCCCATTTGGGTTTAAGGTCTAGGAGGACATGTAAAGAATGAAGGACCAGGATGACAAACAGTGGGCTGAGATATAAATATTACTGGCAGAAACAGCAGCTCAATCCTCCCAGAGCATAATTCAGGGTCCCGTGAAGGATCCGGCTCTAAGGGCTTCTCAGATTAGATTATTATTGTTTCAGAGGAGGAGGAGAGATGGCAGGGAACCATTCATCAGTTCGAAAGCAGCAACACTCTGCCATGTAGCCGGAGCAAACTTAAGTACACGACAAAGCCGAAGCGACAAAAGGGATAACCCCTCTGCTATGATTATGCTGGGATACTGACACTTTTAAAACATGACGGTCACAGCCCTCCATTTGCACCAGTTTTTTCCCGGCCTAGAGGAATTATAGCAATAACATATTTTTAAAAAAAACAAGCTTATCTTAAGAACTGAGCATAAACAGCCATCTTTAATCTGGACCAGTAACCTCCCAGTTGTGAGCCATGAACTTCACCAAACACTAACAACATCACGCTCCCTCGTCCCTAACCACAATATTCTGAATACAACTGACATTCTTTAAGTCATACCGTGTTTTATTTCAATTTTATTGAAGTCAATTAAAATATAATGCATTTTACTTTTAAAAAGTTAAATTAAAAAATTTAAAGTTTGAAAAAAGCAGGTGGTTCCCTGAACTTACCAACTGCGATTAAAAAACACTTCTGATTATTTTTGTCAATTTAATTGAAAGGGTAATGTTGAATTATCCAGAGTAAGTTCTCTTTTGACGTGCAAGCTGGTACATTTTGGAATAATAGCACTCAAATTAATCCAAGAGCATACTCCTGCACACTGAAACACGGTCTGTCTGATTCTATGGAATCAGATTTGTGTCAAAATTATCGAACAAAACTTTTTGGATATCAAACAAAAAATTCTAAACTGAGAGAGAATATAACTCACTGAAGGAAAAAAAGTTACCTTAAAGGTAAAACTTATAACTTGTAAACAAATTATTTTTATGATGGAGTAAACCATTAGTCTTTTAGTTGTTTTATAAATTGTGCTTTCGTTTACAGTGCCCTCTGCTGCTTTCGCAATTGTCAGATTTGTGGTTACGCTCCCAGCTCTCTCGTTTACGCTTCTTGACTTTTTGTTTGCAGTTCTGTCACAAACCGCTCTTGTGGGCGGGATTTTTTGTGTGGTCTGACCTCATTGGCTAATGGAATTTTGGTGCTCAGAGCCTGGATTAATTAATCCAACCATAGAAATGGAGCCATGAGTCTCACTTCGGACTCCACTCTCAAGTGAATCACACCAGCGACGAGAGAAATATTACAATGGCTGATGAAGGAAATCAATGTGTGTCCTTGATTCGTTGCCGTGGCCGACTCTAAAAAATCTGATAGTGAACTAGAAAAGTGCAGTTCCAGGGAAAACTGCGTGGGCAAGCTGGAGGCTGGCGATAATGTGAAGTTCGGATTGCTGACAGTGTGAGGTTAAAGCTGCTGGAAATTAGTTTAAAGCTTCTTAAAATTAAAATTATTCGTGACAGCGGAATATTGTATCGTTTAACGGGATAGTTCGGATTTTTTGACATGAAGTTGTATGAAAGCACTTATTTAGGAAGACCTCCCCAAGATGCAACGTTACGGCACATCAAACCTACTTCATATATTTATTCGACATAAATTGTTGATGTTGCCTACTTAAACATTGCCATAAAAATATACTGGCTCCATAAGAAAAGTACTGTATGAAAACAAAGTAGTTTATCGCAAAATTGCATCAAAATTATATTTAACACATATTGCTGAAGATTATGGGAATTATTCAGGCGCGACATAAAAAAGGAAGTGGCTACTCAGCCCGCTACGGGGTGAATTGAAGGAAAGACATCGGCTATCTGCCCCGCAGTGGGGCCGTCAAGAGAAGCAGTTTTGCCATTTGCCCAGCAGCTGGGCCAATAAGAGATTTAATTTTGTATATCCACCCACTCTTCGTAGTTTTGCGCGGAAGCGCTGCAGGGCGAATAGCCTCTTCCTAAAAAAAAAAAAAACGCTAAATAAAAGGCTACACATTGTTCAGCTTTTCCAACGAGTTCACTAATTTTCCATTCAATAAGAAGCAGGACTCCTTTTAAGATCAAAAGCACATTTTAAATTGAAAAAAGGTTTATTGCTACAGAATCATCACGCCCAATAAATATTTAGATGTCATTAACTGGCATATATATTTATATATAAATTATTCAATCAATTTATTTTAGGTATAGCTTAGGTAGGCAAGATGAACAGAACAACGAGCAGCACTGTAAATTGGGGTGTTGAGGCAGTGCACGAAAAAACAACACGAACAGTGTTTCTTTCCGTTTGACCAGCAAGCAGCCAGCAGTTTTATAAAACCACAACAACAAGACACATTAACCCGCGACTTCCTTGTCGCATTCCCAAACGTAATTTCCCCGCCGAGACTTAGGGGTAATGTAGTGTGCAAACGTAATGTCCTATGGCTACAAAAACTTTTAACTTTCATGCTTTATCTAATGATTATTATCCCACTTGATTTGGGCTGTATCGCAGTGAATTATGAACATTCAATTAACAAATGTCCCGCAGGTCAGTGTCCGCTACATCCGTCCCCCCAGAATTCATAAGACCAGTCCCCCTGAAACGTCCAGGGACCCAAATGACCCGTCCAAAATGGTTCAGGGTTTCCCGAGCTGGTGATGGAGCTGTGAGTGGGAGTGCGACTGGATCACTGCGTTGCAGCAACACTGGGGGGTTGGGCGCTTGACCCTCGGATCTCGAGGTTTGCGCAGATGTAGAGCTGCCAGGGGGGCGGCCGCAACGGGCCGGCTGGGCCACCTCAATGGAGTGTTTCACATCCACGTGTGCCGTCTTTAGGCGGTCAACCGAAATGTGTTCCCCTCTGCCTCCTATATCAACAACAAAAGTCTTCTCATCGGGCTCCAGGACCCAGTAAGGGCCATCGTAGGGCGGCTGCAGGGGGGCTCGATGGGCTTCATGACGGATTAAGACGTAGTGTGCTGTCTGCAGGTCAGGTGGGACATGCGCGGGTGGAAGACTGTAGTACGAGGTTGGGGTTGGCGGGAAAGCTTTGGCCTGGTCCAGGAGGGTACGTTGTTCAGCCGCTGACCAGGGGCGTGTGGTCTGGGGGATAAATTGTCCCGGCACTCGGAGGGGTGGCCGAACACCAGTTCAGCAGAAGAGGAGAGAAGGTCCCCTTTGGGAGCCGTCCGGAGGCCCAGCATTACCCACGGCAGCCTATCAACCCAGTTGCCACCTCGGAGGTCAGCTTTCAGTGCTGCTTTAAGGGACCCGTGAAAATGCTCACAAATGCCATTGGCCTGTGGGTGGTAGGCTGTTGTGTGGCGGAGTGAGATACCCAACTGCTGGGCAATGGAGGACCAGAGCTGAGAAACAAACTGTGGGCCGTGGTCAGATGACAGATCGGAGGGAACGCCATAACGGGCTCTCCAGGAGCTGGCGAATGCGCGGCCACATCAGCGGTAGTGTTTGCTGACAGGGGAACCACCTCCAGCCAACGCGTGGTCCTGCCAACCATTGTCAGGAGGAGGGTGAAACCCCTGGAAGGGGGAGAGGGTCCCACCAGGTCCACATTGAAATGGTCAAAATGTCTTTCGGGGACTGTAAACTGCTCCAGAAGGGTTTTTAACATGTCGTTGCACTTTGGCCCGTTGGCATGGTATGCAGGTACTGACCCAATCGCGAATGTCCCTCTTCATTCCATGCCAATCAAACTTCGATGCCACCAGACATTGCAACGGCTTCCTGCCTGGGTGTGACAGGCCATGAACAGCATCAAAAACCTGGCGTTGCCAGGGTAGGGGTACAACAGGCCGTGGCTGTGCTGTGGACATGTTGCGAAGCAGTGTCACGCCATTGTCACCGAAAGGAACATCTGCCAAGCGGAGGCTTGTTACCGCTGTTCTGTAGGCTTGGGTCTCGGGGTCAGATGCCTGGTCCGCGGCCATGTGGGCATAATCAATGCCTAGGTGGACAGCCTGGAGCTTGGCACAGGAAAGGCAGTCAGCCACAGAGTTGTTTTCACCCACCACATGTCGAATGTCTGTGGTAAACTCCAATATGAAAGCAAGGTGGCGCTGTTGCCTGGCCAACCACAGTTCCGATACTTTAGCCATGGTAAAAGTTAGCGGTTTATGGTCAACAAGGGCAGTGAAAGGGCGGGCCTCGAGTAGGAACCGAAAATGCCGGATTGCCAGGTATAGGGCAAGAAGCTCCCGGTCAAATGCACTCTATTTCTGCTCGCTGGGTCGAAGCTGCCTGCTAAAAAATGCAAGAGGTTACCAGACATCATTTACCAGCTGCTCAAACACGGCGCCCACTGCATAGTCCGAGGCATCGGTGGTCAAAGCGATGGGTGCCTCCTGCAGCGGGTGGGCCAGCATTGTAGCCTGTGCGAGTGCTTCCTTAGTGGCTGAGAATGCTGCCAGCATGTCCTCGGACCAGTAGATGGCATGTTTGGGGGACCTACCCTTTAGGGCCCCATACAAAAGGCGCATAGCTTGGGGAATAAAGCGGTGATAAAAATTCACTATTCCCAGGAATTCTTGTAGTGCCTTGACTGTGAGGGGGCGGGGGAGCTGCAGAACTGCTTCCACTTTCGACGGCAGTGGAACTGCACCAGCTGGCGTGATGTGGTGGCCGAGAAAATCAATGGAGGACTGGACAAACTGGCATTTCACCAAGCTAATGATGAGGCCATGCTCTCTCAAGCGGTTGAAAAGAAGGCGGAGGTGAGACAGGTGCTGAGCTGCTGAAGTGCTAGCGATCAAGGTGTCATCTAAGATTTCTTTAAATCATACTCTATCATATCTAAGTAAATGAATGCAAATGGAAAATCGCGCAGCACTGTGTCCATAAGCCTTTGGAAAGTCTGAGCAGCGTTTTTGAGGCCAAAAGGCATTCTGAGAAATACAAAATGGCGTTATCACGGCCGTTCTGAGGACATCTTGGGGGTGAAACGGAACCTGGTGGTATCCCCGGACAAGGTTTACCTTTGAATAAATGGATGCCCCTGTTAAGTGAGCTGAAAAATCGTGAACATGTGGAATTGGGTACCTGTCTGGCATGGTGACGTCGTTAAGGTTAAATGCTGACCATTAACACCAAGACCAAAGTTTACCAAGCCTGCGTGTTGAGCACACTGCTGTACAGTAGCGAGAGCTGGACCTTATACTCCCGCCAAGAACACAGACTCAACACCTATCACCTTCGCTGCCTTAGAAGAATCCTCGGCATTTCATGGCAGGACCATATCTCCAACAAAGAGGTCCTAGCACGGGCAGGAACCCCCAGCATGTTTACCCTGCTCACCAAGAGACGCTTGCGTTGGCTTGGCCACGTCACCCGCATGCATGATGGCAGAATACCCAAAGACATTTTGTATGGCGAGCTTGCCACTGGCTCCAGACCCACAGGAAGGCCCATACTCCGCTATAAAGATGTGTGCAAGCGGGACCTCAAGGCGGGTGGCATTGCACCAGCAAGCTTTGAAGCAGTAGCAGCAGACCGCAGCACCTGGCAACTCGCCGTCAGGTCAGCCATCAAGAGGTCTGAGCGGAGGAGAGTAGAACAATGGGAAGAGAGGAGAGCATGCAGATGTGAAAGAGCAGAGTCAGCGCCTTCAGCCGACACTGTCTTCACATGCAGTACCTGCAACAGGACCTGTCGCTCGAGGATCGGGCTCTACAGCCACAGCCGGCACTGCAGTTCAACCACAGACTGACTTCCATGGCGCAAACTCCATTGTCTCCCCAGACAGATGGATGCCAACACTACAAGTAAGTGTATTTTTTTTTAACTCCTCTTTCAGAAAAAAAGCTGTTTGCCGACAAAGGTTAATCATTTAAAGCTATAGTGCGTAATTTCTACATGTCCGTAAATGTCCGTTTCACCCAAGCCACTACTAGAGGAGATGACACAATGCTGATTAAGCTGATTGGCTCCTCTAACATCTCATGGTATTTTTCAGTATTTGTTGTTTTGTATTGCGTGTCGACCGGCAACATTCCCGCGCTGGCACACAGGAAATGACGCGTTTTATCTTACAACAAGGAGGGAGGGGGAGGAAGAGCGGAGAGTCTCCTAGTAAGAGGCAGAGCGCTGCTAGAAAGAGAGAGCAACATGTCGTAGAACCCAAAGATGTGGTCGAGACACGGTTCAGAAGTGGATCTTACCTCAAAGAAAAACCCTGGTCGTTCGGCCGAAGGACTATTAGCGAAGAGGAAAGTGACCGACGCAGAATACAAACACGGATTTGTATTGGTGTCGCTTTTCCTTGGTGGAGAGCACTGAAGGAAGAAATTGGGCTGAGGGCAGACACAGTTGGATAAGTAAGTGACTTGGTTTATAAGACATTAGGAGTAGTAGGCCAGCAGCCATACCACTATTCAATCTGCTCCAGCCGCGTGGCTGAAGCTAAGCAGGTGTGGGCTTGGTCAGTACTTGGATGGGACACCACCTGGGAAAACCAAGTTGCTGCTGGAAGAGGTGTTGGTGGGCCAGTAGGTTGTGTTCTTCCCTCTGGTATAATAATCCCCAATGCCCCAGTGCAGTGACGGGGACACTGTACTGCAGGAGACGCCGTCTTTCGGATGAGACGTTAAACCGAGGTCCTGACTCACTGTGGTCATTAAACATCCTATGACACTCTTCGATAAGAGTAGGGGGTTCCCCGGTGTCATGACTAAAGTCCCAACCTGGTTCTTTCGACCTGCCACCTAATCATCCCCTGATCTAATTGGCTGTGCAAATTTCCCTCTCCCTCCCCACCTCTACCCCAGGGCTCCCTTGAAAAAGAGATTTCAATCTCAGCGGGACTTCCCTGGTTAAATAAGGATTAAATAAAAAATAAAAAATAAAATAAAAGGATGTGTTGTTGTTACATGTACTGGACCTAGTACTTTATTATTTTCTTGGAAATGGTGCTATGAATGTAATGTTAGCAGTCTGGTGTTCGCCACGTTGTGTAGCGAGAGCGTGGAGAGCTACACTCTAAAACTGCTTTCACACCGGACAAGAAACGAATTTTCGCACGACAGATTACATTCAAAGTCAATGCAAAGACGCGAATACGCGTGTCTTTGCGTTTTTGCATTGACTTTGAATGTAATCTGTAGTGCGAAAATGAAACACGCGTATTCGCGTCTTTGTATTGACTTTGAATGTAATCTGTCTTGCGAAAAAATAGTTTTGCGTCCGGTGTGAAAGCAGCTTAACACAGAGTTTCGTTCAGTTTGGTGTTGCGTTTTACCGTAATCCTGCTAACAAAAAATAGACAGATCACAGCTTAGGCTACGGTCACACATTCGCAAATGCGGTCTAAGAATAATGTCAAGCCAATGCTGAGTATGGGCAGTGTGTCACGCATCAGTCTGCCGCTTGCGGAAACACCTGGGCATACGTCATATGGAAGTGCCGGCTTTATTGTTGTGATAATGCAGAATTCCTCTAGGGGGCGACAGAAGTTACGCACTATAGCCTTAACTATTTACCTTTGTTGTTATTTGTTTAATTCTTGCCAATTTCCTGACCTGCGATTTGTTGTAAAGACCATTAAAAGATTTATATGTTGCCATTTTGGCCTTGGCCCATTTTGTGCCCAGGAGTGCACTTAAAAAGAAGGGACTGCTCTGGTAGCTGCTCAAACACCCAAAGGCCCACAGGACCACAGATAACAAGTGAGATCGACAAGGACTGACTGGGGACGAGAACAGTCATGGTTTGGTCATGCAGAACAAAACACGAAAAAACATCCTATGCTTGAGATAACCCACAGACAAAAAAACAAGGGCCTGTCCACATTAAAACAAAATAATACATTGTACAAGCTTTTGATAAATATGATCTGCAGCCACTTGATAAATAAATGTGAAATCGCCCCAGGTACTCACATGTAAGGTGAATATTCTCTTGGAGAAGCTGACTTGAAGTTACGACAAACAACAAGGGGAGAAGAAGGGGAGGGGGAAGGGGGGCAATAACCTCTGGAATCATCTTAAAGGTCAGTAAAAGAAATAACAGTACATGATTTGTTGTTGCCATGAATGATAAGTAAATAAAAACTGGAAGAGAATGTTGAAATATATTCTCCCTGACTGATTCGGAAACTTCTTGAGCAGCTTACGTCTCCCTGTAATGCCGTCAATTATCGGCTCACTATCCGAGGCCATCAGGACATCTTTCTCAACTGCAATAAACACAAATGCCTCCAGGCGAAAATATCCATGTCTGTTAATTTCTCCCTTTTAAGATAAAGATCCAAAACCGCCAGAACACCAGTGGCCTGATATAACTTCTGCACTTACTATGTTATTATCACCACATTTATTGAAGCGAAGGACCTTCAAAGTTTGATCAGAAATGCATCTCAGTGTTCAGTGTCCAGACCAGGCAGATGAACTTATAACTTGGAGAATGAACACGAACTTTACTCCTTGAGGTTTAAAAAGCCAGTTAATGCAAGCGAATCACGCATAATTATTGGCAACAACAAAAGCCAAATCTCTGGTACCATTTCCTGTCTTTATGTTTTGGCTGGATCACATTGCCGAGGAGTGTTTTTGCTTGGCTGAGTGGGACGAGTGCAGTTCGCTGTTGCTGGAGGTAAAGTAAGGCTGAGACGATGCATCAATGTTGGGGCTCAATTTCTCTCACTGGAAAAACATTGCAGCTACCTGCAGCAGCAAGTAAGCTGGTAATTTAAAATACTTGGCCCCATACTAGAGAAGTGACTTGCGAGTCAGTCGAAAAGCAGCATGGATGCACAAACAGTACTGAGAGATGCCTGTCATGGGCGGGGGAGCAGGCGATGGGCCATGCAAAATAATTTCAATTTCTTTATTTTTTTACGATGGCCTGATAGCCTATGGGATTTTCCCATACTGCTCTCTCCTGTCCTCCCTGCAACCCCGCCCTCCTGTCCTAGGCTGTCAACCCTCTCACCTGGACCAATCAGGCTACATGCATAAGCAGCATGTTTTTTTACACCAGTTTGCACTGCACCAGCCCAACTGACGAGCATCTCACTGGGAAAGCCCCCAGTCCTCCTGATGGACAGTGCACCCCCGAAATTATTTCACTGGTGAAAACTACCCCTTCACAACAGCTGTCTAAATCAAGAGCACTCTCCAGAGGGTAGGTTTATCTGTGTTGAAGTCAACAATCGAGAAACAATTTTACCAAAGTAAATACATTGGGTTTACATATGAAAAGACCGTGGTTTCAACGCAAATTAAAAATCAGATGCCCCAGATTGGAAATCATCAGTGTGCACCCACACCTGACACCTAAGTGCTGCCTGCCTGGTCAGATAATGACCACATTCCCGAGAGGATATCGTCCCATGCAGTAGGTGCACCCCACATGGCGCATAGTGAAAGAAAGAGCTTTCTTTTCCTGATATTTTGTTTATTTTGTAATGGTGGCAGGGCCGGTATGGGACAGGCTTTGTTGAGGGGAGAGCAGCAGAGACCAATGACTAACACACACTTAACAAAGAATGTCGGCAGTTTTCTCAAATATTGCTTTATTTCTGTAACTGCTGTCAAGCGTAGCTTGCTCAGTGGTGTGGGACCACAATGCTAGAAGACAGCAGGTCTCAGCTGGGCTCTCGCCCAGATTTTCCTCCATCTATGAGTATCTTCTATTCACTTAACACGCTCGGGAGAGGAAATCCTGTGTTGCGGGAGGAAGAAAGTGAATTGTGTGGTTTGTGTTTTTGCTGTCTACACTTCACTGAGATCCAAACTCAGTGCCAGTCATGACACTTCAGCATGAGGTCTGGTTGATCGGATCACGATGCGTACAAGATATGGGTCTCAGAGCGAACAGATGTGACTGCTAATGCGTCCAGACACGATCAGATAACACAAGTCGCATTGAAAAGACGAGTCTAACCGCAGCCTTGGTAAGCCTCAAAAACAAGAAGTTTGCCAAAAAATATCTCAAACCTTAGAGCGCTAAAAGCAGCTATTGTTGCTAATGATGTAAGATATCAAAATCAAAACTTTTGAAAACCTATCATGTGATGACTTGTTTAAAAGAGCTCCCCACGTTAGCCAATGTTGCTACCGACCCCGAGCACAGTTCTCAGAGCATGTGCACAAAGCTGCATGTTTTCACATAGCTAGTTCAACAGACCGAGGTAGAAACCATGCTCTGTCGCACACATACATTGCGATTGTATGACATTAACTGTAAAAGATTTAAATGGCATCTACAAAGGTTGCCTTATTCAAGGACAAAGCAGAGGGAAATTACATCACCTTGTATAATGCTTTTCATGCTGATCGTTGACACGGAGTCGAGCAATATGAGTATTAAAGTGCCGCTTAAAGGAGCTGCCTCACTATTCCTGTGCATGCTCACAATTTTGAACAAAATAAATTTGTTCAACTGCAAGTCCAAATCTAGAGGGTATTTTTCTTCTTCTGTGATTATTGGGGATGGTAAACCAGCTAACATTCTACATGTCCCTAAGCTAAAGCTTAAAATAGCGCTTTAAATCCTCCAATTTCCATAGACAGCTCCTTAATAAAAAAAAGCATAATGCCGGAGTTACTAAAATATATAAATATGATGCAAAACTAAGACAGATTGGCAAGGATGGAATCAGACTGTGACTTGCGGACAAGCAGATTCACTTTCTTAGGATGTAAGTTCTGAGCATGCCCAGTGATCGTGACTCAGCTCCTTTAACCTTATCCACAGAAGCAAAATGAAAATGTTTTGGTGGGATGTCCAAGTTTGAACCACATCCAAATTTTACCCTCATTATCCTAGTGATTATTTCACTGATCAATCCAGTTACCCCTACCTCTCACCCCCCACCTCCCAAAAATAAAAAAAGAACAACAACAGCTCTCGGCATCACTCCTTTATAAACCTAAAGGGGTGGCAATCTTTTTTGTATTTCAGATTCAGTGATCCATGTATGTAATGCCCTCTCTGGCTCGGCACTTCTGTTTCCCCAGCTACCTGCCTTTCCTCAATCATCCCCTGATCTCGCTCTGATCATGTTCACACCTGGTTTTAATGAAGTTAATTATCTTCCCCTCTATTTATACCTTGCTTTTCCCTTCACAGGCAAGTAGCCTCACATAGTAACATTTTTGTTTGCAACAACCCCATTTAGTTCCTTAGTTTTATTCCCTTCTACAGTTTATTCTTTCTGTTTATTTTATGCATTTGGTTTATTTAACAAAGTTCCACGTCCTCCGCTTTTATTTCACTTACCCGGTGCCCTCACTCCCTCCTGGGGCAGCAGGTGTTACAGTGTAGTACATAAGAACATCAGCAGGTCAGTATCCAGCTCGCTGGACACAGTTTGCCCTTCTATTTTTGAGAAGAATATCCAGCACTTTTTCATTTAAAATGTTTTTGATTGCTGCCATTTTAAAATAATACCACAAATACATTCTGGATGTCAACTTTCAACCTGAAGAGTCAGGTTTTCACTGGAGACATTCTTTAAAAAGCCAGGAGGCTTATTTATATAAACCCTGCTGAGCATATATCTTACAAGCTTCCCCTGGCACATTCACAGGCCTCAGAAACAAGGGTGGCACTGATGTACACATCTGTTTACAGTCTGTTCAGAGATCTGCAGCCTCCCCAATGGATGAACAGCAGCCATTAAACCATTATAGCCCTCTGGCCGAAGTGAACAGAGCAAGTGTTCATTCAGTGGCCCTGAAAACACCATGTTACCCGATGCAAACCACCCTAAAGGCAATAACATGACAACACTGTGTGTGTGTGTGTGTGTGCGTGTGCACTGTAAAACCAAATTTTTAAGTTCTGAACATATGCTAAAAACTTTTTTGAAACACTTTTTAAACATGTCACAGCGTTTAGATTCAGTTTTAAAGTGTATTCAACAAATCTGAAAAACCTTGATCACAACATCTAATAAACATCAGTGTTTTGAGTGAGATCACCTTTTTTACAAAAATAATCACCAGGCATTTAGCTTTTACACACTGGTGTTTAGATTATAAACATGTCACATGTTCCACAGTTTTACAGTGCATATGTATGTGTGTGTGTGTGTGTGTGTATTCGTGTGCGTGCATGTGTGTGTGTGTGTGTGCGCGCGCACGCGCGTGTGTGTGTGTGTGTATGTGCGTGCGTGCGCATGTCTGTGTGTGTGTGCGTATGTCTGTGTGTGTGTGTGTGTGTGTGTGTGTGTGGAGGAGACTGATAAATATAACAGGAAAAATATAGGTATTAAACTACTTAGAAAATACAATGGGGTTTTTTTTAATCATTCTCTCCAAAAATGTTAAATTATTTATTTATGTTCACTTTATCATTGCAAGTAATGATTTTCCTAGTGAATTGAACAGGCCATAGTATTCAATTCTTCTTGGATAAAGACCTTTAAAATAACACTTTTTTTGCAACAATGTCTTCCCTGTAAAATTAAAAAAATAGAATCAACTTTCATTGAGAACATAAAGTTGTCAACTGCTATACATGTAACCACTGCTTCTTACGCTTCTGACGGTCTATACTGCAGCAGAGTCATATTTGTGCACTTGTGTGTGTGTGTGTGTGTGTGTGTGTGTGTGTGTGTGCGCACTTGTGTGTGTGTGTGTGTTAGTGGGGGTAGGGTGAACAAATGTTAAGGTTGGCTTGACAAAACAATCACCAACTGCTGCAAAAATGTGGATCCTATTCTAGCACCTGCCCTCCTGCCACCCCAGGTGGGGCCGAATCACAGAGGCTCAGACTGTCTGTCATATCTGTAGATTTTGAACATACTATCAAAGGCCTTGGTCTGTAATTATCATTCACTTGTGTAAAGCAACTGACAGAACTGGACGCTTGCAACAGTAACTCAATCTCCATTCACAGCCAAAATAAAGAAAAGGACTATTCACTACGTCTATAGATTATGTTGAGAGAAATTACTACAATCCTCTCAATTTTAATCTGTATTTATATCACATTATTGCACTCAGTGATATTAGGTCATTAGGGCTGCATGATGGTGCAGAGGTTAGCATGGTGCCCATTCAGGGGGTTCCAGGTTCAAGTCCAGGCCAGCCATGACCTCTCTGCATGAAACTGCATGTTCTCCCCAGGTATGGGAGGGCAGGGTTTCCCCTGGTATTCCAGTTTCCCTCACCCTCAAATACACGCACTGCACAGGAACACCACAGCCACAGCCCCTTGGCTAAGGCTCTGTCTTTAGAACTGGGGTTGGTGCCCGGGCACTGCGCTGTGGGGGCCCACAGTTCCAAAGAGGCTAGGATGGGTCAAGTTAAGTATTGAACCAAAGAGATCACTTAATTATATCTTATTTCTTGTAACTCCATTCCCATTAAGTTTGAGAAGCAAATTTGGAGGGGCAAGCGGCAAAAAAATTTTCTCTAAAAAGAGCAGATTTTATCAACACAGCAGCAGATTTAGGGGATTTTAAAACCATAAAACCATATGGATGGCCTGAAATGAAGACCATACAATGGTCATAATTATCATCATGATTTCAGCTTGCCTGCAACTTCATAAAACTCAAAATGATTCAATTCTGCTTTAAATTAGCAGTTTCCCCCAAGACATCTCAACTGGTCGTGACCTCCACGTTGCAGCAGGCATAAATAATTATTTTAGCCAGAATAATTAGGATTCAGAGAATTAAGCAATAAATAAATGTACGCCAAGACAATAATAATAGTGGCTTGCTGCATGGGTTCATATCATATCTAAACTGTCCAAAATGTTTACCATCGAAGAATTAATCAACTTGGCGAAGTAGAACTGACCGAGGGTTTGCGAAGCTGAAATATCGGCTAATCAATTATTTCCAGGGTTCACGAAGAGCGCCCGAACAGGACACAGGTTTGTGAGATCACTTTGCCCACAAATATTAATTTGTTTTCAATTTTCAGTCAAACAAAAGTCCAGCTATAGC
Source organism: Gymnothorax javanicus (assembly GCA_029692085.1). Classification (NCBI taxonomy): domain Eukaryota; kingdom Metazoa; phylum Chordata; class Actinopteri; order Anguilliformes; family Muraenidae; genus Gymnothorax; species Gymnothorax javanicus. The sequence goes on from CM056204.1 coordinate 68,636,745, forward strand.
ATGTAGCCTAATGAGCGCTATAGTGAAATGGTTTCTAATAAAAATATATCTGGATTATAAAACATAACGCGTTACTGAATACCCCTCAGCCCGGACAAGATTTCCTGCCTCAAGGTCAGAGCGCTAAGGTCAAAGCTGTAATCAAGAAAAAAATGTGACCTTGCACATCCATGTGTCACAGTGAGTTACCACACCAAATTTGGTGAAGCTGCGATCAGTAGTTGCTGAGTACTGACCCGTACAAGATTTCCTGCCTCAAGGTCACAGCGCTAAGGTCAAAGGTGAAATCCAGCAAAAAACATGACGTTCAAAGGTGAAATCCAGCAAAAAAACATGACGTTGCACATCCATGTGGCACAGTGAGTTACCATACCAAATTTGGTGAAGCTGCGATCATTAGTTGCTGAGTACTGGACCGGACAAAATCATGGACGGACGACAGACAGACAGACACGCAGGTGACGACAATGCCCCTCCGGCCAGAGTCGGCCGAGGGGTAAAAACTGATAAGCTCACTAAAATATGCTCTCCAAATATCATTCCAAGCGGAATCGTTCGCAAAATTTCCGAAAATCGCAAACCAATGCACACGAAAATACAAATAGGTCTAACAGTGTGGGATATAGCTTAATAATAAAAATAATAATAATAACAACAACAACAACAATATCAGAGGTGCGTTTTGATAATGCGCGGCAGGTCAGCTACGGCTTCATTAACTTTAACAAGATCGCTGCATGACTAATTATGCTATCAGTATTATGGGTCTAAATAGTCTGGGCGAACTGAGACCATCTCTAAACAGCCTAATGATAAAATTGAGGGCTCAAAAATAAAGAAAAAACTCATTTTTTAATCCGCAGCTCGGCTCGTTACTGTCACGTATGTAGGTTGAGTTAAATATCCCGACATGGTAATTTCATCATGGTTTAAAGATGGACCACGTTTTCAGCATGCAATAGGCCTATTTTAGTTTAATATAGCCTAATTGAAATTGAGAACCAAGTAGCTTACGACCAATCGATGAAACATAATTTAATTCACGCTAACTTAGCTTCTAAGGTGCGTGGTCTTATTAAGAAATGAAAGAGAAAGGAAGCACTTGACTCGCTAGAAAGGCAATTTTTCCAAATCTACAACTGCCCTGGTGCTGCTATGTGCTCCAAACATCTTTCAGCTGACAGCGTCCCGATACCAAACACAGCAGCCAAAGGCAATCGACTCAAACGGAATACCAATGGAAATTAGTGACTTACTTGGGATTTTGTGAGCTCCATATAACGGTCTCCAGTGGCTTTGCAACGGGCAGCACGGATCTGCACATGGCGATAAAAATCCAGAGGTAATATTTCCATTGGCTACCAACTCCTGCCATTATCATTGATCTTTTTGCGGTCGCGATCAAAGCAGTAATTCAGTTTCTTCAAAAGAGGATTCACCGCCTCGCGAAGTTCGTTGGCCAACTTGTAGGAGACATGGGCAGCGGACGGAGAATGTAAATCCGACTTTGCAACGAAATGTAAGTGTTCCGTTGAATCGTTGGTTAAACTGCCAGACAACCTTGGTGAAGGTACTACACAGTTCAGATTCCACACGGTAGCGTAAAGAAATTGGATATCAGTTTAGTCTTAAATTATAAACAATTTTGTAGTCATGTTCATATTACCTGCCAATGGCTACCGGATTATTTTGATTAACTCTTATAAATTCCGACAGGTAATAGGCTATATTCCCATATTAATTTCAGTTCTCCTCTAATACGGCCGTAGAGTGATGTACTTTACCTATCAGGTGGCGTCCAGTCAATTCTTAATAAATGAAAACCATTTCTTTGGCTGGGTTTTGTCCTGCGTTTTGCATCTTTCCTTGCAAATGTGGGAACCTTCAATGTGTTTTGCATACAAACCTTTGTAACAAAATAATCCCACGACCATGCCGGGGTTATGCGCACTTCAAAGTATGTGCTTCAGATCCGTCCACTTCCTCGAAATATATTCTCCAAAAAACATGAAACGGCGATTGTCTCCGATATCCTTGTTGCATATGTTAAATGTTGCTTTTAAACGTCCCAGTGCAATACATTTCCAATGATTTTAAAAACTGCTCATCTCCCTTCTAGTTTAACTTTGTATAGGCTATGCTTATTTGGCAATCCGCACCAAACCGCGTTTTCTAAAGGGTTGCGAGATCATGACAGCAATTTCGTTCAGTTTCAGGTGAGTAAAGAGAGATGTTCCTTCCCTTTGAGTAAAGATAAGTTTTTCTTAAGCAAAGTATCAAAAAATCAAATCTACAGTTCGCTCGCTGTCCTTCACTCTGCAAATGATCATTATCGCATTCAATTCGCCCACATTGCTCATACAGCACTCTCTTCACGTAATCTGAGAAATCTGATTCTCTTGAGCGCGAAGGACCGCCCCCAGATTTCTAACCAATCACAAAGCATTTTGAGATTTCAATCCAACATACAGATTCAGATTCAGACAGACAGACAGACAGACAGATTTTATTCAGTATGAAGGCCTTCGGCCCATAATACATGATATTGATCTCTTTACAGCGCAGATGAGATGCAAGTATAAGCTTGAGTACTGATATGGTGGTACAATACTAATAAAATAAAATAATCAATCCACAGATTTCTCTCTTTTATAGTTCATTGACTGAGTTTCTTAATTTATGTACATTATATAAATAAGTACATAAACTGTGGAGTACATCATACTTTTCTGATGACATAAACTGTAGATAATTATCATAAAATACTGACTTGATGTGCTTCAGTAGATATTTGTTTCTAAGTACGGTATAATTTTCACACACAAATATAATATGATATTCATTTTCAATAATGTTATACCCTTTAAATAAACAATATAGACATAGTCTCTGTGAGAGAGGAGTGTTACTGTATCTTCCAAGGTCAACTGCTAGTCTGAATCTGCTGCACCTAAATTTTGTGAAAATTATTCTTAAATGCATGGGCAATGGTGATGTCAGATAGAACTCAACATTTAGTAAAGATTTAAACTGTTCATAACTAAAGCTATCTGAAAGGGTCTCAACAGAGCTACACCAAGATTGGTACAAGTTATCTGATAACCTTTGCTTAAATGTAGTTATAAATAATCTGTCATCCCCAACATCTTGTGCTATCCAGACAGAGCCAAAACCTGACCTGTAAAGAATGTTTCTAATGTGCGTTGCCCATGTTGTTTGACCAGATTCATCTAGAGCCTATAACATTGGTAAGGTAGTCTGTTTTCCCCCAAATGCAGTAATCTACACCAGTATTTAATTGCTTTAGTCATATATGTCAGCTGGAGAGGATATCTACCAGATTCACCTAGAGCCATTACATTGCAACTATTTTTACCAGCTTAAGAAACCATTTACACATTTTAATTTGAACATTTTCAATAATTTTACAGTAAGTTGTGCCCCATACCTCAGCACCATAACACTAGATAGGTATAATCATAACATCAAAAATTTTGAATAAATCACTGCATGGGATCCCCCCAACCATATTTTGGTATCTATATAAGGCCATCATTGCCTTACACTCTGAGCAGCAAGGGTGGTTTGAGCCTGTGTCCAAATTAATTTTGGTGTAAACACTATGCCCAAATATCTGTAGAATGATACAACTTCAATCTGTTTACCATTTAAAAACCACTGATCACATTTCTTTAAAGGACCATCATTGCGAAATACCATCATTTTTGTTTTGTTCAAGTTAACACTCATTCCTGTTTCTTCACAGAACATTTCTAGTGCATTAATTTTCTATTGCAATTGTAAAAGATTGCATACAGAACGTACATATTCAATCGACGTAATCCCTTCTAAATGAGCCTGCACTGATATTCGTCTGTCGAAAAAAAAGTTTTAACAGCATTGTGTCACTTGGAGACTCACTCACCCTGTCTGTCTGTCTGTCTGTAAGAAGGATTACGGAAGAAGCGCTTGCCCAACTTTGATGAAACTTTGTGAGAAGGTTATACAGAACAATAAAAGTTGATTAGATTTTCACAGATCAAGGTCAAGGTCAAAGGTCAAGGTCAACATCACAGAAGATGTAAAAAAAAAATATGGCACAGGCAGAGTTCAGCACTCTACCGCGAACCCTTCTAATTTTACAAGTAATGATCAATTTCATGTTCTCTACTTTTTTGGGTGGGAGAGACGTGTGATCTGTTTCTAGACATTACAGTATATCTGATATTCCTTTAGCCTATGTTCTGTATCAACACCTCTTAAACCAATTCTTGGTTTCTTTCATTCATGCATTCATTCCTGCGGATGCATATACGGTCATATTTTTTCCCAGGTCAACACATAACAACGCCTTGTAATAATAGGAATAAAATTACGTCAATTAAATTCGTTTTGAATGAAGATTCATAGCAACAAAATACTGATTTTTTTTATTATTATTTATTTTTTTTTTTAATATTCGCAGGTGGAACTAATCAACTCTCGTCAATGCTGCCCTCTATCGGTAAGCATGTTAGAAAAATACAGACGAAATCCTACTATGAAGTAATTCACAGTGGGTTTTAAGACCTTTTGAGTTCAAAAATTCTACTGGAGATTTTTCAGTGAAAATGGGTTGCCTTCACCTAACAGACTGACATGGTGAAGAAATGAAAAAAATCCGTCGGAAATGTTTTGAGAAAAAGTGCCTTTTTTTGAAATTTTGATATTTTGAGATTTTATTACATAACCGATGATCGAAATATTGGGCAGATGATTCCAATTCACAATTTACTGCTTTCTCCTGTTGAAAAAAAGCAATTTGTACCATCATTGTCAATTTATCATCAATTGGTGGTTGCCATTGCAACCAGTTAATTTTCCTAGTCCAAGGTGCAATTCAGAAGAATCAGTGGAGCATGTAAATATAAATAATTTCATTTCCCATATTACTGACCACACTAAACAGCTTTCCCCCGTCATCAGTTACATCATGAGGCACACGATGTAATTAATGAGTGGGACATACATAACTTAGTCTATGTCTTTCATTGCTGACAAAAACTGATTAGGGGATAACAATACTCAGTAAAAATTATAAAGTCTTTTTGAGAGAAAAAGTCAACATCCAGTGTGGGCAACCTTTGCTTTGATTGCAACATTTAATCCATGATTCCATTGATTTTTATGAGATCACTAGCTCCATTTAAGCAGACTGAACCCCAAATCATAATATTACCACCTCCATGTTTTACTGAAGGGGTTAAATAGTCATTTTTGAAATATTCTCCAACTGTACGGCGCACATAAGTTCTGCGCTTGGATGAGAAAATTTCAAAACTCAAGTCTTTGTTTGGTGTTGGTTGCAGCTCGACCAATCAGACCTTTTTCACACAAGTGCCTGGAAATAGTAGATCTTCATACTTTCATCTCCTCACTTCTGGTGCTATTAATATCATCATCATGGCGTGCTGTCAACTGCTGATGATAAATTAGTTGAAACCCCATCAGGACAAAAACTTTCCAAGAAATAGACCCCCAAAGTGCCCCAAAAATTTATTGCATCATTAAAAAATCCACTTTTAAGGGGTTAATATCTCTAAAAATAGTAAACCTATGCTAGTTTTAAGTGCAGATTCTGATAGACAGGGCCAGAATACTCAGATATAGCAATTTACAGGCCTGTAGCTAGCTTAAAACAAAACATATGGGTCTCCAAAAATGCTTGCAAATTAAGTGTGCAATTCCCGGACCCCAAAAGTGGGCATAGCACCCAAACTTTGAAGGGCAATAATTCAAAAACCGTTTGAGCTAGGAAGCTCAAACTTCGGATTATTTCTTTTGACATCATAAGGCACTAATGGAATAAAAATCAGGCAAATTAAAGAGGTGTCACTGGGGAGGTTTTGGGGATTTGTGTGAATTGACATGGAATGACCCAAAATGAAGGTTTTGGAGTAGCCTTGTCAAAGTCCGGACTTAAATCCGATTGAGATGCAGTGGCATGACATTAAACAAGCCCTTTATGCTGGAAAACCCTCCAATGTGGCTGAATTAAAACAATTCTGCAAAGAAGAGTGGGCCAAAATTCCTCCACAGCGATGTGAAAGACTCATTGCCAGTTATTGCAAATGCTTGATTGCAGTTGATGTCACCGAGGGCTGTACAACCAGTTATTAGGTTAAGGGGGCAATTACTTTTTCGGACAGGTTTGGATAGCGTTTTCTCTCAGTAAATGAAATCATCATTTAAAAACTGCATTTTGTATTTATTCGGGTTATCTTTGTCTAATATTAAAATTAGCTTGATCTGAAACATTTAAGTGAGACAAATAAAAAAAAAAAAAAAAAAAGAAATCAGGAAGGGGGCCAATACTTTTTCACAGCACTGTATGAAGTCCATTTGCTGACCAGAACTTGACCTTCCGTGACCTTTAAAGTTCACAATTGACATATTGAATTTTCAATGACATGTATCACCAAAGCTGCTTCAGGGTTCAGGATTCTACAAAGTTTTACAGGAGGCCTTATATAACATAACATAACAACATGAATGGCGAGAACAGGCCGTTCAGCCCAACTAGGCTCGCCAGTTTCTTTGTACTATCGTGAATATTTCACTTCAGATACTCAATGACTCAATGGTATCTAACTTTAAGTCAAGCCTGAATAAGTCATGTGTATGTGAACTTTTATTTAGTAACCTTGACATTGACCTTCAATGGTTCGAAGGTCAAATTTCACGTGAAATTTCCATAACTTGGATCATCACTATAAGATTGGTTGCCGGTAAGCTACAGGACCCTTGGTCCTATTTTTTCCTTTTCTACTGTTTTCTTGAGTTATCATTGCTAAAGCATCTCTGCTCATCTGTATTATGTGATAAGTAGTTGTAGTATAAGTCTTTGAACTGTACATTCTTTAAATTTGTAATTTGTGTTGTACTTTTCCACTTCTTTGTAAATTGACTGTATTTCCCAGTTCATGCAATTAAATCATTTTTGATCGCATCCCTCTGTTTGGTTTGTTCTTTTTGGTGCCTTAGAAGGACTATTAAGCCTTTAACTTTATAATCCCATCTTGATCCCTCAACAGGCAATTAAATTTAACTGCTGTGAAAGACAATAATGAATATTATTTTTGAATATGACAGCCCATGAAGTTTTAGTAGGTTATGTCCAGTAGATGGCAACCATCCTCTCTCTTGATTTTGCTCAGGTGTAATCAAATGTAAGATTTTTTTAAGTTGTACTTTGATCCAAAGCCTGCAAATCAAGAGGGCAAAAATGTGTGTGTTTCTGTGTGTACAGTAAGACTGAATCTAAAAAGTGATGCATTTCAGAAAATATTTTAAATCTGGCTAAAATTGTCTTCAGTACATGACTTTTATTTCTGTAACAGTGCGAGAGCTCCTTGGTCATTCTTATCATGTGTGTCACAAGTTGTTTATGAATCGTGCTGATGTTCCTCATTTGGCAGCTATTTTTAAAGCTGAACACTGAATGCCGTAATTTCCTGTCAACAGTAACGAGACTCGGTCTGATGATGGCATCTGTTTTCTGAAACTAGTCTGACAGATTATGTCTTGGATTTCTTTGAAGAATTCCCTTTGTGGGAGGTTAATCATTTCTCCTTACAGTGTCTCAGTGGTTGTGAATTTGGTGGCTTTATCCTTCAGCTTCATTCTGATGCATGAGGTCAGCATTTTAAGAGTTGATCTTGAAAAACTCAAAGGGGACATTTTGTTTCACCTAAACTGGTCGACATCAACTGATTTCCCCGGTGGACGCCATAATCATCTGACATGGGAGGTATGTTAGATGTTAATTAACCATCTGTTTTAGATTTATTCCATACATAATGATTTTGTGCGGAGAGGATGGACAATGGTGTCATATTTGTCAATTTGTGTGTTGGATGTTTAGAAAGTAAGATCAAGTTCCTCTGCTCATTCAAAAACAGCGGGCTCAGCGAGATCCACTCACAACTTCCTTCTTGAGGGTGAAGCGAGAGCAGGGTAAACACGCGGGTGAGTCCCTGTATTACAGCCGCTCGCTCGGGGTCACGGGGTCGCTGTATGCAAAAATGCTCCTCAGTGGGCAGGTAGCACTCGACAACCTCCCAGGGATGGGCTGCCTGTCTAATACCTGTATTTAGAATATGTATTTGAAATAAAACATTGTACTTTGTAATTTGTCTTTGAGGGTTTCATAAAAATTCATACGTAGTTTATTCCAAATGAATGCATTTGAAATACTAAAACTACCTTCCCAGAAATTATTTATGCAATACAATAAATTCAAACTTTTGCACACTGACTCATTTTGAGTGCGGTCGGCAAGATGTATGTTCCGCTGAGAGATTTTTCTCTGCATGTTTGTGGAGTAAGACGTGAAGGCTGTTGTATTTCATTAGAATTAATGTTACCAAAAAATCCCTTCTAAACTTTATTCCTTGTTGATGAGCAAAGAGACAAAATAGGTCATGATGAACTTTACTTTTGATTTTTTATCTTATCAGCCCTATGGACCGAAAAGCTATTGTTGTGGTGCGGCGTCCGTTGTCCGTCATCCGTCCTTTTTTTTGGCCAAATTAATCTACCTGTAAATTTGCCATAACATACTACTAGACCATATCTCCAGACACTTTTTTCGGATTTTTGATTGAATCATTTTTGTCCGTTTTATGGGCCCTTGAGATATTGGCCCCAATGTTAAAGATAGGACCGAGAAATTTTTAAAAAATTATTTCTCAAAAACTGCATGGTAAATTTTTTCTAAATCAGGCAATCAACTTACCTTGGTACCGTCAATATACAGCGCGAGAGCCATTTTGATTGAATGGACGGAAGTGGGTCTATTGGGGGCGCTGTACTTCATGAATATGTTAGATGGCCTGTGGAGGCCAAATGGTTGCAGATAGAGATGAAGTTTGTATTATTGACATATAGGAAGTCATATATGACCTTTATTTTGGCTATGTTAAAGTTGACCTCAGGTGACTTTGAAAGGTCAAACTTGAGGTCAAGGAAAATATTAACAATGTTAAAAGACAGGACTTGAAATTTCAAAAAATTATTTCTCAAAAACTGTCTGATAGCCTGATTTAGAAAAAAAGTTATCATCTCACCTTGATACACTTTATGTACAGTGCGAGTGCCATTTTAATTGAATCCATGGAAGTGGGTCAAGTGGGGGCGCTGTACTTTAACATTGGGTCTTATGGAGAATGGGCAAAATTGCCTGTGGAAGCTAAATGGTTGCAGATAGACATTAAGTTTGTATTATCGACATATAGGAAGTCATATATGACCTATATTTTGGATGTGTTAAAGTTGACCTCAGATGACCTTGAAAGGTAAAACTTGAGCTCAAGCAAAATGTTACAATTTTTGAAGGCTTCTAGACTTGAAAATATTGAAGATTGGTATTATATGGGAATTGAACACTTAAAGGAAGTCATATATGAACTTTCATTTGGTGGCCTTGAACTTGACCTTCAGTGACCTTCGAAGGTCAAACATAGTGAAATTTCAATGACTTCTATCACCAAAACTATTACAGACAAAGCTTAGGTTTGTATTAGAGACATATAGGAAGTTATGAATGAAGTTTCATTTGGTGACCTTCATATTGACCTTCGAAGGTCAAACCTGGATGGTAAATGGACTGCATTTATATAGCACCTTTCTAGTCAGAGGACACAAAGCGCTTTACAATTATGCCTCTCATTCACCCTGATGGCAGAGGCTGCCATTTAAGGCACCAACCTGCACATCAGAAGCAGTGTGGGGTTCAGTGTCTTGCTCAAGGACACTTCGACACGTTCTCTGGAGGAGACAGGGATCGAACCAGGAACCTTCCGATTCCTAGCCTAGCCACTCTACCTCCTGAGCCGATGGAACCTAAGGCTGCGTCCGAATAGTTAAAAAATTATGGCCTATCCACTAATTCCTTACCACTTTTCCTTAACCTTTGTGGAAGACGTCATAAGGTAAAAGGAAGGTGTAAAAGGGAATTCCTAACTGCTTAGGAAGTCAGCCGTGCTAATTACAGAATCCGAATGCACTAACACTTGGCAACGTGATCACGAGTCCCCTGCCCATCATATACATTTCTTTATACGATTGGCCGGATGAATAGTCGCTGCTTTAAATATTGCTGCTGCGCAGAATTGTGGGATAGCGTTATCTTCTTTTTTTCTAAAAGGATGGTTCTGTATACCCTATACTAAAGGTTGTAAACTAAGAAGCACAGAGACACCTTTCCTTAACATTTAAAGAATTCGAATACACTTATCATGGCTGCCCAGTAATTATTTCCGCATCATTCTTTAGGACTTAGGAACTTTCCTAGGCAAAAAAGACTATTCAGACGCATCCGAATAAGTCTGTATCACAGACTTAAAGGAAGCCACACATGAACTTTCATTTGGTGACATTCAACTTGACTGTTGGTGACCTTTGATGGACAAACTTGACATAATACAGTTACAATGACTTATATTGCCCAAACAGTCACAGACGGAGCCTAGGTTTGTATTAGAGACATATAAGAAGTCATATATGAACTTTCATTCGGTGACCTTTTATATTGACCTTCAAAGGTCAAATGTGACCTAATGAATATTCAATGACTTATATCACTTATGTGGTTGCAGATGGAGCCTAGGTTTGTGTTACTGACATCTAGGAGGTCACATATGAACTTTCATTTGGTGACATTCAACTTGACTGTCAGTGACCTTTGAGGGTCAAACTCGACAGTGAAATTACAATGACTTGTATCACCAAAATGGTCACAAATTGAGCCAAGGTTTGTACAGAGACATTTAGAAAGTCATATATGAAGTCCATTTGCTGACCTCAACTTGACTTTCTGTGACCTTTGAAGTTCACAACTGACATCGAATTTTCAATGACTTGTATCATCAAAACTGCTTCAGAGCTTAGGATTGTATGACAGGAGGTCTTATAAATGTATGTGAACTTGTATTTAGTGACCTTGACATTGACCTTCAATGATTCGAAGGTCAAACTTCACATGAAATTTTCCATAACTTGTATCATCACTATAAGATTGCTTTCCGGTGAGCTACAGGACTCTTGGTCCTATTTTTAAAAACGATGGTCAAATTGAAATGTGATGTCTGCAACATGTTCCCATGAAGTTGGGGCTGGTGCATATTCACCATTATGTAATATTACTGTTATGATTCAGACCAGGAACCAAATGTGACACAGTTAAGTTAAAATGGTACAGGCCTGGGATCGAGGCAAATCCATGCTAAGCGAGTGGTGATCTGGGACAGCTGCCAGATGGAGTGCATACTCCGCCAGAGCCGAACTGTCAGAGGGCAGGACTGTGGAGTTCAGCAGGAATGTGGTCCCGATCCTGATGTTTGTTGAAGGCTAGGGAGGTTGTTTCTTATAAACTGGGGAGAGGAACATACTGGGGGTCGACAAAATAGCGGCCCCGATCTTGGAAACTGAGAGCAAGGCTCGGGAGCTTGTTCCTCCTACTGGAGCTAGGAAGAGAACTTCAGTTTTTAAAAATAATAAATTTCCAATGACGATAGGCTTTTACCAGGAAATACTGACTGGTTGCTAAAGGGCATATATCAAGTGACAATCGAGCAGCTGGCACACTTAACATGAAGGATATCACACAGGTGAGGGAAGGGGAACATGAATGCAACACAGCTGGGGTTGAAACTACGCAAGTCGTGAACTAATCAGAAGAGAAAATGCATGTAAAAGACACGCAAGCTGCAGGATGGGAGGAGACATGAAAGGGATTCGCACAAGGGTTGTGACAATAACCTCTCCTTGAAATAAAAGTATTTGTTTTGGACGTGAGGACACTAATTGTTGGAGTTTCAAAGTTTGTTCCAATTCTTCCCTGATATTGGACTTCAGTTGTTCAACAGACCGGGCTCTCCATTGTTGTTTTTTGTGCTTCACAATCCACCTCATGATTTCAATGGGAGATCGATCCGGGCGGCAGTCAGGTCAGTCTAATGCCTGCACTCTGTGAATATGAAGCCGGATTTAGTATGTGACTTGGCGTTGTCCTGCTGGAGCAAGCAGGGGCATCACTGGATAAAACGATGTCTGGAAGGTAGCATGTGTTGTTCCTAAATGTGCGCGCACTCTTCGCATCAATTGTGCCTTCACAGATAGGCAAGTTTCCTGTAACGAGAGCAGCAATGCAGCCTCAGACCCCAACAGATGCTAGCTTTTGAACATCACTGATAAGAGTCGAGATGGTTGTTCTTGTTGTTGGCCCTCAGAACACAAGGTTCATTATTCCAGACATCCAATGTCCAGACCTGTTGTGGGGGATCTGAGCATTTCATGCTTGTTGAGCATTGAAATGATGTAGATGCTGGAAGTACAAAGAATCATGAAGCCATTTTGGGGATCTTTCATGCCCATTATGCAGGGCTTTGTATTATTAGCACTTAAAGTTTTTCAAAACTGATTTTATAAATAGAAGGTTAACAGCATAACAAGTCTTTGTTTTCGAAACAAAAAAAAACAAAACAAGTTTGTTTTCGGTCAATAAAGGTACTTTTTTATCTGTGAGATCATGGGGGAATTAGGAATATATCACAGCAATTCAAATTCTTTAGTCTGTAGTGCGGTTCCAGCAAAATGTTTAGTAATCTGCCTCGTTAAGCGATGAAACCTGCTGTTCTCCAGCCGGCTCCTTTGATCAGACGGGTTGAAAGGCTGGTGAAGGAATATGTTAAATGTGCCCACTTTTGTAATACAAAATAGTGTTTTCTGTTTTGCTACATTGCATGGTTGCCGTAATTTAAAGTTTATTTTTATACACTTACAATCAGGGTATTTGCATCTTATATCAAAATACATTTTGATGTGTTTTAGCCCATCTCTGCCCTCCAGATTTGCATTATAGTTGTGTTTGGAAAATATACTTTGTCTCCTTAATTGTCTCAGTTTCCAACTGATGCTGAACTAAAATTACTATCATTTTAATTAATGTGCCAAAAAATGTCCCTAGAAAAGGTATAAATAAATTCAATCAAGAAGGTACGCCATGCCTAGAAAAAGCACCTGCCCCTTTATTTATTTATTTATTTAACATTTCCCACAGTTCATTGTTAACACTTAGAGGGCAATTACCTTTTCATATGGGATAAATTGATGTCAGATAACCTTTTTCCTTCAATGAATAAAAATGTTTTTTTAAAGAGTGTTTTATTATTTGTTTTGTTTTTTGTATGAAGATCTGAAACCATCCAGTGTGACAGATATGGAAAAATGTAGGAAATCAGCAGAGAGCAAATGCTTTTTCAGCGCACTGTATACAACATATTCTGCCTCCTCTGTTCACAGCACAGCGATCACTTTTGCAGCTTATTGCCACAGCTAATGAAAAACTAGTCCACCAAGGTATGTAGTTGTTCCACTTGCTGAAATGGGTTTTGCTCCTCGAACAGGGCTTGGCCTGAGCATTTCATTTCACAGGAGCTGGGAGACAAACTCTCAGCCCTGATTGACTCGGCAGTAATGTCTGCCGCACAGACTCTGTATGTTTGTCTGTAGAGCTACCTTCTGTCATGTTGGAGTAATTGCCTGTGAAAACTTACTTCCCAGACTAATATCAACACATTCTCATCCCAACTCATCATATAGTGACGCTACCTGACCAAGCGTCAATATATGACAAGTAGGAGGCCTTGGCGTCCTTATTTGATCCATAGAATTAGGGTTCTGGTTAAGGGTTAGGGGTTAAGAGGTAGGGTACATTTTAAATGGTGTCAAATAAGGACACCAAAAGCCTCATTTTGCATTTTATATTGACACTTTGTCAGTTTGTGTCACTATATGACGCGTTGAAATGAGACTGGGCGCCTAGTATTGAACCCATAGTGGCGACTAGAGCAGCTCTGCCAACGTTCAAGCCTTTTTTAACAAAAGATTAAAGAGAGATTCTGATCAATATACAGATTCTCTTGTTACTGAGTACGACAACAGTTCTGACATTGAAAGTGTTTTCTTCTTTGCGCACAGATAATGTAACGGTGATTCCTTGGACTGTTTCCTTAACGACGGGGGATGCCATATCTTTGAAAGCAAACAAAGTCATTGTCCAGCAAGATGGCTATTATAGGGTGTTCAGCCAGGTACAGAAACCACTTCTAATATTATCACACTGTGATATTTTACTGCCACTGCAAGGATGAGAAACTATCTAAATACCAGTAATTGCTACCGTTATGGTACGTTGTACATGAATGCGGCAAAAATCTCATTTGAAACTACTTCCACTCAATCAAAACCTACTCCAGGTACTGTTCCACAACTCTGAGACAATCATGGGTTATTTGATCCAGCGACGCAAGTCAAATGTGTCCGGTTTGGAACAGAGGTTTACTGACCTGCTACGATGCCTTCAGGATATGCCCAAAAACAGAAGTGCAAACTCCTGCTACACAGCAGGTGAGTTACTGACCCTCGAATTCGGTCCTCTAAAGCCGCTTTCACGGCGGACGTGAAATGAATTTTTCGCACGACAGATTACATTCAAAGTCAATGCAAAGACGCTGACTTTGAATGTAATCTGTCATGCGAAAAATTTGTTTCACGTCCTGTGTGAAAGCGGCGTTAGTCAAGAGCTTGGGGAAAAAATGTTTCCGATAGATATATATGCTACTCAAAATTTGATTGGGATCATAGGAATTTTTTTGTGAAATGACATGCAAATTTGGTAACTGCCACTGATGAACAATATATTGGATAAATGACATGCAGTCAGACACAAAACACATTTGCAAGTGCATTTAATGACATTAAATGAGCGTGCAGCCTCACACTTTTGGCTTTCACGAACACTTCATGGTTTCACCTCTGACATGTAAAGTGAATACAGACAGTGTTCGTTCGATGTTTCATGACCACAGTTAATGTCAATAACGGGTATGGCCTCCCCTAGCTTGAATGACGGCTTGACAACGTCGGGTCATACTGTCAATCAGAACCCGGATGCTTAAAATTGGAATGTTGTTCCATTCTTCAACAAGGGCATTTCCGAGCTCTTCTAGAGTTGTGGGTTGTGCTCTACGACCGGAAATGGCGACCTGCAGCATGTTCCACACATGCTCGATAGGGTTTAGGTCCGGCGAACGCGCGGGCCAGTCCATGCGGACCATTCTCTCCTGCTCTAGGAATTGATTCACCACCCTAGCACGATGGGGACGGGCGTTATCATCCATCAAGATGAAATCAGGGCCAACAGCACCAGCGTATCGTCTTATGTACACATTGAGGATCTCATCCCTGTACTGTACCCCTGTCATCGTCCCTCTCCCCATGACATGCAGGTCCGTTCTGCCGTTCCTGCTTATTCCTCCCCAGACCATAATTGATCCGCCACCATAGCGGTCGTGTTCGTTGATGTAGGCATCATTAAATCGCTCACGTTGTCTTCGCCACACCCGTTGCCTCCTGTCAGTAAAGTCCAAGCAATATCGGGACTCATCAGTAAAGAGAACTGGAGCCCAATCGTTGTGTGTCCATGTGACATGATCGTGAGCCCAATCCAAACGGTCACGCCTATGACGCACGGTCAGTGGGATTCGAACACATGGTCTTCTTGAGTTGAGGCCGGCAGTATGAAGACGATTCCGTATCGTCTGAGTGGATACCCTGACCCCGAGGCGTTATGAAGGTCATTTCGTGGGGGTGGTGGCTGTCCAGAAAGGATGACGTCGTGCCTGAAGTGTGAGAAAGTGGTCTTGTCGTTGTGTAGTCGATCTCTGACGACCACCCTCATGACGGTGTGCTGCTGTACCAAACGTTTGATGCGGTTCCACGCTCTGTTCAACGCTTTGGCTGACGTTAAGTGCATTAGCAGCGTGACGTTGTGAGAAGCCAGAGTCAAGCATTCCGATGCATCTTCCCAATTGCTCTGAAGTCAATCGGCGTCTAAGACGTTGAGGAGACATTGTTATTGCTAAATTTAATGCAAAAAATTTGGGAACTTCCAAATTTTCACCAACAAGCAACACACACGTCTGAGTTGAAATGGTGAAGTGTTAGTCAAAGCCAAAATGTGTGGCTGCACACTCATTTAATGTCATGAAATGCACGTGCAAATGTGTTTTGTGTCTGACTGCATGTCATTTATCCAATATATTGTTCATCAGTGGCAGTTACCAAATTTGCATGTCATTTCACAAAAAAATTCCTATGATCCCTATCAAATTTTGAATAGTATATATATGACACCAAAGCGGCAAACTGCTATACAGGATATTGATTTTCTTTCTTTTGAGCATCAAAATTTTGAGAATAAAAGTTTTAAAAGACTGTGTGCCTCCATGTGTGACTGCATGCCTGCGCAAGTGTATTTTTAAATCTGACTTGAGCTCATGTCTGTCTTTAAAAGGTGTCGTGAAGCTCGAGCGTGAGGACGAGCTAGAACTGGTGATTTTGGATCGACCTCAGGCTCAGGTTGCTATGGATGCTGACTCAACCTTCTTTGGAATTATACACCTCCCCTGAGAGGCGCTACGTAGGGCCACACGCTGTCCTGCCCCTCCATTAGTCAGACAGCATCCCTCCTACGCCGTGCCAGGGCCAACGCCGCCGAACCATACGCGGGTCATCTCATCGCTCTGAGCCTAAAGGTTACCCTGAGTGAAGATTCTCCCCTCCCAATAGCAATAGCACCATTTAAAACCCCTTAAAGTCTCATTTTTGCTTGAATTTCCCCTCAGGTTGGTTCAGTCAGAGGACGCACAGCTGTGGCTTCAGGCATTTTGTTTACAGGTTGCCCGTCCTGCCGTCCATCCACCCACCCATCCCAATCTTGGGAATTCAGTATTCCCGCAATGCATGCAGGGAATTTGTTCAAATTTGGCACAAATTTTCACTTTGACTCAAGGATGAACTGATTAGATTTTGGTGGTTTGAGGTCAAGGTCACTGTGACCTCAAGCCGTCTCATCGTTATGAGTGCAATCCAGAACGCAGGGAGGGGACTCTTCCATGTTTGGCGCAAATGTCCCTCTTTGGCACAGGAATGAACTGATTAGATTTCAGCAGACAAAGTTCTGGATTACCTCTCGCCCATCCCATCCTCGGTTCCCGCAAACGTATAATGGGCTGTTTATTAAAACTGCTCATACTCACACATCCTCACAGCTAAAATCCTAAAACTTGCAGTGCACCTTCATGTTGGGTCGGATTAGTCATTTTTCAAGCTTTTCTGATGACTCTCCACTTCAGCCTTCAAACCTGCTTCATAATAAAGACTTTTCCAAAGGATGGATGGTGATATCTTCACTGAGCAAATGGATTTTCATCATTTCATCCCATATATTAGCTGAATGAAAAATCTTTGATCTTTCATAACTTTTGAACCTTTTGTCATAAACAGTTAAAGATTGGGTGCACCCTTGTGCAAATTAATTGAAACAAGCTGTGACAAAGGTAAATGGTAGGTTTTTTTCAAATTTCAACTGGACTTTTATCATGAATCATATTGATTTCCTCATTTTAATATATTGTATGATCTCAGTTTTTAAGACTGAAAGACTGACATCAATTGTACTTGCTTATATCCCTGTATGACTTGCTCTTTCTCCGGGGCACACCCATCACATAAAATGGCAGATTCACAATTAACTAGCCAGGGAAACAAAAGACCAGAAGTCACCAAGAAACACGTGGTGCAATACCGGTTGATGAAATAAGTGCACATACACAATTTTTACATCACGCACCCACAAATATCATGAGATTTCTTATGCAGTAAGATTTCATTTTGTCCTGCTGAAAGAAATGCAAAAATAAAGAAAAAAAGGCAGGTTTTTGCTTCAGGATATGAATTGGGATTAAAGATTTTCACAAGGGTGTAGCTGGATCAGTTTGTGAATTGCCAGTCAGGGGTGCCAGTCATTTTGGAGTCCACTGTTTGCTGGGGGAAAAGTCAAATATTTACAGTGCGGCCATGGAAGTTTTTGGGATCTTGTTCCAAACACAGTTTTGTTGAACCTATTTTGATTGAATCTTCAAAATATCAAAGGAATAAGTATTGTTTATTTATAGTGTAGCAAAATTATTGCTGTTGAGCCATTGGATCATTCTGAATTCAGAACACAGCGTTTTGTGACTGTAAAATGATGATGCCCTGCATCCCCCAACGGACTAACAACTGTGCTCTGCTATCTGTCAAAATTTTGGCGACAGACACCCACAAATCAATTCTCAAAACAGAAGCATTGTTTTATTTGACAGAAATTATCTCAATATTACGTTGTAAATTAATCTGCTACAATTTCAAAAGAAGGATCCAGACAGAGACCTGGGAATAAGCCTTGATGGCATTTTAATCAGGGTCACAAGCCAGAAGTGGCAGAAACTCAAACAGAAGCGCTGTAATGGCGCTGGGAAGGCAGGTCAGACTCACTCCGGGTCAGGTGAGGGGCTAACAGTACCGGGATGGTTAGCAGGCAATGGTCAGCCCGTGGTCAAAGTCGGATTGGCAATCTAAGACAGCAGGGCATGTATTTCTGTGCACTCATGGGCTCCGTACTTTTATGGAGAACTGGAGACACTCACCACTCTGAGGACTGCTGGAGAACGAGGGAATAGAGGCCCTGATAAATAATCACTTATTTTTCAGAAGATGCTGTGAACAGGAGAGTATTCAGCTCGTAACGACAGTACACGAAAAGAACAGCGATGAAACAAGGCAATCCAGCAAGAAGAAGATGCCAATGCAAGAGCTTTACCCCTTGAACACTCATATTTATTTTAATTTTCCTTTAACCGTCCTATTATGTTCGGGGTCAATTTGACCCTACTCAGTGTTCAATGTCTCTAAAAACATGGTTAACATATTTTTCATGCTAGATTTTTAAGAATGATTTTATGTTCTGTACACATTTTGTAACCATTGGTGTCGTTTGGGTCATTTTGACCTCAGGAAGGAGTGTGGAAGATCCTCGTAAAGGCAGGTGTCTATTATTAACCCATAGAGTGCTGAAATAAATATTTTAAAAATATAAATTTCTCGGTTAACTCGCCGCATTTCTGGAGCAGTAGTGACTACTACGGCGCAGGTTCGATCCCCGGTCGTACCAACCAGCAGTGGTCGGTAGCTTTTTCAGAACAGCGCATGAATGGCTAAAGCGCTGTAGGGATGCAAATTGGGAAGGGACTGCTGGGAAGGGAAATTAAAGATGGTTGCCTTGTTTGTTGCTCAAGCGCCTCCTGTTGGCCAGCCGGGTGCTCGTCAGAGAGATTCTGAGCTTGCTCATGTTCGGGTATCCTCCGCCCTCACTCTGAACTTGCGATGGTTTCGACCAATGAGTGTAAAGATGCAGGGGCTGACGGGCACGTGCTTCGGAGGAGAGCCGCGAACTGTCTCTCTCTCCTGAGCTGGCGACAGGGGGTTATACATAGTTTGCGGATTGAGCATTCCAGATTCGAGTGGGAGCCCCCTGTGGGAGCTCTTTTAAACAAGTTGCCACATGATGAGGGTTGCATAGTGTTACATCCCCCAGTCCTGGTGGCCATAGCCACATGCTGTTTTGGATCCTGCCGATTACGCCATGTTACGTCCCCCAGTCCTGGTGGCCATAGCCACATGCTGTTTTGGATCCTGCCGATTACGCCATGTTACGTCCCCCAGTCCTGGTGGCCATAGCCACATGCTGTTTTGGCGGCCCTTGGTGGTTGCCGGTTCTTTTGTTTTCCATCTGTCCTAATTACAGGTGAGCCACACCTGAGCAGCGATTCCCAGCTCTATAAAGAGGATTGGGGGTGAACAGCAGAGGAGGCGCACACGTCCCGGAAGAGAAACCTTGAGAAGCTGTCCACGCCACTTCATTCCCGCTGGCCTACTGCTTAATAACTCGATTATCCCAAAAAACCCGTTGGCATATCTGTTGTTTCGTCAATTAAACATACCCCTATTTTGTCTAAAAAAAAAAAAAAATTTAAAAAAAAAAAACGCTACTCTTGAATACCCCGTGCCTTCTAATCGCCGTGCCCTACGCAGATTTCTCGGCATGGTGGGCTACTATTGCTGTTTTTGTAAAAACTTTTTGACAGTAGTAAGCCCATTAACAGATCTGCTAAGTCCCAAAGTTAAATTCGAATGGACCGAACCATGTACTAAAGCATTTGAAAACATCAAAGCGATCTTGCAAACAGCCCCAGTGCTGGTTGCCCCAAATTTCGAGAAACCGTTCCATCTTGATGTGGATGCCAGTGACGTTGGAGCTGGCGCTGTACTTTTGCAATGTCATGACGAAATCTAACATCCCGTTTGTTATTTTTCGCTGAAATTCAATAAATCTCAACAGAAATATTCTACCATAGAAAAGGAGACATTGGCACTAGTAATGGCCATTCAACACTTTGAAGTTTATCTTGGTTCTAATGTTATTAAAGTGTACACCGACCACGACCCTCTGAAATTCCTCAATCGCATGTACAATGCCAATAACCGATTGTTGCGTTGGAGCTTAATTTTGCAACCGTTCAACCTCCAAATCGTGCATATTAAAGGAAAAGACAATGTACTGGCAGTCGCTTTGTCCAGAGCTTCTCAGTAAATTAAAACTGATTCTATAGTTTCTTTAAATTGAAGTCAACGTAAGAAATCCTATAAATCTAAGATGCCAATTATTATTTATGCGTTTTGGTCGCGTCACATGACACTAGGGGCCCTATCTTACGTCAGAGTCCCTAAACCCGTTATTTGGGGATTTCGCATTGCGTAAGAAGCGTTCCCCCGCGTAAGTTGCTATCTTGCACACCTGCCTATATCCCTAAAACACCAGCGCTACCCGTGACATTATGCATAGGCGTGGTTTGGGCGTTACGCCAGTTAAACCAATCCGTGTGCCAGGTGCCACTGCCTTTCGGAGCAGGCTGCGCTATCCCAAATCCTCAAACCGAAACCCGTGATGGAGAGAGAAAGGTCGCCACGTTTCTCCGTTGACGAAGTTAAATTGCCCGTGCATGAGGTCAAATCCAGTCAGGGGAGGATCTGTTTTTGTTAAGTTAATCATGAATTGTATTATTATTATTATTACTTGACATTGACAAATTGTTTAATGTTTGGTATGTAGTAAAAAAAATAAATAAATAAATCAAGCCTACCCCTTTTGTGATGGAAACTTCAAAAAAAAAAAAAAAAAAAAAGCGTTTCGCCATGCACTTCCAACTCCTCTCCCGTCTGAAATGAAGCATAGAACAAAATCTCATTTTAGAAAAATAAAATTAGGTATATGCACTGGCACTCAGCGACGTAACTTTTTTTTTTTCCCCCAGCGAGAGCGGCATTTTAGAACTCTTCAGCGAATGAAGGTAATTCTGGTGACAAGTACGTGGTTTCGTCCGTTTACATTTTCCAATCGGACAGTTGTCTATTTTTTTTTTACAGCAAGTTGCGTGACCGTGCTGCAAAAACAGGTGTGTGTACTTGTCGCCGAAATTACCTTCATTCGCAAGAGAGTTCTGAAATGCCGCTCTCGCTGGAAAAAAATTTCCGTTGCTGAGTGCTAATGCATAGGGCTCTTGTGAAAGCCCAAATGCGGGTAGCGCGTGGTTTTAGGACCCGCTACACGCTTTCCCTAAAGTGTGTGGTCAAGATAGCAATTTTAGGGAAAGCGCATAAACACGCCCACGGGCACACCTCCAGGCGCAAATAAGGGATTAGACATAATGCATAGCGGGTAGTGTGGCCGCAAGATATCGTTTAGGGATATTGGAAGCTGCTAAATGCGTAATTCACGGGTTGCGGGTAGTGGCAACGGGTAAGGCAGTGTGAAAGATAGAGCCCTAGGTGTCATTTCTTAGTTCAATCTATTGATGATTTGCGCAATAGAGAGGAAAAAAACTCTATAACTCTATAAAATAATTGCTTTAAGGAGTACTTAAACAATAATTTTCACAGTCTTAATTTAACATGTTCCTTAATTTCTAATTGTAAGTTTAAAAAAAAAAAAATGTGATCATCAAATGTAATGGCGACGAGTCACCATTTTGGGGTGGGGGTGTTACGTCCCCCAGTCCTGGTGGCCATAGCCACATGCTGTTTTGGAATCGGCAGGATACGAACCTGCGCGGGGAAACCCCAATGGATTTCTCGTCCATCACGAAGGGACTCAAACCCTCAGTCTTCTGACTTCGGATCAGAAGACTGAGGGTTCGAGTCCCTTCGTGATTGCCGCCAAAACAGCATGTGGCTATGGCCACCAGGACTGGGGGACGTAACACATAGGAAATAGGAAAAAAAAATGTGATCGTGCAAATGCTTAGTCGCTGAGTTGCAGGGCATTGCAACAATACAGAATGACGGTGATGGACACAATCTGTGGCTCCCAGCACCCTTGGGTGACACAGCAGGAAGGCAGCTCGTCTCCGGATGTCAGCTGTCAGGCGAGTGCTGTTTTGAGTATGAGGCCTGTGCCTTCTGAAGGCTACAGTTACGCTGCAGTGACCAGAGGCTCAACAGATTGCTCTGATACCCCTGTCTGTCTTATTGATTACTGGAAAGCATACTTCATTTACATGCTATTCTCAATGTCCAGGGAAGAGCTGGGCTTGTGAATTTTTGTACAGTTTATAACAGAGTGAAGAGAGTGAAATCCTGTGTAACACTTGGGGTGTGTTACTAATCTTTACAGAGGAAGAGCTGCATTCATGGGCATATGTTCATATGTTCTTCAAGCCACTGAAGGCAGTTTTTAACGTAACAGAGAAACAGCAGCTCTACATCATACATGAAGTACTCTGTAGTGCAATACTTACTCTGTCATAAATATCACCAAATATGATCAAGCCGCCAGCTTGCGCATGTTAGTGCGGGAGGATTTGGAGGAGGGGCAGGAAAGTGACCTGCTAGCCATGATCACTGATGAGTTCCGTTTAATGTATTGAAAAATTTACAACATAGTGTGCAGTGATGATTATACACTGATCAAAATGAGGGTAAATCAGAAACCCAGTACAATTCAAGTGTTTTTTTTCTAGTAATATTGGATCATATACAACGTAGATGAAAATAAGCAAACAGATAACAATTTATAGTTAAAAAAAAGTATTTTTGAGAGAAATAGTCAATATCTAGTGTGGCCACCCTTTGCTTTGATTACAGATTTCACATATTTTATTATTCCCTCACTCGCTAAACCATTCAATATGGTTTGAAGTTCATTCCAAAGAGATTCCTTTGATGTTACAACAGATTTGCTCAATCGCATTAGGGTCTAATTTTGAGCAGGCCAAGTCCTAACTTTTATGTCACCAGATGAATCCTTCTGACTGAGATTCTTGCACAACTTAGAAGTGTGTTTAGGGTGATTATTGTGTTGAATATAAAATCTCTGACCAATTAGTCTCTTTTCAGATGGCAATGCGTGCTTCACAAGGATGCTGTGATACTTCTTTTGATCTATGATTCCTTTGATTTTTATGAGATCACTGGCTTCTCTCAAGCAGACTGATCCCAAAGCTATGATCTTACCACCTCCATAATTTATTGAAGGGCTTAAACAGTAATTTTTGAAACGATTTACAACTCTATGGCACACGTAAGTTCTGCATTTGGGTGAGAAAAATTTGAATTTTGATTCATTGGTCAAAAGGACTTGTTCCCAGTCCGTTGGTGTCCAGTCCTTGAATTTCTGGGCAAACTCAAGTCTTTTTTGGATTTTGCTTGCTCTTGGCAGCAACACGACCTATCAGACCTTTTTCACACAGGCATCTGGAAATGGTGGATCTTGAGTTGTCACGCTATCAACTGCCAATTTTTTTTTTTACTTGTCATACACAGATAGTGAACATCAGAGGCACTTAACTTCCATTTTGCACTTCTATTGCCACTAGTTTTCAGTAAACCGGTCTCTTTGACACGCTTGATAGTGTTTCTTACAGTGCCATGGTAGCATTTAACATCTTCAGAATCATATAAGGCCACAATGCAGCTACGAACAATCTCAGAGAGCTCACTCCGTCGTGCCATCATGTTTAACACTGTGACTCTCCTCAAAGTCCATGTCACCTTATACACTGGAACAACTGACCATCAGAGGTAATTTTTCAGAATAATGTTGCCTCAAACCAGTTTAAACACATTTTCAGCTTCAATAATCATGGAATTAGCCTTAAAACATGCATTCAGGCTATACAAGTCAAAAAAATGAAAGTTGCGACATCTTTCAATTGTTAAACAAAATTCACGCCTGCCTTTCATTTCACAAAACGATCGGGAGCAATACAGTTTGCGTTCAGAGAACTTCAGACAGTTCAGTTTTGGCATCTGCTTGCACCTCTGTTGGACCAGCGTCCTAAGGTGCAAATTGACTGGGCAATGCAACGTGATCCCCTCCGCTTACCTCCTCCGTTCATTTTTGAGCTTTTTCAGCGTTTGCGATCGAACATGTGATGTATGCAGCTCTGGGGCCCCCCTTATCATTTTAAATTGCTAGTTAGCAGCAGTAAATCCTTAGTAGTCACTAGTATGAGCGTACTTTTTTTGCGATAAAACAATACTATGGAACAATACTAATCGCAGCCTGTCACTATTAGGGTGAGTTGCTGTCATCATGCTGTCACAGATTCACAATTTGATGGATGGATACATGTATTTCTTTATTTATTTAGTTTAAAAACGAACCTGACCCCCCGACCCCAAGTCCTTAACCCAAACCCTAACCCTAAGCGTCAAATAAGGACGCCAAAAGCTGCCTTTTTCGTCTTATTTTGATACTTGAACAAGTAGCTTTATTATATATCGAGTCGGGATGAAAATGTGTTGTTCTTAAACAGCCATGTCAGAGGATGTTTCCCCTGGTCGCAGGAAAGATGTTACTGCATTTCAAGAGAGCAAATTACTGGCCTCCATCCAGCAAAGAGAACAACTAAGCCGATTTCTGAAATCACTGGAACTGGTTTAAAAATTGTCCAGTGAATTATTAATACCTGAAAGGATAATGGTGAGCCGTCAGCTGATCGTGATCGTAGATCACTAAAATGCTTGGTGAAGTCTCATTGGAAAAAAAAAACATTGACAGCACAACTCATGCTATTTTACAACCCCGATTCCGAAATAGTTGGGACAAAGTGTAAATTGTGAATAAAATCAAAATGCAATGACTTTCAAATCACACCAGCCAGTATTTTATTCACAATAGAACAGAGATAACATAGCAAATGTTGAAACTGAGAAATTTTACAGTTTTATCCACAAAATGAGCTCAATTCAAATTTGATGGCTGCCACAGGTCTCAAAAAAGTTGGGACAGGGGCCTGTTTACCATGGTGTAGCATCTCCTCTTCTTTTTAACACAGAGTGGAGGCGTCTGGGCATTGAGGAGACAAGTTTCTTGAGTTTAGCCATTGGAATTTGATCCCACTCTTGTTTAATATAGGCTTCCAGCTGCTGGAGAGTTTTGGGTCTCCTTTGACGGACTTTTCGTTTAATTACGCACCAAATGTTCTCAATCGGTGAA
The DNA here is from genome assembly GCA_029692085.1 of Gymnothorax javanicus. NCBI lineage: Eukaryota > Metazoa > Chordata > Actinopteri > Anguilliformes > Muraenidae > Gymnothorax > Gymnothorax javanicus. The sequence continues at coordinate 68,662,225 of CM056204.1, forward strand.
AGATCAGGACTGCAGGCAGGCCAGTTCAGCACACGGACTCTTCTACTATGAAGCCATGCTGTTGCAATAGCTGCAGTATGTGGTTTTGCATTGTCCTGCTGAAATACACAAGGCCTTCCCTGGAATAGACGTCGTCTGGAGGGGAGCATATGTTGCTCTAAAACCTTTATATACCTTTCAGCATTCATGGTGCTTTTTAAAACATGCAAGTGTCCCACGTCATATGCACTAATGCATCCCCATACCATCAGAGATGCTGGCTTTTGAACTGAACGCTGATAACAGGAGGGGTGGTCTGTCTCCTCTTTAGCCCGGAGGACATAACGCCCATGATTTCCAACAAGAATGTCAAATTTGGACTCGTCGGACCACAGGACACTTTGCCACTTTGCTACAGTCCATTTTAAATGAGCCTTGGCCCACAGAACACAGTGGTGCTTCTGGATCATACTCAACAATGGCTTCCTTTTTGCATGATAGAGTTTTAGGTGGCATCTGTGGATGGCACAACGAACTGTGTTTACAGACAGTGGTTTCTTGAAGCATTCCTGGGCCCATTTAGTAATGTCAATAACAGAATCGTGCCAGTGAGTGATGCAGTGGGGTCTGAGGGCCCGAAGATCACAGGCATCCAGTAAAGGTCTTCAGCCTTGTCCCTTACGCACAGAGATTTTTTCCAGTTTCTCTGAATCTTTTGATGATGTTATGCACTGTCGATGATGAGACCTTCAAAGTCTTTGCAATTTGACATTGAGGAACATTGTTTTTAAAGTATTCCACAATTTTTTTCACACAAGTCTTCACAGGTTGGAGAGCCTCTGGCCATCTTTACTTCTGAGAGACTCAGCCTCTCTAAGACATCCCTTTTATAGCCAATCATGTTACACACCTGATGCCAGTTAACTTAATTACTTGCTAAAAGTTCTTTCAGCTGATTTTCTTATATATTAATTGCTTTTTCAGCACTTTCTTGCCTATGTCCCAACTTTTTTGAGACCTGTTGCAGCCATAAAATTTGAAATAAGCTCATTTTGTGGATAAAAATGTAAAATGTCTCAGTTTCCACATTTGAAATGTTATCTATGTTCTATTGTAAATAACATATTGGCTCATGTGATCTGAAAGTCATTGCATTTTGATTTTATTCACAATTTACACTTCGTCTCAACTATTTCAGAATTGGGGTTGTAAATTGTGAAAGTAAGAGTATTTCCATGCACACAATGTGACAAATACTGCAGGATTGGGACTATACAACTTATTAGGCACTCGTTGGTGAGAATAGTCGGAGAGAAAATGACTTCAGTTTGCTCGGGAGGATAAAGATTGGACTGTGGACAAATGGAAAAAGGTCATGTGGTCTGATCAGTTCAGATTTACCCTGTTCCAGAGTGATGGGGGCATCAGGGTAAGAAAGGAAGCCCATGAAGCGATGCACCCATCATGCATAGTGCCCACTGTACAAGCCTCTGGAGGCAGTGTTTTGATCTGGGGTCTCGGCTCATAAACATTACTAAACAATAAAGTGAAGTCAGCAAACTACCTGAGTATACTGAATGATAAGGTTATCCCATCAATGGATTTTTTAATCCCTGATGGCACAGGCATATTCCAGGATGACCATGCCAAGATTCATCGGGCTCAAATTGTGAAAGAGTGGTTCAGCAAGCATGAGGTATAATTTTCTCACATGACTTGGCCACCGTAGAGTCCTGACATTAAGCAAATTAAAGTCTTTGGGGTGTGCTGGAGGAGGCTTTACGGGGTGGTTTGGCACTCCTGTCATCAATACAAGATCTCAGCCAAAAATGAATGCAACTCTGAGTGGATTGGGATGGGGAGTTTGGGAAAAAGTATTTGCCCCCTTCCTCATGTAATCTATTTCCGCTTATTTTTCCCTTAATAAATGAAATCATTATTTTTAAACTGCATTTTCTGTTTACTCAAGTTATCTTTCTTCAAAATTGAAATTAGATCGATGATCTGAGACATGTAAGTGTGACAAATAAGCAAGAATAGTAGAAATCTGGCCTTTTTCTCAGCACTGTAGATGGTGGATGAGACTTTTCTTTCAATAAATAAAATGACCGTCTAAAAGCTGTATTTTGCCTTTCCTTAAGTTTGCCTTGTCTCGCATTACATTTTTCTATGAAGATCTGAAACCATTATGTGTGACAAATAATGTAGGAAAAGAGGTAATCTGAATAGGGGAAAATAACTTTCCCAGACACCTTTCTGTTCAATGCCTATGTGAATCGTGCACATTGTGCCAGCATTTAAGTGTATGTTCATGTTCTGTTAGCACAATACAGTTTTTTGTGAATGTGTATTTATTGCATGATGTATATTTGCATTCATGTGTGTAATGTAAGCATGTGTTAATGAGAACATTTGTACTTGCGTGTTTCCATCAATTTATTATATATTTTTTGTGCCAATTTTTTCTAGCCTCTGGGATTATCTTGGTTTTAGCAGCCTATTTCCTGAATTGCTTTTCCCTTCCAGTTCGGACACAGAGACTGGGGGAGGGGAGGCTGCAGGACTTCTGTTTTCATAGCATAGCAGCCAGAGCAAACAGCGCATGAAAGGATCTGTCATGGACAGGAAAATGTTTCCAAGCTTCTCAATCCTTCTCAAATTAGCAATGACATTCAAGGGATAAATAAAGGACAAAAACTGTGGTCTGTCACCTCGCAAGGCAGAATTTAGACAGAATACATTTTCAGGAGTAAAAAAGTGAAATTACCAGGTATTTCACATCAAGGACTGAGTTCACTTGCTCGCACACTGAGGGGGCGTCAATGAATCAACACGCATCACTTCCACTACATCACTCCTGCCGACGGGGAGTTTTTTAAAGCTTTTCGTGCTCATATTAACAAAGCAACAAACAGACGCTGACCAGCAAGTTACAAGCCCGACGGTAAGAGAGACAGGATGATCACTCCTGCGTTCATCTATGTCCACTTCGCTCTATGGTCTCGCGCATACAGCGACTCCACCACCCTCCCCAAGTCACCAGAGCAGCGAGACACACCTTCGGCTCATCCTGGATGCGTACAGGTGGGTTTTTCTGTGCTATCTCTTCTCCTCAAGCTGCCCACCACCTTTTTACACGCGACTGTTCGATGAAATCTCTTCACAAATGATTTTATCAGGATGAATATATTTTGGGAAGGATGGACGTACTCTCTCTGGTCCGAGGAAGGGATCACAGCCGCAAAAATGGGTTGATGACCTTTCAACTAAGGTCCAAATAAGGTTTGCCTCAAAAACTCTTGAGTCATTGTCCATCTGCACTGTGAATCGCCTTCCTAAGTGGTTTGAAACTTGTGGCTGAATCTGAGCAGATAAAATGGCTCTATTCAATTAAGAGTTCATCCTGGTGCTTTAGACAGCCATCACATCAACAATAAAGACAGGCGAACCAGTGAGATTGGCACCAACACATTCTTACTCAGGAACACTAACTCCAACATGCTTCACAGTCAGCCACATTTAAAAAATGCAGCAGTTCCAACACTGTTCATCTGATTTGAATGAAAATACACTCAAATTAACGCTGACATTATTGGCTCATTAATGATTTAATTTCAACTCCAATATGTTGTGTTAGACTGAAAAAAAAATGCAATGTTTAAATGTATGCGCCTGGCTATATTTTTTCTATAATTTATTGTTAATAATTTGTGATGCTTTATGTTTGCCAAATCCCAAAAAAGAACATGCTTTAGGACATATTATCAAACAAATGTTGCTAGGCAAAACAAACCTCAGCCGATAGCTCTTACTATAGTGCTTCAGCCTCTGACTCGAGCTTATCAAATTGGTCTCTCTTGGGTACAACTGAAAATTTGTGACCTGTCAAGGTCAGCAGTTACAGTGCCAAGTGAAAGCCCATATGTGACTTCTGATATGTTTATAATAATAAACACCTCTGCATCTCCAACCGTTTTGAGTTATAATGGAAAATAAACTAATTTAAGCAATGACCTTAACCCTCCTATGAGAGATACTCAATCATGTAGCACATGAGTAGAAGCAGAATTGAAAGATGCGCATTCTGGATTTAGTTTGAGGCTGATATGATCATTTTCACCAAAGTTATTGCAGATAAATTATTTTGACCTTTTCAGTGACTTTGACCTTGACCCGATGACCTCTAAAACTTGAAGGGGTCCACTCAGGACTAATGCCTACCCGTTCTGAAAATTTCATGGAGATTGCTACGGCAGTTTTGCCCTAATATTGCTGACAAACGAACAAAGGAACCTCCGGGCCGGGTATAAATATTATATTTCAGTGAATTAGATTATAGTATGGGAATACGTCATTCGTGGAGACACACAGTGAGATGACCAGTTTAAAGAGTTGAAAAACCTGCCCTCAATATGTACTGTATGTAAGTACGTTCAAATTAAAGCTTACATTTGTTGGTATGTACATCCATATAGAGTGAACCATGTAGGAAGTACAGCCCTATTGAATGAAGTCTTGATACTGACGGACTTCTCTAATACATCATTATTTTATTGCTTAAAGGAACAATAAGTAATATATTTACTATGTTAAATGCAGTGGCGGGCGGTGGACAGAGAACAAGGAGGGCGATAAACATGTCTTTAAACTGCTTATTAGTCTTGATCTGTTTTCAGTCAATTTCCCTGGTAAAAGACACTTGAACTCTCCCGTCTCAGGTGTAGCTAATTGTCTTCGTTAAGATCAGTAGCGTCACCATGGGGGGGACATCTTGGGCCCCCCCATGTGCCCCCGCATTTAAGATATTTGAATAAATAAATAGTATCTCGCGCTCCCACCCCCGCTCGACAAAATGCAGACTGCCAACCCCCTCCCCCCGTGTACAAAATAAACAAACACCACCCCCCAGTCAACAAAATAAACTAACGCATCCCGCCCCCCCCCCCCCGCTCAACAAAATGAATGAGACACAAATTTTGGTTCGTGCCCCCTCACCAAACTGTTGTGCCTCCCTTGTGCACCCCCAGAGTAAAAGGTCTGGTGACGCCACTAGTTGAGACGAGAAATCAAACGCACCAGTTGAACGGAAAAAAGAGCGCATTTCAATCTTTTTTAATTAAACAATCATTTCGCACAAGTTTGACGACTTGCTTAGGATGTGACAAAATTTAACGCGGAAAATCCACAGTGGTTGTGCCGTGAAGAGTTGCCTATTAAGGCATGTGAATTAAACATTTTGTAGAATTTATTATTCACTCACCTAAATATTTCATTATAAGGGAAACTAACATGTTGACCAAGAACAATGATTGAAATCGGGTCACTAATCTCATCCGTTTCAAGCAATGTTTTCCGCCCCCTCGGTTTTCCGTCCACCGCCCGCCACTGGTTAAATGATAAAATGACCATGATCTGTCACCAGAGATTAAATGAACAAACCAAGTTGATATACTGGCTTCTCCGATAACGTTACGGTCAGTGTGTTCAACGTTTGAAATTTCCATTGAACTGTGAATTGAGTCTGGGGAGGAGTGGACAGGCTGAGACAAATCTCATCAATATTTTTAATTTGGATGCAAAATCCATTTCAAATGCTTGCTGTCAGTGTTACATATTGTTCCTTTAAAAAATTCAGGAAAGAATGTTACTGCAGAACTCACCAACCATCAATGTATGTCTGCATCGTGGAACAGGTCAATCCAGAGGAGCTGTCCTGCGCCAAGTTAAACCTCACCTCCGTTCCCACAAGACTGGACCCACGGCTGAAGAGACTGGACCTTTCCTACAACTGGATCAAGAATATGAGTCTGCTGGACCTAAGGTCTCTTCAGGAGCTGGATGCCAGTGGAAACGGCCTGCGGTTCCTGCAAGAGGGAACATTCCAAGGGATGTTCCGACTGCGTACGTTAATCCTTGCAGGAAATGCTCTGAACAAAAATGCGGCCACGAACAGCAAAGCGTTCCCCAGTCTGCTTGGGCTCCGCAGCCTGGACATGTCCTCCAATGGTCTGGATCAGCATGCTGTAGCATATTACTTGGACCAATTATATTCTTTGAACCACTTGAAACTTGCAAATAATGCACTCACCAAGCTCACTTCCTCGATGTTCTCCAGGAGCCATCGCCTCACGAGCCTTAACATGGAAAACAACCTCATACTGGACATTGAGGAGGGCACATTTGAGTCCCTCAAAAGGCTGGCTTGGCTGAACTTGGCACACAACAACCTGGCCTGCATATGTGATTTCACACTTCATGGGCTCAAAGTCCTAAACCTGAGCAGAAACTCCATTGAGTTTTTCATCACCAACCAGAGTAATGAGTCATTTCTGCTGGAGATGCTTGACCTAAGCCACAACAGCCTCCTCTACTTTCCCATACTCCCCAAAATAAATCATCTGCGACATATCCATTTGCAGAACAACAAGCTGGGTATCCTACTGCCAGAAAAGTCCATTTTAGAAGCAAACTCTCTGTATAAGGAAATACATTATGCAGCACTAGGCAGCAATGAGACTTATTCGATCCGTAGCCTGGAACTGCTAACTCATTTGGACTTGAGCATGAATGAGTTGACATCTTTCCCATCTGAAACCTTTAGCTACTTACCTTCCTTGGAGGCCCTGAACATCAGCAGTAACTGCCTGCATGATTTTGGCCTCAAATTTTTTCAAAGAAAGCACGGTCAGTTAGGCACCCCGCATTCAGAGGTCTTTCCTGCACTGCGCTCCCTGGACCTGCAGCACAATCAGATTTCTTCCCTTGAACTGGCTGAAGCTTTACCACGGATAGAAACGCTAAACCTCCGAAGTAACTTGGTGAACCCATGTGCTGGCAACCAATCACAGCTTTCGCAACTAAAAGACTCAAAAGGTGCTGCCTGTGTCTCATTCAGTGGGATCCGAACTCTAAAACACCTCAATCTGGGAGAGAATGGCATCGATAGTTTGCTCCCGCTCACATTCCAGCATACCCCACTGGCGTCACTGGACCTGTCCAGAAACCCTGCCATGACAATGGTGGGAGGAGCACTCAGGGGCCTAGAGGGAACTTTGGAGATGCTCATTGCTTCTGGAAATGAGATGGAAGGCTCAGACCTCAGTCTGCAGTGTTTGGGAGCACTTAAGAAGCTGGACCTGGCTTGGAATAGGCTGCAGGTTCTGCCTGACAGTGTTGGCTGTTCCCCACTGCAGGAACTGGATCTCAGGCATAACAGGTTCACCTTGCTGGATGGGCGTCTCCTCACCAGGCTGGCTTCGCATCTGGCTGCCGTCTTCATCTCTGGCAATGCCTTTAACTGCTGTACCGGTGACTGGCTGGAGATCCTGAACAGAGCGAGGGTTCATATCCCCGACCTGGAAGAATGTACATGCTTTTACAGCACTAATGGAGTCACTTCTGTGCATCTGCTGAGTGACCATTATAAAGGGTGCAGAGCAAAACCAGAACTTTTTGTTCCAATAGTCGGTCTTATTATTGTAGGGTTCATGTCTCTGATCATCATTATCTTTCTCTGGGTAAAAAGATTCTCTCTTAAAGTGAGAAGCAACAAAGTTGCTTCAATTGAATACTGTAACGATAATAAATTGGCTGCTGCAGTGGCTACAATCAGCATGCATGACAGTAAACTAAAGTAGGCAAATAAGCAGAAGCCTCAGTGTCAAAATATCTGCAGTTCCCCACAGCTGAGCAAGATCTACAAACTTCAATTTGAATGTAAAAATTTTAATGTCAGTAGAATTATGCTGATGGCAGAGCTGCAAAACCATGTACATAGAAAACTACCAGCATGTACACATCTGTTCAGAATAGTTTGAAATCACAAAGAAAATTCCTTGGTTTTGTAAGAGAATCACCATTCTTTCCATTTAATATAACATAACATTGATTATAAGTATAGTTTTGACATTTTTAACATTGAAATTGATCATAATAGCAGGTAATGGCTGATTTTTTTAATGAAATATCTTCATAGTAAAAATAAAGATCAGTTTTCAGCAACCATCACTCCTGTATTACAATCATTCATTGTGTTATCCCAATTTTAAAAGGGTAATTCATCACTGGAAATATCTTGTGCAATTATGTCAGCACAGTTGAAAACTTTTGTGCTGTTTAAAGTCCCCATTAAGTCAAAATTGATGTTTAAGTAAAAACTCATTTCCAAAAAAGTTGGGACAGTGTGTAAAATGTACATAAAAACAGAATGCAATGATTTGAAAATAGAACAAAGACAACATATCAGATGTTGAAACTGGGAAATTTTATTATCAGCTCCTTTTAAATTTGATGCCATCAGTATCTTTCAAAAAAAAAGTTAGAACAGACATGTTTCCACTCGATGCATGACCTCTTCTTTTCACAACACTGTAAGCGTTTAGGAACCGAGGAGACCAACTATTGTAGTTATGAAAGCAAAATGTTTTCCCATTCTTGCTTGATGCTGGATTTCAGCTGCTCAACACTTTTCAGCCTTCTTTGTCACATTTTTTGCTTCAAATGTGCCAAACATTTTCAGTGGGTGACAGGTCTGGACTGCAGCCTGGCCAGTTTAGCACCCCGGCTCTTTTACTATGGAGCCATGTTGTTGCAAGACATGCAGAATGTGGTGCTTGACATTATCTTGCTGAAATACGTAAAGCCCTCCGTGAGAAAATTTCTGGGTAGCGGTGTATTTTGCTCCAAACCTGTATATATCATTCAATATTAATGGTATTTTCACAGATGTGCAAGTTATCCATGCCATGTGCACTAATCCACCCCCCTACATGGATGCTGACTTTTGAACTAGGTGTTGATAACAAGCCAGGTGGTTCCTCTCCTCTTGCGGCAGAGGTTGCGGCGTCCATGATTTCCAGAAAGAATTTTACATTTTGATCTGTCAGACCTCTGGACAGTTTTCCACTTCGCCTCAATCCATCTAAAGTGTTTCTTTGGCCCAAAGAAAGCAGCTGCTGTTCTGGATCTTGTTAACATTTGATTTAATATTTACAAGGCAGTTTTAACTTGCTTTTGTGGATGCAACGACCCACTCTGTTGGCAGACAATGGTGCACAGAAGTGTTCCTGAGCCCAGGGATCATCACCACTGAATCCTGACTGTTTTTGATCGAGTGCGGCCTGAGGGCCAGAAGATCACAGCTATTCAATGTGTAAGTATTATTAAAAATGTTTTTCTTTTTCATTCATTTCTTATGCCATTTATATTTGCATTTATTTTACTATGACTCTTTTTTTTTGTCTTTGCAGGCCAAGGCCACCAATGCTGAGGCTCAGGGAAGTCTGGAGGTGAGGGAGATTGCTTATGCTACATAGAAGATGGATGTTGATGATGACAGTGAGCTGATGCACTCCACCAAGTCCAAGGGCAGGCAGAAACCGGATGAAGCTGACACTGCACTGGAGATGCTGAAAATCCGCCTCAAGTAGTCCAGTTGAGTCATCCAGTCCCTTGTAGCTGCTACAGGCTGAGCCAGTCCTCAATCCTAAATGCTTCTCCTTTGCCAGCTACGTGAAGGACACCCTCTTGCAGTTCTCTGAGCAAAAGTACAAGAAGGCTGAGTCTACCAAACTCATCATGGACCTGGAAGAACACAGGTCCAAAGATGATGAACCACTTCCACTCGAATTTGGTCCAGGAGACACACCAGCCAGCAGTGGCCTCCTGCTTCAGCCTGCTCAGCCTAGGACAAGTTATGGTTCTGCGCCACTGTCATCATCGCAATGTCAGATCCAGCGTCCTCCCCACTTGTGGTGACAGCCTCCGACAGGTCAGATGTCACTACAGTCCGAGTCCATTGAGTATATGCAGGTCTATAGCCAGAGGCCCTACCACTGCCAGCCACCTCCTCCAATGTTCTAGCAGCAGCAGTTTGCCCAGTGGTCACACATGCCACCTCCATCTCCTGCAGCCATTCCTGTCGACGTGATGGCATCCAGTAACTGCAGCAACCTCCTAAGCCATGTCTACTTCACCTTCATCACTGTCTGGTTTGCTTGGTTTGGCTACTCAGGTTATAAACCAGAGTGACTCTCTTTCTCAAAGTAGCATCCTGATGGATGTGAGCCTTGGCTCTTTGGCCAATACCTCTGGAACTAGTGATAGTCAAAACCCCAATCTGGCCCCTCCACTTTCTGGATAAATCTTAAGTGACTATATTATCATATGAGAGTCCATGTACAGTATTACATTGTGATCTGCGATTTTGTTTTGATATTATCACAGGTCAGACTGACCACCTTAATTACAAAATTTTTCATCATTTGTAAAAAAATAAGTTTTCAAAGTTGAATTTGGTGTTTATCATCTATATTTGTAATAAAAGTTGTCCAAATTTGATAGTTTTAAAATGAAAGTTTAAAATTAAATTTGCCCACCTGTAAGGACTTTTTCTGGGCGCTGGACAAGGTGCATGGAAAAACGGCAATTATGGAACTGGATTCAGATGCAAAGATGAAGTTGCCTTTATTACGCCTTTGCTGTCCCACAGCAAAGAGGGAAAAGGCAAAAATGCAAGCAAACAGGAGCTGTGGTTCCAATTTAATATACTACTGTGGTGGTAAGGTTACAACAGCATAGTTTGGAAATAGAATAAAGATTCGTTAGTACAAGCTTAAGTGTCTACATTGTACAAACCAGTGACCTACAGGTTTACGAGACTTCGCACTGAGACAATTCGTGTTATAATTTGACATGAAAGACGCTAGGCACAAGATGAAAAGGAACAATGAATATTTATTAACAAACGGAGAAAACAAGGCACGAGGGCCAACAAAAAACTACACCCAGTAGGCTAAAGGAGACTATGGTATACTGCACAGAGCTAATTAACTGAGAAACAAAAATACCAAAAGGATACTACAAAACAAGGAATGCACAACTAGGCAAAAACTCAAACAATACTAGAAACTTGGATACAAGTAAGTGAATGCTCAAGAAAAACACTATGAAAGACTGAGCTCATGAGGAACATGAAGCAAGTGGCAAACAGGACACAAGGTTCCATCTGCAGCCTTCCTCCAGCCTCTCCCAGATATAGGCAAGGGGGCAGGAACGACAGGAACGAGGAACACCTGGGCTGCATAGGAGGAGAAAAGCACATGATAACAAGACATGGAGAAACACAATGGAAATGTGGAGTCAGACAATGACTAAGCAATTAGACAATGACAAGCTCATTAAGAGTAATGAGCGTGATCAGCATAAAAGCACTAATAAAAGATTAAAGGAAAGCGGAGAAGTGAAACTTTGAACAGAACAGCACAGAGCTGAAAATATCGAACGTGGGAATTCAAGCACTCAATGCCCTAACTAATTTAGTAATGATTAGTAAGTGCCCATCTAATAAAACACCTTCTCGTGTATTTAGTAATGGGGTTAGTAATTAGTACTAATAAAAAGATCAATCAATCACTCAAGCTTAGAGCAGGCCCGAATATAGATCAGCTGTGAAGGAAGTAAGAAATACCAAACGCCACACCCGAATGCAGTGATGAAGCGAGAGACTAAGAGATGACAAAAACATGAACCAGAATGTGGACTTGGAGAGGTCGAGTCAGGCTGGCAGACCGGGCAGGGAAATACTGAAATAAACAAGCACACATGACTGGGGCAAGGCAAAACATGAACAAGACATAGCAGAACACAACAATGCGAAGCTCTCAGTTATATAAGGCCTCTCATTACATAGAGACAATGATGAACAGATGTGGGGCATCAGGTGGAGCGTGGAATATGGGTCAGGTCTCGTTGAGGTGGTGATTGAGGGCGCTGGAGGCGTGGTGTTACACCACCCAAATTCCTGATTTGATAACTTAATTTACTTATAAAATTAGTTTAAGTAAAAAAAAAAAAAAAAAACAGCCCAAATTCCTTATTTTAATAACTGAAAAGATAATAAAGTCAATCTTGCCCAAAATAAGGGGACAGCTAGCTTGTAATTTTTGATTTGCAGACAATAATCGGCCATTGACTTTATTTTAGTTAACTTCATTACATTACAATGGGAAGTTATTCAATTGGGATTTTTGGCAATATTTACTTTTATTTAAGTCATAAAATCGGGAAATTGGGCGGGCAAAATTGAATGTAAACTTTCATTTTAAAACTAGGGATTTTAGGGAAAAACTTATACATTTATACTATTAAAACATTGACACAAAACAAGGGTACATTCCAAAAACAAATAAAAATATTTAACACTGGAATGTCATGATAATTCCAATGTATGCACGTGTGGAATGTCACTATATCAGTTGATGCGGTATGTTCATTGTGTGTTCATATATTCATCACATTCATATGTTCACCACATACCTATGGGACCATCCTGTCTTGCCGTGGAACTGTGCCGGCTGGGCAATCGCACCAGTGCTTCAGGAGATTCCTCAATTTCTTGCCCTCCCTGTGGTCGATGTTGCTTGCCTGGACATATCCAACATCTGCCATGTGACTACCCCTTCTCCATTGCCCCAGGGACCAACCTATGGTTACGTTCTTCACAATCCACTAGCCAGTTCTGGAGAGGTGGGAAGCAGATTCTCACTAGGTATTGCAGAACCACGCCATACCTTGACAATGAGCCTGGTGGTGGAGCAGCGATGCTGCATGGTGATGAGGAGGACCTGGAGGTGGTTGGCCAAGGCGTTTTCAACCACTCTCCTTGCCCCGGAGAGTCTGTAGTTGAAGATCCTTTCTTCCCTTGACATGACCCGTTGGCTGTAGGGCATCATCATGGTAAAACGTAGACCGAAGGCGTCATCACCCAACCAGAAGTATGAAACTTCTTCAGTGTCATTGGGGAGAGGGCTTGCTGAGGTAATATAATCAAAAGAGGTTCACTAATCCCTTTGCACAGAAGCCAAAACTGACAATTTATGTGTTACCTTAATTAAGGCTTTATAATTTAAGATTGCGGCTTCAAAGAGACAAATGGAATGGCTCAGCTGAGACAAAACACTTATAGTATTTAGAATTTCATAATATTTCAGTTTATTTTCATGATTTTGGTAGAGAATAAAGGCTTTAAACATAAAACATTTTCATGAAAATTCAGCATACTTCATCTGAGCATGAAATTCTAAATTATCTACTTTTTAGGAGCCAAATAGGACATCTCTCCAAGTGGCTCCCCAAACTTTCAGATCCCTCACAATGGTGCACTGTCAAATCATAAATTAATCATATATTTAACAAATCAATTTTTGACACATTAATATGAGTTAATGATTTTATGGTTGAATTAAACATAAGTTTATCAATACATGAGCAGTTGGACATCACTGGTCACCAGTAACCTCTCCAAACCCAAAACATGCCTTTTCTCCACGAAAAAACTTTTTCTCCAAGTTTAGAATTTTGAACAATATTCTTCAAAATCCCACAAGCCGGCACACATACTCATTAAAAAAACTGCTTATTTAACAGTTAGAACATTCGCCCTGCAATGAAAACCTAGCAGTTCCCACATCTGAGCTCGCAACCTTACATAAGCACTTTTGACACCTTGTAAGGAACAAGTATAGCTCACACAGTAACATCTGAAATATACCTTATTGTAACAGAACAGACTTTCCACTATCAGGAAAAAGCAGGCAATATGCTGCCCTAGATTGAACAGAATGATGCAATAAACGTAGCAGGGGGGCGACCGAAGTGCTTGAGCTGTTCGCATTTTAAACGAGCCAAAACCTCAGTATTCGATTTCTTTGAGTACGGTATAAATTCTAAAACAAAGAGGTTCATTGACCTAAATGCACTACATGCAGTATTATTTGCAAAGAGTAACCAATGTGGCAAACAAGCGCAGTGATCACCATGGCTATGGTAAACAGAATAAAAAACAGCAAGCTCGCTAGCCATAAGTAAAAAAAAGAAATACAATTGCTCTCACCCATTAAATTAAGAGAAACCTTTCTCCATTGAATTCCTCCTGCAGAGACAGATCTATCCAGTAGAAGAAACCCTTCAGTCCTGTTTCATTTGGAATCATTTCCATTGACCAAGTCCGTATCTCATTTAAATCCCATAAATGTAAGTGAGTACTTGAGGCCGGTTTTGGAAGCAACAGCATCATAAAACTTTATTGACGGGGGAACACGATTTTATGGGGGAACAGAATCTGACACACCACTGGGCTCCGTGAAATTTGCTTGTTTCTTCTTAACAAAATCAACTCATGCCTTTCGAAATGTGGGATTTTTTGGAAATTTATGGACCGTATGCCTCTGCTTGTATCGGCCTAGTTGTTGCAGCTGTGGACAAGGCAGATATTTGGCATTTTCCCAAGGGAGTGATCCGCAATTACGAATCAGAGTCCAATGCCTCTGATAATGTATTCTCTGTCGCTGGCTAGGTTCCTCCGGTAACGTCATCGCCAAAGATGGCTGAAGATAAATTCTTTCCGAGATGATCGCTATTTTCTGTGATTAAAATGTGGATAAATTTGTAATGGCTGATTAGAATTTGAAATTACCAATGCACAAAGGATGTATATACATCAAATTCCGTGGTCCAAATCTTATTTTTGGATGAACAAGCACTTTAAATGGTTGAAATGCAACAGCAAAGATATCGTTCACAGTTCGATCCATAGAGAGAATTAGAACATGCTACAAATTTTGAGTACAGCTTTCATTGATTGTATTTTAAACATGCATTGGAATTTGGAAACGCCCTTTGTGTTGTCTAATTCACTCACTCCAAGCCAGCGATTGCAATACACATCAAATGAAGTAATTTAATGAATAATTGCGTAGATGTGCTTTGGTCATGTAACTGAATTTCATTGAATTGAATGTAGCAAGTGTCTTGGGCTGGCACAGTGTCTGTGCTTGTTTTTTCACTTGAGTCTTTGTTGAGATGCGCTGCAAGGTGATCACAAGCCTCCCTCTGTGGTATAAAATCAGCTAACTATCAAAACTTATAATATTTTGACATCTATAGTGTGAGGAAACCTAAGACAAGAATTGACAATGGGTAACCAATGCAGTGTTTTAACCAAATTTGGCAATTTTGATATAGACCCGCTCAAGGGCATGAAAAAGCGAGATTTGGAGAGTGCATGAGCAGTGGACATTGTGTATGGCAGAAGAAATACTGGAGACCGTTAATAAAACTGCAGTCAGGAAGAGGGCGATCTCTCGACTCAAGGTTTGTGGATAGACTAAATCGGCATTATCATTACGCATACGCAAAAATTTTCTGTTCAGAATTCAAGATTACCCACGATGAGCGGATGGAGGAATTTTGCTCTATTTACGAGTGCAATGGAGGAACATCACGCGGTATATGCGACCCACCATATGTACTCATCCCTTTTCCTACCGAAAGAAAAGATCCAGAAAGACGTGTAGAATGGATTAAATTAGTGAGTTAGACTTAAAATCTTTTATTTTTTTAATAATCAGTAATGGAATTTGTAACAGATATTAATAAGTCGTCATGTATTACATTTGCCATCTCCTAAGCCTGTAGTCGGTAGTGCTGTACGTGTCAGTGACCCATATATAAATCCCTAGCCTGTACAGCTGTATGTATGTGTGCCTGCTTGATGTAAATACGTAAATGGGTTAACCTGTGATTTATGACATCTGTGTTATATATAAAATATCAGTGGCATCTAACGAACAGAAAACAGGAGGAGCAGAAATATCCCTTGAAGCATTCGGTTATTGACCCAGTTCCAATTATTGCCTTTAACACATTTTCCCAATGATATCAATAATCCATTGACAGTTAAACGCGCAGCTTCCCTCTCAATGCAATGTTAAGGCGAGTAAATAATAAATGAAAAAAAAAAAGGTTTTATTCATTTACCAAAATAGCTTACTCTACCCTATACAAAATGAAATAGCCTAAACTACTATGGATTATGCACGTTAATTTGACATGTCCTGCAAAGCAGTTCATCAAACCTGCACTTCATGATCAATTTAGCAAATGTATTTCACATCCCAATGAAACGTTTCGTTTCTTTACTTCAGCAACCTCAAAGAAGCGAGTTAGCCAGACGTGAAAAAGCTGAATGTTCGAAGAGTTACCAAATCTTTAATCAACGAAAGTGATTGAAAACGGATGAGATCTCATCATGTTTAAAAGCATGCGTTCTGCCCTCCCGGCTTTCTGTTGAGTAGCCGCCACCTTATATATGTATGCAGATTGTATAGGCCTACAATGAATATGTACTAGGAATGTATTTGACGCATAGGCCTACGCTCGTCCTTGCAAATCAGATAATCATTAGGCTAATATCAATGTACATGCAGGGGGGCCATTTGTTAGCTGCTGTCGATTCATTCTCCCAACCGTTTGTCAGTTCCAAGGGATCTGGAATTGTCAACGGACAGCCGTCAACATCATTCGTGAGCAGAGATTTGTAGTCTAGTCTGACAACCTCCCATTCCTGATGTTTCGTAAGCACTATTGGGGCCTTTCGTAATGACAGAGCCCAAGCGAGGGCCACAAGTTCTTGTTTTCCTCTTCCCGGTAACGGCATAGCCCCGTTTCTTACAAAAATCTTTTAAAACATCAACTTTACAAAGCTCAAAGTATTCAATGTCTGTGTCACATTCAGCCATATTTACTGTTTTGGACACAATCTGGGTAGTCCTGAACTTTGACCGGGACCAGCACGCTTTGTGCGCAACGAGATGCCGAATTACTCTATTGAGACAGATGTTCCACACTCAAAGCTCAAAAAGGGAGAATTAGTTGAAGCAATAATTTCAAAACGCCTACTGTCAAAACAAACATCTGCACATGACAGTTTAACTATCCGCATTCACTGCCCGCTCATTCTCAACATCCAGGATAATTGGGTCATTTAAGCATCCGAGAACTAGGTTGACATGGTTTTCATTTCGGCAATTTCAGCACAGATTTCTTGCAATAATCATTTGGTTTGTTTTTGACTTTGATTACGTAATTATTCCTTATACGTAGCCAACTACGTTAAATTTGCTTGCCAGTTTAGTGGACGTGAATTAATGTCATTAACACCAAGATAATTGGGTTCCAAGTCATCTGATAGTTCCGGTGTTCCGGTGAAGAATTTGCACTGTTAACACAATGGGCAAGCACACATGATCCAAATCTCCTCTCAACATGGAAAAGTGCGATGGTACACATGTAAAATATGAGGCCTAGACAAACTGAAACAAGAACATCATTACTACTTAGCACAACAGATTTGATTTTAGATTCTCATTAGTGCTGAAAACAAACATGTCAAGGACTTCTATCTTGCCGATGTAGCCTTTCAAGTCTACGTTGCGCCCAAAGGAGTTAATGGTTTTAGTATGTCAAAGACTGACTGATGGCACTCAGTCTACATCATCAGGTCAGGGGGACCGAATTCTGTATCTAACCTCCACTTTTTCCTGCTTTATATTTGCCAAAACAATTTTTAAAGGGGGGCACTAAAAATATTTTGGGGGGTTTTATTAGTGAGAAGGTGGCTTAGAATTTAATATTAACATTTAATATTGCAAATCCATGTTCTGTGCATGCCCGAACAACCCAGTGTGTCATCAGTAACATTGCAGCCGAGGTTATACGCTATTGCCACGAATAGCAGCACTAGACATAAAACTCTAAATTTTCTTAACTGGATGTATGCTTCACATTTTTACACACCCGAATGTTTTTCTTGGTACCCAAACATCAAGGCAAGCTGAGAAAGTATTGATTTCATTTGATATTGGTGGAGGTTGAATACGGAATTCTTTCCTCGTCAGGGTCTACAAAATCGGGCCATCTGGACACTAAATGTACATTGTACACCCTAGAATGTTCCTTAGGAACAAAAATTTTACCTGTTTATAGCCCAAATCCACGCTGTTCGCTGCCTTTTACCACAGGGAAAGCGAAAGAACTTAATTTTCTCCCCCTTTTTCAAAGAGATTTTGTGCGTCCAACAACACACCGAGAGACTACCACTTCTTCCTTCTACCATAAATCATCTACAAAGAGCATGCATGCGATGAAAAATCTCACTTAAGTTGAACGGGTCTATTTATCTGTTCTGTTTGCAATAGTTGTCATGATGCAGATATTAGGTGCATACCTGTAGCTGAACTGGGTAAAGTCTGGATACCTGTTTTGTTCAAACTGGTTTTTATCTATTCAGATGTAGAAACTACTTTGCCAACTCATGCAACTACACTCTTCAAAAAAGTAGGGGATATTGGAATTTGAAGGTCAATAACAAAATAATGATTTTGTGTTTTGGATACAATAACCGACTGCAATGAAGGTGACATGAACTGCCCTAAAACAGAGCACCAAAATGCAGCCAATGGTGCGCACCTGCAGCTCGTGGGAATCCCAAACACGTGGACAGGGTGCATATTCGAATTTGGGACTTTAAAAAAAGGTCATCTGTTCCCTTGTGATCGAGACTTTTTTCATTCTGATAGCTTCTGACAGTAATCCTTTGTTGACTTTGTTAATCTGAAACATCCTTTGATTGTTTTTTCACAATGCAACTGCTCCAACATGCTGAATGTCTAAAAGCAATTGGTATGCTTGAAACTGGTAGCTGTCAGTCTGAGGTTGCCAATTTCTTCAAAAACCTCATAAAGGTTTTATACAGCATGTATAATGCCTTCATAAATGAGATATAATGTCCCCATAAATCATACATAAGCAAATGTCATGCTTTGTAAAGGGTGAAATAACACATCCTTATTCAGCATGTGATGCCAGATGTGATATAACTGACGATGTCACTTAGCTAGTGGCTAAATGCGATAAAGGGCTATAAAAGGTGACAGCTAAGTGACATTATCATTTTTACATCTGCCATCACATGCTGAATTAAAATTAAAAATGCCTTTTTAACCCTTTTTGATCTCTTCCCTGATCACACTATACAACTGGTTATCAAACTGTGCCAAAAAAATACAAATAAATCATTCATTTGTACTCTTACGTCAAAATCAAATCATGTTTTCCTCTAGTAATATAATGACAAGCATCCATCAATCAATCTTCAACTTTCAGCAGTACTGAGGTGAGATTCATAAGATGGTTAGCTGTCAACACACTCTTTTTTCTACTTGAAATCAAATTCCTCCTAATGTGATGTCGTGTCCGTCTCCTGTTTCACTCGGAAATACATCACAATGTGAAAACTAGATGCTCTCGAAATGCTGTTTCCTTTGAACTTAAATGAAGACAATAAGAGCACAAATATTATATAACTTCCACCAATAATCAAATCTACACTTCTTTATGTTTTATTGTTCTCTATGTGCAAATATTTCATCCTACCACTTGTTTCACTAATTTCTTATTCATTTTTTTGTTTAAAGGCATAATTGACCTGGCCACTGACTTGGAATGGTTTCGGGCAGCCAATATTCATGATAACCAGAACTGCTGCGCGCAAGAGTGAAGTGCTCCAAAGTGCAACTACAGCTTTTGAGGGTGCATCATTCCCCTGGAAATACCATCCCCGTGCTGAATTTTTTGGTAAAGATGGCGTGGACCATGGTGGGCCCTTTTGAGAGTGTTGAATTTTCAATCTGTCCCACAATTCTACTTTGGGCAGAAACATGGTTCATGAAAATACACAAACACAAATGACAACACCTGGCACAGCTGACACAAAGAAACGTCCCCGGTGAACGTAGCGCACTCATTTCTTAATAATTTCTTAATAATTACAGGCTTATATATTGGTCTTGATTATTCAGTAAATAAATTGTGTGATTATTAATCAAGCGATCTTAAACAGGAACAGCTTGAAAGCAATTATGTTTTAAAGGTCAGAGGCTCACTGCACGCCATTAAAAATCCTGTAACGCCAGCATTACCGCTAGGGGGACGTTAGGTTTTAGGAAGCTAATGGTGCTGAAGTGAAGAGATGAAAGTACCAAGATCTAGTATTTCCAGAAACTTGTGTGAAAATGGTCTGCTTCCAAAAAACCATTTCTTAGAGCTACCAACATCATAAAAAGACTTGAGTTTGCAAAGATATTCAAAGATTGGATGCCAACAGACTGGGAACAAGTCCTTTAGGACGAAGAATCAAAATTCAAAATTTCTCATTAAAACGCAGAACTTATGTGTGCCATAGAGTTGGAGAACATTTCAAAAATTACTGTTTAACCCCTTCAGTGAAACATGGAGGTGGCAATATTATGGTTTGGGGTTCAGTCTACTCAAAAGGAGTCGGTGATCTCATAAAAATTGATGGAATCATGGATCAAAAGAAGTATTGCAGCATCCTTGTGAGGCATGCCTTGCCATCTGGAAAGAGAGTGATTAGTCTGGGATTTTATTTTCAACAAGATAATAACCCGAAACAAACTTCTAAATTGTGCAAGAATTATGTCAGTGGGATCAAATCGTCTGGTGATATTAAAGTTATGACTGGGCATGCTCAAAATTCAGGCCTTTATTCGATTGAGTAAATCTGGGATTTGCTTGATACCAAAATATACAAATCTCTTGTAACATCAAAAAAATCTCTTTGGAATGCATTTCAAACCATATGGAATTGTTTAGCGAGTGAGGAAATAAAAAAATATGTGAACACTATGCCTTAAAGATTAAATGCTATATTCAAAGCTAAGGGTGGCCACACTAGTTATCGATTTTTTATCCCAATAAGACATTATTATTACTGTTTTTAACTGTATATTGTTATTTGTTTACTTAATTTAATCAGTAAGATCCAATATTACATGCAATAAATACTTGAATAGTACTTGGTTTCTAATTTATCTTCATTTTGTTAAGTGTAAAATAATTACTGTACACTACTGTATGTCTCTAGTTTGAAGACAATCTGGGAACTCTTTGCCCTGGTAGTACATAGTGTTCAAGTCAAATCTTATTCCTAAACCACAACAATAACATGCCAAGGTCATGGGACTGGGTGTCTTATGTGACAGGAGGGGAAGCCTGCTGAGAGGTTAGAGAATTACAGGGGTATGTCAATAAAAGCCCAGTTTGCACGATTTGATGTCAGATCACTCTTTTCTGAGCTCTTTCATGCTCTTGTTCAGTTTGCAATGGAGTAAAAGTCTTATTTTGAGATTTTGCAATGGATCTCAGTCTGGCTTAGTGTGAAAAGGGTTTTTCCTCGAGCAGCTCTTTCCAGCTTGCAGGGATCCGTCCTTCCTCCCAAACTTTATTATACAGATACAGTAGCTTACTAAATCCTCCCTCACTTAGATATTAACATGTTAACATGACACATTTCATTGTTTCCGGGAGCACTCTTTCCTGTTTTGGCTAACACCCTCTTCATCTCTCCAAAAGCAAAAAGAACATCTAATTCACCATGTCAACTATTTTTCCTCCTCAGTGCCACCTTATATTCAGCTTTGGTCGCTTCTCTACCTCGCTTTCCTTCTTCACTTAGATTATCTGAGCTGTGCACAGTGACAAATGCATCTTTGTGGCCTTTTCTCTGTAAGTGAATGCAACTTCATTATCTGCACAGGGTAGTCACCTCCCATTCCCTTTATGACAACTTTTATCGGCTCCTCAGCAATGTTCTCAAGCTATTTTTTAGGAATCTCGCGCAGTAGCTGCAAGGTATGCACGCTCGAACGTAGCCGAGATGCTCACTCATATCACGTGACATGGACCAGCTAGGCTGCAGTTGGACCACCACTTCCGCTGAAATCGAGACACGCGTTGATTGACTTGCCTTTAGCTGAATCGGGCAGAGGAGAATAAGCCGAGGGCTGAAACTCCAACCAATCACAAAAAGGAAAAAACAAACCGCTGGTTAAGAAGTGGGTGGCCTTCAATGCCTTAGATGGTATCGAATGGAAGAGAAAAGTAACTTGTTGGTAACATATGGTAGCAAACTTTTGTTAGAATGAATGGAGCAACTTATTCAAACTTTGACAATCAAGAGCACGTTCTCAAGTTAGGCGAAACGTTCGAGAAACAGCCAAAAAGCGCTTTCCACACAGTACGATGTAAGTAACGAGTATTTTCATATGAACATGCTGAGCAGGTTGAAATTTTGAGGTATTTGGTCAGTCAGTGGGTTGTAAGAATCATTTGTGGATAACTTTTGCTGGTGCATATCGAAGGCTCTCGGACGCGGTCTACAGACCCCATCAATGGCCAGTTAGCTACTGTCAGACTCCTGAAAAGGGCTGGAAGCTACAAATAACTCCGGACGTTTGCTAGTTTAAAATACCGTTAATCGCCTAAAAATATGCCGAAATGAAATGTGTGTTTCCCCTATTTCACAGTACATACTTCTGGTCAGGTATTGGCTTAGTTTCTAGTTTCTGATCATATATTAATGCTTGTTCCTTGCATGAGTGGATTGCTTGTTAATTGTTTCCCATGTAGGTACTTAGTTCCCGATAGGAAAAGCACAGCACTACAGTGCCCTCTAGAGGGCTGAATGAAACGCGTCGTAGAGGGAAATACAAATCTACCTTTAAGCTGTGTAGTGTTCTCATGAAAAGATGGCATAATTGGCGGTAAATGGTCTACGTGTATACGCTAAATATTTTGCGTATTCACTCTACTTGCTAACATAACTACGCAGCTCATTTCCTCGGGGTTTTCTGCGACGTCACACATTTCTCACAGATGATTTCAAGCCAGCTTCAATTGACACCGCATGCGAGGGGGCGCTTGAGGTGGGCAAAGGAGAACAGGTGACGATTACGCTGCCCAATCTTGAGGTGTGCCATTTTAATTTTCAGAACTTCAGCTGCATGGTTAAATCTTTTTTAATGATCTGCTGTAAAATGTTCTTCTGTTATCTTTATGAATGAATAATGATGTCCGAATCAGGTGTTTACTTGTCCTGTGCCATAGGGTTCGACTGCCCCAACGACTGTTTTCAAAGGCTCCAAGAGGCCCTATATGAAGGAGTGCATCCTAATTGTGAACCATGACACAGGGGAATACCGCCTGGAAAAGCTGAACAGTAATATTGCGGTCAAGAAAACTAGGTACGTGTGCCAGTTGGGGAATACCTGCGTTTCTGATGCTCTTTTAATTTTCAAACCTTAACCTGAGGTCATGCTTAACTGCCATCGCATCTTTGGTCCTTTTTTGTCCACCTCTTGTCCTCCTGAAGAACATGAATATTTTGTTTGTAGCGTTTCAGCTCTTATTTCCACTTCACAACAGTTCTTTAGAGACGGTTAGGAGTTGGCGATCTTTATAAGTTGTATTCAGAACTTTGAGGTTTTACTTGTTTCTTTAATCTAGAGGTTAATTGTTCTGAATGTTGAGGGCATATACCCTGGTTTCATGGGTGAGGAAATTTGTATTCATTGATACAGTGATTTTCAATGTTGTTTTCTAGCTGGACAAAACTGGATAACCTCAAGCCTAAGGCCTCTGGCTCAGAAAATGCTTGAAAATGACAAGCCCAAAATGAATAGAGTACATCTTTACAACTACAAGGTCTATTTGAATAATTTTGGCATCATAATGAACATAACACCTGTGGGCTTTCTACAGCAATGTAAGCATCAGTATACACGGCCCAGCCAAAAACATCTCGCACCCTAATATTTCGTTGCACCGCCTATAGCTTTGATTATGGCGCGCATTCACCATGGCATCATTTCGATAAGCTTATGCAGGGTCACAACTTTCATTTCTGTCCTGGTCTGGACCCTCTGGTGGCCAATCCATGCGTTAAAATAATGCCCCATGGCCCCTGAGCCACTCTTTCACTATTTGAGCCCAATGAATCCTGGCATTTTTATCTTGGAATATGGCCTGTGCCATCAGGGAAGAAAAAATCCATTGATTAAAAAACCTGGTCATTCAGTACATTCAGGTAGTCAGCTGACCTCAGTTTTTGGGCGCATATTGTTGCTGAACCTACACCTGACTAACTGAAGCAACCCCAGATCATAACACTGTCCCCACAGGCTTGTACAGTAGGCACTAGGCATGATGGGAGCATCACTTCATCCGCCTCTCTTCTTACCCTGATGAGCCCATCACTCTGGAACAGGGTGAATCTGAACTCATCAGACCACATGACCTTTCATAATTGCTCCAGAGTCCAATTTCTATGCTCTCTCTCTCTCTCTCTCTCTCTCTCTCTCTCCTCCCCCTCTCTCTCTCTCCCTCTTTCCTTAGGGCGGAGGGCAGCAGTAAAATCCAGTCCCGGCTGGAGCAGCAGACCAGTCGGCTGAGTCAGCAGATGAAGAGTGGGAATGGTGGTGGTAACAAGGCCTCCTCTGGTTCGAAGAATTCCCCTCCGAAAGAGAAGATGTCTCCAGGCTCCCCCATGGATGACATTGAAAGAGGTGCCCCCGCGAGGAGCTGTCTGTTTTATTGTGTTGTATCAATGGATAGTTGCTCTCTATGTAGTGATGGCCCAGTCATGTTTGCATGTTTAAAACGATCCAACAGAAACATGCTCTAAATTATTGGGAAGTTGAAATTCATTTGGCATCTCCAATCCCACCCGAATCTGGAATGCCCAATGAGCGAACTATGTACCCTAGCTTGGCTGTATACGACCCCGTGTTGCCATCTCGGGAGAGTTTGCGGCTCTCCTCCGAAGCACATGCCTGTGAGCAGCGCGGCTCGAAGCTTTGCGAGCTCAGCATGAGAGAGCATGTGCAAGCTGAGGATTTTACTGCTCTGGAGAGGGTAGCCACCCCCGCCAGCATTGGCGTGACCCAGGCTCGAACCCGGACCATGGTGCTCACTCCTGCCCTGCATAGCGGCGCCTTAACTGGGTGAGCTAACCCGGTAGCCCCCATTATCCATAAGCTTTCTAAAACCCGAAAAGTTTTTAAAAATTATGAAAGATATTTTAAACTGATTGTGTATCTCTGAATATTTGCTCTCAATGTGTAAAATCTGCTGCATTTTGTTGTAAATAAATGCATCCAACTTGTGCTGAAATGTATTAGCAACATTTAATTTTACAGTTTCCTACCATGAAATGTTATGGTTAACTCAGAATTCAATGAAAACTTTGAGCGTGATTTGGCTGCGTACATATATTGTGATGGTGTGCCTTTAACCCTTGTCTGGGGACTAACTGGGCTCATGCAGAATTGGCATGTTGCCCAGGTTCCGGAGTCATAAACTAGAGTGCCAAGGGCCCTGAAGGTTGCCGGCAGTTACAGCTCCAACAGGAGAAAAGTAACTCGCATCAGTCCGCGGATTCAACAGCAAGCCAACACGAATTCTTGCGAAAGCAACACATTGTCTACACGATATTGGCGTTAAAAAGCTCCAGCTCGGATATCCGCGAAAAAGTTAAACCTGTTTAATTTTTTCGCCTATTTCGGCGGTGATGGCAAATGGTCCCATACCACTGCGAATCAATTCACGGTTCTTCGAATCAATTCTTCTCTGCGAAAGAAGAGAACTGTTTCATCCGCACACTTCCACGGGCCAACGCAGCTCAGTGAGAAAGGGGTTTTAGCTCCCATTATCGGGCAACTCGACTGAGCAGTCACACTTTTTCATGAGTGACAGACAGCAACATTTCTGCCATTTAGCAAAAATTTAATCTTTAAGAAGTCTAGATCATGAAATCCGATTAGATTTTTTTCTAACCAGAACTTTCACTGTCGTCTGCTGTCAATTTGTGAAGTGCGCCATCTTCTCAATTCACTTCTGGTTCTTGCTCTTCTTTCAGACAATGATTTTTTTTTTTACAAAACACTGCCACCGAGTGGGTCCAATTAGTGTTATTCTTTCTATTCCATGACGCTAATAGGAACAAACATCCAAAAATGGGTTTTGACCAGTTTTTATTGCCGCAATTGATCGTGAAAAAAGGTCGACTGTGCGCTTACAATGCATGTAAAAATTTTAATTATATATAGGTTAGTGCCTAATACATACTAATTTCTAAAGACATTATTGAACGAGGAAATAAATAGATTGATTTTGTCACATGACCTTGAAGACCAAAGTCAAATCCAATATGGTGTGTTTGATCAGCATACATGATTTTTCATTAGTATCCAAGACATACCGAAGATCTAAAGCCAACATTAAAGGACTTTTAGGCCGTTTTGTCATTACCTGGACCTTGTTTCCCAAGGTCAAATCCAATATGCCGAATACAACCAGCATACATGATTTGCTATTAGTGCCCAATACATACCTAAGCTCTACAAACAATATTAAACAAATATGGGCCATTTTTGTCATATAACCTTGACCTTGAGGCCCAACATCAAATTTGACTGACTGCCTAAGAATGTTCAGCATACATGGTTTCCTATAGATGCCCCAAACATACCTGAGCTCCAATTGCCATATTCAGCAAGTTACAGCAATTTTTGCCATTTGATCTTGACGCCCAATGTCATATTCAACTTGCAGAGAATGTTTGGCTTACATGATTCCCTGTAGGTACCACATTCAGCTGTTATAACACATTTTTGCCATTTGACCTTCTACCTTGAGGCTCAAGGTGAAATTCAAACAACCGAGAATGTTTGGCATGCATGATTCCCTTTAGGTGCCTCATACATATCTAAGCTCTAAATGTCATATTAAGCAAGTTATAGCACATTTTTGCCATTTGGCCTTGACCTTGAGGCCCAAGGTCAAATGTGACTGACTCTCAATGTTCGGCATACCTGATTCCCTGTCAGTGCCTCATACATACCTAAGCTCTAAATGCCATACTAAGAGAGTTTTTTCTAGCACAAAACACCCTGAAAAATGATGAAGTCCAGACACGTTGCCTAGGTGGCGCTATGAAGGAGCGATTCAATCAAAACGCCGTTTACACCGTTGAAGCAGGTCATGATACTGATTCCATTGCTGCGATTAAAAAAAAAAAAAAAAAAATTCATCAGACAGTTTTTGAGAAAATTGCACCTAAAAAAAAAAATGGCCATTTTCGACATAAAATGGCCGCCAAGTCTAAACGAACGATTCAATCAAAAAAATTTTTGCTCGGGAATTAACTCGATGACCGATTTGATCACATCCCCAAATTTAAAATTCATCCGACCGTTTTTGAGAGAGGGCTTTAAACTGACGACGCTGATGCCGACGACGACGCCGGACGCAAAGTGACGACAATACGTTACTGGCCTACGGCCGGCAACCTAAAAATTGAGTTTCCATTGAGCAAGAAGTCTACCCGCCGGTCATGATGTCATGGATTCAGGAGAATGACTGTGTTACTGAGAGTTGGGAGTGACTGCGTTTGTCCTTCAAGAAGCTACCAAACTGGAAAGTGTGCTTCATAGCTAATTTGCACTAGAATTGTACCAGAAAGGATGTCTGATTAAATAAAATGCTCCTGTAGTACACACATTGTGAAGTAAATTGCAGCTGTGTTCATAAGGGCTGACCAGTAACAAAGGCCTTTGCCCTGACAGAGCTGATGGCCGAGGCTCGGGAGATGGACCAGATGAGCAGCGCTGACAGCTCCTCCCAATCCCATAGCTCCTCCTCCAGCAGCAACAGCTCCAGTGGGAGCGACTCTGAGGACGAGGCACGACCCCGCCCCACCGCACCCTCCGGCCCCGCCTCCTTCCCTGGCCCCGCCCACAGCGCGCCGATGGTCTCCGCCTCTCACAGCCGCGGCGAGGAGGCCAGCAGTGGCCATTTCATGAGCACGCTCAGTAAGTCTATGAGTCAGGGCCCATGTTCATAAAATTTTTCAAATGGCCATTCAGTGACTCTGCGCAGAATCAGTCCCCATTCACATAAAGCACTTTGCATTAGGCGTGGTGACCTAGGATCAGTTTGAGCTTTTTGTGGCTGGGGGAAATCTGGTCCTAGATCAGACCTCAGATTCTTAGAAACTGCTGGGACACTGGCCGTAATCAGCTGACCTTCGCCTCCGCAGAGGAAAGCCAGCTTCTCTGCTGAGATCCCATTTTTATTAATTTTGCGTGAACATTGAGCAAAATGAGCAGTTTTTTTGTGCAAGTGCTTAATTTACAATTACAGCGTCTTTCTACAGTTTACCACCTAACAACCAATCTTACAAAGCTGGCACATGGAAAATGCAAATAAAAGGAAGGATCTGATTGGTCCCTTTACTAAACTGAAAACACTTCACACATTATTTGAGGCTTGACTCCCTCACAGAACTGGGGTAACTGGTGGCTCTTCAAAACTGAAATGATGCATAAAAGTTATTTAAACACCGGCTCCTGAGATTAAACTGGCCTGATACAGAGTCTTTATTCTGCAGCTCACAAAATGTGTTGTGATTAATTTCTCTTTCTAAACTGTTTCTCATTTCCCCCGCGTTTGTTCTTCCTGTCTCCCCTTTCCCCTCCTCCTCTCCATTCTTTCATCGCAGAAAATGACCTGCAGTTGAGTGAGTCTGGAAGTGAAAGTGATGATGACTGACCTGTGATCAGCGGGCCTGTGAGGGGTGCTGCGGAGGGGTCACTAGTATTTGGAGGAAGAGGAGTCTCTTGCCTGTGGCTTTTTAGTCCAAAACATCCCAACAGAAGTCGTGCATTTCTGTCTTTATCAATTGCCACTTAATAAGCTGGAGTTCTTGAAGCATCTCTACTCAGTTTTATTTAAATCACTACATTAATGCATTGTCTGATTTATGCTTCTGGAGAGAGACCAAGAGTGAAACCTGTGATGCCTTCAATACCAACTCCTAATTGTTTTCAGTGTTTTGTGTTTATGCAGGTATTTGGCCCCAGAAACCGGAGTTGTTCAGTTATTAGGTGGTGCTAAACTACCGAGGGTCATTCAGTTCGCTTTGACCATATCACAACCAGTGTGGACAGTTCTGTGCTAGACAAAGGGTATCCTATCAGTCAGGTCAGGGTCTATTTGATGATTTATAGTGCCTTAAGTTTTTGCCATGTGTTGTGCGATGGCATGGTCAAAATTCTTTCAGAACTGCTAGTTACTTTCTTTTTTCCAAACTAAGAATAAGTGCTTTCATTGCCTTAACTATTATTCCGCTTAAAAGGATCTTTCAAATGATTTGCAGCCCTTGTGTTGCTTGTGGCATATCATATGTTTTCTCTTGATAAATATCTGTGCAACTTACAGAATAATTTGAGTCTTAAAATTATGGTCACAACGTTATGTATCTTTAAAATCATGTTTGTTTGCTTTTGCGCTTGAAACCTGCAATACTTGAATCTGTCTTGTGATTATTTATTTTTCTGACATTTGCAGATAAGACCAACATGCTTGTTTTAAATGTGGAACACAACACTTATGGTGTATGAGGTATGGACTGCTCTGATATGAGCTACATTGAAGTTGTGTTAAAATCACCAGGTACGCATTCTGTGGATGGTGAGCTGCAGGCTAAAGCAGTGCGATTTATTTTTTTTATTTTTTAAAAATTTTCAAGGTACAGCTACCTTTTCATTTACTTGCGGTTTTCAAACTTCTTTTACTGGTTGTTGATAAGTCCGCGGAGGTCATCGCTTGACCATTCCTGAGTTAAGAGAGCTCGTTGAGGATGTGTCAAGGGCAGCGGCTACATTTTTGCACGAGCACTGTGATACTAGTCGGATTTTTCTAGTGAAATAAAAAATAAATGGAAGTACTGTTTCTCATCGGTGATTCGTTGCATAATTTAGAATCTGAAAAGTGAGTTGCTACACAGCCAGTTTAGACCACATGTATTGAGGCGATTGCTAAAACTCAGTAGTGTAACCTGGACTACTGCCTGAAGAGTAGAACCATATCAGCGCTGGCCCCACTAGTGCTATTGGTGCAGGTGAAAATATCTGGATCAATAAAGATTTTAAAGATTAGTCAAACTGTTTGTCCTCCTTTGTTTAGTCTTACACCCGCACAAGTCTCAATGCCTGTTTGTGCCCTATAACCATGAAAATAAGCTTTTCTCTTTCTCAGCATGACGGGCATCTCCAGCCTAGTTTGGCTGCACTCAGTGGTTGCATGTAAAATCCATTAGCTTGAGAGCGGACGTATGTACCCCACGCTTATTTTTCTCACTTCTCTCGAAACAGTCTTGCACTAAGGTTAATGCCAGCCTCTCATGACATGACCAAATGTTGCAAGACTTTTTAATTTCACCCCAGCAATGGTGCTACCCAATTCCGTTTTGCATTCTAAATGTACACTCAGTTTAAAATTGCAACATCAGTGCAAGTTTGAGGACCACAAGACTCAAAGAAAACAAGACGGTTTCATCTCGAGTGCGCATGCTTCCAATTTCTGAAAGAGAAAGGAAAGACGAGGGCAGGAACGTGGGGGCTGAAAGGTCCTGTTAGCCTTTGCGGCCAATTAGGCCGACTATGCGCAGTCACAAAATGAATGGAGGTCAAAAGAGATTTCACACAAGCTGTCATAGTCATCCATATCCCCCGCAACCGCACATTATAACATTTGGTTCATGACACACATTTAGGTCGTGATGTTTTCACCTGCCAAGTTTGAAACTGATCAGCCAAATAAGACAGTTACAGCCCGGACAGGAATACATTGCATAGCGAGATGGCTGAATACGAGAAGTGCCAACGGGCAAACGGACATTTGACCTGGTGGCCTAGTTTTGGTTCATGACACACCTTTAGGTCATGATGTATTTACCTGTCGAAAGGATTGGCCGAATAAGAGTTACAGCCCAGACAGGAACATATGACAGAATAGCACTGGAAATTTCAACAAATTACAACAGACAGACGGATATTTGACCTAGTGACATGCTTTTCAGCATGATACATTGTGATGTCATAATGTATCTGCTAGTGAAATTTCGTTGAAATCTGACAATTGGTCCTTGAGTTATGGGTCCAGATGGACGCACAGACGGAGCTCATTTTAATACCTCTTGCAACAACGTTTTTGCGGGCATAATAACAGTTCACAAATCAAGGCATTTCCAGAAAGATGGAAAAAAATTATCGTGACCTGATATTAAATTTTGCTTCAATAACCTACTGTACATTAATGCCCAACTTTAGCTTTGCCTATAAAATTGCATTACTAGTTCAGTGGCATGCATCTGTAGCACTTGGACACTAGGACCCGGGGAGTCAAAGCAGCGATCAAGGCTGAGGGCTTTCCCCATAAGAGGCTCGCTCCACACGGGTGTGTGGGGGCCCAAACGTGATATTTGTAAGCCAACCACCCTCTTTTAGCCTCTCATTCTATATGTTTTATTTTTTAATGTTGTATAATGTTCGGTAATGTAGAGGTGCGAAGGAACCTTGAGGCATTGTCATTTTAAAATGTTGGGTCTGCCGAATAGGACTTGACTACTGTTGCTGAGACAGATATGTGACAAGTTAAACCTGAGTTTAAAGCAGTAGCGTAGCCAGAACTGAAAACTTGGTGGGCACAGAACATCCCTTTGCAACCTTTATTATCCCCTGCCACGAAGTGCAAGGGGGATATAGGAATGGGTGCTGTCCGTCCGTCCGTCCGTCAGTCAGTCCGT
Source organism: Gymnothorax javanicus (assembly GCA_029692085.1). NCBI lineage: Eukaryota > Metazoa > Chordata > Actinopteri > Anguilliformes > Muraenidae > Gymnothorax > Gymnothorax javanicus. The sequence goes on from CM056204.1 coordinate 68,693,546, forward strand.
CCGACCGTCACACTTCGTTTCCGGACCACTACTCGAAAACCGTTAAAGATTTCTTCATGAAACTTCACATGCATATCAGTCTAGTGGTGAACTGGTGCCTTTTGATGGTTTGGTCATAGTATCTTTAAAGAAGACATTTTGGCGGGGGATGTTGTTGACCATGTCTACTTGTTAGTCCTGACTTGTTTGCAGTCATTTTTCAGAATGAACAATACATTCATTCCGAAAACACTCCACAATCTCAGGTGTTGCTAATTCTTCTCGTGAAGGTAAGATGACAATCATTCATTTGGACACGCTTTTTTTTTTTTTTTTTTTTTTTTGCATTTCAATCAGCCTAACTCAAAATTGAGTAAAGGTGTTTCTAGTCTTTGTCTTTGATTTAATTTCAACAATTTAAGTGATCATGAAGAGCAGGTTTGATTGCCTGATGGGCCAAATAATTTAGCGCGGAAGATCCAGAGCAGTTTCTTAAAGCATACACCTACGAGTAAATTATTTTTCTGAGCTGAGTTTAGTCTATTATTTTGTCACCCTTTGATCGCATTAAGAAAGACTCCGTGTCTATAATTGCCAGTACTTTATTGTTATAGTTGGAAAATTTTTAATTATGGAAAAAGATTGGGAACAAGTCAGGACTAATAAAAGTTGCAAAGGGATGTTCTGTGCTCACCCAATTTTCAGTTCTAGCTACGGCACTGGTTTAAAGGTAGGAAAACATCCACAATATCAACATGTCAATATTTTATTGTGAGACTGGATTATTAAAAGGTGTGCTCAGTTGTTCACAGGCAGAGCGCTGATTACAGTTCACACAGATTTTAGTTTCTAAACTTATCGTTTCCTGTGCTGGGGCTGGTGGTGATCTCCAGGCACACAGGAGTTGGTGCTCACTGGGTTCTCTCACGGATAGGTGGTAATGGTGTGGTGTGGTTTGGTTTTGCTTTGTAGTGGCACAGTTGTTTGGATACTGGTGTCTTCTGTTGGGTCAGTTTTGATCTAAGTTTGGCGCATGAAGCTCCTCTGACTGGTAGCTGGTGGTTGCCCTGCTGTAGCATGACTGTCTGTCTTCTTCCTTTCTTTCCAGCTTTTAATTAGAACATTTAATTTTAATTCAGTAAAGTTGCCCAGTAAAGGAATTCACCCACACTGACTGCTTGCGCTAACTGAAGTCAGTTTGCATACGTGATTTGGGTTTTCTCCCTCTTTCTTAGGCGTTGGTGTAGATATCAAAGTAGTGATTCTACACCCCATCCTAGTGGTCACACATTTTACTGACACTAGTCAGTTTAAAAGTTGATTTTTGTCTGATCTCCAAAGTCATGTCCGACAGCGGCTCTCCGGCTCGGTCCCGGGGGACCCCTCCCCTGTGTCTGCTGGCAAGTGTCTTTGCTGCTTTAAGACCGATGCAGTTGTCGTTTTCCTATCCAGTGCCCATGTTTTTTAAATAGCAAATGTACATACTCGCACCCATGGGCTTGTTGGTCTTAAAATGAGGTGTGGTCAGATGTATTGTTGGTGCAATGCTATCTTGAGGCAGCATAAAACGACAGCACGACTCGCCAACAAAAACCTGGTCCAATGTCCAGTATTTTACTGCTATTTTTGATGGTGCATAATTAATCCCTCTGCGCAAATTAGGGAATTAATGCAGTCCCATATGTAAAGATTTAAAATGGTGTCAGAATGGTGTTAAAGCTATCCAAAGCTTTAAATGGCACAGTAAGTAGAACTGCCACCTCCCAGCAAGCAGGTAATGGGTTCGAATCTGGCCCTGTGCCCCTCTGTGAGGAGTTTGCATGTTCTCCCTGTGTTTGCGAGGGTTTCCTCCCGCAGTCCAAAGACATGCATGTCAAGGCTAACTGGAGACTCTACTTTGCCCACAGGTCTGAATGAGAGTGTACAAGGTGTGTGTGCCCTGTGTTGGATTGGTGAGCTGTACTGTGTGCACCCCGGCCTTTGGCCCAGAGTCAGCTGGGTGGACCCCTGCTCTCCCCTGACCCCAGAGCAGAAGAAGCAGTTTAGATATTGGATGGATCGCTGAGCATGGGAAAATAACTGAAATGAGACATGACACTTGTAGCACTCAGAATACCACCCTCTGCAAATTTATTTTCATAATTTTAGTAAAAAATAAGAGATGCAAACACAAATAATCTTCATGAAAATTCAATATTGATGTTGATCAAGATGAAATGCAAAGAATCAAAAATTGGTCCGGAGTTAAAACAATACATTTCTGGGATCTTAAACTCCTTGGCCAGACGAGTGTTACATCTGAGTGTGATATTCAAAATAAACAAATGTCCATGAAGCCAAATGTGAGCACACTCCAAATTGCACAGTAAAACACTAGACTAATCATATTTTACCACAAATCAACCATTTTGACACATGAAGTGTAATATGAATGAATTATTTTTTTAGCTCACCTGGACGAAGTCCATAAGCTTATGTCATCGCCTGCTTGTCCGTCGTCGTGCGTTGGCGTCTGTAAACATCTTCTTCTCTGAAACTACTGGGCCAATGAAGCTGAAACTTGGCATGCATGTTCCCACCCATGAGGAAACCAAAGTTTGTTCGAGGCGTTCCAATCCAACTTCAAATATGGCGGCTTTGGCAGCCATATTGAAAATGCTACTTTGGCTCAGCGATTCAGCTGAAATTTGCTGTGTATGTGCCAAATAGCAAGACTGAACATACTGTATATAACGGGTTTAGCTGTGCATCGCATTTTGACCTTCATTTGACCTTTGTCATGGGGCCACGCCCCTTAATTTCAGAAGTATCTTTAAAAATCTTCTTCTCTGAAACTACAGACTGATGGAGCTGAAACTTCGCATATATCTTCCTACCACTAAGGAGACTAAAGTTTGTTCAGAGCGTTCCAATCTGACTTCAAATGTGGCAGCTGCGGCGGCCATATTGAAAATGACATTTTGGCTCATTAGTCGCTCATTTCTTGAGCGATTCAGCTGAAATTTGCTGTGTACGTGCCAAATAACAAGACTCAACATATATAACTCTGGTTTATATCAGAAATATCTTTAAAAATCTTCTTCTCTGAAACTGTGTGACTGATCAAGCTGAAACTTTGTTTACACCTTCCTGTAGCTAGGGAAATTAAAGTTTGTTCGAGGTGTTCTGATTCCATTTCAAATATGGCAACAGCGGCAGCCATATTGAAATTTCCTTTGTAGATGCTAAGCAGCAAGGCTGAACACGTTACAGGCTTTGCTGTGCAATGCATTTTGACCTTCATTTCACCTCTTCTTTTTTATAAATAAATTGTAAAAATAACTTTAGTGTTTGTGTTTAATTGGCAACTGAAATAATACCATTCAATGGTTGACTTAAACAAAAGGACTGAAAAACTTTGGTGGAGTGAATGTCCCGGTGAGCTACAGTGCGTGGCACTATTTTTCATCATTATAAAGAATCGAAATTTATTTTTTCTCCAGAGCCCCAGTAGCGAACATGCAAATTCATTAAAACAATTCTTATTTACTGTCAGAATGTTTATCCCTGCAAAAAAAACTGTGCTGTTTCCACCTTGTACGATGTGGATGAGGGGTTCCAGAGCGATCCAGCGGCGTAATAATTTATCGCTTAGCAGCACTTCTGCTGGGCCACTGCAGTAATCAGTTTCGAGCTCAGCAACAAAAAAAATTCTTGTTCCCTCAATTTCTCTGGCAGACTGGAATTCCTTTATTGTCATATTTACAATCACACCAGCACAGTTTGTGTTGAAAATCAGAATACTGGTCATTAGACTAACTAAACAAAATCACTAAGAGAAAAGCCCTGTAACAATCACAATTTCTATCTGCAAAATGGGAGAACAAACTGATTCTGACATTATGACAGCAACTGGCTAATATACGCACCTGCACACTATTCAAGAAATAACAAAATGCGTTGCTAGGCAACCAAGATGCAGTTGACCGCCTGGTATAGCTGTCAGTGTATGAATGTGTTGTATAAATGGGCATATGTGAGGTATTAGGCTACTGTCAAGAGCTTTGAGCCATCTGTCTGACTAGCTATATAGTCAGCCTAGCCAGGCTGACTATATGGCCAAGCCATACAGCCGGACTATATGGTCCATTTACAGTGTTTTGCATTAGGAGTAATGGAGGCCAAAATGACCTCTTGGCCGTTCTAAGTAGAATCAGTGATTTTTTCTGTCTCTTTTATTCCACAATCCCCATAACTCATAAGTTGATGAATAACACCATTTTAGGAAAAGTCACTGACTGGGAGACATAGGGTTGTTATTCAAACAGAGTTATGTGCAGTTTAAAAGGCGAGAGAGGTCAAAATGACCTCACGGCCATTCTAGTGTTAACAAATGGGTTACTAAAGGGGTTACTCAAGTGCCAGTTTCTCTCCCCCCACTCATATTTTTGTGTGAATTCATGTGGGCGATAGGGTTTAGTGCAGCCCCTTTGTGGGCTTCAGGTGTATTGTTCACTACCCTGAAGAAACACAAGAAAATTATACAAGCATTTGCTGACAAGCCAGCTCAAAGTTCCCTGCTGAAAAATTCAGTAGAATACCATTAGAAAAAAAAACATTAGGAACCATTAGGTTTCTAATGGTCTAATGAGAATTGGAACCCCATTAGGAACCATTAGAAGAAACCATTAGGATGTAAAACCATTAGGAACCTACTGGTCCCATTAGAATGTAATACCATTAGAGACCTACTGGTCCCATTAGAATGTAATACCATTAGAAAGCTACTGGCTCCATTAGGAGCTAAAACCCTTAGAAACCTGGTCCCATTAGGATCTAAAACTATTAGAAAAACATACTGAGAAACCTACTGCTGCAACAGAAATTATAGCAGAGTCTTAACACTGGGCACCAGAGACATGTCTATACGTATGTGTAATTGTGTATGTTTTGGGATATTTTCCCCTCTGAATTGGGAACAGGACATATGGGGTGTGACAACTCATTGCAGTTTGTGATTTTAATTAAACTTTCTCAGAACATGAACTATCAAACCATCAGGTTGTGTTCTTTTCCCTCCTCTTCGATGGATGAGTCAAGAACAATGATTTAATCACAAAAGTCCAAATATGATTTAATCACAAATTTAATCGCAATAGGCCAAAGGTGATCTTGGAATGTATTAAATGAAATCACTGAACACTGCAATCTAAAAACATAGTGTATAGCCTTCGCAAGGACCCACTAGAAATCACACAGATGTGATCGCCAAAGAAGGCTATAACATCTGTGTTCCTCCATCTCATTAGGAACCATTAGAGACCACTACACCCTGTAGTGACCACTATACCACTGTATAGTGACCATTAGACTGGTATAGAAACGCCTGTAGGAACCATTAGACTCCTGTAGGAACCATTAGTAGGGACCAGTTAAAGTCCTGTAGATTTGTATAGGAGATAATAGAATCCCATTAGAAAAACAAACCAAACCATTTGGAAAACATAAGTAGCCATTAGAAACCATTACAAAACCACCAGGAACCATTAAAAACCAATAGAACATACCTAATGGTTGCCTATTGGTTTCTCTGACTTTTGTCAGCAGGGTTAACTGTTAAAAGTTAGTATGATGTGCATAAATAATAAATCAATTTAAAAATAGCTTAAGATTTTTATTAGTTTTATTTTGTGTTGATTTTTATAAGTGTTATGTTGTGCTGATTTGTGCACAGTTGGGCTGATTTTGAATCAGTTTCGCGCTGGCAACCATAAGACCAATCTGACAAAACTGCAGCCAAGTACTACTCGCAAGTTTAGGGAACAGTGACTCATGAAATCTTTCCTCTGCCCATCCTAATTAACAATGATTGTTTCATGAAAAGAAATATGGTGCAAAAATACAATAACGTTCGGCGACTGGCTGGTGATACTTAGGAGCCAAAGGTATAAAACCCTATTCGTCCCATTTTACCTGATGTCTCAAATTACCCGACTTCACACTATATGTAGAGTGTGTGTGCTCTTTTCTCTCTGACGGCACCTCGCTGACGCGAACACAAAAGGGTTATATAAAAACTAAGTCTTGTTCGCCTTAGTAACAATGTCCAATATTACCCATGCGTTTTTACAGCGACTGCTGCTGGTGCAGGGTCTAAAAGTTCAGGCTGCAATGTGAATTCCAGTAGCTTTGCTGTTTGACTGACCTACTTTGAGGCGTTGCTTATTCATCCTGTACTTACGCACTAGGCACAACAGTCGCATTAAAGCAAGCAGACGTCGGATACATCTCTTGCACTAAAACCAGCTTTGGAATCAACAGCCGTTCAAATAACTTGGTGCGAAAATGCTGTTCATACCCTTCTTGAGAGCGACATTGGTTGTGAGAGGCGGTCGACTGGAAAGGCAGACGGGAGTGAGAAGGGTGGTCTCGTCGTTCTCATATCTGGATAGCCAACGGCATTCGTCGTCGTCCACAATGTTAACGGGGACCAACAAATTAAAAACCATGGACGACCTACATGGACCTAGTTTCATGACGTCGTTATACTGGCTCTTCGTTAAAGGATACTTTCCAAAGGCCCATGAAATGCAGGTGTGTTTTTATTCTCGAGGTTAGCATTCACTATAGTTAAGCAGCCTACAGTAACTCAGCAGCTTGTTTTAATCCAATACGGGAACAAAACGTTTTTCTGTTCCATGAAGAGACTGGAGAGGAGATTTCTGAGGTGCTAGTCTTCGGTTGTTTGTGAACCGAATTGGTTTTAAATACATATTATCTGGCCTATATGGGCAATTGTGAGGACTAACTAATTTAAGATGATTATCATGAGCCAGCAAATATGTTATAGTAATCATAGCCTACGCTTTATTGCACATGCAATTAGACCCCATAAAAATATTAATTTATTGTCCTTTTAATGTGTAAAACGAGATGCGTGCGGGCGGATTTTTTTTTAAGTAAATATGTTTATATACAGAATTTACTTATCCCTTGCAAAAAAAAAGAAGTATATTTGAGCATACTACTCGTATAATCTCTTTTAAACTAAAAAAAAATGGGAAAGTATACTTTGGGTTTGCTTTTTATGTACTAATAAAAGATATACTTAACAAATTTAAACCAAAGTCTACTTGGCATTAACTGAAAAGTATATAGCTACCCTTACAAAAAAGAAGTATAATTCAAGTTTAAGCAAATTAAACTTAAAGTACACATCTTGTTTAAATCTAAGTTTTATTTTGCACTGCAAGTAGCCTACACTACAAGTGAACCTCTCAGTGTACTGTGACTTAACTAGTAGTATACTTCGAGCATACTTTTCAGTTTATGAAAGTGTACATTGAAATATATTGCAAGTAAACTTACAGATATACTGCTAGTTTATTAGTTGTATACTTCTAGTAAACTTCTCAGTTCATGAGTGTATACTGTGAAGTATACTGCTAGTAAACTTAAAGAGTGCCAGAGGATCTTTAATGACCACAGCGGAACAGGACTTCAGTTTCATCTGTCATCCAAACGACGGCATCTCCATCACTGCACTGGGGTATTGCTGTAATGACATGTGTGTTCTAGTTTTAGAACCGGCAGCCATGCCACTACTTGATCTAAACCAGCTGCGTGGCTGAAACTAAGCAGGTGTGTGTGTGGTTTGTGCTTGGTTGGGAGACCAGCTGGGAAAACTGGTGATGTTGGAAGAGGTGTTGTTGGGCCTGTAGGTTGTGATCTTCCCCTTGGCGAATAATCCGCAATACCCCAGTGCGGTGGTAGGGATGCTGTCGTTCGGATGGGACGTTAAACTGAAGTCCTAACTCACTGTGGTCATTAAAGATCCTATGACGCTCTTTAAGTTTACTCGCAGTATACTTCACAGTATACTTTCATGAACTGAGAAGTTTACTAGAAGTATATAACTAATAAACTAGCAGTATTTCTGTAAGTTTACTTGCAGTATACTTAAATGTACACTTTCTTAAACTGAAAAGTATGCTTGAAGTTTACAACTAGTTAACTCCCAGTATACTTAATAGTTCATTTGTGGTGTTCTTCCAGCACAAAATTAAACTTTGATGGAAACTAGATCTGTCCTTCAAGTTTACTTTGCTTATACTTGAAGTATACTTAAAAGTATTACTTTTATAAACTTAAAGTGGGCCAGTTTAGTCCCAAAAAGTATTTAATTGGTACACTTACAAGTATCCCACTAGTATATTGACACTAGATCATTTGCTACATAAAGTGTACATGGAAAATATACTTGACATTTACTAAAGTTTACTTGAAAAAATGAACTCACTGTATACTTCTTTTTTATAAGGGGTGAATTCATGTTATGTTTCTCTAGGTTTCTAAACCCATTTATTTTCAGGTACTCAAGTAAGAGCAACACAGGAACATAACTTTTAAAGGCTGAAGTGTCAGTTTATTGGTACATTTGCGCTACTCACAAAGAGAAGTGTGTCGATTGCCCTTTTATCGAAAAATACTAAAATACAGCAGGGAAAATGAGTATTGAGCGCGTCAACATTTTTCTCAGTAAATATATTTCTAATGGGGCTATTGACATGAAATTTTCACCAGATGTCAGTGACATCCCCAGTAATCCACACAAACAAAGAAATCAAAACAAATAAGTCCATAAATTAAATTATGTGTAGTAAAGTGGAATGTCACAGGGCAAAAGTACTGAACACGCTTACTGAAATTTATTTAATACTTAGTAGAAAAGCCTTTGTTGGTAATGACAGATTCAAGATGCCTCCTGTATGGAGAAAAGAGTCGCATGCATTGCTCAGGTGTGATTTTGCCCGGTTCTTTCACACAAACTGTCTTCATATCTTGAAGGTTCTGGGGCCTCTTCTATTAACTCTGATCTTCAGTTCTTTCCATAGATAAACAATTGGATTCAAGTTGGGTGATTGACTGGGCCATTCTAGCATCTTTATTTTCTTTCTCTGCAACCAATTGAGAGTTTCCTTGGCTGTGTGTTTGGGATCGTCATCTGGCTGAAATGTCCACCCTCGTTTTATCTTCAGCATCCTGGTAGATGGCAGCAGATTCTTATCAAGGATTTCTCGGTACATTTCTCCATTCATCCTTCCTTCAATTATATGAAGTCTGCCAGTACCATATGCTGAAAAACAGCCCCACACCATGATGTTCCCACCTCCAAACTTCCCTGTTGGTATGGTGTTTTGGGGGTGATGGGCAGTGCCGTTTGTCCTCCAAACACGGTGTGTGCTGTGACATCCAAAGAGTGCAATTTTGGTATCATCTGACCAGACTATATTCTCCCAGTATTTCATACGCTTGTTCAAATATTGTGCAGCAAACTTTAAATGAGCTTCATCATGCTTTTTCTTCAGCAATGGAGTCTTGCGCAGTGAGCGTGCATAGAGGCCATAGCGGTTGAGTGCATTACTGACTTAATTCCAGGTCTTTCTGAAGCGCTCTGCGAATGGTCCTTGGCTCTTGGACAACTCTTCTGATTTTTCTTTTGACTCCTCTGTCAGAAATCCTGCAAGGAGCACCTGGTTGTGGCCGGTTTATGGTGAAATTATGTTCTTTCCTCTTCCGGATTATGGCCCCTGCGGTGCTCACTGGAACATTCAGAAGTTTAGACATATGTCTGTAACCAGTGCCATCAGTATGTTTTGCAACAATAAGGTTGCGAAGGTCTTGAGAGAGCTCTTTGCTTTTACCCATCATGAGATGCTTCTAGTGTGACACCTTGGTAATGAGAAACCTTTTTATAGGCCATCAATTAGGGCTAAACCAGCTGATATTAATTTATACTGATAGGTGGCAGGGTTGCTTTCTAAACACTGAACGATTTCAGCTGGTTTCTTGGCTTTCCATTCCTTTTTGCAACGCCTTTTCTTCATGTGTTCAATACTTATTTCCTGTGTCATTCAACTTTATTACACATAACTTAATTTATGGACTTTTTTGTTTTGATTTCACTGTATGTTTGGATTACTTGGGTTGTTATCAACATCTGGTGAAAGTTTCATGTCAATAGCCCCATTAGAAATATATGTACGGAGAAAAATGTTGACGCGTTCAATACTTACTTTCACCGCTGAAATATACACTGCTGTGAAAAAGTATTTGCCCTTCCTGATTTCTTATTTTTTTGCATATTTGTCACACTTAAATGTTTCAGATCATCAAACAAATTTTAATATTGGACAGAGATAACCCGAGTAAATACAAAATGCTGTTTTTAAATGATGATTTTTTTTATTGAGGGAAAAAGCTATCCAAACCTACCTGGCCCTATGTGAAAAAGTAATTGGCCCCTAATCCTAATAACTGGTTGTGCCACCCTCGGCGACAACAACTGCAATCAAGCGTTTGCAGTAACTGGCAATGAGTCTTTCACATCGCTATGGAGGAATTTTGGCCCACTCTTCTTTGCAGAATTGTTTTAATTCAGCCACATTGGAGGGTTTTCGAGCATGAACGGCCTGTTTAAGGTCATGCCACAACATCTGAGTTGGATTTAAGTCCGGACTTTGACAATGCCACTCCAAAACCTTCATTTTGTTTTTTAAAGCCATTCACAGGTGGACTTGCACAGGTGGGTTTCAGATCATTGTCCTGCTGCATAAGCCAAGTGCGTGTGAGCTTGAGGTCATAAACTGATGGTCGGACATTCTCCTTCAGGATTTTCTGGTAGAGAGCAGAATTCATGGTTCCATCAATTACGGCAAGTCGTCCAGGTCCTGAAGCAGCAAAGCTGCCCCAGACTATCACACTACCACCACCATGTTTGACTGTTGGTATGATGTTCTTTTTATGAAATGCTGTGTTAGTTTTACACCAGATGTAATGGGACGCACACCATCAAAAAAGTTCAACTTTTGTCTCATCAGTCCACAGAATATTTTTCCAATAATCTTGGGGATCATCAAGATGTTTTTAGGCAAATGTGAGACGAGCCTTTGTGTTCTTTTTGGTCAGTAGTGTTTTTCACCTGGGAACTCTCCCATGGATGCCATTTTTGCCCGGTCTCTTTCTTATTGTTGAATCATGAGCACTGACTGTAACTGAGGCAAGTGAGGCCTGCTGTTCTTTAGATGTTATTCTGGGTTCTTTTGTGACCTCCTGGATGAGTCGTCGATGCACTTTTGGAGTAATTTTGGTTGGCCGGCCACTCCTGGGAAGGTTCACCACTGTTCCAAGTTTTCTCCATTTGTGGATAATGGCTCTCACCATGGTTTGCTGGAGTCCCAAAGCCTTAGAAATGGCTTTGTAACCCTTTCCAGACTGATAGATGTCAATGACTTTGTTTCTCATCTGTTCTTGACTTTCTTTGAATCATGGCATGATGTGTTGCTTTTTGAGATCTTTTAGCCCACTTCACTCGTCAGACAGGTTCTATTTAAGTGATTTCTTGATTCAACAGGTCTGGCAGTAATCAGGCCTGGGTGCGGCTAGTGAAATTGAACCCAAGAAATGTGGTTAATCACATTTAATTCATGATTAAACAAGGGGGGCAATGATTTTTTCACATCTTACCGGGTAAGTTTGGATAACTTTTTCCCCTTTATAAATGAGATCATCATTTAAAAATTGCATTTTGTGTTTACTTAGGTTATCTTTGTCGAGTATTGTTTGATGATCTGAAGCATGTTAGTGTGACAAATATGCAAAAAAATAAGAAATCAGAAAGGGGGCAAATAGGCCACAATCTTCCGATGTAGGCGGGGATGATAAACTGATTATTTTTTTATGGGGCCTAACATAGTTGAAAACAATGCATGTATTACAGATATTGTGGTAAATGCTGCAAATGCATAAATTTTCGTTGTATAGCCGGAAAATAACATACTTGATTTACAATTATGAAGATACATTTTAATACAACTAAAATTGTGACAAGTTATACTATTTCTGCTGTTTATCATAATGGGAAATTACCTAGCATTTTTCATTTAATTGTTGTTAATTAAAATTAGTATTTAAATTACAAATTATATCGCCGTGTGCTGTTTGTTGTTTATATTTACCAGTATAACATAAAAATGGCAATAACTTCATCTATTTAACGGTGGGCCTCAGAATAATTGGCAACCTGATTGGAAGTGCACTAAAACACCATTACAAGAAAAAGTAGAGATAAACTCGGAATGCAAAGATGAGAAAATACATTGCTGTTTATGGATGTTGTAATGGAACCAACCAAAATCATGCAGTTATTTAATAAATGAACAGGTTCATGAGAATTAAGGTTTTACACCTACTTGCACATCTGGTATCCTACTTGGTCCAACCACCTCTGGCTAGGATAACAGCCTTTCCCTTTGCTGTTTCACTAGGTCAAGGCACAAATTTGGAGGGATTTGGTGCATTCATTTGTGCATATTCTTTCAAGATCAGTCACATTCTTGGTGTTGCTCTTCAGTTCAGCCCACAGGTTTTTGATGGAATTGATGTCTGGCGACTGAGATGACGATTGCAGGACATTGATTTGGTTGTATTGGAACTATATCTGCATGGATTTTGACGTGTGCTTTGGTTTGTCGTGCTGGAAAGTCCACCCACAGCCAAGTCTCTACCTTTAGGCAGAGGCAACCAGACTGTAAGCCAAAAGTGCATGATACTTGTTAAAATCCATCAAGTCACTAATCCAGACTGGTGCCCCTGGACCTATGGAGTTAAAACAGCCTAAGAACATCCACTACCATATTTCACCGGCATGAAGAGTCTTTCCTTTTGCGTCTCCATTTCGATGCCAAGCATGCTGCTGCAGTATCTGGCAAAAACATTCAATTTTGGTCTCATCTGACCACAGCATCTTTGTCCAGTCTTAATTGTAGCCCCTGGGTGAAGTGGAGTGGCAACTTTGGATTCACGTGTGTCGTCTCCGCCGCTGCCGCCGTGGTTGACAATTTCTTGTGGATGCTCTACAGGCTGTAATTTTTGACCAGTTTCATCCATATTTGGTATGGACATGTGTTATTATGACATCTATTGATTTTGGTTGCCATGGTGACAGTATTAGCTGAATAATATGCAAATTAGTGGAAAAACATAGAGATTTCTTTGTGTACGCAGAACAGGCTGCAATTTTTGACCGATTACTTTCATATTTTGTATGGACATGTGTTACACTTCACTTATGACACCAATCGATTTATGTTCCCATAGCGATGGTAATTGCCCATGGTAATCCCATGGTAATTGAAGACCCTCTGGGTCCTGGGGAGGTTGGAGCCAGGAAAAGGGTGCATCTCCAATCCCACCCGAATTTGGACTTGTCATGGTTCTGGCTGTGTGGGTGGTTTTAGACTCTCTTTGTGGCTCATATTTGGACCATGTCTGTCTCTTTAACTTTCGGGTTCTTTTCTGAGCTGTTTCGTCAGGTGTGGGCGGCGCCTTCCCCTAAGGCTATATAAGCCGGATGTCCGCCACGCCTCCTTTGCTGGAGTGTCTGATTTTAGTTATCACTACAGCCAGAAGATATCTCTAGTTCGGGATTTTTGGCAAATTTCTTCGCAGTTTATTTGTGGTTTATTTCTTCAGGGAAGTTTCCTTTTACTTTCCCTATTTGTTTGTTCCTCTCTCGCTCTGCTTCCTGGTTCGTATTGTTGGGCGTTCGTTTTGGAAGCACGAGAGCTGTTCTGTTTCTTCGTTTATATTTCTCCCTGTGGTTATTTTAAGTCCTTGCGGTCCTGTTTTTCCTAGCCGCTGCAATTGGCCTCCCAATTCCTTCGGCCATTACAGCACACTCCAGCCAAACATGGAGTCGCCAGTAGTGGCTACGCTGGAGAAAGTGGTTGCCAATCAACAATCGGTTCTTGCTGGTTATGGCGAGGGCCTTACTAGCTTTATCAATCAGCAAGCAGAGCTGGCGGAAAGGATTCGCCTGCAGGAGAATGCTATGCAGAAGCAGGAAAATATTTTATGAAGCCTCAGCGAGAGTATTAGAGCGTTGACCGCTCAGACCACCCAAAATGTTTCACAAGCACAATCCACACACTTTCCCCGAGAGCCTAAACTTCAGTTACCCCCAAGATATGGAGGCGAGGCAGGGAAATGCAAGGACTTCATTGCTCAATGTGAAATATTTTTTAAAACGCAATCCTCACGGTTCTCTAATGAAGAATCACGGGTTTTGTTTATTTTCACATCGTTTATCCCTGTTAGCTGGTACAGCTCTCACTTGGGTGGGGCGACTCATTCGCTCTAGATCGCTGGTTGTTAATTCAGTAGATACTGTTGTGAGAGAGATGATTTCAGTTTTTGATCAGGACATGTGTGGTCAGGACGCGGCTACACGTCTAATGCATTTGAGGCAGGGCTCTGAGAGTGTTGGAGAGTTTTTTATATCTTTCCGCTCCCTGGCCACAGAGACAGGGTGGCCAGAGACACCTCTCATGACAGTTTTTATTCACGCTTTGGCAGAGGAGGTAAAGGACGGCCTAAAGCGACATTAGAGCCTTGTGTTTCTTTAGATTCGTTGGTTCATACTGCTGTGCGAATTGATAATCGTATATACGAACGAAACAAGGAGAAACGAACTGCACTGGCTCCTGCTAGCAAAGGGGTTAATTCTCCTTACAACACGCACACAGCCCAAACTCCGCCCACTGAAATTCCCACTCCTAGTGAGCCCATGCTGGTTGATGGCTCATATGAGAGCCGGGCTCGTAAGCCCGTTCGCAGACGAATAATTTGTTATCACTGTAACAAACCGGGACATATCCGTCCACGTTGCCCTGATCTTAAGGGAAACGGGAAGTCCCTCTAGCGGTATGGGGGGCGCTAGAGGGACAGACCCAATCTCCCTTTCGAACATTTATTGCAGTAGAATTGACTGTGGGGAAACAGAGAATATTGGTTGAGGCCTTTTTGGACTCAGGGACCGTAGATTGTTTTATGGATGCGGGGTAGGCTAGGAAACATTCCATTCCCATCCGGTCTCTCTTACATTCACGCACGGTCAGAGCTTTGGATGGTCGCCCGTAGGGAAGTGGGCTTATAACCAAGGCCTCTGAATTATTGACTATGTTTGTCCTATTTGGCGGTCATTTGGAGAAAGTTTGGTTTTTCCTGATTAATTCGCCGGTTTTCCCAGTGGATTTAGGACATTCTTGGCTGCTTGAACATAGGCCACACATCTTTTGGGGCAGTCAAAATAATCCTGTTGTCCAGTAGGGTGCTGATTGTAGGTCTCACTGTAGTGAGATTCTGGCGTGTCGTCCCGGACCTCAACCTATGGGGGAGACTGACGCCTGGAGTGATGATGAGAAAGTTGTCTCACTTAACTCACCCGATTTAGATAATGGGGCAGAGGAAGGGTTGGAGTGGGATCCTCAATTTGACTGGCAGCAGCCAGAAGGGGATTTCGAGTTGGAGGATTTTTCTGATTTTGAGCCAGTAGTTGAAACATCGGGCTCTGAACGGGATCGGAGTTTGGGGGCTGCTCTGAGCTTTTGTTTACCTCCCAACATTCCTAATGACTATGTTGATCTCGCAGAGGTTTTTAGCAAACAACAGGCTTTGTCCTTGCCTCCGCATCGTGCTTACGATTGCAAGATCAAGCTTTTTCCCGGTACTACTCCCCCCAGGGGTTCCTTATACTCGCTGTCAGGGCTAGAGCACAAGGCTATGCGAGAGTATATTCAGGAGGCTCTAGCTAATGGTTTAATTCGACCCTTCGCGTCTCCTGCTGGAGCGGGGTTCTTTTTTGTTGGGAAAAAGGATGGCGGTTTGAGGCCCTGTATTGATTGCAGGGGCTTGAATAACATAACTATTAAGAACCGATACCCTCTTCCCTTAATGAACTCTGTATTTGAATGCCTGCAGGAGGTGTCGTTTTTCACTAAACTAGACGTCCGTAATGCATACAATCTGGTCCAGATCCGGGAGGGGGACGAATGGAAAACGGCATTTAGTACCCATGACGGGTACTGGGAATATTTGGTAATGCCGTTTGGTTTGGTTAACGCCCCCCTGTGTTCCAGGCACTCGCTAATGACGTCCTCCGAGAGATGTTGGAGAGATTCGTCTGTGTCTACCTTGACGATATTCTGATTTTTTCTTCAAATTTCTCGGAGCATAAACAACACGTCAGACAAGTGCTTGAGGCCCTTATGAAAGCCAAACTTTTTGTCAAGGCTGAGAAATGCATTTTTCATGCCAGGACAGTCTCATTGCTTGGCTTTATTGTGTCAGCAGGGTCGGTCCGTATGGACCCAGACAAAGTGGCAGCGGTCAGGAACTGGCCTGCTCCTCAGAATGTTAAGGAGGTTCAGCGGTTTTTAGGCTTTGCTAATTTTTATAGGAGGTTTGTCCGCAATTTTAGCGCTGTGCCTGCCCCTATTGTTGCGCTTACTAAGAAGAATGCCTCCTCGTCGTTCGCTTGGACCCCAGCAGGTGAGGCTGCTTTTGAGGAGTTGAAGAACCGTTTTAGTTCGAAGCCCATCCTTGTTATGCCCGACCCCTCCCTCCCGTTTGTAGTGGAGGTTGATGCTTCGGAGGTCGGGGTGGGTGCCATTTTTTCCCAGCATTCTCTTCGGGACAATAAGTTGCACCCCTGCGCCTACTTCTCCCGGTTGTTGTCTGCAGCCGAGCGAAATTACAGCATTGGTAACCAGGAGTTGTTGGCTATTAAGTTGGCGTTGGAAGAGTGGCGCCACTGGTTGGAGGGGGCTGAACACCCATTTGTGGTTTGGACTGATCACAAGAACCTCCAGTACATCCAGCAGACCAAGCGGCGTAATTCCTGGCAGGCACGGTGGGCATTATTTTTCAATCGTTTTAACTTTATGTTAACTTATCGCCCCGGCTCTAAAAATATCAAGCCTGACGCTTTGTCGCGGATTTACGATCACTCAGGCCGCGATTCTATTCCAGAGCCTATAATTCCGACAACTCAGATTCTGGCTCCTGTGCAGTGGGAGGTTGAGTCTGTAGTGCTGGAGGCCTTGCGGTCCGATCCTGGTCCTGGCGGGGAGACGCCTGACTGTTTGTTTGTTCCTTTGGTGGTTCGTTCCCAAGTGCTCCAGTGGGGTTACTCTCCCCGCTTGGCAGGTCGTCCAGGGGTTCACCGGAACAAGCGATTTTTGGCCCGATGCTTTTGGTAGCCCAGCATGGATAAGGACATCTGGGAGTTTGTGGCAGCCTGTTGCATTTGTGCACAGAATAAGGGGTCCCACCTCCCCCCCTCTAGTCTGTTGCAGCCGTTGCCCATCCCCAAGCGTCCTTGGAGCCACATCGCGCTAGATTTTATTACTGGCCTGCCGATTTTGGAGGGCAACTTTGTCATTTTGGTCGTGGTTGATCGCTTTTCCAAGGCCGCCCATTTTATCGCCGTCGGCGCGGGAGACAGCCCTTCTTGTTGTAGACTATGTGTTCTGACTGCATGGCCTGCCTCAGGATGTGGTTTCAGACCGTGGCTGCAGTTTACGGCAAAATTCTGGTGTGCTTTCTGTAACCAGCTAGGGGCCTGCGTGAGCCTTTTGTCCAGGTTTCATCCTGAGACCAATAGACAGACAGAGAAGATTAACCAGTGGCTTGAGAATACACTTCGGTGTTTAGTAGCTGACAACCCTTCACTGTGGAGGCGTTTTTTGGCGTGGGCTGAATACGCTCATATTTCGCTATGTAACTCCTCCACAGGCCTTTCCCCGTTCGAGGCTCAGCTGGGTTATCAACCACCGCTTTTTCCGGAGGCTGAGAGTTATTCAGAAGTTCCTTCGATTAATCATTTTATTCAGCGCTGTCAGTCGGTCTGGGCTAAGGTCCGGTCGTCTCCGTTGCGCTCGGTGCGTAAACAGAAGGCTGCCGCTGATAGGAGGCGCCATTTGGCACCTGCTTATCGGGTTGGCCAGAGGGTTTGGCTTTCTACTCGGGCCCTTCCGTTGAGAGTGGAGTCACGGAAGTTGGCCTCCGTTTCATTGGCCCATTTAAGATCATGCAGAAAATCAACCCTGTCACCGTCCGATTACAGCTCCCTAGATCTTTGTGCATTCATCCCTCTTTTCATGTCTCTCGGCTCAAACCGGTTAGCACAAGCATCCTGGCACCGATCGACAAACCACCTCCGCTGCCGCGGATGATTGAGGGGGGGCCGGTTTACATCGTGCGTCGCATATTGGCTGAGAGGTATCAGCTTTTGCTTGCTGACCTCTTGGCTGTGCTGTAGCGCTGTTCGTTGGTGTTCATTCTGCTCGAGTTGAGACAGAGGAAGACATGCGGGATCGAATTTGAAGTTTTACTCTTGTTTAAACGGAGTTATCTGAAACTAATTTGTGTGTTCAGGCTCAAACAGTATTAGAGATTAGACAATTTGCTCCCGAGGTATAACCTTTGTCGCATTAGGGGAAGGAGAATCTTCCTCCATCATCTTTTTTTTTCCCCTTTTCCCCCTTTAACAACTCGGTGAGCAAACAGCCAAATTAAGTCGCTAATCTGGTCAAAAAAGGCGACGGGGTTTTTGGGGTTTTTTTTTGAGGGGGTTTCAGTCTCCGGGAGCAAAGTAAGGTAAAGTAAAATAAATTTAAAAGCTAAATTTAAAGAATAAACTAAACGCGAAGTAATTGTCTAACTTAGTGAAACGTGTGATATACAAAGTAAGTCAGAGTTGTTTTCAAGGACTGAGGTACACTGTCGCCTGCTTTTTTCTGTAGCTGATTTAGCTAACGAACTATTGTAAGCTCTCAACGCCAGGAATATATCAAATTACCGGGATATCTAACTATCTGGCTTGGTTTCATACTTGGTCGCTTGCCTTTCATACAGTCTTCTAGCCAATAAATATTGACGTTCACCGGGTTTTTAGTCCCCTTCGTTTCTCTATCCTGACCGCATTACCGTATAAACGCATTTCCAAGCTTGAATATTAACGCGAACCGGGTTTTTCTTCTTCGCATTTTATTATCATCGAAGGGCTCTTCTGATTAAACACATTGCAAATTACGTTATCTTTGTATTTTCCTCCGGTTGCGGTGCCTTGATCAGCTGATTAAAGTTTAACTGTTTGTTTGAGTGCTCAGCGACAGCTTGTTGGGGAGGTACGTGTATAGTTCGCTCACCAAAGTAAACGACTTGTTTATTCGGTCCGTTTTAATTAAAGGAACCGAGGCTTAACTCTTATCTCGGTTACTCTTGGTTGTATTTGTGGCTGGCTAGCTGGATAGTTACTGTTTGCTTTTTGGCTGGGGATCTGAGATTTAGTATTTAGTCAATAGGACAGCAGTCACTTTAGTCATCCGTTCGGTTACCCTTGAATTTAAGCGGAAAGCTTTACCGAGTGCTCGCCTCCTCCCTCCTCCAGTTTCTCCTGGGCGTAGTATAGCCAGTCTTTTATCTGGGTTCTCAGCTAAGCCCTGTGAGACTTTTGGGTTAGTATATTAATAGTACCGGGTCTAGATAAATTCAAGTTGGCTTATTAGGAGTGCTTATTATCGATAGAGTTTCTCAATTTGGTATTTTATTTCTGTTCACTAAAACTAAGCCCCTGTTAAAAGAGGCTTATTATCCATTCACATAGTTTCCCCACGGTTTCTATTGTGACTGCTGCTTAGGGCTTCTCAGGTTAATTAATTAATAAATTGTGGTTCCTGAGCTTCTGTCTCGGCATTAGTAATTTTCTTTGTTATCTAGGGTGAGCGAGGTCATTAGGTAGGGGGTTCAAAATGTGGCCAAAACTATGTGACGGTTGCAGGATGATCGCACTTTTGGAAAGAGATTTCAGGGTGGGTTTGTCTGTCACCGGTGCCAGCTAATTGAGCATCTGGAGAGCAAGATCCTTGTTCTTCAGGGCCAGTTAATGCACGACATAGTTCATAATCAGTAGAGTTCCTAGAGGAACTAAGTAGTATGTCGTTTAGAGAAATGGTCTGTACGCCAAAGCAGGGTGGTGTGGGGACCCCAGAGCAGGCAGGAGAGAAAGTTGGGTGACGGTAGGGCGTCAGCGCAGGAAAGGGCGTGCACACCGTACAGCGACAGCTCCTCCAGTGGTTGAGGTGTCCAACCGATTCCGGCCCTTGCAGGAACTCGAATTGGCCCCTGACCCTGAGAGTGAGGGGACTGATGAGCAGCAGGGCACCCTGTTGGCCTCTACCCCTCAGAAAAAAGAGAGTTATTGATAGTGGGGGACTCAATACTTAGAGGAATAGACAGTTTAGTCTGTTCGCTAGCGACAAGGAGTCTCAGACGGTGTGTTGCCTGCCTGGTGCCCAGGTAGGAGACCTCCTGGCGTGCGGACAAGCTCCTGGCCAGAGCGGGGAGGGGATCCAGTTGTCATGGTCCATGTTGGGACTAATGACATAGGTAAGGGTAGGTTTGAGGTTCTGCAAAGCAAATTTGTTGAATTAGCTGAAAAGCTTGGAGCAGATCCTCCACGGTAGTGTTCTCCGGGATTCTACGGGTACCACGTGCAAGCAGAGGGAAGCAGAATTTTATCTGGAGGTTTAACACGTGGCTACTGAACCTGGTGTAGGAAAGAGGGGTATAGGTTTATGGGGCACTGGAACTACTTCTGGGACAGGGGTGACCTGTTCAAGCCGGTGGGCTACACCTGAACCGGAGGGGTACCTTTGCACTGGGTCAGCGTATGTTGAGGGTAGCAGAGAGTTATTTAAACTAGGGACTTGGGGGGGCAGGGAGGTTAGAGAGTGTTACACAGAGGAAATGCAAACTGCCCTGATGGAAGCTGACAGCGTTACATGCACTATTGATGATATATTTTTAAGCAAAAAAAAGCATGGTGAGGGCTTTGAGCAGCAGGCGCATGGGAAATCGAAGGGAAGAGCGTTCATGATAACCTGAAATGTTTTTTTATCTAAATGCAAGAAGCATTAAGAATAAATTTCAAGAACTTGAGGCCGTTATGATTAGTGAAGGCTATGACATAGTTGGGATTACAGAGACATGGCTTAGTGAAGAGGATGGAGATGAATATAATGTAGAAGGTTATAAGCTCTTTAGGAAGGATAGATGTAATAGGCGAGGAGGGGTGTAGCACTCTATGTGAACGAAAACATAAATGTGCAGGAAATTCCTGAAATTGAATATTCCGTGCCTTGTGAAGATATCTGGGTCAGGCTCACTGGCAAACACGAGACTGGTTTAAACATAGGTGTATGCTATCGACCACCAGCTTTGGACAGTACAGTCAATGAAATGCTCTTTAAGAGGATTACGCAAGCTTGTAGAGGAGGAGGGACTATTATTATGGGAGACTTAAATTATCCTGGTATTGACTGGGGAAATGGTGAAAGGACAGGGTAGGGGGAGGAAGAATTTCTAGATGTCATAAATGATAATTTTTTGGTGCAGTATGTTAATAAACCTACAAGAGAGAAGGCAATTTTAGATTTGCTGCTCTGTAATGACCCAGATAGAATTAGCAATGTTGAGGTACTGGAGCCACTTGGGACAAGTGATCACTCTACTATTAATTTTGAGGTTTCATGGGAAGTTAAAAAGGTGTCTCCTAAAACAAAAATTTTTAATTTTAGGCAAGCAAACTTTGACAGGATGCGGTCATATCTAAGTGAAACAAAATGGGAGACACTCCTGGACTGTGAGTCTGTAAATGAGATGTGGGAAAGATTTAAGGGGTTTTACTTGATTCACAATGTAAATTCATTCCAAAGGTGTCCAAAAGTAAGCTGAAAAAAGCAGAATCCTCAGTGGATGACAGCAGCTATTCGTAGGAGTTTGAGGGAAAAGAGGAATCTTTACAAGATGTACATAGAGGATAACAATGAGATTACTAAGGCCGAATTCTGTAAAATGCGGGCTGTGGTCAAAAAAGAGCTGAGGAATGCTAGAAGACTGTATGAAAGACAAATTGCAGAGGGGGCAAAAACTAACCCTAAGCGCTTCTTTCAGTACTGTAGCAGAAAAAGGAAAGTCAAAGAGCAGGTTAAGTGCATAAAGAATAAAAATGGATCGCTGCTATATGATAATAAGGATATTGCGGACACCTTAAACGGTTACTTTGTTGAGAATTTTACCTTAGAGCGGGTCTTTATTCGGCCAGAGGGCTTGTCCAATGCTCAAGATTATTTAGCGGAAATTGAGGTTAGGGATAACGTCAGTATTAGACAAGTTGCATCAACTAAAGGCAGATAAGGCGGCGGGTCCTGATGGCTTATATCCTAGAGTGCTCAGGGAAGTTAGTGAGATCATCTTTAAGCCGCTATCTGCCATCTTTAGACGGTCTTTAGAAACTGGAGAAATACCAAATGATTGGAAACAGGGCAATATAATACCAATATATAAAAAGGGACCGTACTGAGCCATGTAATTACAGGCCAGTCAGTTTAACTTGCATTGCGTGCAAAATATTGGAATCAATCATAAAAGATGAGCTGGACTTATTTCTTGAACGTAACAATATCTTGAGGATAGCCAACACGGTTTTTCGTAAAGGAAGGTCATGCCTGACAAACCTTCTGGATTTTTTGAAGAGGCCACCAAGACTTATGACCAGAGCAGGGCTTATGACATCATATATTTGGATTTTCAGAAAGCATTTGACACAGTACCGCATAAGAGACTAATTTTTAAAATGAGCTCCATTGGAGTTACAGGTGGTATTCTGAAGTGGATTCATAACTGGTTGCAGGACAGAACACAAAGAGTGGTGGTCAGTGGTATATCATCTGAGCTAGGTAGGGTGGGGAGTGCGTCCCCAGGGATCGGTGTTGGGACCCCTGCTGTTCCTCATCTACATTAATGACCTTGATAGGAATATTGAGAGCAGATTAGTGAAATTTGCAGATGATACTAAATTGGGGGCTTGGCAAATAGTTTAGAGTCCACTAAAGTGATTCAGGATGATTTGGATAGAATTCAGAATTGGGCAGAAATGTGGCAAATGAAATTTAATGTAGCGAAATGTAAAGTAGTACATGTAGGTAATAAAAACATTAGATGGGATTACTTCATGGGAGGTTTTAAACTGGGATGTGCTCCACAAGAGAAAGATCTGGGAGTGATTGTTGACCAAACCCTCACAGGCTCTAGCCATTGTGCCGTAGCTGTTAAAAAAGCCAATCGGATGCTGGGATACATTGCCAAAAGTATTGAGTTCAAATCCAAGGAGGTGATGCTTCTTTTGTACAACACATTCGTCAGACCACATCTGGAGTATTGTGTACAGTTCTGGGGACCATACTTTAAGAAAGACATAGAGGCTTTAGAGAAAGTTCAGAGAAGAGCCACGAAGCTAATTCTGGGTATTAAAGATGAAAGCTATGAGAAAAGGCTGAAGATCCTTAATCTCTTTAGTCTTAGGAAAAAGAGACTAAGGGGTGATTTGATTGAGGTCTTTAAATATGTTAAAGGGATTAACAAAGTGAATTATGTAGGATTCCTTCGACCAAGTGTTGTTAACAGAACTCGGGGTCACAAATGGAAGCTGACTAAAGGTAAATTTAGCACTGATATTCGGAAATATTTCTTCACCCAAAGAGTAATTTCGGTGTGGAACAGCTTGCCTGACCATATTGTTGAGGCAGAGACCTTGGGAGTTTTCAAGAGCAGACTTGACTTAAAGCTAGATACCATTGAGTCATTGAGTATCTGAAGTGATATATTCACGATGGTACAAAGAAACTGGCGAGCCTAGTTGGGCTGAACGGCCTGTTCTCGCCATTCATGTTATGTTATGTTATGTTATGTTAGAGGCGTGTTGGTCGCGGGGTCCAGT
Organism: Gymnothorax javanicus; assembly: GCA_029692085.1. Classification (NCBI taxonomy): domain Eukaryota; kingdom Metazoa; phylum Chordata; class Actinopteri; order Anguilliformes; family Muraenidae; genus Gymnothorax; species Gymnothorax javanicus. The sequence continues at coordinate 68,717,184 of CM056204.1, forward strand.
TCTTAGTAGATTGGGAGGGATATGGTCCTGAGGAGCAGTGCTGGGTCCCTTCTCGGGATATCCTGGGGCCTCATTTATCAACCTTGCGTACGCACAGATGTGTGCATGATGAGTGCGTAAGAACATTCCCACGCAAAGTATGGGATTTATCAACTTGTACTTGTGCGTAGGAACATGTGTAAATTTAAGCACGACTCTTACCATGCGTATGCACAAAATCTAGTGGTAGAACAGTGAAACTTCAACGCACTTAGAGAGTCACAGTGTTCAGCAATCTCAAACTTCATACATGTTCCCTGTTTCCTCTTATTAATAAAAATTCTCAATTAGTAATTTAGCAGACAAATTGAATAATTTGTGTGACAAGTTATAAAAGACAGCTGTGACAGGACAACCTGAAAAGAACACATGAAATGCAAGTGCCATGGCTTATCTTGCACTATTGGAGGATTTGGAGAACCGCGCGCTCCGCAGGGAGCGCGTTTTCAAAGAGTGTGCTGATCTGTTCAGTGAGAGCAGAGTGGCTTCTCAGCAGGTACCGCTTCCCCAAAAACATACTGATGGATTTATGCCGTGATTTACAACTCAGAACCTGTCATGGTTCTGGCTGTGTGGGTGGTTTTAGGCTTTCTTGGTGGCTTGTATTTGGACCACGTCTGTCTCTTTAACTATCGGATTCTTTTCCCTGCTGTTTTGTCAGGCGTGGGCGGCGCCGTCCCCTAAGGCTATATAAGCCGGATATCTGCCACGCCTCCTTTGCTGGAGTGTCTGATTTTAGTTATCACTACAGCCAGAAGATATCTCTAGTTCGGGATTTTTGGCGAATTTCTTCGCAGATTATTTGTGGTTTATTTCTTCAGGGAAGTTTCCTTTTACTTTCCCTATTTGTTTGTTCCTCTCTCGCTCTGCTTCCTGGTTCGTATTGTTGGGCGTTCGTTTTGGAAGCGTGAGAGCTGTTCTGTTTCTTCGTTTATATTTCTCCCTGTGGGTATTTTAAGTCTTTGCGGTCCTGTTTTCTTCTAGCCACTGCAATTGGCCTCCCGATTCCTTCAGCCATTACAGTAATGCCCAATCCGAGAACTATGTTCAAGGCTTGCCCGTATGCGACCCGATGTTGCCAACTCGAGAGAGCGAAGACAGCTCTCGGCTCTCCTCTGAAGCAGGTGCATGTCAGCCACTGCTTCTTTACACTCTTAGTTCGAAACTTTGCAAGTTTTGAACGAGAGCGGAGGATACCCCAACATTAGCAAGCTTAGAATCTTTCTGACGAGCGCCCGGCAGGCCAACAGGAGGCACTTGAGCAACGAACAAGGCAATCATTTTTAATTTCCCTTCCCACTTTGCATTCACACAGCGCTTTAGCCAATCATGCGCTGTTCTGAAAAAGCTGTCGACCACTGCTGGTTGGTTCGACCGGGGATTGAACCCACACCATAGTAGTCACTACTGCTCCGGAAATGCAGCGCCTTAACCGAGTGAGCTAACTCGGCAGCCTGGGAAGTTCAACTTCTGACGGAAGCCCTCAGCTGTGGTTTTCCAGTCCTCCGTGGTTAGGATGGGCATGAAGTCTTCCAGTTGGGACACCCAGATGACCTTGGCAACTTCATTGACAAACCCTGCCACTCTGCAGTGTGCCCCACACGCTAGTTAAATGCCACCGTCCAGAATGAGTCTCCAGTGGCAAGGTTACTGTGGATGCATGAAAATAAATTGTGGTTCAAATGAAGTCAAGTCAATTTGTTTGAATAGTACATTTAAAAACAACACGATTTGCCCAAAGTACCTCACAGTGACTTCACATCCAAACAGGAATAAAAAATATACATTAAAACATTGGAAGAAGTCGTCAAAATAAGAAGCAAGCTGGAGAAAAATAAAATACAAAATCATGGACTTGCTACATTACAGTATGGTACAAAGATAGATAGATAGATAGATACTTTATTGATCCCGAAGGAAAGTCAGTCACTCAGCTGCTTGATTACACAGCAACACTCAATTGACATTCACACACTATACAAAAAAACATAAAAACGTAACATTAAAAGACATTAAAACTTGAGAGATTAAAATGCGTAGCAGGCAGTCGTAAGATAAAAATCTACTGCAATTAAGCGCACATCTAACAATTCTGTTCCAACGTTACTATAGTATCAAAAGACTAATTAAAACAACATCCATGGCTCATCTTCGGTGCCAGCAACATTAACGATTTCTCAGTTAAAAAATTGATCATTTCAGTCATCATCGTAAAAAAAAGACAAATATCATAACTGAACAAGTGTTGCCAGGCAAAACAAACCTCACCTGCCAGCACTTATTTTGCTGCTTTTCCTACTGACTGAATTTTACAAGTGTGCTCTCAACTGTTTTCAACATATAGTCCTTTGAAAATCTGTGACTTTCACTTTGACCTTTATAGGTCACTCGATCAAAGGTCATAGTGTCAAATAAAAGCGCATATAAGAGTTCTTATGTGGTCATAATAGTAAACATCTGTCTATCTGCAGTCGTTTTTGAGTTATAGTAGAAAATGTATTATTTTCACCAATGACCCAACTGCTAAGGAGACTATCAAAGCTACCCATTCATGCAGCATATTGGAAGCTTGGTTGGTGTTGGCTTAAAGTCAATGTGATGAGTTTGAAGAAAAGCTACCGCTAAAAAAACATTTTGTCATTTCCGATGACCTTTACCTTGACCCGATCACCCCCATAATCAGGTAATCTACAGACCATTGCCCGACTACTGTGAAAGTTTGAAGTTAATCAGTGCAACCGCAGAGACGCTAGATATTAACACACAGACATACAAACAAACAGACAAATGAAAGGTTGTTCTTAGAACGATGACTTGCAGAAATCAAAATTTAAAAAGGTAAATATCATATTGTCTAAAGAACAGAATAAAAAAAATCATTTTGGGAAAGATAAAAAAAATGAAGTCATTGCGTCCGCTAACCACTAGAACCGTATTGCGTTGCTGCCGGCGGTCTCGCAGGATTGGATGAACCCAGAGAGGTCGCCTCCATTTTTGCGGTTGATGCCCCTTATGAAAAGTTACTATACTATACTACAGATATACTATAGTAACTCTGTAGTTTACTATAGTGATACTAAAGTAAATCACAAAAGTCAAACACTACTATAGTAAACTATAGCAATGATATTCAATTACTATAGTATATTTGCAACAAACTATAGTTTACTGTAGTAAAGTGTAGTTTACTATAGTTTACATCAATTTTACTGTAGTAAACTTTAGTAAATTTTTATACGGGACACAATGGCAACAGCAATGACTTTCCTCAATTTCGATCCATGACAATTAAACTTTGCGATAAAAACCGAACGCATTTATACACAACTGCAATCCCTCCAAAATTAAAAATCCAGGCGGAAAAAGTTACAGTTGGAGGAATTAACTTTGTTATTGGTGTTAATTTGCTTCGGCCAGCAACTATTGACGGAAGTATTTTGCTTTCAGCGACGTCACTTGGAAAATTGAATTGCCAAAAATTGACCAAACCGAGGCGAGCGAAGCGTCTGCAGGTGTTAACGCGGCACGCCAGTGTAAAAGCACCGTAATGACTGCATTAGGAGATCATCTTGTCGCCATAACTTATTGTATGTTGAATTTTATTTAGAGTTTAAATTTTGTCAGTTTTATTTACAATACTCTTTAGGGGTGCCATTAATCGTGAAACCCTAATTTTGAGGACATTAATTCTTACTGAAATAAAAATTTTGGTTCTATTTTTGCTGTATTAAGAAATTACAGTATTTCTCATTTGTATTCATTTTGACTTGATCTCTATAATGTTATCATATAATATTCTTTACAGCATTTTGGAGCATTTCCAGTCTGGGGTGTCAATAATTCTGGAGCCCACTGCGTTGTCAGTATATTCCATTTTCTAAGGGGATCCTCCGAGTGCAAGAGCTCTAGCCATCTATTTGTAAATAAGCACTTTCTCTCACCATGTGTGCTGCAGATTGAACACAGCAAGATCTATGGCCCGCTGTGGAAATCGAAATACGGCCCGCTGGTGATAGTGAATGTGGCGAGTGCTGAGCTGATCGAGCAGACGCTGAGACAGGAGGGCCGCCACCCCATTCGCACTGACATGCCCCACTGGAGGGGCTACAGGGAGCTTCGGCAGCACGCCTACGGGCCGCTTACCGAGTGAGTGAAATAAATGATTAAGGGCCGGTTTCACTGATACAGATTAACCCTTACAGCGCTGAATACATTTTCAAGGAATTAAAAATGTAATTATCCTGAGCTGTTGAAAATCTACCATGTGGCAACTTGTTTAAAAGAGCTCCCCTGCGAGAGGTGTCTTTTGGGACCTGGAGGCTTCGAGCATTGCAGCCATTTCAGCTGAGCTGCTCGTTCAATTTGGCTGTGTGAACTATATACTGTGAGGTACCGTTCTGGAACCAAATGCGAGACCAGGAAGTTGCAGCAAAAGTGAGTTTTATTGAAGTTGGGCGGGTAAACCCCCACAGGGCAGAAAGCAACGGTTCAGAGTCCACAATCCAAAATCAGAGTCCCAGGGACGTAATCCAAACTGTACACAGGGCAGCAAACACAAAACTCCGAGTTGGGCAAAACAGGTACGGTACACGGGCAGAGAAGTATCAAAGAAAAAGCCAAAATCAGAATCGGGGACGTTCCAGTCAGAAGTATAACACTAAGAGTACAAGGCATCAACAATCGCAGCACAGGGAAAACGTTCTGACAAGAGCTGTGAGTGAAATGACTGCTTAAATACACGTAGGGGAAGTCACATGCTATGATAGGGAACAGGTGAGCTGGATCAGACTAATTACAAAGCAATGAACATGAGGAAGTACCTGATTACAAGAAATTGGCAAAAGCCAAAACGCGGACAGGGATCACAGAGACAGCCTACTGACGAACATATGCCTCCGGTTAGAGAGTTCTACCGTGCACAGAGTGAGAGGCAGAACAGTGATTAGCCAGGTGCAGAGAATCTGCCGAAGCACAGCAAAGTAAATTGAGTGAAGACAAGGGGCGGAGACTAGAGCAGAGCGAGTGCTGAGAGCTTGTTAGTCAATTAGTAATGTGCAGCTATACAATCCCTAGTGCTTGATAGTAAATTAGTACTATAAACAATGTTAGTCTTGGTTAGTAAGTTTAACTAAAACAACAAACTGTTAGTATTGTTAGTAAAATAGAAAAGCAGGGTGAAGGAAGTAAACGAGATTGGAAGGAATGGTTGAAATCCCAGAAACCATGAAATCACCCGAAAGTGTGGCACACAATACTGGGGCAGTGAGCGATCACATGACAAAAGACCAGACAGGGGAGACAAAGTGCAATGCATGGTATGACCCAAAACATGGACCGGAATATAACTGCAATGGTGGAATATGGAAGACATACACAGACAAAGCAAAAACAAAACATGGCAGAGCATCTAAATCACAATACAAAATATAAAGCATGGTCAGACAAAGCAGAATTCATAATCAAAACACGGTCAGGCAGGACAGGATCATAACATAGACGCTCTAGACTTGAAGGAGAGTGAGGAGAAGGGTGGGGGACAGTGAGCTCGAGCGGGCGATGTTTCCGAGAGGTCCTACTGCGTGTGGAATCTTTTTTTCTAATATATAGTTCGTTTTTGGTTTGTAAAAAGAGGAGGGGTCCAATACTGCATTCTGAACAAAGTGCAAAGGACATCTCCCCCAGGTCCCCACGTAAATTACTGTTCTGCTGTTCTGCGGTGATACATTCCTGTATTATCCAAATGATACTTGAGCTGTGGCAATCTAGACTTGTCGATGCCCACATTTGTAAGGCTTGAAAGCAGAATAAGGGTAAACAGAACTGAAATCTCCAGTATTGTGTAAGTAGTACTGCAATAATTAGTGAGATGTATGTTTTCAGCTCATAACGGTTTTCATTTTTCCAAATGATGTAAAAACAACTTTTAACAACAAAAAGTCATCTTTCTTGGTAGGTTATGTGTGCCTTTGTTGATGATGACAAACAGCCACACTAATATGGTGGCTTTACTTTGTTTTAGTCACTTTTACAGCGCATTTTTAGACACCGCATTTTAAGCAGCAGATTTTGGACGACCTAACTTTGAAAGTATGTTCAAGTCCACCTGCACATATTCTTGCTCAGCAACAATCCTTTTTACCCCTCAGCCGAGGAAAGTCGTGGAGGGGTATTGTCGTGGCGAGCGGCGTCCGTCTGTCTGTCTGTCCGTTAACTTCTTGTTTCCGGACGATAGCTGAAAAATGCCTCGGCCAAATGCTCTCATTTTCAGGTGGTATGTTGGGGGTGGTTAGAGGAAGCTCCCTATCGATTTCTGTCTTGCTGCGATGATCAATATGGCTGCCACGGCAGGGCAAGCGCAAGGCTGAGGGGTCCCACTCACGACAGCTCGCTATTTTCCATTTCCTGGAACTCAAACAACACATCCATATCATATTCCAGCTAATTATTTGTTGTCACAGCTTTAACAGATACACTCATTTTCACAGTAGAGGGCTAGAGGAAACATTGGTTACCATCGTCCCAGCAACGACTCCTGATTTTTGAAAAGCTGACTTGCTTCAATGCTGAAAAACTCTGACATGGCAAACATCAGGATTTGTTAATGTACAAAATAATCTTGCAGATGATCATGACTATGGCTCATGAACCAATAAACGCAACTAGCCATTCAAAAAAAAAGCAAAGAAGGAAACAGCTAGCAATTTGGGTTGCCATGGCAACAGTATTGGCGAATAATATTCAAATTAGTGGCAAAACAAATAGATTTCTTTGTGGGCATAGTACAGGCTGTAATTTCTGACCGATTAGTTTCATATTTGGCAAGTTCATGTGTTATACTTCACTTACGACACCTATCGATTTTGGTTGCCATGGCGACAGTATTGGCCGCATTTTACGCACATTATTGGCAAAGCATAGAGATTTCCTTGTGGACGCAGTACAGGCTGCAGTTTTGGACCAATTACTTTCATATTTGGTATGGATATGTGATATGCTTCACTAATAACACCTATTGATTTTGGTTGCCATGGCGACAGTATTGGCCAAATAATGCTCAAAAAAGGGGAGAAGCAGGCTTTCTGGGGCTGCACCCATGCGGTCGCAGCCGACTGGACTGTCTAGTTATCAATGCAGCCTCCCTGTAAGTATTAAAAATTGATGGTACATTTAAACACAGATTATCCTGTTTGTTGGCACCTTCTGGTGAAAATACAAATAAATTGTGCTTCTCTTTGGACGTAGTCCTGACAAGTCATATGCAGTCTGCCTTAAGTATCAAAAAGATTCCACGCGTCACCTATCGTGTTCGCTTTTAAATAACATATGTCATCTAATTTAAATAATAAACACCCTGCCCATTTGCATGCAGCGCACAAGGAAACAATCCAGTCAGTCCCTGTGGGTGGTGAAAAATTAGAATAGGCGTAGTGACCGGTCTGTGTGTCTATCGTCAGACGTAGAGCATGCAGAAAAGTCAGGCCCTCTCTCATTATTTATTCACCTCATGCCTGTTTAAACGGGTGACGTTTGTTTGTCCATACAACACACTAACACACTGGGCGCGTGCCTGCACAAGCCTGTTGCAGCCTCCCTTCTCCAGTACGGCTGAAGTCCACAGAGACGGGTTCAGTAGAGTTCTTAGCAGTCCAAAAAAACTGCCAAAAATCACCATAAAATTACTCCATACCTCCAGCATAGTCCATGTTTACTGTAGTCAAAAAAATCAAATAATGACTGGAAAAGAGCTGCAGGAGGCAGTTCTCTGGCTGGTAAGACAGAGTAATTGGGCGAGGCCAGAGAGAGACATGAACTTTGAGCTGTGTCACAAACAGGGCGGCTCAACGGAAGGAGCTCTCTGAAATTGTTCATTGTGGCCTTACATGATGCTGGTTGGTCACTTAGAAAATTTCTGAAAACCTTAAATGCTGCGTGGTGAAAGATAGACAGAAGTTTCAAATCACCTCTTTTTGATTTTTTTCGCATACACAGAACTTGATGGTCTGAGGAAGATCATGGAGCTTATATTCCTGGAGTTAACAGCATGTAGACTGTGGATTTTTTTTTTTTGCTTGATAGGGTGTAAAACTACTCCCTCCCGTAGAGACTAGGGAGTGCGCATTAATCCCTCAGTGATCAATTTCTCCAGGATGGGCGCAGACTGGCAGCGAATCAGGAGCATTCTGAATCCCAGGATGCTGAAGCCAAAGCACGTGTCCACATACACCGGCTCGCTCAATAAGGTGGTGACGGACTTCATCAAGAAACTGGATTGGCTCAGGAGGACCAAAGGAGGTGGGGTCATGGTACATGACTTAGCAGGAGAGCTCTACAAATTTGCTTTTGAAGGTAAGTCGGCAGTCTATAGAAGCCTGCCTGCTGATTAATTTAGGAAAAAGTTCTCGTCATTTGAAAGCCTTTCCTAAGTTTTATAGAAACAAAATAGAATTATAAACTTTTTATTTAAGCCTTTGCACTTTCATCTGGACTGCTGCAATTCCTTGCAAGTCTTGCAGGTTTATGGCTATTGCAAGTGGTAGAGTATACTACTGCCTTTCCTCATCTAGAAAATGAGGACAACGGTGATTCTGAAACTTAAAGCCATAAAATATGTATTCAGTGAAATACTAGTTCTTAATATTCGTCCTTAAAAGGAAGCATATTGAAATGAGTCGTCATAGGAGATTTTAGAAATGATAATGTTGCTGCTGCTCTGATTGGGAGGTCATTACACTGCCTTGGAGCAGCACTTCTTGATCAGATTTTTGTGATCTTCAACCGCAAAGTTTTTTAGAGCATAGTCACACCACCTACTGCCATTAGGTGAACATTCGAGCTTGCCTTATTCCTTTATTCTACCCGAAGCAGTCTTGATACAAGTGGCTGCCGAAAGTGCCAAACATCTGAGGGCGTGTGAAATGCTTCCGGGAAAAACTTGACTGACTTCAGTGTTTTTCGGCGATGTGCTGAACGGAGCTGAGTAAAGGACTACAGAATTGTCTCCTTTGAACCAATTAGGCTACTCTAATCCTGTCCCCGTTAATTTTGCTCAATTAGCAATCAAACAGTGGATTCGCTCATTTACTAAGTTGAATGAGTAGATAATCCAGTTTATTAACGTAGCATGTTTGATTGCTGTATTTGAAATTTAATGGCCATAGCACGCACAGATTTGCATGAATGTGATTGCACGATTTTTTGCGGGCTTGCATTAGCCCATTTCGTGCAATTGCGATAATTTATATCTTATTCACATTTCATCCGATTTATAGAATGTTTTCCACCTTGTGCATTTTTTAGAAGCTTAAAATCCAGGGCGCTCTTGAAACAAATAATCTTTTTTAATTAATCTTTAATAATCTCCTGAAAATGCTTTCCAAATTATCGCAACCGCACAAAATGGCCTAATGTATTAAGCCCACAAAAAATCGTGCAATCGCGTTCATGCAAATCTGTGCTGTTCTATGGCCATTTAAATTTCAAAATGCAACAATCAAACATGCTGTCTTAATAAATCAAACAATTTACTCATTCAACAGAGTAAATGAGCAAATCCACTGTTTGATTGCAGGAGAGCCAATGAAGTCTGATGACCATCTCCCAACCAAGTGGCATGGACAGGATGCAGAATGAGTGGGTGAAGGGTTACTACCAGTGAAAAACAGAGTTTAGGTCATGCTGGTGGTTTGTGAAAAGCCACACAATGATCAGTGGCCTCATATATAAACGGTGTGTTGGCACAAAAGTGATGTGTACGTCACTTTCTTTGCAGATATCTGATTTATAAAAACAAACTTGGCCTTAAAAAAAGGGAAATTATGAAGATTATGCACATGAGAATAAATTCCAGGTTCATCCTGGGTAAATAAATAAAAATAGCATGCAGTTTATCCTACCCATAGGATTATAAAAGGTTATTTTCTATGATATGCCTTTTTTTTGTGCACATACGCAATATTTAGGTATGAAATTCACGCAAATTTTTATTGAAAAGGCCCCGGGACTCGCAGGAGAAGGCAAAGAGTAGAGTTAAAGGAACCCGTTTAACCTTCTCCTCTAAAGAAGACAATGAGTCTGAAAAATGAATCTGCTCACCTTATCATCTAATCTGCTCGCCTGGTCGCCCCATCATAGGGCTGTAAAGTCATTCGCCTTCTACTTGGACTGGGAGCTGTGAATCACTCACCAACTTTTTTCACAAACTAAGATCTGCGTTTGCCGATCGTAGTCGATTTGTTTCAACCCAGAATTTCCATATCCTTGGGCCATTCTCATGTCCAGAGGTATCTACATATGCTACGAGTACGGAGTAGTTGTGATGCGAAGACACCTCTGGGAACGAGATTCCCTGAGAGCATTCAGCTGAAAACTGAACATTTACCTCTGAATGTTTGGAGATCAGTTCTCATGAGCATTCGGCTGAAACCTGAACATTTACCTCTGACTATACAGAGATCAGATCTCATGAGCATTTGGCTGAAAACTGAACATTTACCTCTGAATGTATAGAGATCAGTTCTCATGAGCATTCGGCTGAAACCTGAACATTTACCTCTGACTGTACTGAGATCAGATCTCATGAGCATTCGGCTGAAACCTGAACATTTACCTCTGACTGTACAGAGATCAGTTCTCATGAGCATTCGGCTGAAACCTGAACATTTACCTCTGAATGTTTGGAGATCAGTTCTCATGAGCATTCAGCTGAAACCTGAACATTTACCTCTGAATGTTTGGAGATCAGTTCTCATGAGCACACGAGCAGGATAGAAGGATCAGAGGAATGTAAAAAATATACACAGGAAAGCTGTTGGTTTCTGTAGTGTCACCATATTTGAGATTAAAGACAGTATATCTACGCAAGAGCACAGTGTTTGCATGGTCAGCAATGGTGGCTGCAATGTGCTTTAGGCCCATTTTGACAAAATTTTGTGATTTCAGGAACACAAAAAGAAAGATGGCTTTTTTTTTTTTTTGTTGAAAAAAAATGTGTTTTTATTTGATCGTCCGGCCTGATAGAAATTCCGCAGAACTCTTGATAATGTTAATAACGAGTGAAAAAATGTGTGTAACAAATGTGCAAAAGTAGGTTAAATGATGATGGAGGTAAATGTTACGCTCTGGCTGTGTAGAAATACAGTGCAGTAGGTGATTGGCACTTTGAGTTGCATTTTTTTGCAATAAAACTTGCTCACAATTATGATGAAGTTGACTCTCTTGAAAAGGTAAATTTCTGGTGTTTCTTTTGATTTTGTATTAAAACTTGAGAAGATCATTGGGAATTTTTGCTGAAATTGACACTGATAATTCTTAGGGCTAATTTTGAGGCATTTTTACGGCCTTTTAAGGTGTCTTATGAGGACGAGGTCAGACGCTCATATCTCAGGAATCACTGGCCTAATTCAGAAAAGTGTTTTATCTATTTTACTGACTCAGTGAGATCTGTAATATCCCTCAGATACGCTGTTTTAGGCTCAAAGTTACCGCTGTTGCCTTATGTGGAAAATCTGCATCGACTTTTGCACACACTGCATTGCAGCACCAGTGCTTTCTTTTCTGCTGCATGATGAATACTCCGTGACCCAGGCTGAGCGCAGTTATCGCAGTGTGATGCTGAGCGCAGTTATCGCAGTGTGATGCTGAGCGCAGTTATCGCAGTGTGATGCTGAGCGCAGTTATCGCAGTGTGATGCTGAGTGCAGTTATCGCTGTGTGATGCTGAGCGCAGTTATCGCTGTGTGATGCTGAGCGCAGTTATCGCTGTGTGATGCTGAGCGCAGTTATCGCAGTGTGATGCTGGCGCAGTTATCGCAGTGTGATGCTGAGTGCAGTTATCGCTGTGTGATGCTGGAGCGCAGTTATTGCTGTGTGATGCTGGCGCGGTATCGCTGTTATCGCAGTTATTGCAGTGTGATGCTGAGCGCTGGCGCGGTGTGATGCTGGCGCTATCGCTGTGTGATGCTGGCGCGGTGATGCTGTGTGATGCTGGCGCTGTGTGTTGAGCGCAGTTATCGCAGTGTGATGCTGGAGCGCAGTTATCGCTGTGTGATGCTGAGCGCAGTTATCGCAGTGTGATGCTGGCGCAGTTATCGCTGTGTGATGCTGGCGCAGTTATCGCAGTGTGATGCTGGCGCAGTTATCGCTGTGTGATGCTGGCGCAGTTATCGCTGTGTGATGCTGGAGCGCAGTTATCGCTGTGTGATGCTGGCGCAGTTATGTGTGATGCTGGCGCAGTTATCGCAGTGTGATGCTGAGCGCAGTTATCGCAGTGTGATGCTGAGCGCAGTTATCGCTGTGTGATGCTGAGCGCAGTTATCGCAGTGTGATGCTGAGCGCAGTTATCGCTGTGTGATGCTGAGCGCAGTTATCGCTGTGTGATGCTGAGCGCAGTTATCGCTGTGTGATGCTGAGCGCAGTTATCGCTGTGTGATGCTGAGCGCAGTTATCGCTGTGTGATGCTGAGCGCAGTTATCGCAGTGTGATGCTGAGCGCAGTTATCGCAGTGTGATGCTGAGCGCAGTTATCGCTGTGTGATGCTGTGTGATGCGCGGTTATCGCTGTGTGATGCTGAGCGCAGTTATCGCTGTGTGATGCTGAGCGCAGTTATCGCTGTGTGATGCTGAGCGCAGTTATCGCTGTGTGATGCTGGCGCAGTTATCGCTGTGTGATGCTGGCGCAGTTATCGCTGTGATGCTGCTGAGCGCGGTTATCGCAGTGTGATGCTGTTATCGCAGTGTGATGCTGAGCGCAGTTATCGCTGTGTGATGCTGGCGCAGTTATCGCTGGATGTGATGCTGAGCGCATCGCGGTGTGTTATCGCAGTGTGCTGCTGGCGCAGTAATCGCTGTGTGATGCTGAGCGCAGTTATCGCAGTGTGATGCTGAGCGCAGTTATCGCTGTGTGATGCTGAGCGCAGTTATCGCTGTGTGATGCTGAGCGCAGTTATCGCAGTGTGATGCTGAGCGCAGTTATCGCAGTGTGATGCTGACTGCAGTTATCGCAGTGTGATGCTGAGCGCAGTTATCGCTGTGTGATGCTGAGCGCAGTTATCGCTGTGTGATGCTGAGTGCAGTTATCGCAGTGTGATGCTGAGTGCATTTATCTCAGTGTGATGCTGAGAGCAGGTATCGCAGTGTGATGCTGAGCGCAGTTATCTCAGTGTGATGCTGAGTGCAGTTATCGCAGTGTGATGCTGAGAGCAGGTATCGCAGTGTGATGCTGAGCGCAGTTATCTCAGTGTGATGCTGAGTGCACTTATCTCAGTGTGATGCTGAGCGCAGTTATCGCAGTGTGATGCTGAGTGCAGTTATCGCAGTGTGATGCTGAGCGCAGTTATCGCAGTGTGAGGCTGAGTGCAGTTATCTCAGTGTGATGCTGAGTGCAGTTATCGCAGTGTGATGCTGAGTGCAGTCATCTCAGTGTGATGCTGAGTGCAGTTATCGCAGTGTGATGCTGAGCGCAGTTATCGCAGTGTGATGCTGAGTGCAGTTATCGCAGTGTGATGCTGAGCGCAGTTATCGCAGTGTGATGCTGAGTGCAGTTATCACAGTGTGATGCTGAGCGCAGTTATCACAGTGTGATGCTGAGTGCAGTTATCGCAGTGTGATGCTGAGTGCAGTTATCACAGTGTGATCTTACACTGCTCACCTTATTACCTTATCATTTTTTTTGCATTTTTAATTGATTGAGTTGAGCAAGTTAAAGACCTATCTAAGTAGTGCTATTACTGTAAGGTTCCCTTATCAAGGGAGACATAACCTGTTTTTCTCCAGATGACCCATTCATACCAATGATAATTCATGGAATGAAGTCAGGGTACGAAGGTACGACATCTGGATTTTTGACCTTAAAAACTCGATTAAAACCAGGTCCCGGGAAATTGTGTCAGAAGTGTGTCCTGTTATTATTAACCTTCCCTTGCTCTCTTGTTATAAATAAATCAGTGTTTCCCAAACCTCTCCCAGAAAATTGGTTGTTCTGAAGGTTTAAGATCTTAGCTTCTCCTGCACTGGTGATTCAAATGATCAAGACGTTATCACGAGCTCTCGTCTTTACTGCATTTAACTGGGAGATAGACAGTAGTATAATCAACATGTCTGTGAATGCCGGAACTAGAGTGTCAACAAAAAAATGCAGTCCTCGATAGGAGGCTGTAAAACCTAGAAACGTCCTTCAAGGAGCTTGTATCTTGCAGGAGATTTCATGCTGAACAAATGTCTCAGGCCTTGAACCCAATAGTGATTAGATACAAAGGCAGCATCCAAATTCTATTAAATAAGCGGCCGTTATCTCTCCCCCTATTTCCCACCTGATAAACACAAGCCTTATTTCTGGATTTGTTCCCCTAGATTTAAAACTGTGGCGGTTACTCCCATTCTTAAAAAATCAGGAGCTGATCCCAATATACTGGCTAACTATTGACCTGTGTCAAAAGTTTAGAAAAAGTGATGGCCTTTCAGTTACGAGCCCATCTACAAATGAATAACTTTTACGAGCCCTTTCAATCAGGCTTCCGTCCACTCCACAGTACTGAGACAGCCCTGCTCAGGGTTGTTAGCGAACTCCATCTGGCCGCAGATTCGGGTTCCCTCACCATTCTTCTTCTCCTTGATCTTACAGCTGCATTTGACACCATTTCACATGACATTTCTCACTCATCTTGCTGCGCTGGGTATTACCGATACTGCGCTCTCCTGGTTTACGTCCCATCTCTCTGACAGAAATGACTACATATTAAAAAGAAAAAAATCCTCAGAAGTTTTACTTTCTCTGGGTATTCCACAGGGCTCTGTTCTTGGGCCTCTTTTATTTATAAGATACATGCTTCCTGTAGGTGACTTCATCCGTCGACATGGCCTCAGATTTCATTGTTATGCTGACGATGCTCAGACTTATGTTAAGTTCAAATTCCACTTCACCTTTACCACCCCCCTCATTAACAGCCTGTGTCTGATATAAAACTCTGGAAGTGCTCCAACTTTCTTCAACTGAACAAGGCTGAACTGCTGTTGTTTGCTCCTAAGACAATAGTCAATAAACACTCTAATTTCTGCTTTTTTATTGATGGAGCCCCAATCACGTCTGTAAAAACTGGCCACAACTCGGGTGTTATTTTTGATTCTTCATTATCATTTGAGAATCATATCAATGCCCTGGTCCAATCAGCCTTTTTTTTTAACCTCTGCAACATTACTCATCTTCATCTGATTATCTCTTCAAAAGATGCAGAAACTCTTGTCCATGGCTTCATAAGCTCCGATGTTGAATATTGTAGTAGTCTCTTTATTGGTTTGCATTCTAAAAGCCTCAAAGTTGCAGTATGTTCAAAATTCCGGTGGCAGAATTCTAACACACAGCAGTCTCTCTGCTGCCATTTCCCCCATCCTCTATAAATTACATTGGCTTCCCATAACATCCAGAATCCATTATAAAATACCTTCCTAACATTCAAAGCCCTCCATAACCTCGCGCCTCAATATCTCACTGAGCTCTTACAGCCATACACTCCTGTCCGTACACTCAGGTCCTCAGCTTCTGGTTCACTTGCTGTCGCCAGATTTAGGCTCTCCAGCATGGGCGGCAGGGCATTCGGCGTCATGGCTCCTAAACTTTGGAACTCATTACCTCAAACTCTCCGTGTTATATCTTCAATTTCTGAATTCAAATCACAACTGAAAACCCACCTCTTCAAGCAGTTTTATCAATCTTGTCGTCCCTCTTAAATTTTATTTATGATTGTTGATTTTATTGGTGATTTTTTTTTTCACTTCCAAATTTTATATTGATCTCTTGTCCTGTCATTATGGAACATGTTTGTATTGCCTTGTTTTAATGTTTCTTCTCTGTGCGGCATGTAAAACGACCTTGGGTGCAAGAAAGGCGCGATATAAACAAAACTTATTATTATTTTCTTTGTTTCTCAGCTTTTTCTTGATCTTGCTATAAAACGTTAAGGGTTAAGGGAAAGTTGCAGGGAGAGATTTAGTTTTTACCCCATAATGACTACATGTGACGCCTATATTTGCCCTCTTCCTTTCACATAGGGCCAGGTAGGTTTGGATAGCTTTCTTCCCTCAATAAATGAAATTATCATTTAAAAACTGCATTTTGTATTTACCCAGGTTATATTTATCTAATATTAAAACTTGTTTGATGATCTGAAACATTTAAGTGTAACAAAAAAATAAGAAATCAGGAAGGGGGCAAATACTTTTTCACAGAAGTCTATACCAGTTGGTGGCAGAACAGCAGAGGGAGATCCCCTTCTGGGGGCCGCCCTGGACAAATTAGTTTGCGAGATCCGCAAACTCTCCATCTCCCATGCACCTCCACCAGCGCCTCCCTCCGTCTCTCCTGCCAGACTGCAGGCTCCCTCAGTCGTTCCCCGGGGTGATTCGCCAGCGCGCTACGATGGAAATCCCACTGCATACAAAGGCTTCATTCTAGGTGGCAAGTTAAAGTGGCAAGCTGAAAGAGCCAGGTTGGGAATTTAGCCATGACACCAGGTAACCTCCTTCTCTTGTCGAAGAGGGTCATAGGATGTTAAATGAACACAGTGAGTCAGGATCTCGGTTTAACGTCTCATCCGAAAGATATAAATAAAGATAAGATAAATAAATAACCTTGAACACCATCATACCTGATTGCAACAGCAAGCCTGTGTTGAGGTTCAGTGGCTGCTCGCAGATTACTTTGCTTCTGAAGGTGGCTGCCAACAACGGGCAACAGATCATCCATCTGCTGGGCTCTCATTCAGAAGTACTGATGGAGGCGTTCACTGTCGAGTCACAGCTCTGACACTGGCTGTTAGGAACGACCATGTGTTCATCTCCTCTGATTTATAGGGGGTCCACCATCTTGCTCTTTGTTGTCTCAGTCTACCTAGAGGTAGAAGAAGAGCGAATGCTCTTTGGTGTACAGCAGGTGCGGTCCATGGCTTTTTAACAGGGTTCATTTTTTTCCCTCATTGCCGTGTTCTGTTTGATGACTGTGCTGTCCTACATGGCCCACAGTTGGATATGAATCCAATAAGAAATAAAAGAAATGTGTTTTGCCTGGCCATTCATGTTTTCTTAAAAAAATGTTACCTATTTGACAAATTCAGCCAGGGTATGCAAAACTTTTGAGCACAACTGTATTTCTGATTGCCAGTATTTTAAAAAATCAGCGGAAATAAACATCAGCATTCAGAGTGGAAATTTCACTGGATAGGCTACGGTGTAAGCTTTCATCCAGCAAAATGATGGAGCGAACAAACCGGTCTGAACACTAAGAGAGGACGACAAAAGACACCAGGACAGCGGTAAAAATATTGTAAAAATAAATGGAAATAAGTTTTATTTCAGAATGAAACAAGTGTTGTGTTTCATTGAAATTATATTTCCAAACTCTGTGATGCTCAAATCCTGCATTATAAAGCCTTAAATTGGGATTATGCACAGTAGGCGAGGATTGGCTTGATTTGGCATCTGTGTATGATGTTTGATCTGGCTGTAAATTGACTGAATTCGTTGACTGATTTGACTGGGCCGTGGGGGAGTGATGGGGGCTCGACAGCCGTCTTTGCTTGGAGCCGTCGAGGTAAATTGACTGCATTTATATTGCGCTTTTCTAACCTTGAGACACAAACTGCTTTACAGTTGCATTACGTATTGCGTATTGCATTACGCTTCACATTCATCCTGATGGCGAAGGCTGCCGTGCAGGGCCCTGCAGTGCGGGGTTCGGTGTCTCAGTCAGGACACTTCGTTCTCTGGAGGTGCTGAGCATCAAACCAGAAACCTGCCGATTTCTAGACGACCCGTTGTACCTCCTGAGCCAGGCTTTCAGACTTCTCATTGGAGCAAATATTCTGTTTAAGTGATGTCGAAATTCAGTAGGGCTGGCAGTGAACAAACCTTTGTGTGTCTAGTCTGATTTAATTCAAGTATCAATTAAATTTGGTAAATTGGCTGACTAATTAACTAAGGGGACAAGTACGTTTTCATAGAGGCCATGCTGTTCTTTGGATAACTTTTTTTGCTTGGCAAATGAAATTCATATTTCAAAATTCTATTTTGTTTGCTTATGTTGTCTTTTTTCTCATCTATAATTTTGTGGCCAACGTATTGCTTAAGAGGGTAACTGCTTTAAACATGAAATATACCCATTTAAGATTAATTAACAGCTTGTTAAAGTCCTACAATTGTAATTGTGGTTGTAACAAACACCAGCATTCACAGTGAGCCCCAAGACTGACATTGGGGGTGGCTGCTCTGCAGTGTGTTGGACAAAACTCTAGGAGGGTCATTATAAGATGGCAATTTTTTTTTTTTCACTGTGCACAACAGAATTCACGATCTCTTTAATGAATACAAGCTCACTGAAGCCTTTCTCAGAAAAACGACCCCCAAACCTTGACATTTCCACCTCCGTTCTTTACAGAAACCCTCTTGCAGTGTGGTTAGAACACTTCTCTTGGCTTTGTCCACACAAACCTTTTTTCACCATTTCCATGTAGATTGAAGTTGGACAAACCTGAAAATAAGACTGGTCTCTAGGACCTGCTGTCTTTAGACCTCAGCTCTCTGGGTCTTTCAGATGATGACCTCATCATTGTTCCCCTGTATCTGCGCTGGTGATCTGCTTTTGAACAGTTTGAGCACCGAGCTGTATGTGGGGATTCTCACTGATGACTGAAGCAATCTGTGCGACTATTTCTCATCAGTTTTTTCTTTACTGACAGGCTAAGTATCCATATACTTTTTGGGGCCACTTTGTGTGAGAATGACTGCATTGGTTATGTTTCTCCTCTCAATTATTCACGCTTTTACTTTAATTTGTCACCAGCCTGCACAAATCTAAAGGAAGTCATTTAAATCATGGATGTCATGATTGTAAATGATTGCTATCTGTAAATGTATGCTGCCTTACTGACTGTGTGAAAACTATTATCCCCTTTGGGAAATTAAAGAACCTAACCTAACCTAACCTAAATCTTTTGAAGCATATAATGTGGATAAGCGGATTTTAGCCGCTGAGGTAATACATTTGTTGGTAAGAAGACCTGATGGAACTTTGTTGTTTTCATTACCCTGCAATGAATTACGGGCAGCTATAATGATTTACAAATTAAAGTATTCTTGAGTGCTGTTTTGGGCATTTACTCTAATTAACATCAGAAAGACATGATACTGTTTTCCTTTAACTGGAAACCAATGTTTAACATTAGAGAAACATGAAGCAGAAGTATTATAAATATTTACTTGTATTCAGCGTTTGTGAACCGTGGTGTGCAAAACAGTAGTGAAGCACAGGGGTAAAAATGTGATCACAAGGACTCGAGCAATTTAGAACAAGTTAAATCAGTCAAAAATAAACAGACGAAATATTTGAATATCACTTTTCAAAAACTCAAAATCTGGCTGCGGTGGTGGAGCCCCTTGTGTTATGTATGGATGGGGCAGTAATACCTGCTCAGAGTATCTGTTCTCAGTGTCATTACTGGGCTGCAGGGATGCAGCCTTCGGTTAAACTGGCCCAGAGATTCAGCACCATGCTCAGGGCTGCATCACACATAAGTGTGTGTCACACAGTGGGCTTTCCTTGGGTTAGTTTTCTTAGGCACTCTCCGAAATACAGTATTGTTTTTCATGAAAAAGCACACAGGAGGAATTTGTGTACTAGTAGGTACCATTTACCATTTTAAAAAGTGCTTATTTATGAAACCTAAGGCTGGGCGCACAGTTTAATTTACTTACAGTGAAGGGTACTGCTCCACTGGCAACCAGTCTTAACTTTCTATGAAAAATGTACAAACTTTAAAAAAAAACATGTAGGTGTCCAGTTTCTTTCTCAGGGTGTGATATTTTGGCCTCATGTTCTGACTCTGTGATGTGGTTGAAGGGATCTCCACGGTGCTGTTTGAGACTCGGATGGGCTGTCTGAATGAGGAAGTCCCAGAGGAGACCCAGAAGTTCATCGTCTCTGTGGGGGAGATGTTCCGACTCTCCCCCATCATTGTGCTGTTCCCCAAATATCTCTGGCCTTACCTGCCCTTCTGGAAGCATTTTGTGGCAGTCTGGGACCACCTCTTTAAAGTTGGTGAGTTTGCGAGTGTTTAAGTCCAAACCTGATTGGCTGCCCTCCCCTCCAATCTCTTACAGGGCTACCTGAGCCCATTATCCCCAACAGCTGCTATGGAGGTGCTTTATTCATGTCTTTCCCTTTCCGCACGAAACCTACGGCAAAGTAATACTTCTAATGACCTCTATAAAGTCTAATGGAGATTTGCCACCTGGTGGCAAATTCTATAAGTTTTGTCAGAATGTGCAGTTTCTAGAAGCACAATAGTAACAGATGTATGTTCTAAAAATTGCGTTCTTCTTCTAGAAGAAGGTATTCCAGGTATATGGTTAAGATAGTTGTACATACCTTATAATATACACTGCCCATCCAAAAAAAAAAAAGGTTGCCATTTGGATTTAAGTTGGCAAATACTCGAGAGCCTATGATTGAATCATTAGTACAGTGGTGAAACTGCTTCAGCTGGCAATAATTCTGTTAATCCTGACTGATTTGGTGCATAACTTCTCATTTCTTTAACAACCATGTTGGATGATGTATCTCGTGGTCATTGAAAAATGCGATTTTGTTTGAAGAGGGGTAAATTACTGGCCAGCATCAAGCAAAGAAAACAGCTAAAGAAATTTCTGGAATCACTAGAATTCGGTCATGAACTGTCCAGCAATTTTTTGAACCCCTAAGGATAGTGGTGAACTGTCAACTTCGCGGAAGAAATGGGTTGGAGAAAAATCATGACTGATCCTGATCGGACATAAGTCTCGTCTTAAACAAATCAGCAGTCGAACTCAAGGCTACATTTAGTTATGAAGTTATGAGCATTTCCACATACGATGCAACAAGAACTTGCAGGATTGTGACTGAGCCGGTGCATGGCCACAAGAAAGCCACTCGTCCGTGAGGCTAATTGGGGAAAAACAGGTTCAGTTTGCAAGGGAGCATAAAGGAGCCAAGGAAACAGGTCATGTGATCTAATAAGTCCAGATCTACCCTGTTCCAGTGATGGGCATGTCAGGGTAAGAAAGGAAGTGTTAAGGAGAGGTCAGGTGGACACCAGGTGCAGGATCCAAAGCGTTTATTTAAACACAAAACACAAGGGAAAAGATGGCAGACAGGCCAGAAACAAAACACCGTGCACATGCACTGAACCACAGGGAGAACTAAGGTACACTGCCCAAGGCAGGGGGGAAACAAGTACAGACTCCTAGAGTGGCTAGACTAAAAAAACAAAAACTGGATCTAACTAAACTGACGGAAACATTGGGAGACTTAGACAAAGGGCAGACAAGACGTGGGCGCAGCAAAACACGAGGCTCGGGGGAAACACAAAGGAAAAACTCAGGAAGACACAGGTGCTGTGAATAGGCAATGCAGAGCTGAGCAGATTCCGATACAAAGTCCCGTCTGACGGTCTCTCCTCTCTTCCCCACTGATATGCGCATGGGAGGAGGCGGGGATACGGAAGGCAATCTTGGTGGAAACAGAAACCCGTAGGATTAATGAACAAATTCACGAGGACCGGGTAACAATAATGACTCGTGACAAAACGCTGAGACAATCAATCAAACTAGACCGTTTAGATTGAGGTAATCTAAACGTGACGAGTATAAAAGCGCCACGAGAGAAGCAAAGGAAAGCACAGCTTTAAACGCAGTTAGTCAGGGAAAGCTTAGGCAGGAATTACAAAAGCTAGAAACACTCACACTCGCTAATGAGTTAATCAGGTTAATACTACGTGACGAAATATTTACAATCACCCTCAAATAAGTGCTGGTTAGAACGGGTTAGGAATTAACCAATCAGAGAACACATTCACTCAGAGTTTAGCGAGACCCAGAATTAAGCACAGGTGGAAACAATGAATGAAATACCTTGGCGAAACCGAAAGAGGAAGCGTGATTGGACAACGAGGCGCAGGCACGCTGAAGGCTGTCACGCGACATCGCTGGAGATTGGCAGAGAGGGAATCGATCATCAGACGGCAGAAATGAAAGCTGAAAAATAAAACGAAAGTAAAGCATAAGCACAAAGACAACACACATGAGGCAGAACCATAACAGGAAGCCCATGAAGCGATGCACCCATCATGCATAGTGCCCACTGTACAAGCCTCTGGAGGCAGTGTTATGATCTGGGGCTGCTTCAGTTGGTCAGGTCTGGGCTCAGCACTGTTCTGCAGTAATAAAATGAATTCAGCTGAACTACCTGAGTATACTGAATGACCAGTAACCCATCACTGGACTGGCTAATCCCTGATGGCTCAGGCATACTCCAGGATGACAATGCCAAGATTCATTGGGCTTAAATTGTGAGCGTGGTACATCCATCATGTGGAATCATTTTTGCAGGAGAATTGACCACCTCAGAGTCTGGACCTTGACCAATTGAAAGTCTTGAGGATGTGCTGAAGAAGGTTTAACGGAGTGGTTTGAATCACCCATCATCAATGCTATATCTTGGCGAAAAATGAATGCAAATCTCACAGGCGGATTTTGGGGGGGGGGGGGCTTATTTCTGCAGACTGACTTTTCGAAGACAGCCTTTTTCGCACATTACACACAGGTCTTAAAGCTCGAAAAATTTCCATGCCGGAAAAATGAAATTTTCCGGGGGGGGGGTCGTCCAAAAAAATTAGTTGCGTCCTAATGCACTTTGTGATGGTCAGAGGTGTATAGTAACGAACAGTAGCCTACTTGAGTAGTTTTTTTTTTTTTTGAGGATTTGTACCTTAGGGGAGACCGGGGCTTGTTGTCACGCGGGTAAGTTGTCACACTGCAATTATCTTCTCCACTAGAAGGCGCAACTAAAAGTGGAATACTAGTTTTCTTCCTTTACATGGTCAGGTCTCATGTCCTGTGTGAGAAGAGAACAACACATTGTAAGTTGAGATGAGCACCAATTAACCATTTTCGACAACCCAAAGTAAAAAATATTAACTTTATATCTTTTAAAATAAGCTTCTTTCAGATAAAAATCCTAGCAGTGATACATGTGGACTTGTTAGAGAAGATATTAAGGCATCCTGTCATACCTCAGTCATTGTTCTGTTTTAAGCTAACTTCAAGCTAGAGCTAGCATTAGCAAACATGGTAGTTTGGGGCAACTTGTCTCAGTCATTTGGGGGTTAGTTGTCACATGTGAGGAAAACAAGTTAACCAGCAGAGAAAGAAGAGAAAAGCTGCTATTCTCACCGACACACCTGTGAAGGAGGCACTTGAAGCTGAAAGGCAGGCACAAGGGAAAAAAAGCCTATTCAAAAAGAAAGGCAAGGCAACCAAATCCAAAATACCAAAGAAGCAAAGCACTGGGAAGAAACAGAGGGCAGGTACAAAAAGAAAAACTCTAGATGACTCCTCATCGGAAGAAGATGACTCCCTATGCTTGGTCTGTGTGGAGCTATTTGGAAACAGCCGCCCAGGAGAAACCTTGGCGCCGTGCATTATATGCAAAGGATGGGCCCATGAAGAATGCACCCCTGGCAAATCAATCTACGTATGCCAGAAGTGCAACTCAGATGAGGAGTCTGACTAGTGAGGTCAAGTTTTGTTTGAGATTTTCTGGCTGGGTATTCCAGGACTGACTAGTGAGGTCAGGTTTTGTCTGAGTTTTTTTAATAGATCTTCCAGGACTAGTTTAAGTTTCATAAGTTTCATAATGTATGTTGCATAATATTTTATGTTAAGGTTTATTCACTTTCAAGTAAAAAAATAACAACAACAATAATTTTGTCCTTGTTTTATAAGTTGCAAAATCCAGTGTGACATCTTACCTCATATAGTGTGACAACTTACCCCTTGGTGGGGCAACCTGTCACATGGTGACAATCTCTATTTGATTGCTTATAACTCTGCTCTGACACAAGATATGAAAATGACATGAATACAAAATATATACCTGAGACTTTGGTCTTTCATCTGGTACACATTTTTTTATATATGATGTATTGATTCCAAGAAATATATAAGAGTGTAAAAAGTGTGACAACAAGCCCCGGTCTCCCCTACTTGAGTTTGACTTTTACTTTTACTCTACTACATTTAAAAGATAAAAAGTATACTTTCATTTCGTTACGTTGACACTGGCGACTTCGTTACTCGTTACAAATTAAAATATGAATGTAATTCATCATAAGGATTATCTGGATTTGGCGCGTTCAAGAACAACGGTGCTCGGCAGGGTATCTTTGTACAGATGTTGATGCCAGCGGACATGAAGCTGCAAATTTATGCACGCAGTTACAACATTCTATCACTAGATGGCACACCAGGATCAGTTATTGAATATTCACAAGCAAGCCAAGCTGAAACACGGTTTTATGGATGAGTTCACTCCTAATTTAAATGCAGGATTTCTACTTCTATTAAAGCATTTACATTGTGATATTGACACTTTTAGTTAAGTTAATCCTCTGAGTATTTATTGCACTACAGTTGAAATGCTATATTTTAACAGGGGACAACTAGACCTCTTCAATACTAATGGTTTCTATGGCTGAATGTGCAAAATAGCAAGTAACTATTCAACTCTGACAACTGTACACTGTCTGTTGTATGCAGTCCTATATGGATGAACTATAAGACGAGCCATAACGTTTGTTTAAGTAGTGATAACAGCGCTATATCTTAGAGTAACGTTTGTGCCAGTGCAACTGGATCTTAAACTTGATTATGACAAAGTGATCGATATGTACGCCCGTAGATACCCCTGAAGAATGCTCTTCATCAACCCATTCAGTGAGAATTAAAAATTTCCAGAAGATGATTTTGTAGCTCAGCATGCCTACTGAATATGCCTAATGTGCAAGTAGGAAATTCACTTCAAAGTGAATTGAATACCATTCTCCATGAAAGAAAACAACTTTAGTGCTGTGTTTTAAATGTTTAATCCATGATATATCCTGATGGATGCTTTGATCATTTTCACAGTTTGTTCGTTTCTTTCGGAATAGGACCTAAGTCTCTTTGTTTTGATTGTCTTTGCCAGGGCCGGCGCTAGACCTGAAAATTTGGGGGAAAATATCCATCCCTTTATTGACTACAATTAGTCCTGGCTAATTTTAGATGGTTTTCCTTTATTAACACATTTTCCAATTCAAGAATAATCAAGTGGCAATTGAAGACACGGCTTCTCTCCCACATGCAATCTAACATCGACAAAATAATGGGCTACATTCAGTACAGAAAAATAATTTAATTATAATTAGGTCTATACACAGGCACTCAGCAACGGTAATTTTTTTCCCAGCGAGAGCGGCATTTCAGAACTCATTTGCGAATGAAGGTAATTTCGGCAACAAGTACGCACGCCTGTTTTTGCAGCATGGTCACGTAACTTGCGGTAAAAAATAGACAGCTGTCCAATTGGAAAATGTAAAACGAAACCACGTACTTGTCACCAGAATTACCTTCATTCGCTGAAGAGTTCTGAAATGCCGCTCTTGCTGGAAAAAGAGATACGTCGCTGAGTGCCGGTGCATAGACCTAATTATAATTCATTATTTTTCTGAACTGAATGTAGCCCATTTATCGCTGTTAGATCGCATAGGGGGAGAGAAGCCGTGTCTTCAATTGCCACTTGATTATTCTTAAATTGGAAAATGTTTTAATAAAGGAAAACCATTAAGAACAAGCCAGGACTAATTGTTGCCAATAAAGGGATGGATTTTTGCCTAGGCAATCGTCTAGGCGAGTGCCGGCCCTGGTTTTTGCAGAGTCAAGTGCAAACTTTTACCTTAAATAGAGATAATTGTTAATGAAAAAAATGTTTTTTTCAGCTAACTATAAGACCTTGAATTTTGTTCCCAGATGCCAGGAAAACACGTTTTTGGCACTTTAATTTTCAAATTTTTCTGGGGGAGGGTCCCCAGACACCCCTCCAGGCTTCACACCTACGGCGCTCGTATGGGGGCTGTGCCCCCCCTTTCCAAAATTCCTGGATCCGCCCCTGAATCTGGTCGGAAATAAATGTTATAACATTGTATAAGATTGTCAAAACAAGACCATGCAGAGTGTGCGCCACGATCAGAGCTAAAGGTGGCCCAACAAAATATTATTATGCGCTACTTTTTTTTTTGGACAGGCGTATGATTCCACTGTTGCCAAATGCAATTGTTGCAAATGCTCAAGCAATAATACTGCTATCTGTGTAATTACTTCAGCTTATCCCTATTTTAATTGTTGTTTTGATAATTATGATTTCAAAATGTTAACTAATAGTTATGGCATTGAATTTTGCAGATTGCAGATTATTTTTTAATAAACTGGTGGAACAAGCATTCCTTTATAAGCTAGTGATTTGAGATTAGTGTCTCCACTTACTGCATTGTGCTCTTTGACCCTTGACCCCAGCTCAAAATCTGGTGGAGCAGAAAATGGCGGAGATACAGGAAAAGATGAAGCTGGGAGAGCCGGTGGAGGGAGAGTATCTGACGCACCTGCTGATCAGTGAGCAGATGTCTGTCCATGAGATCCTGGGCAGCATTACTGAACTGCTTCTGGCTGGAGTGGATACGGTGAGTGCTGGGGGATACGGTGAGTGCTGGGGGGATACGGTGAGTGCAGGGGGATACGGTGAGTGCTGGGGGGGATACGGTGAGTGCTGGGGGATACGGTGAGTGCTGGGGGGATACGGTGAGTGCTGGGGGGGGATACGGTGAGTGCTGGGGGGATACGGTGAGTGCTGGGGGATCGGTGGCGCTGGGGGAGTGAGTGCTGGGGGGGATACGGTGAGTGCTGGGGGATACGGTGAGTGCTGGGGGATACGGTGAGTGCTGGTGGGGATACGGTGAGTGCTGGGGGGGGTGAGCGCTGGTGGGGATATGGGGCTGGGGGACGGTGAGTGCTGGGGGGATATGGTGAGTGCTGGGGGATACGGTGAGTGCTGGGGGGATACGGTGAGTGCTGGGGGATACGGTGAGTGCTGGGGGGGGATGCGGTGAGGGCTGGGGGGGATACGGTGAGTGCTGGGGGGGATATGGTGAGCGCTGGGGGGATACGGTGAGTGCTGGGGGATATGGTGAGTGCAGGGGGGATACGGTGAGTGCTGGGGGATGCGGTGAGGGCTGGGGGATCGGTGGCGCTGGGGGGATACGGTGAGTGCTGGGGGGGATACGGTGAGTGCTGGGGGATACGGTGAGAGCTGGGGGGGATACGGTGAGAGCTGGGGGATACGGTGAGCGCTGGGGGGATACGGTGAGTGCTGGGGGGATACGGTGAGTGCTGGGGGATACGGTGAGTGCTGGGGGGATACGGTGAGAGCTGGGGGGGATGAGACTGGGAGTGCTGGGGGGATGCGGTGAGCTTGGGGGGATACGGTGGTGCTTGGCGCTGAGTGGGGGATACGGTGAGTGCTGGGGGGATACGGTGAGTGCTGGGGGGATACGGTGAGTGCTGGGGGATACGGTGAGTGCTGGGGGGATACGGTGAGTGCTGGGGGGGATACGGTGAGTGCTGGGGGGATACGGTGAGTGATGGGGGGGATACGGTGAGTGCTGGGGGGATACGGTGAGAGCTGGGGGGGGGGAGAGCTGGGGGGGACGGTGAGCGCTGGGGGGATACGGTGAGTGCTGGGGGGATACGGTGAGTGCTGGGGGGATACGGTGAGTGCTGGGAAATGTTCTGCGGGGAAACCCTGGCATTCATGTGGAGGCAAATAAATAATTATACTGGGGGTGGGCCAGATGGCAATCATAGTCTTCTCATGGTTTGCATTCAAGACTGCAACGCCAATATAATTATTTTTGTGCTAAAAGTTAATCTAACAGTGAAGTGTTAAGTAAGTTAGATGCATTATCAAACTCAGTCATTGTCTAATAAACAAAGCCAGTAAAAAATGCTATGAAAATAAAAATATTCTTCAGCTCTGAAAAATGTAATTACCATACCATTGCTATGCTGCAGTATGACACCGTTTTATGATTGGTTCTTGTCCACCATAACCAGCCTGTGAAAATGGTTGGATTTATTCCAGAATCATTCAGTTACTGGTGGCTATTCCAATGTCCTGAGGATTCGTGATCTATGTCTAAATTTGATCTAGTTGAAAATTTTACTTAGACTTGTAAGTGAAAATGCAACAATGAAGCAATACAGCCATTGAACAAATCAAAGTTGAGCAATAAGGTGGAATGGAATTTGGATTCTGTTTGATTTTGACATTTGGTTTGAAAGACATTATGTGGCGTGGTAGCGGCCATCTGATCTCGCTAATCCCTTGCTTAAGTAAGCGTGTCAAATTCATTAAAAGTGGCGGCGAAGGATCAGACACCATTTCAGCAGCCCTGCATTCAGTCTAATCTTCATGAGACAAACGATACAGATCTGTGAGGGAATGTGTCTGAAAGTATAGTTTTTACCATACATTTCTTCGACCCATGAACTTGGAAAGGTGATTTCACCACGTGGGTCCACCTCCTGGCTGAACACTTGTGCAAATGAGTAAATCCTGGTGATTGGAACAGTACGGTGGAGAGGATTTCAACTTAATTTTCTGGACCTAAATTTTCCACCACTGATACAATGTCACAGTTGCGTGAACTTGTGTCATCCTCAGACGTCCAACACAATTTCATGGGCGCTGTACCTCTTAGCGCGGGAGCCTGGTATTCAGGAGCGGTTATACAGGGAAGTGAGTAGTGTCTGCCCTGGTGAGAAAGTTCCGGAAAGTGATGACATCGCGCGCATGCCCTGGCTCAAGGCCATCATCAAAGAAACACTGCGGTAAGCTGAGCTCTGTGATCTACTCCTCAGCCTGGTTGTAGTGTCTTATATAGCTGAGGCATTTTTGTGCAACATTTTGCACAGGGAGATTGTATAAGGCGTATTCTGTACCCTCTGGACTTCCCATCTTGCAGATATGAGCAGATGAGAAACTAATCATTATATATTATATATACTAATTATTCCTCGACTAGAAGGTAATGTTTTCACAGGCTTTTGTTTGTTTGCTTGTTTGTTCATTAGTTACCGGGAAATCTTCAAGTTCATGAATGTCAGGAATCTATGAATGTAAACGAAATTTCGTATGTTGACAGCATTCACTGTGCATGAAGGTGGCAGATCTAACTGCTCCCCACAAGTGAAGCCAAAGCATCTTGATCGCCCCCTGCAGGCCGACTGCAGTATAGGTTATAAACCCACCCCCTTGATGTTTGTGAACAGGACTTGGGCACTAAAAAAAATTTAAGTCCCAGTCAATCAGTTTTTTCTCAAAGGTGGTTTCCTTCATTTTAAAGAGTTCTTCAAATGAAATAAAGGAAATAGCGCAACACTGCCAAATGTACAAAAACGCACCAAATTTATTAAGAACTGACGTTTCGGTAAAACAATCTTTCAGTTACAGACTGACACAGTAAGACGCAGTGTATAGAGTGAGCACAGCGCATTCCCCGACCACCCAGGTCAAGAGACTGAAAAAATGCGGAAGGTGCAAGAGGAGGAGGCTGAGGAGGTACAGCCGCGTATGTCCAGTGACCCCATATGACCTGCTACTACAGCAAAATGCAGTAATGAACCTTTCCGAGGAGGTTTTCGCGCCTGACCGCTTGTCTTTTGTTCATCCTTTAACACACATGTGGACTTATTTAACTTTTTTCGCGAGCTAAAATTGAGACATTGCTTCATGAATAAACTGACCAGCACAGCTGATTGTACCACCTATAATTAATTTTGGCATAAAAGCACTTTTAGTCCAGTTTCCACAAACGCATCGATCAACACCTTTTGCTGTCTGGTAGAACAGGAGGTTTCCACCATAACACAGACATCCCTTTCATAAGACCTAAATTGTCTTAAACTGGAGGAAAAGCTCTGAGTGAAGTAGTCGCAAACTTATTTTTGGGAATTGTATGGAGCTGGAGTGCGACCGTTGAGAAGAGATATGACTTAACATTACACATGCATAAGTACTGAAGTGCCTGTACAACTGAGTATAACCTATAGTGATTTTGAAATTCCAGCGAATATTGACCATAAAATAGTCTTTGCTCAGAACATTGCACCACGTACTGTTAGCAGTGATGCAATTGTTGAAATGTAAAATGCTTTTGTGGAAATGTAAAACCAGGTAGCTAGCCAACTTGTTTGGCAAGACTCTATGGGCTCTATCTTTCACGCTGCCCTACCCGTTGCCACTACCCGCTACCCGTGAATTGCGCATTTAGCAGCTTCCACTATCCCTAAACGGTATCTTGCGGCCACACTACCCGCTATACATTATGCCGAATCCTTTATTTGCGACTGGAGGTGTGCCCGTGGGCGTGTTTATGCGCTTTCCCTAAAATTGCTATCTTGACCACACAGGTTAGGGGAAAGCGTATAGCGGTCCTCAAACCACCCGCTACCCATTTGGCAATTGAAGACACGGCTTCTCTCCCCTATGTGATCTAACAGCGACAAATGGGCTACATTCAGTTCAGAAAAATAATTAATCATAATTAGGTCTATGCACTGGCACTCAGCGACGTAACTTTTTTTCCAGCGAGATCGGCATTTCAGAACTCTTCAGCGAATGAAGGTAATTCTGGTGACAAGTCCGTGGTTTCGTCCTTTTACATTTTCCAGTCGGACAGCTCTCTATTTTTTTACAGCAAGTTGCGTGACCCTGCTGCAAAAACAGGTGTGCGTTCTTGTCGCCAAAATTACCTTCATTCGCAAAAGAGTTCTGAAATGCCGATCTCGCTGGAAAAAAAATTACCGTTGCTGAGTGCCAGGGCATAGCAACTTTGCGGGGGAACGCCTCTTACGCAATGCTAATTCCTCAAATAACGGGTTTAGGGACTCTGGCCCAAGATAGGGCCCTATAACTGATCACTGTGGGTAGCAATGGAAATTGATGGTATAAAGCTCATTACTCTGAACATAGTTTATTGTACTGTTAGAAGTGATGCTATATTCAGTGTGATGCTATATTCATCAGGACTAGCTGATTAACCCTTTAACAAGCCTGTAGTCATTGTAGAACCAGTCTCCTGTTTGGGTACAATAAGCTGCGTTGACTGCTAAAGCTGCTTTCACACCAGGCGCGAAACGAATTTTTCGCACGACACCGCATCTTTGCATTGACTTTGAATGTAATCTGTCATGCGAAAAATTCATTTCGCGTCCGGTGTGAAAGCGGCTTAACTCTGAAACATCCTGCCACGTTACATAAAAAGTTCATGGGACGTGCTTGCAACTGACTCGTGGGTGTACCTCGATACTGCAGCTCAACCCTAAGATCACTACTGCGCGGACTCTGACTCCAAATGTGCAAGATGGCAGCGTCCGTATAAAGGATATTTTGGCTCCATTTTCGCACAGTGTTTGGAAGTGGAGTTGCATCGTCCATCTTTTTGTACAGTCAGTGGTTGATAGATACTGTGCTAGGGAGGAAGTGATCAAATTTTGGTGAAGACCCAACTCATATTTTTATCCAGGATCCAAAAGAATTTCTATGTACTTAAAGATAGCACTGTCCAGCACTGGTGTCACATGACACAAACACCCACATCAGCTGTCAGATTACATCTTTCCACAAATACTTTTAGCTTGGATTAATCCAAATCCAACTTTCCGCCACCAAATTTCACAACAGTGGAGATTATGCGCTTTCTGACTGTTTTCCAGGTAGTCATAAGACTACTGTGTACGGGGCAATTAATTATTTTTGAAATGGGCATTCAAAAACTGTTTCATGTGGCTAAACAGGAAATTCATATTCAGTTTTAATGGAATAAATTTGTTCTTAGCTTAGTATGACTCTGCATTCTGGGTATGTATTCATCTTGAGTGACACGATTTTGTCTCCCAAATGCACAACTTTTTACAATCTCTGATCTTTTGGTATTAAGATTAGTTCGGTCTTCATTTTCTCTCTTATTTCCACAGCTTGTATCCAGTGGTACCAGGAAATGCCCGCGTCACTGTTGAAAATGAAATTGTAGTCGGTGATTACATCTTTCCCAAAAACGTGAGTCTTGAAATGATACTGGAGAACTTTCAATTAGGATTGGAGGCCACTTTAGGACTCCACTAAAAAACGAAGTTGACTGCTTCATGGTGAATATGAAATGATCCAGCCAGCGACAGCTTTAATATGGAGTTAGAGTTTGCAGTGCTTAAGATTTTGAAAATGAACTGCTTTTGGAGTCAAGCTGGATTGCTGGTGTCAACATACATGCAAAATAAATTTCAGGATCCCAAATAGATAAACTCTTATCCTAATCCTTTCAGGCTGTGCATCGTAAACGATAAGTATGTATCCTAAATGATTTTAGGAGATGTGTGCTGGAATGAGTCAGTTGTCCATTAGGCTATGTTAGTACAAGGATTTAATGGATCCCAGAAAGGGACTACATTCC
Source organism: Gymnothorax javanicus (assembly GCA_029692085.1). NCBI lineage: Eukaryota > Metazoa > Chordata > Actinopteri > Anguilliformes > Muraenidae > Gymnothorax > Gymnothorax javanicus. Next base: position 68,749,617 of record CM056204.1, read on the forward strand.
TTATTTGATTACTGATACTAAAAAATACTTCTAATGTGAGTCCTTGTGCTGAACACTTTGCTTTGAATTACATTCTATAACATTTATCTGGTGGAGGCCTTTATCCAAAGGACATACAGAATGACCTTGCAGATGATCATCAGAACCACGCTTCCAACATAGGTCCAATGGGGCACAGTTCATTCAGTGCACCAGTTTATGCATGTTTCAAGGCATAGGCTAGACAGTAAATATATGCCAAGTCAACTTGAGCTAAGGAGTGATCACAATTTAAACAAATTCTGTAGAACAATTCAAGAATAGATACATAAACCATGCTAAAACATTAAAATAGGATACCAGGTTTTGAGCTTAAGATCCAGTGATGTACTTGAGACGGTAAGACGTACTGCCCATTATTCACCCAGACACTATTCCACCTGTGCCACTATGCTGTATCGTACGACGAGAAGACCTTTCCACAGCCCCTCTCCTTCCGGCCGGAGAGATGGTTACGGGGCAGTGCGGAGAAACAGCAGCAGCACCCCTTTGCCTCCGTGCCCTTCGGGTTTGGGATCCGAGCTTGCCTGGGAAAGAGGGTGGCAGAGCTGGAGATGTACCTGGTCCTGTCCCGGGTAAGATGTGTGGTTTCGTAACCACAGAGCAGCTGGTGCTCTTACCGAAAGCAATATGGTGTGAAGTCCCAGAGTTGGGATTAAAAAGTTTGGTCTCTGCTGGTTAACTTAAAGGAGCTGTGTCACAATTAGTGTGCATGCTGACAACCTTGAATGAAGTGAATCCGCTCGACTGCAAGTCAAAATCTACCTCCATCCTTGCTAGTCCGTCATCGTTTTGCATTGTAGTTACTCGAGCAATATGCTTTTTATATTAAGGAGTTTTCTGTGGATATTATAGGAGTCAAAGTGCTATTTTAGCGCTTTCAATGAACGATATGAAAAACGTAAACTGGTTTGCCAACTGCCAATAGTCATTGGTGGAGAAGGTATTCTTTTATGATGTTTATTGGCGGAAGGCAAACCAGCCTAGAAAACTCATTCATATAAAAAGCTTAATGCCTGAGTAAAATATCTAAAAACAACGCAAAACAAAGGTGGATCGGCTAGGATGGAGTCAGATTTTGACTTGCAGTCGAGCAGATGCACTTTGTTGGGCCAGCAGTTTTGGAAGTTCTGAGCATACGCAGTAATCGTGACACAGCTCCTTTAATGTAACGCAGTTGACGAACACGGAGTTAAAATTCTTTTTAAAGCCAGGATTCAATGTGAATCATTGTGTGACAAAACATTGCTGAGTTTTTAGGGAAATTTGATTTGATGAGCTCTGCAGAGAAAGAAGGAAATCTCTGCTCAAGAACCCTGTGAGCTGTGAGCTGGTACAACCAAAAATTCCTGAAGCACTGAGCAAAGGACAGGTGTGACTCTTACCCACGGGGTTCATGTCAGTGCACTATAAACAGCCATATTTCCCTGAGAACTGGGACTCTGTAAGATGCAAATAAACAGAATTAAGTGCTAAATTTTCTTTTGCCTACATTTTGTTGAAAATGGCTCAAAGAAACATATTTAGAGTTTCACCTTATCAGCTGTGTGTATGATATTTGCAAATTCTGAATTTGATGCTATGGGTTAGGGAAATGAAACTGGAAAAGTTGTGGAATGTTTAAAAAAAAAAAAAAAACACCCCACACACACACCTGGCCCAAAGGGTTGCAAAAATCCAACTAAGAAAATGCTTCAGAGCAGGAACTAAAAATACAAAACAAGAGAAAACAAGCCACTAGAAACTCTAGGAAAGACAACCAATGAACAAAAATAAATGAACAGCAACGGCACATGCGAAAATACAGAACGAGACCTATGAAAAATACTATGAATGCTGTAAGCAAAACACACAAGGCCAAGAACATGACTGTGGAAAAACGCCAGGAACGAGACTGTGTCTGCCAGCCAACTCTAGCCTCTCCCCAGATACAGCGGAAGAAATCACGAGACAATGAGGATCACCTATAGAGCGATAGGGAGAAACGAGATTGCATGATTACGAGGCACGAGGACGAGAGAGGAGAAACACCTGTGGCATGACGAGACGAGAGCAGGTATTTGCTCATTAAGAACAATGAGCATGTTGCAGCATATAAGAGCCCAATGAGATACTATGAACAGTTAAAGTGTTAAACTAGATAACAGTAAAGCACAGGGAAGAATGTCTATTGAACCCCCCCGTGACTGATTAGTAAGTTGTTAGTAATTTAAAACAATTAACGAGCATGAAGACCAGGGAAGCCCGGTAGAGAGAAACGTAAGAAGGAACATTGAAACCATAAGCCACTCCTGAATGTTCTGTGAGAATAAAACATGGATACGGACCATAGACTGTATAAAAAGGTGGACGAAGCTACTTTGACGTCACCCACTGGTTTCAGCATACCATTTAGGAAGCCTTGATTTTGGCAATTGGAACAGCACCATTTTGTCATTTTGAAACCGGATGTGATTCCTATTGGACGAGAGTGCGAATTGAAGATCCGGGGAGGACCATGGCTCTGGATCTGACCGTATCAGACGAGGACCAGAGAATAGCCACGCCCCTAAAGCATATTCTGGCTTTATCCTTTATTCTAGTCTACTTGGGACCATAATTTACAAAAATGAATATCATGATATGTCGATGGAGACTTGAAACTTGCGATAGATACGATAAAATAATGTGGAAAATCATTATTGAAATAATAAATCAGGTGGCAAAGTAGGGTCATTTTCTCATGGGCCGTGTTCAAAACCGCGTTCTACGGTCTACATCCACTATTCTCACTACACACTAGTCACACTACAGGCTACTCACTACGAACAAACTCTTCCTGTTGCTTCTTCTTCTTGTTATTCCTCAGTGAGTTTTTCTGGAGGTTTACGTCGCGTTGCATCTTGGGCAATTTGTGCATGAATAGTGAGCTTACGATGCACCCACAAAATATCTGCCCGATCTAGTATACATCCGGCAACTTCTCGTGGACACAAACTCACTCCCCACGCATAAGTGAACACCCTACCCCTAAATCTGACGTCGTCGGTAGTGCGAGTAGTACGTTAGTGTGCGGTTTTGATCACGGCCATAGACTTCAATAGCATTGAACTTCTTTCTGCAACCACCGACGTCGCCATCTGCTGGCCATTAAATATAATGCAAATTTTTTAGATTTCCGCATCGGCCTCACTCTTCAGACCAGGGTGCTGCGTCCATCTTTTTATATAATCTATGATACGGACACACATACATTGGAGAGGAGGATTGGCTGGGCAGACCGGGAACCAGACCTGAGCGAGAAACGAAAACATGGCAAAATATAAAAACATGAGCAATGAACATGAATAATGAATCCTGGCACAAGAAACTGTCAAAACCTCCGCAGTGTCCTGGCTGGAAACACAACACAACACCATCATGCTTTTGTAATGGACGTAACCACATTGGCTCTTAAATGCTTCAGAAGACCTGACTCAGAAGGACTTTTCTTCACGGAATCATCAAATCCATGCTTAGACTCTACAAGAGGCAGCCATTTATCAACACTATTCAGAAGCTCTGCGACTTCACTGGGATCAAGTTCACTTGAAAAGGAATGATGTGAAGTTGAAAGTAGTGCTGCAATCTGATAAGTCTATCTTTCATTTTGATTTTGGAAATAATATTTGTTGTGTTCTCTGGGCCATAGATAGAAAGGACCATCTTGACTCACCTGGGACATGTTCAAAAGCCAGCATATCTCATGACCTTGGGCTACATTAGTGCTGTTAGCATCGCTAACTCACACATCTGTGAAGCCGCAATGAATGCGGAAGGGCACACGTGCATTTTGGAGCATACGCTGCCTTCCTGACTTGGAGATCTGACACCGGTGCAAAGCGGCGCAAAGCATGACGCAAGTGTATTTGTTAGCTTATGACTGACACAGTTGAGGTTTTCCTATCCGGTGCTCAGGTTGCTTGTATAGCAAGTGTACTTGTGCTAAACTGAGCGCCCATGGGCGTGTAGGTCTTAAAATGAGGTGAGGTCAGGTGCATTGTTGGCGTGTTGCTATCTTGTGGCAGCAGAAAGCAATTGCGCGAGTGACCAAAAAAACGTGGCCAAAGTCCATTGTCAGTTTATAACTGCTATTTTAAGGGAGCATAATGAAGGAAGTATTATGTGTCTTTGTTAGTAAGTGCACTATGCGAGTACACTTTGCTGGTTACACAGCAGCAACGGTTTAAATGTTGTCCCTGACATCAGGTCTGGAATGAAATGGATATTGCTGTAAATGAGAATTTTAAGAATTGTGCTCTGTGATGCTGATGTGTCACTCTTCCTTTCCGACCACAGCTAATAAAACACTTTGAGGTGCGGCCAGATCCAGCGGGAACAACGGTCACGCCAATCACCAGAACTCTCCTGGCACCAGCGCAGCTAATTAATCTGCAGTTTCTGGTACGGGAACACCAGCAAGATATCAGCACACCGAGACCAGAAACTATTTAAACTTACCTGTTTTCACGTTGTTCTGTTTCCTTCGAGAAAAGGTGGCAGATTAACAATAATAACTGTGATTCAATGTCATTAATATTTGGGGACCTGATTTCAATGGAGTATTAATGTCAGGAATGAGTGCTACCGTGACCCAGGAGCATAGTGTATTACAGTTTCCGGAAACTTTCCGCACAGTAATCTGTAACAATGGACCTCATGCGAGAAGCGGTATATGAACAAATTTTCTCTAATTTTTGTCCGTATCCGCAATTTTCTCTTATTTTTTTAGTACCCATTGATTTCTGGGATCCACCAGTGTTTCTGATTTTTCCTCGTCTCTCTTCTCTCTTCTCTCGTCTCTCTTCTCTGTTCTCTCATCTCTGAGGCCAGAGACAATCTTAAAAGTGGTTGAAAGCACTCTTAACAAGATAGAATAAAAACATCTCTTTTATATAGTCCTCAAATTGTATGCCCAATGCACGCAAACATATGTTTTACATTTTAGGAGCATAAAAAATGCGTGATAGCATACATGTCAACCTCTTTGGGTGCCCATAAAATCCATCAAAAATCCGTAAGATTTTTTTAAAGTTCATTTGTATTTTTTGAATATCTATTTTTTTATGACTGAAATTATAAATGGAGTTTGAAAATTGAATTAAAATATTTTTAAAAGCTTCAGAAGCTCTGCTGTGGAGTATGAAAATAAAACACTTCAAAGCCTCATCCAGGACAGTGAAAATCGCCAGGATCATGCCGATGTTACACACGGGCATGTTAGGGATCCTCGATTGCGCTCAGTCAAAATCTTGACCAAAATCGCCAGTCTCTTACCCATATTCTTATCATTCCACTCGTATATCACGAGGGAGAAGGTTGGCGTCTAGTGATAGCCAATGCTAAACAGCCGAAAAGTGGTTCACTTTGGCCGACGGCAAATTCAGTTGTGCCACGAAAAGGGGCATCTGGTTGTTGTTTGTTTACCGTGGTGTGTGTTCATGTGCTCTTATATCGCTGTCAAAATGAATTACTTTGAATAATTAATATTTTGATGAAAGGTTTTGATGAAAGGACCATCTGGAATCGAACCAGCCACGATGACAGCGGGGCGACTGCCGAAAGCAGGGCTTGATTCGGTCATGTACGATTCAGATTCAGATTCAGATTCAGATGAATTTTATTGTCATTGTTACAGAATAACAACGAAATTAAGTTTGGAGAGAAAGTGCTCCGGGCTGCTGCAACGTGTGTCACGCTGCCAACTCCACTTTTTCTTCTTCGAAATTCAAGGTTGCAGTTAACACAGAAAAGAAACACAGAAAAACATTTATAACACATATTGATGACATCAGACATAATACACATCAGGTTTATAACACAACACGCTGGAAACGCAAAGGAATTTTTTCATGGAAATGGGGGGGGGGATGGGAGGTGGGGGAAGAAGGGGTTAATGAAAAATGAAAAATGTGGAGGCAGCCTGTGGCAGAGGGAGGGGGGGGGGGGGGGTGGAATGCAGAGTCCAGAAGTCCTTATCAGGGGCAGAGTGTTCTGTCCTTGCCAGAGGAGGGATAAGGGAATGTTGTTGAAGAGGACCGGTCCGTGTGAGGCTGAGGCAGACAGAGGGGAGACGCGGAGTAGGGGGGGGGGGTGCCGAATTCTATTCAATTTCGGGTGGAAGAAGCAATTTCGATTGATCCGCTATTCATTTTGTAAATTTTGTACTTCCCGCTTCAGGGCCACAAGTTCTCCCATCATCTCATCCTGTCTCTTGCCCAAATTCACAGTCAAACGCACAAACTCCCCACACTGACTCAAAACAGCGTCCATCTTTCTGTGCATTTCCGCAGATAATCCCAGAGTCTTTTGAGCAACTCTCCATTCTCTGATGCTCTCCGATGTAAATCCATCACCCGTTCACTCGTTACTTCACTGAGGCGCTCCGTAATAATTTCGGTGCTAGGCAGCGCGTTGGGCATTTTCCTCGCTCCCAGCTTGCACATTTTGCGGTAGATCAGAGCAACTCCCATGCCAGTTAGGAGAAATCCCGTCACCATAAATCCAAATAGGTAAACATCCTCCACGTCTTCAAGGGATAGTGCCGCCAGACCAAGAACTTGCCATTTCGACCACGCGTCCCGAACGTAGCCAGCAGCAAAAGTCGCGTCCGGGCAGCGCGGTTCGCCAGGTGCTCCGCTTCTTGGTGAAAAAATTCTGTCAATCGCATTCAGGGACCAGCTAATTAATTCCATCTTTACTTGAAGAGCCTCAGAAGCAGACGGAGGGTCCAAAAAAAAGAAAAAAGAGGGGGTAACAGGACAATACAGGACAAAGAAAGAAGATGCAGGCAGGAGCAGAGATAGGGTGCGACTGCTCTCCTCAGAAGGCGGAAGAAGAATATGTTGATAAACATAATCTATCACACCTATCATACCCATCTTCGAACTCAAAGTTTCGTTTCATCCCTGCTTGTGACATGCAATGTCTTAAGGTTGAATCTAAAATGGTAAAATGTTATCGTGTTAATGGGGACAGTGAACTTATGACTCCAACACTAGCTACGCTTAGCGGCTGGGATTTAAAATCCATATAACTTTATTTGTATGGCTGTAAGCTGGGTAATTGGGGGAAAATCTGTATAACTAACGGGCAAGCTGCATATGTTGAGGTGTAATAGAATCAAATTCAGATTATTATAGGTTTAAAACTAATTTTACTTACTGGATTATTTAATTTATGGTTAAAAAAAGTAATATTGGTCAATTGATCCCAATTAAGACTAAAAACTCTGGATAATCACATTTATCTGGAGTTGACTTCTGTTATTTTTTCTCTTCACAAAAAATGAGAGAAAATATAAGAGAATTTTAAAAGAATGTTCCTACATGTGGCCCGTTGTGAGTTGACTTAGTAATTTTGCTGACTAGCACAGCACTCAATGCCTTCAGTGTCCTGTGCTATGCACTAAATAATGCATTGTATTTTTAATCTATCAGTTTTAATGAGGGGCAATTTCTGGACACAGTGTAAACCTAATCCTGGACAGATTTTGGTTTGAATGGAGGATCTAAATTCAAAACTGAATTCAAACTATGACTGCACTTAATCTATGTCTGAAAAACTAGCCCTTCTTGTGGCAAAATATAAGAACTGCAATTTTGTATGAAATGATAGAGATCATATTTTTTAAAAAATTATTGATATTTATAAGGTAACAGTAATGGCTGACTTTAATGTGGATGTCTTTTACAAATGGAATACTACTGTATACTTTAATTGTTTTTATGCCTGTTTTTTCATGTCCTATTAAAATGTCATTAGTCACTGATTTGCATTTATATGTCATTCTTTGGAACATGATTCTTATATGATGTACATTCACTCAAAAACTGTTAGATTTGCCTATTAAAATTATGGCAACTTGTTGCATGCACCATATTGTTCATCGCAAGTATACATTACATACTCTCATTGGGCCAGTGTATGTATGAATTATAAAAAATCGGTATGATCCAGACCAGGAACCAAATGCAGTCTCAGAGTAAAGTCCAACAGTGGGGTTTTATTGATGGAAATACGGGGTTGACTGAGGGCCAGAGCCCAGAGCAGAATTACACAGTTAAGTTCAGATGGTACAGGCCAGGGTGTGAGGGCGTGTCCATGCCTGGCCAGTGGTGATCTAGGACAGCTGCCAGATGGAGTGCACATTTCGCCAGAGCCGAACTGTCAGAGGGAATTACCGTGGAGTTTGGCAGGAAAACTGTCCCAATCCTGATGACCCCAGAGGGCTTAGAGGTAGTTACTAATAAACTGGCAGAAGAACAGACTGAGGTATGTTTACAAGAATCAAATTCTCAATCCTGGAGACCAACAGTAAGGCTTGGGAGTTTATTCCCTTTAATAGAGCTAGGAAGAGAATTTCCGTATTTTACTATTACTAAAGATTACCAATAATTTCTGAGACGATTCGCTTTTTCTAGCAAATACTGACTGGTGTTAAAGTGCATATGGCAAGTGCAGGCCTACCAAAGAAAATGGCCAAGCTGTAACAAAAGTTTGTCAGATTTCTACCTTTTTCAAATGACCAGCAACACAAAATCGAAAACATGCCGCATTCTTGCTAAACTTCACACCGCAACACTTTGAAGTCAATACATTTTCACCAGAACCAAACTAAAAAATTACATGGCCTGTAACAAACCCAGAGAGGAACCAAATGAGTTTTCGATTGTGTGTTAATGGTTCTTTGAAAAAGGTAGACATCTGACAAACTTTTGCTACAGCTTGGCCATTTTCTTTGGTAGGCCTCAAGTAACAATCCAGCAATTTGCACACTCAAAGTAAGGGGTATATGCAGTGCTGTGAAAAAGTATTTGCCCCCTTCCTGATTTCTTATTTTTTTGCATATTTGTCACACTTAAATGTTTCAGATCATTGAACAAATTTTAATATTACACAAAGATAACCCGAATAAATACAAAATTCAGTTTTTAAATGATGATTTCATTTATTGAGGGAAAAAGCTATCCAAGCCTACCTGGTCCGATGCGAAAAAGTAATTGCCCCCTAAACCTAATAACTGGTTGTACCGCCCTTGGCGACACCAACTGCAATCAAGCATTTGCGATAACTGGCAGCATTTTCATTATCTTTGTAATAGATGCCTTACGGCTATTCGGAAAGCCAAATTGTTGTATTATTTCTCTAAGTTAACTGACTTTGGCAGCAATCCTGTGAAATTTTGGAAGACTTTTAAGCCCTTGTCCCGGTCCCCCTCCTCAGCCTTACCTAGTAGAATTACCAAGGATTCGGTTATTATTTCTGATAATAAAGGGGAAGCTTTGTGATATTTTCAATGAGCACTTTATTAATGCGGGCCATCTCTTTTAAAATTTAGGGTTATTGCAGGCTGTTCCTTGCTGTGATAACATGCCTTCTGTCCCTGTGCCTCATGACTCCTATAGTTTTTCCTTCCGTCCTTTTCTTGAAGGGGAAGTGCTTAAAGCACTTTGTAGCATTGACCCTAAGCAATCCCCTGGGGCAGATAAATTACACCCAGGTCTTTTATTGCTGGCTTCACCCTGGATTGTTAATATCTTGACTCACATTTTTAATTTAACCCTGTTGACTGGTTCAATTCCTGTCTTGTGGAAGACAGCCTTTGTTCTTCGCTTGCATGAGGTGGCTCTCCAGATGACCTGAATAACTATCGGCCAATTATAAAACTGCCATGTTTAGCTAAGGTCTTAGAGAGGCTGGTCAATAATCAAATTAGATCATTTCTATCTGACCATGCTATCCTGAATGTGTTTCAGTCAGGCTTCAGACTGGGTCATAGCACTGTGTCAGCTGCAGTTAGGGTATTAAATGATATTGTTTCTGCCTTGGACAATAAGCAGGATTGTGCTGCCCTTTTTATTGACTTATCAAAGGCATTTGACATAGTCGATCATTCTATACTCATAAAGCGGCTAGGTGCCATTGGGTTTGATATTAAATCTCTGAATTGGTTTAATAATTATTTAACTGGTAGGTGTCAAGCGGTTCTGGCTGATGGCTATCAATCAAAATTCATCTATCTTAGCAAGGGGGTTCCACAAGGTTCTATCTTGGGGCCCTTGCTATTTGCCCTTTTTATTAATGATTTTGGTGCTAATTTTACCAATAGTACAATCCATCCATATGCAGATGGTACGGACATCTACTCTGCTGCTCCTTCTGCTGAGCTAGCTCTTCAAAATTTACAGTCAGATTTTCAAATCTTCCAGCATGCTCTTTTAGACCTTAAACTTTTATTAAATTCTGAGAAGACTAAATATATACTATTCTCTCAGAAACCTGCTGCTAGGTTTTATAATGGTAGCATTTCTACAACAAGTGGAATACAAATTGAAAGAGTTCCTTGCTACAAATATCAAGGCATCTGAGTGGATGAGAAGCTTAAATTTAGGAAGCACGTTGATGAGCTAACCAAGAATCTGAAAGTTAAATTGGCGATGCTTTATAGAAATAAAGCCTGCCTGCTGAGGAGTTGCAGAAGGCAGATTGTCCAGGCAACTATTCTTTCTAGATTAGATTATGGTGACATAATTTATATGCACTCTGCTCCCTCATCACTGAAGCCTCTTGATGCAGTATACCATGCTGCCTTACGGTTTATAACTGGAGATGGCTTCAGAACGCATCACTGTAGTCTTTATTTCAAGGTGGGTTGGTCTTCACTGGCCATGAGAAGGGAGCAACATTGTTGTCTTTTTATTTACAAGGCGTTGTTGGGTAAGCTGCCAGGATATATTGCCAGTCTGCTTAATTTTAGAAGGGGGAGTACCATCTTCGTGCTCTTGATTATATGACTTTAAACGTCCCGAAGGTTCATTCTGAACTGGGTAAAACTGCTTTTATGTTCTATGCCCCACAGAAATGGAATAGGCTTCAGCTGACACTGAAATTGGAAAAACTTTATTTCGGGTCCTGATTGCTTATATCCTAGAGTGCTCAGGGAAGTTAGTGAGATCATCTTTAAACCGCTCTCTGCTATCTTCAGACGGTCTTTAGAAACTGGAGAAATACCAAATTATTGGAAGCAGGGCAATATAATACCAATATATAAGAAAGGGGACCGTACTGAACCAGGAAATTACAGGCCAGTCAGTTTAACTTGCATTGCATGCAAAATACTGGAATCTATCATAAAAGACAAGCTGGAATTATTCCTTGAACGTAATAATATTTTGAAGGATAGCCAATATGGTTTCCGTAAGGGAAGGTCATGCCTGACAAACCTTCTGGAATTTTTTGAAGAGGCCACCAAGACTTATGATCAGAGCAGGGCTTATGACATCATATACTTGGATTTTCAGAAAGCATTTGATAAAGTACCGCATAAGAGACTAATTTTTAAAATGAGCTCCATTGGAGTTACAGGAGGTATTCTGGAGTGGATTCAAAACTGGTTACAGGACAGAACACAAAGAGTGGTGGTCAGTGGAATCTCATTTCAGCTAGATATGGTGGGGAGTGGCATCCCTCAGGGATCAGTGTTGGGACCCCTGCTGTTCTTCACCTACATTAATGACCTTCATAGAAATATTGAGAGCAAATTAGTTAAATTTGCAGATGATACTAAATTGGGAGGTTTGGCAAATAGTTTAGACTCTACTAAAGTGATTCAGGAGGATTTGGATAGAATCCAGAGTTGGGCAGAAATGTGGCAAATGAAATTTAATTTAGCAAAATGTAAAGTTGTACATGTAGGTAATAAAAACATTAGACAGGATTACTTCATGGGAGGTTTAAAGCTGTAATGTGCTCCACATGAAAAAGATCTAGGAGTGACCAAACCCTCACAGGTTCTAGTCATTGTGCCATAGCAGTTAAAAAAGCCTATCGGATGCTGGGATACATTGCCAAAAGTATTGAGTACAAATCCAAGGAGGTGATACTTCTCTTGTACAACACATTTGTCAGACCACATCTCAGAGAAGGAGTATTGATGTAGGCAGTTCTGGGGACCATACTTTAAGAAAGATATATTGTTATTCAAAATAACAATAAAAATAACACCAAATCTCAAAAAGTTCAGAGAAGAGCCAGAACTAAAAGTTTGGATAATTCCCCCTCTCTGGATATTCAAAAAAGATGCAAAAAAGTTGTATTTCGAGAACAGGCTGAAGATCCACAATTTAATCTCTTTAGTCTTAGGAAAAGGAGACAGTGCTGGGGTGATCTGACTGAGGTCTTTAAATATGTTAAAGGGATTAACAAAGTGACAAAAATTATGTAGGGATCTCTTTAGTCTTAGGAAAAGGAGACTGAGGGGTGATCTGAAGGTCTTTAAATATTTTGTTAGTAGAACTAGTAGGGGTCATAAATGGAAGTTGACCAAGGGTAAATTTAGCACTGATATTAGGAAATATTTCTTCACCCAAAGAGTTATTTCGATGTGGAATAGCTTGCTTGACCATATTGTTGAGGCAGAAACCTTGGGAGTTTTCAAGAGCAGGCTTGACTTAAAGTTAGATACCATTGAGTCATTGAGTATCTGAGGTGATATATTCACAATAGTTAAAAGAAACTGGCGAGCCTAGTTGGGCTGAACGGCCTGTTCTCGCCATTCATGTTATGTTATTTAATTGTTTTAAATGTCTTTTATTGGATACCATGAAGCTGGAATGTAGATGTGTTCTGTAGTTCCTTTGTTTTTTTGTTTTTAATTTATTGTTTTAGTGCATGTTTTTATTGATTCACAACTGGTCTCCGTTGCAAAAGAAAGCTTGCTCTCAATCGGACTCCCAGTATAAATAAATAAATAAACTGGTAATGAGTCTTTCCCATCGCTGTGGAGGAATTTTAGCCCACTCTTCTTTTCAGAATTGTTTTAATTCAGCCACATTGGAGGGTTTTTGAGCATGAACGGCCTGTTTAAGGTCATGCCACAACATCTCAATCGGATTTAAGTCCAGACTTTGACTAAGCTACTCCATAACCTTCATTTTGTTTTTATAAGTCATTCACAGATGGCTTAAAAGTCTTGGGGATCATCAAGATGTTTTTTTTTTGGCAAATGTGAGACGAGCCTTCGTGCTCTTTTTGGTCAGCGGTGGTATTCGCCTTGGAACTCTCCCATGGATGCCACTTTTGCCCAGTCTCCTTATTGTTGAATCATGAACACTGACTTTCACTGGGGCAAGTGAGGCCTGCAGTTCTTCAGATGTTGTTCTGGGTTTTTTTGTGACCTCCTGGATGAGTCATTGATGCGGTCCTGGAGTAATTTTGGTAGGCCAGCCACTCCTGGGAAGGTTCACCACTGTTCCAAGTTTTCTCCATTTGTGGATAATGGCTGTCACCGCGGTTCGCTGGAGTCCCAAAGCCTTAGAAATGGCATTTTTAACGCTTTACAGACTGATGGATGCCAATGACTTTATTTCTCATCTGTTCTTGAATTTCTTTAGTTCGCAGCATGATATGTTGATTTTTAAGATCTTTTAGCCTACTTCACTTTGTCAGACGGGTTCTATTTAAGTGATTTCTTGATTCAACAGGTCTGGCAGTAATCAGGCCTGGGTGTGGCTAGTGAAATTGAACTCAAAAAACGTGGTTAATCACAGTTAATTTATGATTTAACAAGGGGGAGAAATAACTTTTTCACATAGGGCCAGGTAGGCTTGGATAGCTTTTTTTCCCTTAATAAATGAAATCATCGTTTAAAAACTGCATTTTATATTTACTCTGGTTCTCTTTGTCTAATATTAAAATTAGTTTGATGATCTGAAACATTTAAGTATGACAAATATGCAAAAAAATAAGAAATCGGGAAGGGGGAAAATACTTTTTCACGGCACTGTATATGCCAACACACATGAGAGGGAAGGGGAACATGAATGCAGCACAGCTGGTGAGGAAAGCATGCGGCAGGTAAAACAAGAAAAAGAGACGATGCATCTCACAGACATGCAAGCTGCTGGATGAAACGAGACACAAAAGGGATACACACCAGGGTTGTGACAAAAAATAAGCTGCATTAAAATGACGCAAATACCCGATTACCCAGTTCCTCAAAAATATTTTATGTAGACTGCAGTGCCTATTTTATAACATATGCTCTACCTGCTTTATGAGTCTCTGAAGACCACTTATGCGCGAGTCTGTTTGCAGTTGAGAAGTACTTTACACGACTAACATACAGCATCTGGCGTTTCAACACCATCACTCTTTTTCCCTGTCCCTTCCCGAGCAGGTCAAGTTATGAATCATGAAATTGACTCCCATCCTGCGGTCAGCCTCTACTCGACTGGGGACTCTGCATCTGACAGCTGCGTTTGTGAGGAATCTTGTACAGTGAAGCTCATGAAAATGCCGAAAGACGGAAGGGAAGCTTGTTTAAAAAAAAATTTATGAACTGTATTACATGTACTGTGTCCAGCTTTGACAGGTCATGACACGACTTCTCTGCTGTCCAATGGCAGCCTGTGTTACATGCTGTACATGGTATGAGCTATGAAACCTTGGTCTAAAATGTTCTACATTAAACTAAATTTTACTGGGAATTTAGAAAGTTGCTGTCGTGTGGGGAACGGGACTGCAAATGTAATAAAACCTTATTTTAATAATCAATTTGAAAGCATAAACTTGGGAAAAAAAAAAGGTTTTGTTACTTTAATTTCTAAGAAAGAGGATTCACATCATACAAACTGAACAGCTGAATCCTTTAAGTTTAATTAGAATAGTAGAAGTGAGAGACCTGCTTAGTCCAAACCAGAGTGGTTTCTGTAGTGGGAGAATGACTTTGGATCCTGTGATCTGTCTGGAAGATGTTATAAGGAAAGCTCAAGCAAATAGGACTTTAAGTATCTTTTGAAATGTGCATGTTTGAATAACTATAAACTTATCCAACAAAATGGCATTGGATAACTTAAACGGAACCATAACGGGCATAAACAATAGGGGTTGTTTATAGACACTCAGCTATATTGTGATTAAAATTCTTCATGATGTTCATAAATCTCTATGATTTTATGTTGTGACGTTTAAATCGTAGTGTAAATGGACACTCAGCTCTGTTGTGATTTATAAATCTTTATGATATCTTAACCATAATCAAACTGTTTTTCTGGGAGTTGGGGGCGGGACTTTGACAAGCGATTTCGCTTCTCCCGCGACCCTTTCGGTCATGATACATGTTGTGTTGAAATTGTCATGGAACGACTGTACAATCATGCCGAAATGAAAAAACAAACAAATAAATAAATAAATAAGGAAATGGTAGACGCAGTCTTTTTTGACATTGAAAAGGAAAATGATATGCTGTGGTGTGAGTGTCTACTTATTAAGCTAGAAGCCGTGGGAATAGGTGGGAGGATGTATAATTGGATTGTGAACTTTTTAAAGGATAGATCTATTGAAGTGTGAGTTGGAGCAACTCATTCCAGGATTTACCCCATAGAAAATGGAGTCCCACAAGGGAGTGTGTGTAGTCCTTTACTGTTCAACATCATGATTAATGATATTTTCTCAGATGTTGATGTCAACCTAGGAAGGTCTATATACGCAGATGATGGGGCACTGTGGGTCAAGGGTCGGAATGCACCTTTCATTGGTAAGAAGCTACAGGAAGCAGTTAGAGCAGTAGAGAAATGGGGAATACATGGGGTTTCTGTTTCTCTGTGGACAAAACACAGGTCATTTGCTTCTCCAAAAAGAAAAATAATCCTCCTGTACGGGTTAACCTGTATGGGCAGTCAATTAAGCAAGTCCAGATGGTAGATTTTTTGGGTGTGTGGATGGATGGTAAGTTAACATTTGGAGAACACATCCAGAGAGTAATCACCAAGCGTAAAAAGGCAGTTAATATAATGAGGTGCTGAGCGGGAAGTAGCTGGGGGGCCAGTATGAAGTCTCTGAGGCATATATATATATATTGCCACAGTAAGATCTGCCTCAGATTATGCATGTGTTGCATACAGTTCTGCTGCAAAGTCTCATCTACAGAAACTTGACAGGGTTCAGGCACAGGCACTTCGTATCTGCAGCGGAGCCTTCAAGACCTCATCAGTTCCAGCTCCGCAGGTAGAGGTTGGAGAGTCACCACTAACCCTGAGACGTCTCCAACCATCCATGGTATACTGGACAGTGGCAGGCGGTGGACAGAGAACAAGGAGGGCGATAAACATGTCTTTAAACTGCTTATTAGTCTTGATCTGTTTTCAGTCAATTTCCCTGGTAAAAGACACTTGAACTCTTCCCTCTCAGGTGTAGCTAATTGTCTTTGTTAAGACGAGAAATCAAACGCACCAGTTGAACGCAAAAAAAGAGCGCATTTAAATCTTTTTCAATTACACAATCATTACGCACAGGTTTGGCGACTTGCTTAGGATGTGACGAAATTTAACGCGGAAAATCCATAGTGGTTTTTTTCATGAAAAGTTGCCTATTAAGGCATGTGAATTAAACATTTTATAGAATTTATTATTCACTCGCCTAAACATTTCATCATAAGGGAAACTAACATGGTGACCAAGAACAATGATTGAAATCAGGTCACTAATCTCATCCGTTTCAAGGAATGTTTTCCGCCCCCCACCCCCAGTTTTCCATCCACCGCCCGCCACTGATACTGGACAATTTTGCAGGGTCACAAACAGGCTCATCCCACTAAATTCCTTTTCAACGAATGTTGGGAGTATGGTAAACTAAAGTGTAATAGTTTTGGATGGGTTGGGAATAATAATGCAAGGAAACTAGGCCTGTCCAGATTAGCACATAGTTGTGTAGCACTACTTCCTGTTGTACACAAAGTACCACTTCCTGTTGTCCCTCCTTGGTTTTTTCCGGTGCCTTTAGTTGATTTGGAGATGGCAAAGCTGACTTGTGAGAGTGATGAGTATGGTGGGATGAACAGCCTGGTTCAGTATCATCTTATTCGGGTATGATACAGATTTACACAGATGGATCTACAGATCCTGATACAGGAAAGACTGGAGCAGCCGTTCATATTCCCCAGTTTAAAACATCAACTACAAAAAGATTGTCAGATCATTTAGCTGTGTTCTCAGTGGAACTGTTTACAATCTGGCTTTCATTAGGATGGGCTGAGGAAGTGAAAACCAAGCAACATGTCATTTGTTCTGATTCTATGTCAGCATTAATCAGCATTCAGGACGGAAAGTCTGCTTGTAGACCAGACCTAGTTAACCCTTTCAGCGCCGTGGGCAAATATAGTTGCCCAATGATGTAAGATATCAAAGTCAGATGCTGTTGAAAACCAATCATGTGGCAACTTGTTTAAAAGAGCTCCCGCAGGGGAGCTCTTTTAAACAAGTTGCCACATGATAGGTTTTCAACAGCTCAGGATAATTACATTTTTAATTTGTTGAAAATATATTCGGCGCTTAAAGGGTAAATGAGATCCTTCAAAACATATCAGTAAGTTTTATGTGGGTTCCATCCCACTCTGGAATCAAGGGTAACGATGCTGCAGACCGCCCAGCTAAGGAGGCCCTGGAATCAGATGTACAGACAAACATCCCACTAAGCAAAGCTGAAGTCAAAACTGTCATCATGGCAGAAATTAACAGAGCTTGGCAAAAACAATGGGACAGGGAAGTTAAGGGCTGCTTCCTATATAAAATACAAAGACAGGTTACAGCAAGAAGACAGGGGAGATGGAACCGCAGGGAAGAGGCAGTTATTACTCGAATAAGAACAGGTCACACAGGCTTGAATCACAACCTTAATCTGATGGGTAAATATCAAACAGGTCTATGCCCCAAATGCAACGGTAGGGAAACAGTTTAGCATTTATTACTGGAATGCCAAGCATGTAATAGACAGAGATTAATGCTCCTAGAGCATGTCAGTGCGCTAGGACAGACCAGTCTGACTCTTGAGGGCTTACTTGCTTTTTCTATTCTAAAGCCAATAGCCTGGATCCATGTAATAGCATACTTAAAAAGAACAGGCTTATTTGATAGAATATAATTTTTTTTACTATAATTTCATGTTCTTGCTCCAATGATGCTTCACATCTCAACAGTTGGTGGCGGTAATGCACCATGTGTTTACAAACATAAAATAAACACTAAAGAAGAAGAATAAGAACTGCAGTAGTAGAAGAAGAAAATAACAAATAACGGTTCCTGCAGAATAAGAAAAGGACGCGGAGAATGAAGAAGAAGAAGAAGATGCATTCCCAGCAGCAGAAGTGAAAGAACAAGAAGAGGAACAACGACTATTATTATTACAATTACTATTATTCCCTGTTCACATTGAGTAGCATACGGACGGGTTCACTCCATCAGGCGAGTAAACAGAGGTTGCTGCAAGGTAAGTCGTATGGAGCTCTGGAGGACCATATTGGTCAGAAGGAAGGGAAAATACAGCTACTTCTGTGATGCTGTTTGTTCAGTCTTGGCTCATCTTCCCAACGGCTAGCTTTTAGCTTGCTTGCTAGTGGATGTAAATTGGCAAACGTTGGCAGGCTAGTTTACTTAGCTACATAGATGGGTAATAAACGAGCAGAAAATTTAGAGTCCGAATCTATTTCTCCATCAGTGGTGTCAAAGATGTGCATCTTTAGACGGTGTTTACGTTTGTTTATTTTTCAGGAATGGAAGCTGGGTAGCCAGCTTGTTTAATTTCTTAATATTATACTGGCTTGGCCGCTGACTGAATGGATTGTAAGACCTGCCGTGATGAACTGTAGTGATCGCCAGCGAATGTGTGCATGGAGCCTCTAGATTTAAATCGCGGAGGAGAGCGTCCATTCGTCCTAACATTTTTTTGACCGTGGAAATTCTTTACCTCGGACAGATGTGCTGACAAGACACTGAATTGTGGGTACTTTGGTAAGCATCTACTAGCTAAAGCAGATCCGTAGATTTGATACATTTCCTTTCATTCAGTATCCTATTAGCATTCAGAGTGCCTGACCAACAAGCTTAGAATTGATTTAACGTTACCATGGCGACTCGGTTATGACGAAAAATTGTAAAATACGAAAGGAGAAACTGTTGACTTCATATGAGATTTAATTATGGCCTTCAATAGCGCTTCTCAAACTCGTTCCGAGAGGACCACGCTCTGTTTCGGCTGTGTTGTGGGGAACGTAGGCCTTTTCGCAAAGCATGGGCTGCATCCATCGAAGGCTGCATTTTAAGGCTGTCACGTCATCGCAGGCTGCTTCATTGGGCGCTATGATTGGGCTCTCCCGTCTGACGCTGGTGACGAAGATGAGAAGCTGTCTGTCGATTGCGAGTGGAGTTTTGCATTAGTCCGTATTTTCCTGACTGTTGTGGACGGCAGGTTAGGGCTCCATAAACACCGTCAAATCAAGAAAAATATGGCGGCGCAAGGTCTGAAAACTAAGAACGAGAAATAATCATGAAAATTTATTGATCTATGAGGTCTGCTTGTTTACAGTCTGGAATTTTCAGTGCATGCACTGAATTTTCCTTTGAAATTTCAATTGTGCTTTATAGAGCTATTTGGAGGGGACGTCATGGTTACGTCACTTGTGCTTGCGCGCGCATAGTGGTGGCAGAAAAACAACAGAAGAGATTGTCACATTGCCAGAGAGAGACTGGAGGCATCCACGAAAACAACAAAAGACCTGTCTTTTTGTGCCGTAGGATGTCAGAATAGAAATGCAAAAAAAGCGACCTTCACTTTTATTGAAAAGTGTCTTCAGGACGCTATTAGACGCCAACCGTAGACGTTTATGGTTGCAATCAATCGAAAGGGCAAACTGGGCAGATGAAATTATCCGGAATTCTCGACTCTGTAGTGCTCATTTCATATCCAAGGGGTATACTACGAAGCAAGAGTAGTGGGTTAGCGAGGTATGTCAGGCTTAAAGCCAGGCTTTTCAATGTCACGACGGTGGCTCTCTCTTAACGTGGCTAGATCACCATGGTAAAGTACGCTGCAAACTTGAAGGGATACGAGGTACACTCCAGAAGTTTTGAGACTTTTTCCAGAGAGACATTTATTCATGTCAGATTACAACACAAAACTCTAGTCTCCCTCAAAGTAGGATCCTCCAACTTCAATGCACTTGTGGCGCTCCAGCCACTTCTGGAAGGCCCCCTTGTAGTCCTCCAAAATGAAGATGTCCAGGGCCCTCGACACAGCCTCCTTCATCTCCTCCACATCCTCAAAATGGCGCCCCCTGAGCTTCTCCTTCAGCTTTGGAAACATCCAGAAGTCGCAGGGGGCTAGGTCTGGACTGTAGGGAGGGTGAGGGACAGTCTTGATGCCCATCTCTGTCAAGTAGTTGGTCACCAGGGTGGACTTGTGGCAGGGTGCATTGTCCTGGTGCTGGTGCCACTGACGAGACTTGAAGAGTTCTGGCCTCTTGCGACAAAATCTCTTCCTGAACTCCCTCAAAACCTCCGCATAGTCTGGGTTTCCTCAGCTCTGTGGACTGGTGTAGTCATGTGACTAATTCACTGCTCAGTTTTTTAGTCAGTTTGTAATCACTTTTAGTCAAATAAAGTGAGTTAATTTTGAAGCATTTGCACTGTACAAATTTGAATAGTTTGTTCAGTTTGAAGCATAATAAATAATGTAAATAAAACAAAAATTACAAAAGTTGAACATTTTTTATTTCACTTCTTCTTAAACTTTCCGTAGGCAAGAACCTTACGTACTGAATTTAGCCCATGATTTCATTGCTTTTGGATCACGCGCGCGCGTGGCCTATATAGCATCATCGGATCGACTACATCGCCTGGACTGTTGCCAAACGTAACTAAGGAGATACTGATTTTCTGCACATTGGGTCTGCTGCATACATTACTAGACTGGCGGGAAGTGGCTGGCTGTCTCTGATAGATTGTAATTGTGGGTACATAGATGGATTTTGTGACTGTGTACAAGAGGTCCGTACCCAAAATGAGCTAGACTGGCGGAGTGCAGATCAAAATTAGGGTGATCTTTGGAGAAAAAAAGGCATTCGTCAGTCTGACGCTAGTCTGGCACTGCGTACTCGTCAGTTGGGATTTTTTTTTGTCTTCTGCAAGCTGACGAACGGGCAGCGGAAACCAAGCATAGTACTCTTTGTTGACTGTCTGGCCGTGGGGGACCCAGTGGATGTAGATGATGCCCTTGCTGTCGAAGAAGGGGTTCGTCATGAGCTTCCCAGTGGACCTGCTCTGTCTGGCCTTCTTGGGTCTTGGGGAGTCAAAGTGTTTCCACTGGGCACTCTGTCTCTTGGTCTTTGGATCATAACAGTAGACCCAGCTCTCGTCACAGGTTACCAGAGACTCAAGGACACTTGGATTCGACGTGATCAACTCGACCATCTCCCTGCTGTCATCAACACGCCTCTCCCTCTGTTCTTCGCTGAGCATCCTGGGAACAAACTTTGCACAAACTTTGTGCATGTTCAGATCGTCATGAATGACTCTGTGCACAGTGGCCTCACCCACTTCAAACTGTTTAGCAATCGTCAGAAGAGATGCACGGCAGTCCTCGTTCAGAAATTTGCTAATTTTGTCCACCAACTCTGGCATCCTGATGTCCCTCTCCGTGCTGCACCTCTCGTCGTCCCTCACCTCTCCCTGCCCTCCTGGAACCTCTTATGCCAGCAGTAAACAGTCGCCCGGCTTATGAAAGTTTGTCCATAAGCAGTCTTTATCATGTCATACGTTTCTGCAGTGTTTTGCCGAGCTTGAAAAAGCTTTATTGAATAGCGAGCCTCCAAGTTGTACTCACACCTCGACTACCAGAGTTGGGACCAAGTCATCATGTCCAAGTCAAATCAAGTCACTGGTCATTAGCTCAAACTCAAAGCAGACGAGGGAGAGCAATGAGGAGTGAAAGGGGGCGGGGGAACAAATTAGACAATGAGCTAACTAATTAACAAGCAGAGTGGGGAAAGCTGAGAGCCATGAGCTGCATTTCATGTTGACATTGACCGCTTTCTGATCCTAAATGTATCTAAGCTTTTAACACTTTCAGCTTTCCCCACTCTGCTTGTTAATTAGTAAGCTCATTGTCTAATTTGTTCCCCTGCCCCCTTTCACTCCTCACTGCTCTCCCTCGTCTGCTTTGAGTTTGAGCTAATGACCAGTGACTTGATTTGACTTGGACATGATGACTTGGTCCCAACTCTGCCGACTACATTGTGGAACCAGTCAGCTGTGACAAACCCTGTGTGACAGGTAGTGTTTAGAGTGCTGTAGCAGCCAGAACCTTCAACTTGGAAAAAAAAGATTTGGCATGTCAGATTATTGCAAACATAGCTAGGATATATTTAAGTTACAGTTACCTAGGTCAATTATAAGTGCCTCGCAAGAACAAGTCTCAAAACTTCTGGAGTGTACCTCTTATTTCAACATTTTGGCAAATTGGCCTATTGCCATAATCCCTATATCGTTATATGAGTAGGTACATTACCTTTAGTTATCCGTGCCCGTTGTTTTAAGATTCGGGGGGGAGAGACACGAGATGCTCAGCGAACATAACGAAAGTGAACGGTACAGGTCCCTCGCTCCTTCAAAACTCATCAAATCGCAATCCAGCAGCTCCAAAAGCGGACCGTGGACAAATTGTGACCTGCACATTCACCACGCTATGAAATAATAATGTATAATTATGTAACATTATGACGCATGAAGCAAATACTCGGAACTACTTTTTTGAGTAACCCGCTGGGCGGGTTGCTCACCTCAGACGTTGCAGGTAGCTGCAGTAAACATACGCTTTTGAAATCACTCCGCCCTGCCGGGATGTCTGGAATGTAGTTCCGGTTATGTATTTGCCTTGAAAATAACTCTCTCGTAATTATTTATACATTATTATTTATAGTGTAGTGGTGAATGTGCGGGTCACAACTTGTCCACAAGAGCGTTTTGGAGCTGCTGGATTGCGTATTTGATGAATTTTGAAGGAGCGAGGGACCTGTATCGTTCACTTTCGTTATGTTCGCTGAGCAACTTGCGTCTCTCCCCCCCGAATCTCAAAACAACGGGCACGGATAACTAAAGGTAATGTACCTACTCATATAACTATAGGGATTATGGCATTAGGCCAATTTGCCAAAATGTTGGAATATCCCTTCAACCTGGTCGGGTGCAGGCTATGTGGCGAGTTTCGGCTTAAATTGGCTATAAATGTGCTGCTTTGTCACTAAGCACCTCCTTTGAAGATGGCATCACCTTTCTTAGATGATCCTGTGGATCTTGGTGCCCGAATAGGATGCGGTTCCCTTCGGAGGGAGTCTAAAGAGACCGATACACTGTTATAAACTGACATTAACAGTTAAATTAACGCATTGTTTCATGGTTATTTGAACTGTAAGTGGCGCCTTGTGCGCATTTAACTGTGGTTTAGACTTAACATAAACGGAAATCTGTTGTAAACTTATTGTAAAATTACAGTTTAAAATATGCCTTTGATGCAATTAAATGCTGTGTCCACAAAAATACCATATTTTCAAAAATTTTATTTGAGAAAATAAAGCAGAACCCCATCACAAATTTTGGATATGTTAATAACAGGCATCTCATATTTCTAAAACAGTCAATTTGATGTCAGTGGATGGTGTCATTTTTTTGGAATAAAATGTTAAAAATGGCACAAATTTTATTTTTTTTCATTTTCAAGCCTTAATATTTTCTAGATTATTCATAAGAGAGGGGCAGAATTAGAATACAAAATACACAACATATATGGGAAGCTGTATGTGTAATACCAAATCCCTGTATTTGAAATTAGGCTTTTTACAGTCCTTCAAATATGCTACCGCAGAGCGCAGAGTTAAATTTTCGAGCAAATTTAAGCACCCAGAAATATATGATGAATGAAAGGGACACCTTTATAAGCCCTTATTCCTCAAGTTAGAGTAGCAGATTTTCACCCCAGAAAATTTGAAGGACTTAGCTGAAATGCTATTCTAGATATAGCCGATATAAGTGGTTCCTCAAAAATTGCTGTTCAAAAAGGGCCAGAACTTAGTTGCAAAACTATTTTTTTATGACAAAACTATTAGGAGTTGAGAGCTAAAATTTTGGATTTATCCTATTAGGAGGTGAATGCACTCGCTGAAATTTTTTCAGCCAAATCTGAGATGGTCAAGTGGGAAGTTTCTCTGAAATTCGGACATTTGATATGGAATGACCCTATATCTAGATGCACTTTTTCAATACACTGACTGTGCATCAGTAAATTCCCCTTCCTGAGAAGATGTATACAGTCACAGAACTCACATTCATGATAACTTTTTTTATGGGGCTGGGCTTAGGAAGTTAAAAAGTACGCACAAGCTGGATAGAAATTTCAGTTTATTTCTCAAAGTAGTGATTCCACAGATGAAAAATGCGGAAAATATCAATTAGTATACATATTTACATGTAAAAATGAGCAAAATTACTTTGATTATATGGTACCATTAAAGGAACAACAGAAATTATCTGGTTGAGTGTGGTCTCACCCCTCTTTCCTCCGCTAATGTCCATGTGATGCCCATGTTTTGCACCACAAGAAGGGGCAGACAGCTGGTGCCCCTGCAAGCCCTAGTGGTCACAGGTGACAAGTATCAAGCCATCCTGCAAAAGCTGGATGCTGCGGAGAAGGAGAAAGAAGAATTGAAGAAGAAGAGGAAAGAAGAACTGGACTGAGAGAAGAAAGGCCAGCACAGAGGAAAAACAGAAGAGGCAGGAAGGAAATCCTGACTTAGTGAACAACAGCCACTGCGCAGTTTGCAAAAACCTGACACCTCCAGGGTCTGAGGCAGAAGCAGATGATTGGGTGCAGCGTCAGCTCTGTCATCGCTGGTTTCACCTCGTCTGCAGAGGCCTGAGAGATGCTCCAGATGGCGACTGACTGTGTCGCGAGTCTGGCCGCACTGCCTGAGGGAGACAAAGCAGTCCCAAAAAAAACTAACTACATCGTTCTTCGAAATAGTTTTGTAAATATCTCTCACACACAAACAAACTAACCCCACTTAGCACATCTACCTTGCTGCAAGGTACTGGCGATGTAATATTGATGGAAATGAGTAGGGAAGATTTTTGTTCTCGCCACATCCAGCCGCAACGTCTCGGTGACAATGAGCAAATGATACAAATAATACATCGTCCCCTGCACACTTTCATTAATACATCGTCCCCTGCACACTTCCATTAATACATCGTCCCCTACACACTTTCATTAATACATCGTCCCCTGCACACTTCCATTAATACATCGTCCCCTGCACACTTCCATTAATACATCGTCCCCTGCACACTTCCATTAATACATCGTCCCCTGCACACTTCCATTAATACATCGTCCCCTGCACACTTCCATTAATACATCGTCCCCTGCACACTTTCATGAATACATCGTCCCCTGCACACTTCCATTAATACATCGTCCCCTGCACACTTCCATTAATACATCGTCCCCTGCACACTTTCATTAATACATCGTCCCCTGCACACTTCCATTAATACATCGTCCCCTGCACACTTCCATTAATACATCGTCCCCTGCACACTTCCATTAATACATCGTCCCCTGCACACTTCCATTAATACATCGTCCCCTGCACACTTTCATTAGTACATCGTCCCCTGCACACTTTCATTAATACATCGTCCCCTGCACACTTTCATTAATACATCTTCCCCTGCACACTTTCATTAATACATCGTCCCCTGCACACTTTCTTTAATACATCGTCCCCTGCACACTTCCATTAATACATCGTCCCCTGCACACTTCCATTAATACATCGTCCCCTGCACACTTTCATTAATGCATCGTCCCCTGCACACTTCCATTAATACATCGTCCGCTGCACACTTTCATTAATACATCGTCCCCTGCACACTTTCATTAATACATCGTCCCCTGCACACTTTCATTAATACATCGTCCCCTGCACACTTCCATTAATACATCGTCCCCTGCACACTTTCATTAATACATCGTCCCCTGCACACTTTCATTAATACATCGTCCCCTGCACACTTTCATTAATACATCGTCCCCTGCACACTTCCATTAATACATCGTCCCCTGCACACTTTCATTAATACATCGTCCCCTGCACACTTCCATTAATACATCGTCCCCTGCACACTTCCATTAATACATCGTCCCCTGCACACTTTCATTAGTACATCTTCCCCTGCACACTTTCATTAATACATCGTCCCCTGCACACTTTCATTAATACATCGTCCCCTGCACACTTCCATTTCATTAATACATCGCCCCTGCACACTTTCATTAATACATCGTCCCCTGCACACTTTCATTAATACATCGTCCCCTGCACACTTTCATTAATACATCGTCCCCTGCACACTTTCATTAATACATCGTCCCCTGCACACTTTCATTAATACATCGTCCCCTGCACACTTTCATTAATACACATCGCCCCGCACACCCCTGCACACTTTCATTAATACATCGTCCCCTGCACACTTTCATTAATACATCGTCCCCTGCACACTTCCATTAATACATCGTCCCCTGCACACTTCCATTAATACATCGTCCCCTGCACACTTCCATTAATACATCGTCCCCTGCACACTTCCATTAATACATCGTCCCCTGCACACTTTCATTAATACATCGTCCCCTGCACACTTCCATTAATACATCGTCCCCTGCACACTTCCATTAATACATCGTCCCCTGCACACTTTCATTAATACATCGTCCCCTGCACACTTTCATTAATACATCGTCCCCTGCACACTTCCATTAATACATCGTCCCCTGCACACTTTCATTAATACATCGTCCCCTGCACACTTCCATTAATACATCGTCCCCTGCACACTTTCATTAATACATCGTCCCCTGCACACTTCCATTAATACATCGTCCCCTGCACACTTTCATTAATACATCGTCCCCTGCACACTTTCATTAATACATCGTCCCCTGCACACTTTCATTAGTACATCTTCCCCTGCACACTTTCATTATATTGTGGCGAAGAAAGTTCAATGTGCTCACTCCGACATCAAGGAGATATTTCTTTTTTTATTTTACCAACAACGTTACCTGATATTTCTCGTTATTTTGTTATTTCTTGTTTTCTGATGTTCTTCTTATTTTCATTTGTAATCTGTGAATCAATAAACCATTAGCATTTCAATCATTTTGAAAATATTGATCAAATTTGTTTCCAATAAACATTTAAATACTAAAATTTAGCATCATATTCTTACATTTCTAACTTATTTCACTGACATTTGCTGGATTATTCATGTTGCACCTGGTTATTTGCATGCAACAGTTATTAATTTAAATGAACCAGATGCCCATATTGTGCAATGCATGCTATTTATGGATGATAATTACATGTGTTTTAAAATAACAATTATGCCTTAGTCAATGATATTTCATAAAAAATATAGTTTTACTGCATTGAAATTGTCTCCGTCTTACCTGAGCGGGACACAGTAAGTATAAAACTGCCCATGTCCGCATTCCCATGATTGCTCACAGTGATCCGGACGCTTTTTACTCTTGGTAGTTTTTACTTTATTTCTCTCATATGATTGGTCCAAAAGGAGTCAACCAAAGTTATTTTTAATTGTAAAATCCCGTGAAGAGGAGGCTTGCAGTCATGTTTGTGTGTGCATATATAACGGCAGCAAGGAGAGTTTAGTGCTCCAAGTGTCCAAAATACCGAGTCTTTGTTACTTCAGGCATTCATTGCTTGATCTGCCCCAGACTTCACACGCTTGACAAGAGTCCTGGCCTGATGACATCATCGTCAGCTCGCTACTTCCTGGACATGGGAAGTAAGGCTTGTGTGCAAATAAGTTTCTTAACATGAAATTTTCAAACTTTGTTCTATGCTTGATACACCGCAACAGAGGACATGGTTTGTGGTTTTGTGCCACCCACACAATTTTTGTAGACAGTCTTGTAGTGTCCGATAGCTGCGTAATGCACAGCCGCACATGTTGGGGCCCCATCACCACCCCCAATGTGCACAAGGGTACGAGGGTCCTTTTAACCCCGCTTGCCCCTTTTTTTTATTTTTATTTTTATTTTACCCTTATTTAACCAGGGAAGTCCCATTGAGATTGAAATCTCTTTTTCAAGGGAGCCCTGGGGGTTGAGGTGGGGAGGGAGAGGAGGAATTGCACAGCCAATTAGATCAGGGGATGATTAGGTGGCAGGTCGAAAGAGCCAGGTTGGGAATTTAGCCATGACACCGGGGAACCTTCTACTTTTATCGAAGAGTGTCATAGGATTTTTAATGACCACAGTGAGTCAAGACCTCGGTTTAACGTTGCATGCGAAAGACTGCGTCACCTTCAGTACAGTGTCCCCGTCACTGCACTGGGGCATTGGGGATTATTCCACCTGAGGGAAGAGCACAACCTACTGGCCACCAACACCTCTTCCAGCAGCAACTTGGTTTTCCTAGGTGGTGTCCCATTCAAGTACTGACCAAGCCCACACCTGCTTAGCTTCAGCCACGCGGCTGGAGCAGATCGAATAGTGGCATGGCTGCTGGCTTTTAGATGTAAGAGTGGTGTATCACTGCACACTACTGCAGTAAGCCTTCTGTTGTGACCCACGTCAGTTACCGCGGCAGACCGTAAGTACACTTAGTACACTTAGCCACTGCAGAACATATTTTCGTCTGCAGAATGATGGTAGGTTGATTCACACCAGTCATTGGACGCGAAGCGAGACTCGAGCGTTCTGTCATTCAACCCACACGGACTCCATCTCCCTTGACTAACCGGTAACATTAAGACATTGTAGAAAATGGGTAAAGTTTTGTTTATTACAGCTATATAACCTAACGGTTAAATATCAATTCTGCTTGTTGTTAATTTACATTTGTTTATATTACTTGCACACAACGACCTTCTCACATCTGGGAAGTTTTTTTTAGACTAATAAAAAGGGGAATTAAAGTTTTCAAAGTCACTTTTATAGCAGCAGCTAGTTGGTAGATACAGAATTTGGCAAGATTCACCATATTTTAGCCTCATGTAGTGTGTCTGGGGAGAACAATTGCTTAAAGAACACACCCATATGGAGCCCAGGTAGTGCAATGACATAAAAAAATATTGTGCCCACGAGATATTAGTTGTTCCCACAATGTCGTTGATTGGTTCCCACAACTTAGTTCACTCTTGGCCACGAGATGTAACTCGTTACCATGATTTGGCTATCTATCGCCATGAGATATAACTTGTTCCCTCAGTTTGAGTTGCTTAAATTGAAGGAACAAGTTACTTAAATCGAGGGAATGACTTGGCTCTCGTAACTACTAGTTGTCTATATCGTACGGACCCCAGGAAGAGCAAGGACACAAAAAAATCTTGTGGCCACAAGATATAACTTGTTCCCATAATTTGGAGAACACGTGGCCACGAGGTATTTTCTTATTCCCACGATTTAGCTATCTAGTGGCCACGAGATACAATTCATTCCCATGATTTAGTGATCTTGTGGCCACAAGATAGCTAAATTGTGGGAAGAACTTCTATCTTGTGGCAATGAGGTTGAACTCCTTCCCTTGATTTGAGTTTCCGCAATCATGGGAATTAGTTAATTTAGAGAATGGGTTATATCTTGTGGCCATGAGTTGGCTAAAACGCGAGAACGAGTTAATTAAACTGAGGGAACAAGTTCTATCTTGGCCGCAAATTAACAAAACTGTGGGAACAACTTGTATCTCGTGGCCTCAAAATATTTTTTTTCATGCCATTGCACTTCCTGAGCTCTTTATACCCATGGGTTACCACTGCAAAGAAATATAGCTTGATATTCTTGGCTGCTGTCACAGAAAATTCATATTGCAACTAGATTTATTTCACCATTTCTTCAAGAAAAAAAATCAATGGCATGATGGACTGTATGAGTATCTCATTCATACAATGTTTTGATGACGTGACAATTAGATTATGAAAAAAACTATTTGCTGGTTTCATTGGAAAAGGCTGTAGGCTAGCCGAAATTGCAGAAAGTAAGAGATCACAACTGGATATTTTTTGCCGTTGTGATTGATATTTGTGTGATTTTTGACAGCTGTGCGCCAAATGCGACCAAATGGACTCAAAGCCAAGAAGAATGTGGGGCTCTGCATAGCAGGCACATCTCACAGAGTCAGGAGGATCGATTCATTTGATAAAATAAAAGTCTATCTGTTCCGTGAGACATGCAAGTGATGGACATAAAAAATGCTTCTTTTGACATGCATTTGGCTGAAATCATTGAACACTGGGAAACAAACAACTATCGGATTAATGAGCACAAACGAGCTACAGCATTACTTTTTTAGCTTACCGGCCCTATGGGCCGATAAGCTATTGTCGTGGTGTGACGTCCGTCGTCTGGAACATTTTTTATCTTTTTTTTTTGGCCTAATGAATTTTTGTGTAACTTTGCAGTTACACACTACTAGATCATATCTCCAGATGTTTTTCTCGGATTTTTGATTGAATCATTTTTGTCCGTTTTATTGTCCCTTGAAATTTTGGCCCCAATGTTAAAGATTGGACTGAAAAATTTAAAAAAATTATTTCTCAAAAACTGTGTGATAAATTTTTTTCTAAATCAGGCAATCAACTTACCTTGGTACCGTCAATGTACAGTGCGAGCGCCATTTTGATTGAATCGATGGAAGTTGGTCTATTGGGGGCGCTGTACTTTATGAATATGCAAGATGGCCTGTGGAGGCCAAACGGTTGCAGATGGAGATTAAGTTTGTATTTTCGACATATAGGAAGTCATATATGACCTGTACATTGGCTATGTTGAAGTTGACCTCAGATGACCTTGAAAGGTCAAACTTGAGGTCAAGCAAAATGTTACAATTTTCAAAGGCTTCTAGGCTTGAAAATATTGAAGATTGGGAACATATGTGTATTAAATATTTAGGGGCATTTATGAGATTTCTTTTGGTGGCCTTGAACTTGACCTTGAGTGACCTTTGAAGGTCAAACGTCACATAACAAAATTATAATGACTTCTATCACCAAAACTATTATAGATAGAGCTTTGTATTGTGGACGAATAGGAAGTCATGTATGAAGTTTCAATTGGTGACCTTGATCTTGACCTTCAGTGACCTTCAACGGCCGAACTTTACAGTGAAATTGCAATGACTTACGTCATCAAAATAGTTACAGATAGAGTGTAGGTTTATATTGGAGACATATAGGAAGTCAAATATGAACTTTCATTTGGTGACCTTCATATTGACCTTTTGAAGGTCAGACTTGACTGAGTGAAAATTCTATGACTTCTATCACTAAAAAGGTCACGGATGAAGCCTAAGCTTGTATCACAGACTTAAAGGAAGTCTCACATGAACTTTCATTTGATGACATTCAACTTGACTTGGTGACCTTTGAAGGTCAAACTTGACATAATACAATTACAATGACTTCTATTTCCAAAATGGTCACAGATGGAGCCTAGGTTTGTATTAGAGATGTATAGGAAGTCATATATGAGCTTTCATTTGGTGTCCTTCAGATTGACCTTCGAAGGTCAAATGTGACCTAGGGAAGATTCAGTGACTTGTATCACTAAAATGGTCACAGATGGAGCCCAGGTTTGTGTTACTGACATCTAGGAAGTCACATATGAACTTTCATTTGGTGACATTCAACTTGACTGTCAATGACCTTAGAGGTTCAAGCTCGACAGTGAAATTACAATGACTTCTATCACCAAAATGGTCACAGATTGAGCCAAGGTTTGTGTAGAGACATTTAGGAAGTTGTATATGAAGTCCATTTACTGACCTGTACTTTACCTTCTTTGATCTTTAAAGTTCACAATTGACATTGAATTTTCAATGACTTGTATCACCAAAACTGATTCAGAGCTTAGGATTATATTTAGGTCTTATAAATGTTGTGAACTTTTATTTGGTGACCTTGGCATTGACTTTTAATGATTCGAATGTCAAACTTCACATGAAATTTCATAACTTGTATCATCACTATAAGATTACTTGCCGGTAAGCTACAAGACCCTTGGTCCTATTTTTATAATTCATAAATGGAGTCTGAATTGGTATGTGGATCGGTGACATCAATTCGATATCCGATCTGTGATGTAGGTTGGGATCGGCACCCAATGGTGATCTTGGATCGGATCGGTCCCATCCCTAATGTTTCTACAGTTATTCATGTGTCTTCTTGTGGTTTCTGTTTACATATGTTTCGTGATAGAATGCTCATTTGAAAGCGAGTTATCCTGTGTGACTGGTAGTCGCCACTCACCTGCTTGCAGAGGAATAATGGGAGATTCTCTGTGGGCAAATCTCTGCTCCCTTTCAGATGCAGTTCATGCTGCTGTTTAGCCGGCAGGGAAAGCTCCGGCTGCAGAAATGGTACATGCCGCTGTCCGATAAGGAGAAAAAGAAGATCACCCGTGAGCTAGTGCAGACCGTGCTGGCACGCAAACCTAAGATGTGCAGCTTCCTGGAGTGGAGGGATCTCAAGATCGTTTACAAAAGGTCTGCTGTTACGTTACCTCTGTTAGATTTTTATCGATGCTGTTTTTGGAGTAAATGGTGCAGTTACCGGTGACACTAACTGCCGAATAGTTCTGGAACACTGACCAATGTTTTTAGCGTACTGCACAGAATTTTAACATTTACTTTCAGAGCTACATTTATTACTAATGTTTGGCTTTAAGTGTAACTGCATTATTACTGTATTATGCAAAGTTAAATTACTGGCACTGGACAATCTGTTCACCATAAAAACTCTGCTCAATGTTTCACAAAATTATACACCCAGCATATCCCACACATGCTCTATTGGCCCGAGGTCGGGTGAGCATGCAGGCCGTTCTGTTCTCACAACTGTCCCTCGATCCAGGTAATCTGCTGTTACCCTCGCCAGATTTGGATGAGCATTGTCATCCATAAGAATAAACAGGGCTAAATGCACCAGCTAATGATCTCACAATGGGATGGCTGGCATCCTACTATAAAACAATACGTCAAAACTGACAGTTACTACTTGAATAAATAACTCATATTGACTTGAACTCGGGAAATTCCACTTTCGTCGATGTTGAAAGAGGACCTTTGTTGCTTTTCAGGTACGCCAGCCTGTATTTCTGCTGTGCCATTGAAAACCAGGACAATGAGCTCATCACACTGGAGATTATCCACCGATATGTGGAGCTACTGGATAAGTACTTCGGCAGTGTGAGTCATCTCACCGCCTCAGCATCTGATACAGTCCATTATTTTATGCCCGTCACAGTAATGTTCCTCCAAGTTCGTAACGCCTCCATCTGCCGAAAGCGCCATTTCAAAAAATAAAAAGAAACAAAAACAAAAAGAGTCGATGGCAGGTTAATAGTCCCACAGCTCCCCTAGCATCTTATCTTTTGTTCTCAGAGAGTATTATATTTATTATACCTTCTGAAGCTGGCGATCGACAGCACATTCCTGTGTTTAACCCTGTCCCGGGTTCACCTATGAGCTTGAAGTAAATATCCTCTCATGACAGGAGATGATCGATTTCAGGAATTTCATGCACATTAAGGTTTTCATTTACGAAGAGTGCTACACCCTCTCGCCTCCAACTGCATCTATCCTTCCTTTTAAGCTTGTAACCTTCCATACTGTATTCATCCCCATCCTGTTCTCAAAGCCACACCTCTGTATTCCTAACGATGCCTCAGCCCCTCCCCTAGCATTTAAATAAAAACATTTCAAACTATTTCCTCTGCTCCTCCCCAGATAGTGATCAACCTAGAAAGCTATTAAACTAGCTAAACGATGAGTTTGGAAAAGAAAGGTGTGTAGGCTAGGCAAGGATGGTCATTACATTCTTAAAGAAATGCAGCATGCAGTCGCCATAGATTCAGTCGGTTCACGCTCATATGCCCATCCGTGGCCCTTTCGGCGGGGGACTGGGGTTAGAGTGGGTGCTCCGGCTGGTCTGCAGCCACAAAGCACTGTCGGCGCCAGGGTGCAATGCTCCGTGCTCTTACACATTTCTCTTAAGTTTCATTAAACTTCTCTGTGACGTGTTCCTCAGTGGCGCCTCTGCTGGGTGGGCCAGTGGAGATGGGCTCTGTTGCCCTTGTGTATCAGTGAACCTCGGTGCCAAACAGGCTGTTGCCATGTAATGGTTCGTCCCTCCTTGGGTCATGATCAGTAGATACTCACCACTGCTCTCTGGGAGCGCCCCAGAATCGTTGCTGGTTCAGAGATGATCTGACCCGCTCCCCTGGTCATATGGATTTGGCCCTTGTCAAAGTCATTCAGGTCCCATTACTCCCAGATCCAACATGTTGACTACGAGAACAGACTGTTTACTTACCATCTGGGGTCTGTCTGAAGAGCTTTACATGCACCACTGTTACGAGAAAATGATATTTGCTTCATCTGTGAGTGATTTTAATGTTTTGGCTCATTGCTGTATGTCCACTGTATTATTTTGGGGAGCTGAAGGGGATTAGACCGAGTAGATGACCATTTTCTGCTGACCTAAAATGCTTGTGTGTTGAACCAAAATGAGAAGACAGAGGTTGTCCTCTAAGTATTCTTTCAGTGGAGCAAGCGTAGGAGCCACCTAGCAGGGTTAGCAGCCATAATGCCTCCATTTTATGCGAAATGTATTTTATGTGGCTCCTTCGCAGGTGTGTGAACTGGACATAATCTTCAACTTTGAGAAGGCGTACTTCATCCTGGATGAGTTCCTGCTGGGCGGAGAGGCTCAGGAGACCTCCAAGAAGAATGTTCTGAAGGCCATTGAGCAGGCTGACCTTCTGCAGGAGGTGAGACAGAGACGACCTCCCCTGAGCTTCCTTGCCTCTATAATCTCAGTCACAGAGACTTCGAGGAGAGCTGGATCCACAGGCTTCAGAACAGTCATCAGCCGAGAAACATAATCATTGGTTGCAGTTTGGGCACCTCCGTGCCTGGCAATCGTATCACTGCCACACAAGGAAAATTTAACCCTGATGTTTTGGCCTTTCAATTCATTCTTAATAGAGACGGAGGAGCTGGACTCCCACAGTTGAATTTTCTGTTTGTTTTTGTGTATACAGTGCGTATCCAAACAGGCGTCCTGCTTGCATGCTGAGTTCAGTCTTTACTGGTATATGTTAAAATGTAGCCCCAGCGATTCACTATGTAGGATCATTTTTAACATCTGGGTATGATCAAAACTATTTTGAACAATATTGAAAAAAAATTTATATCAATATTTTTGGAGATTACTGGGATCAGATTTCCATTTCTGGTCTGCTCACGCACTTTCACTTCCAGCACGAGCAGATATGTTTTTTCTGCAGAGAAACATTGTTTTCCTGCTACTTGGCGAATCCACCCTTGCAATAGCCATTTGCCAAGGTGCGAGTTCATCTAGCTTTTAAATGGAATGGAAGATGACACTGATTGGTTTATTTAATGTTGCGCCCAAAACATGCCTGTGATTAGTTAAGGGATTAAGTACAACCCCTATGAATCACGTGCCTTACTTTGGGCTCTGATTACCCACCGGTACTCCAGGGAAAATGGACTTGGAGATGCCCGAAATACACTTGCACCGCACACTGCAGATCATGCGCTTTGATCATTTAAATAGGGCCCTATGTCTGTGACCAAACTGGTCATTAACCCATAAAATTTCAAAATATTGGATTTTTTTTTTTTTTTTTTTTTTTTCCAAAATTTGATTTTGCAAATTGTATAATTTATCTAACCATACAGTAGTCCACAAATTGAAAATGTAAACCCTGCTTTGAGCAAAAGGTTAATAGAGTACTGAAGCAAGCTTTGACTGTGATGCATACATGCAACTCCAAATTTACATTTTTCTGATCAGTTAGGAAGTAAGGAACCAAAAATCCCAAGGTGGCCATGGTTATATGACTGCCGTAATAGAAAATAAATTTACGAGTTTGCTCAACAATTGTGATTTCAAGTGGTTGTTCTTTAAAATAAATTATGAATCAAATATTTTTTGGGAGATTAAATTGTTTTGTATACCTTTTTTTCAATCTCTGATATCATGATAATCTCATCTGCTAAAAAAAATTAAGGCTGATTTGTTTTTGATCATCTTAATGGCAGATGACATTGGAGAAAGTGAAATGGCTTAAACTTCACCAACTCCACCGCGGGGAATAAAAGTTAACTGGTGCTTACGCAGTTCTCTTTATTTCTGCTGGTCCTCATGTTAGGGTGCAAAAGGATGTCAAGTGTTGCTGACTGTGAGTTTTATGTAGTACTAAGAGTCTGTACCCAAAACCTCCAACATTTTTCGAATTCTTTTGAAGGCTTTGGGCCATTGACTTGTATGGCAGATGGGGTTCTTCGCTATTAGCACTGAGAGTTTGCTTTTGACCCCAAAATCAAAAATGCATATTTTTCCTCTTACCTGTAGTGTTATTTATTCATCTCGGTTCGAGTTTTTGAGATATCGACCATAGACATGTCCATCTTCTCTTGGATATAATGAAACGAAATGGCGCTCAGCTTGTAGTTCTTACAGCGCCAAAATATACATTTGAAAACATCAACAGCAGTGTCCCCTTAAGTTTGTGCCAGCTATAAATCTGCATATTGTAGCAAGACTTTGTTAAAAGTGATAAATTCATAAGATGGATTTATGTTGTGCCAGTTTTACTCACGCTTGGATTCTAGTCCTAATGTTCCCGTGGTGATGGTCTTAAAATCCAGCCTCACCCCTGAAATTAATCTCCCATCGTGAGTATTGAAGCGATAAATCTCACACATTTCAAAACTCCTTTCATCCCCTGCTTAGCTTGCTATAACATGAACTTCTCTAGTGAATTTTTGACCCTGCTGTTTCAGTGGTGTGAATGTGCTAATGAGCTCTCATGGGAGAAGTCGCGCTGCCTATCTGGTCTCACCCCACGCTGCTGTTCTCATGTTCACCTGCAGGAGGCCGAGACCCCACGGAGTGTTCTGGAAGAGATCGGACTCACATAAGTCTGGCCTGCAGTCACCAGCTCAGCCTCTCTCCTCTGTTTTCCTGTGTCTGCGAAATGACGTTACACTGTGTCCACAAGCATTTCAGTATTAGGACAAGTCCTGTTGCTCATCATTACCTTATCTTTTATAAAGTATTTAACATGGGCTGTACAAACACAATATAGCACTGTACTGTGGGGAGAATAAGGGAGCATTAGGTCATTGTCATTGTTCTTATTTCTTATTTGCAACGTGTCCAATTGCCTTAAGATTTCTCCACAGTATTTTTCATATTACCTGCACATTGATAAAATTCCATTGGTTACACGTCTGTATGTCTGAATACAGTAAAACACCTTAAGCTAATGAGGACATTAAGGTGGAATGTAATGGGTAGGGCTAGTTCTTTATATTCAGGCACAGGTATCTGAAAATGGTGATGTGTGTAGTGCAAGTGGAGGAATGCATTCAGCTGTTTTGCCTGATGTATAAGAGTTCAAAACCTGCCCATTCCATTAATAATGAATGATTTGCATCAAAAAAGAAAGAAAAAATGTATTATTGGTAAACCTTCCCATGTTTTCCTGGGTATTGTTAATTGTTTACAACCAAAGAATACTGTGCTATAAAAGAAAAATTATATTCAGAGATAAATGGATGAATTTGTCATCTATGCTGTATTAAATGGGAAGTATAAAAGGGATGTGTTTGAGACCAAAGAGGTATTACCCCCCCACCCTACCCGTCTAAACGTACACCTTTTGTAAAACTTCAGTACTGCTGTGATTCGATTCGGCACATTATCGCATCTGGTTTTGGAGGATCTGCAAGCACAAAGTGTTAGATTTCACTGCCCAATATTTATACATATTATTAAAAGAAATCACTGTGTGAATCATGGTTAAGTACTGTACGGTATACATGCCCCCCTTTACCATACAGTAAACATAATTTCCAACGATGTCTTTGGCTTCTGGGTAGCCTTGACTTTATTTTGCGTGTATTTCTATGTTGTGAAAAAGGGGTCCGATATACGTGTATTTTGTTGTGCCCAGCTCACTCAGCACATTTTTTTTGGTATCACGTTTATTACTGCCATCTGTAGGTGGAAATGTGAACTGTCGTTTCAGTGGACTAGTGCTGCAGCGTCTGGTGTCTGTTCAAAAGGAAAATAAATTTGTTTACAATCGTAATTCTTAGTCTTTATTGCACCACAGTGGTTATAACTTTGCTAAAAAATTCTTGAATATTAGTGGGAATGTAAAATGATGGAATATACAGTCGTGTGCAATGATGACACTTAACAAAATGAAGATAAATTAGAAACCAAGTGCTATTCAAGTATTTAATGCAATAATGGATCATGTAGATGAAAATAAGTAAACTGAATGTATAGTAAAAACAAGAATAATGTCTTAGTGACAGAAAAAGTCAGACAGAGGTCATAACAAGTGTGGCCAACCTTTGCTTTGATTACCGCAATTAATCTTTCAGGCATCATTTTCGCTTTTTTTTTTCATTTCTCACTCGCTAAGCCATTCCAAATGGTTTGTGGTTCATTCCAAAGAGATTCTTTTGGTATTACAACAGATTTGCTAAATCAGGTTAAGGTCTGGGTTTTGAACAGGCCAAGTCATAACTTTAATGTCACCATGTTTCTTTCTGGCTGAGATAATTCTTGCACAAATTAGAAGCATGTTTAGGGTCAAGTATTATTTATTTAGTCGAAAATAAAATCCTCAACCAATCAGTCCCTTTCCAGATGGCAATGCGTGCCTCAGAAGGACACTGTGCTACTTCTTTTGATCTAAGATTCGGTTGACTTTGATTAGATAACTGGCTCTTTTTGAACAGACAACACCCCAAACCATAATGTTACCACCTCCATGTTTTACTGAAGGGATCAAACAGTCTTTTTTTTTTTTTTTAGATTATATTTTTGAATTTTCTCCTTTTTATTAGATAGTTATACAGTGGAGAGACCCAGGAAGGTTGAGGAGAAGAATGGGGAAGACATGCGGCAAATGACGTAGCCTTTATGGTGTGCGCGGTTAGACCAATGTGCCACCAGGGAGCCCCCAAACACTCGTTTTTGAAACGTTCTTCAACTCTACTGCGTACATAAGTTGTGCGTTTGGGTGAGAAAATTTCAAATTTTGATTCACCGTTCCAAATGACTTGTTCCCAGACCATTGCTGTTTTAACCTTGAATTTCTTGGCAAATTCAAGTCTTTCTTTGATGTTGCCAGTTCTTCGCAGCAACACAACCCATCAGAGCATTTTCACTCAGGCGTCTGGAAATAGTAGATCTTGGTACTTTTATCTCTTAACTTCTGGCGCTCTTAATATCATCAAAGAGCTGTTGTGCTGTCAACGGCCAATTTTTTTTTAATTTTACTTGGCATCCACAGATAAACATCAGAGACACTTAACTTGCGTTTTGCTCCTCTACTGCCACTAGTTTTCAGCGAACTGGACTCTTTGAAATGCTTGATGGTATTTCTTGCAGTGCCATGGCAGCATTCAATGTCTTCAGCATCACGTAAGGCCACAGTGTGGCTAAGGACTATCTCTGAGAGCTTCTTCCGTTGTGCCATCGTATTTAACAGTGTAACGCCGCTCAAAATTCACGTCACCTTATATACTGGAACAACTGACCATCAGAGGAAATTTTGCCGAATAATGTTGCCTCAAACCAGTTTAAACAATTTTTATAGCATCAATAATCATGGAATGAGCCTTCAAACATGCAGCTATGCAAGAGCAAAAAATAAAATTTGCGACACCTATCAATTGTCATAAAATGATGTTTTCGGTGTTTTTATTGCCCAAATTTTTACCTCAATATACCTGTGGGAATGATCTTTTCACTCTCATTGCCTACAATAGTAATTTTCAATACATTTTCACCAAAAAATTATAGAGAAGTAATATATTAGGACCCCTTTTTGACAAAAGTGGTGGTGCATGATCATCACTG
The DNA here is from genome assembly GCA_029692085.1 of Gymnothorax javanicus. Lineage (NCBI taxonomy): Eukaryota > Metazoa > Chordata > Actinopteri > Anguilliformes > Muraenidae > Gymnothorax > Gymnothorax javanicus. The sequence continues at coordinate 68,789,498 of CM056204.1, forward strand.
TACACTGCTGTATTTTGAATATGGGGTCCCTTTGAGTATGTTGATAATATTAGTATATAATTAATGCTCCCATAATCTGTTAAAAATATGCAATAAGAATAATTATTCATATTCACATCGATGCTGTATGTTCCAAAATATTGCATACATAACATTTATATGAGTGTCTAATTAAGTACAACAAGGTGGCTATTAGTGGTCAGACCATTAATCAGAAGCTTGAGCGCTTGCTCTGCTTGCTGTGATTGTTTAGCACTCAAGCTGGAATTCAGAATGGGGAAACCCTGTCGAAATCAAACTCCAGCACTAGATTGCGCTGTACAGCATATTCGCCAGTTGTACACCAAACCAAAGGCCTTAAAAACGACTCGTGTTTCCAAGATGTTATACAAATAAAATTCCTGCCTGATATCGTGTGATTTTGTTCTTCTTGTGTCCTGCTCATTATTTATTTTTTTTTTTTTCCGAGTACCAAGCCAACTTGTTAAAGGTCTGCCATATTTGTGTTCTTCTATTTGTCGCACATAGGCATTGATGACTTCCAGTTAGGGAGCAGAACATTTTGAATATCTTACCAAGTGTCTGCCACTCTTGCAACAACAATGTGCCCAAAAAGCCTTTATTACTCCCGAGATCTGCCAAATCTTGAGCTTGGTAATATTTCTGTCTTGCCACGGGTGACAACAAAAAGGCAATATGCAACTCTGCCAAAAAGAGTTGTTATTTGGGTATGTCGCAGTCCCATTTATAATTCATAGTTTTCACGTGTCATCTCAATCTAATGGGAATACCCACCTGTAGAGTAAAAGGGAGATTCCTTAACTTCGCTCCAGTCATTTTTAGCTTACCGGCCCTATGGGCCAATAAGCTATTGTCGTGGTGTGGGGTCCGGCGTCCGTCGTCTGGCGTCCCTCGTCTGGAACATTTTTTATCTTTTTTTTGGCCCAATAAATTTTTGTGTAAATTTGCAGTAACATACTACTAGATCATATCTCCAGCACTTTTTCTCAGATTTTTGATTGAAGAATTTTTGTCCGTTTTATGGGCCCTTGAAATTTTGGCTCCAATGTTCAAGATAGGACTGAGAAATTTTAAAAAATTATTTCTCAAAAACTGCGTGATAAATTTTTTTTTTCTAAATCAGGCAATCAACTTACCTTGGTTCCGTCAATGTACGGTGCGAGCGCCATTTTGATTGAATCGGCGGAAGTGGGTCTAAGTGGGGGCGCTGTACTTTAACATTGGGTCTTATGGAGAATGGGCCAAATCGCCTGTGGAAGCTAAATGGTTGCAGATAGAGATTAAGTTTGTATTACTGACATATAGGAAGTTATATATGACCTATATTTTGGCTGTGTTAAAGTTGACCTCAGATGACCTTGAAAGGTCAAACTTGAGATCAAGCAAAATGTTACAATTTTCAAAGGTTTCTAGGCTTGAAAATATTGAAGATTAGGAACACATGTGCATTGAACACCTTTAGGAAGTCATGTATGAACTTTCATTTGGTGGCCTTGAACTTGACCTTCGGCGACCTTCGAAGGTCAAACTTCACATAGTGAAATTTCAATGACTTCTATCACCAAAACTAGAGCTTAGGTTTGTATTGCGGGCATATAGGAAGTCATGTATGAAGTTTCATTTGGTGACATTGAACTTGACCTTCAGTGACCTTGAATGCCCAAACTTCACAGTGAAATTTCAATGACTTATACCAGCAAAATGGTTACAGATAGGTTTGTACTGGAGATGTATAGGAAGTCATACATGAACTTTCATTTGGTGGCCTTGAACTTGACCTTCGGTGATCTTCGAAAGTCAAACTTCACATAGTGAAATTTCGGTAACACTTTACTTGAAGGTATCGTCATAAGAGGTATCATAAGGTATCGTCAAATGGCTGTTGCTGACCTCTTGGCTGTGCTGTAGCGCTGTTCGTTGGTGTTCATTCTGCTTGAGTTGAGACAGAGGAAGACGTGCGGGATCGAATCTGAAGTTTTACTCTTGTTTAAACGGAGTTATCTGAAACTAATTTGTGTGTTCAGGCTCAAACAGTATTAGAGATTAGACAATTTGCTCGAGGTATAACCTTTGTCGCACTAGGGGCAGGGAGAATCTTCCTCCATCATCTTTTTTTCCCCCTTTTTCCCCCTTTAACAACTCTGTGAGCAAACAGCCAAATTAAGTCGCTAATCTGGTCAAACAAAGGCGACGGGGGTTTTTGGGGTTTTTTTTTTGAGGGGTTTCAGTCTCCGGGAGCAAAGTAAGGTAAAGTAAAATAAATTTAAACGCTACTTTTTAAAGAATTAACTAAACGCCGAAGTAATTGTCTAACTTAGTGAATTGTGTGATATACAAAATAAGTCAGAGTTGTTTTCAAGGACTGAGGTACACTGTCGCCTGCTTTTTCTGTAGCTGATTTAGCTAACGAACTATTGTAAGCTCTCAACGCCAGGAATATATCAAATTACCGGGATATCTAACTATCTGGCTTGGTTTCATACTTGGTCGCTTGCCTTTCATACAGTCTTCTAGCCAATAAATATTGGCGTTCACGGGGTTTTTAGTCCCCTTCGTTCTCTATCCTGACCGCATTACCGCATAAACGCATTTCCAAGCTTGAATATTAACGCGAACCGGGGTTTTGTCTTTTTCGCATTTTATTATCATCGAAGGGCTCTTCTGATTAAACACGTTGCAAATTACGTTATCTTTGTATTTTCCTCCGGTTGCGGTGCCTTGATCAGCTGATGTTTAACTGCTTGTTTGAGTGCTCAGCGACAGCTTGTTGGGGGAGATACCGTGTGTAGTTCGCTCACGAAGTAAACGACTTGTTTATTCGGTCCGTTTTAATTAAAGGGAACCGAGGCTTAACTCTTATCTCGGTTACTCTTGGTTGTATTTGTGGCTGGCTAGCTAGATAGTTACTGTTTGCTTTTTGGCTGGGGATCTGAGATTTAGTATTTAGTCAATAGGACAGCAGTCACTTCAGTCGTCCGTTCGGTTACCCTTGAATTTAAACGGAAAGCTTTACCGGAGTGCTCCGCCTCCTCCCTCCTCCAGTTTCTCCTGGGCGTAGTATAGCCAGTCTTTTATCTGGGTTCTCAGCTAAGCCCTGTGATATTTTTAGGTTAGTATATTAATAGTACCGGGTCTAGATAAATTCAAGTTGGCTTATTAGGAGTGCTTATTATCGATAGAGTTTCTCAATTTGGTATTTCATTTCTGTTCACTAAAACTAAGCCCCTGTTAAAAGAGGCTTATTATCCATTCACATAGTTTCCCCACGGTTTCTACTGTGACTGCTGCTTAGGGCTTCTCAGGTTAATAAATTAATAAATTGTGGTTCCTGAGCTTCTGTCTCGGCATTAGTAATTTTCTTTGTTATCTAGGGTGAGCGAGGTCATTAGGTAGGGGTTCAAAATGTGGCCAAAACTATGTGACGGTTGCAGGATGATCGCACTTTTGGAAAGAGATTTCCAGGGTGGGTTTGTCTGTCACGGTGCCAGCTAATTGAGCATCTGGAGAGCAAGATCCTTGTTCTTCAGGGCCAGTTGGCGGCACGACATAGTTCATAATCAGTAGAGTTCCTAGAGGAACTAAGTAGTATGTCGTTTAGAGAAATGGTCTGTACGCCAAAGCAGGGTGGTGTGGGGACCCCAGAGCAGGCAGGGAGAGAAAGTTGGGTGACGGTAGGGCGTCAAGCGCAGGAAAGGGCGTGCACACCGTACAGCGACAGCTCCTCCAGTGGTTGAGGTGTCCAACCGATTCTGGCCCTTGCAGGAACTCGAATTGGCCCCTGACCCTGAGAGTGAGGGGACTGATGAGCAGCAGGGCACCCTGTTGGCCTCTACCCCTCAGAAAAGAGAGTTATTGATAGTGGGGACTCAATACTTAGAGGAATAGACAGTTTAGTCTGTTAAGGCGACAAGGAGTCTCAGATGCGGTGTGTTGCCTGCCTGGTGCCCAGGTAGGAGACCTCCTGGAGCGTGTGGACAAGCTCCTGGCCAGAGCGGGAGGGGATCCAGTTGTCATGGTCCATGTTGGGACTAATGACATAGGTAAGGGTAGGTTTGAGGTTCTGCAAAGCAAATTTGTTGAATTAGCTGAAAAGCTTGGGAGCAGATCCTCCACGGTAGTGTTCTCCGGGATTCTACCGGTACCACGTGCAAGCAGAGGGAAGCAGAATTTTATCTGGAGGTTTAACACGTGGCTACGAACCTGGTGTAGGAAAGAGGGGTATAGGTTTATGGGGCACTGGAACTACTTCTGGGACAGGGGTGACCTGTTCAAGCCGGATGGGCTACACCTGAACCGGAGGGGTACCTTTGCACTGGGTCAGCGTATGTTGAGGGTAGCAGAGAGTTATTTAAACTAGGGACTTGGGGGGCAGGGAGGTTAGAGAGTGTTACACAGAGGGAAATGCAGACTGCCCTGATGGAAGCTGACAGCGTTACATGCACTATTGATGATATATTTTTAAAGCAAAAAAAAGCATGGTGAGGGGCTTTGAGCAGCGGGCGCATGGGAAATCGAAGGGGAAGAGCGTTCATGATAACCTGAAATGTTTTTATCTAAATGCAAGAAGCATTAAAAATAAATTTCAAGAACTTGAGGCCGTTATGATTAGTGAAGGCTATGACATAGTTGGGATTACGGAGACATGGCTTAGTGAAGAGGATGGAGATGAATATAATGTAGAAGGTTATAAGCTCTTTAGGAAGGATAGATGTAATAGGCGAGGAGGGGGTGTAGCACTCTATGTGAACGAAAACATAAATGTGCAGGAAATTCCTGAAATTGAATATTCCGTGCCTTGTGAAGATATCTGGGTCAGGCTCACTGGCAAACACGAGACTGGTTTAAACATAGGTTTATGCTATCGACCACCAGCTTTGGACAGTACAGTCAATGAAATGCTCCTTAAGAGGATTACGCAAGCTTGTAGAGGGAGGAGGGACTATTATTATGGGAGACTTAAATTATCCTGGTATTGATTGGGAAATGGTGAAAGGACAGGGTAGGGGGGAGGAAGAATTTCTAGATGTCATAAATGATAATTTTTTGGTGCAGTATGTTAATAAACCTACAAGAGAGAAGGCAACTTTAGATTTGCTGCTCTGTAATGACCCAGATAGAATTAGCAATGTTGAGGTACTGGAGCCACTTGGGACAAGTGATCACTCTACTATTAATTTTGAGGTTTCATGGGAAGTTAAAAAGGTGTCTCCAAAAACAAAAATTTTTAATTTTAGGCGAGCAAACTTTGACAGGATGCGGTCATATCTAAGTGAAACAAAATGGGAGACACTCCTGGACTGTGAGTCTGTAAATGAGATGTGGGAAAGATTTAAGGGGGTTTTACTTGATTCACAATGTAAATTCATTCCAAAGGTGTCCAAAAGTAAGCTGAAAAAGCAGAATCCTCAGTGGATGACAGCAGCTATTCGTAGGAGTTTGAGGAAAAGAGGAATCTTTATAAGATGTACATAGAGGATAACAATGAGATTACTAAGGCGAATTCTGTAAAATGCGGGCTGTGGTCAAAAAGAGCTGAGGAATGCTAGAAGACTGTATGAAAGACAAATTGCAGAGGGGGCAAAAACTAACCCTAAGCGCTTCTTTCAGTACTGTAGCAGAAAAAAAGGAAAGTCAAAAGAGCAGGTTAAGTGCATAAAGAATAAAAATGGATCGCTGCTATATGATAATAAGGATATTGCGGACACCTTAACGTTTACTTTGTTGAGAATTTTACCTCAGAGCGGGTCTTTATTCGGCCAGAGGGCTTGTCCAATGCTCAAGATTATTTAGCGGAAATTGAGGTTAGGGATAACGTCAGATTAGACAAGTTGCATCAACTAAAGGCAGATAAGGCGGCGGGTCCTGATGGCTTATATCCTAGAGTGCTCAGGGAAGTTGGTGAGATCATCTTTAAGCCGCTATCTGCCATCTTTAGACGGTCTTTAGAAACTGGAGAAATACCAAATGATTGGAAACAGGGCAGTATAATACCAATATATAAAAAAGGGGACCGTACTGAGCCATGTAATTACAGGCCAGTCAGTTTAACTTGCATTGCGTGCAAAATATTGGAATCTATCATAAAAAAGCTGGACTTATTTCTTGAACGTAACAATATCTTGAGGGATAGCCAACATGGTTTTTGTAAAGGAAGGTCATGCCTGACAAACCTTCTGGAATTTTTTGAAGAGGCCACCAAGGCTTATGACCAGAGCAGGGCTTATGACATCATATATTTGGATTTTCAGAAAGCATTTGACACAGTACCGCATAAGAGACTAATTTTTAAAATGAGCTCCATTGGAGTTACAGGTGGTATTCTGAAGTGGATTCATAACTGGTTGCAGGACAGAACACAAAGAGTGGTGGTCAGTGGTATATCATCTGAGCTAGGTAGGGTGGGGGGTGGCCCCCCCAGGGATCGGTGTTGGGACCCCTGCTGTTCCTCATCTACATTAATGACCTTGATAGGAATATTGAGAGCAGATTAGTGAAATTTGCAGATGATACTAAGTTGGGGGGCTTGGCAAATAGTTTAGAGTCCACTAAAGTGATTCAGGATGATTTGGATAGAATTCAGAATTGGGCAGAAATGTGGCAAATGAAATTTAATGTAGCGAAATGTAAAGTAGTACATGTAGGTTATAAAAACATTAGACGGGATTACTTCATGGGAGGTTTTAAACTGGAATGTGCTCCACAAGAGAAAGATCTGGGAGTGATTGTTGACCAAACCCTCACAGGCTCTAGCCATTGTGCCGTAGCTGTTAAAAAAAGCCAATCGGATGCTGGGATACATTGCCAAAAGTATTGAGTTCAAATCCAAGGAGGTGATGCTTCTTTTGTACAACACATTCGTCAGACCACATCTAGAGTATTGTGTACAGTTCTGGGGACCATACTTTAAGAAAGACATAGAGGCTTTAGAAAGTTCAGAGAAGAGCCACGAAGCTAATTCCGGGTATTAAAGATGAAAGCTATGAGAAAAGGCTGAAGATCCTTAATCTCTTTAGTCTTAGGAAAAGGAGACTAAGGGGTGATTTGATTGAGGTCTTTAAATATGTTAAAGGGATTAACAAAGTGAATTATGTAGGATTCCTTCAACCAAGTGTTGTTAGCAGAACTCGGGGTCACAAATGGAAGCTGACTAAAGGTAAATTTAGCACTGATATTCGGAAATATTTCTTCACCCAAAGAGTAATTTCAGTGTGGAACAGCTTGCCTGACCATATTGTTGAGGCAGAGACCTTGGGAGTTTTCAAGAGCAGACTTGACTTAAAGCTAGATACCATTGAGTCATTGAGTATCTGAAGTGATATATTCACGATGGTACAAAGAAACTGGCGAGCCTAGTTGGGCTGAACGGCCTGTTCTCGCCATTCATGTTATGTTATGTTAAGAGTGACATGATATAGTCATGAATGTGTCATAAACACTATGTCAATGTCATAAACGTTTATGACTTGTCATTAAGTGTCATTTGGTTTTTGAAATGACAAGTTGACATTGTTTGGGTTCCTTCAAGTAAAGTGTAACCGATATTTCAATGACTTATATCACCAAAACTATTACAGATAGAGCTTAGGTTTGTATTGTGGGCATATAGGAAGTCATGTATGAAGTTTCCTTTGGTGACATTGAACTTGACCTTCAGTGACCTTGAATGCCCAAACTTCAGAGTGAAATTTCAATGACTTATATCGGCAAAACGGTTACAGATAGTTTCGGTTTGTATTGGAGATGTATAGGAGTCATACATGAACTTTCATTTGGTGGCCTTGAACTTGACCTTCAGTGACCTTCAACGGCCAAACTATACAGTGAAATTCGACTTGGATCAGCAAAATCGTTACAGATTGAGTGTAGGTTTGTATTGGAGACGTATAGGAACTCATGTATGAACTTTCATTTGGTGACCTTCATATTGACCTTCGAAGGTCAAACTTGACCTACAGAAAATTCATTGACTTCTGTCACTGAAAAGGTCACAGATGGAGCCTAAGTTTGTGTTACTGACATAGGAAGTCACATATGAACTTTCATTTGGTGACATTCAACTTGACTGTTGGTGACATTTGAAGGTCAAACTTGACAATACAATTACAATGACCTGTATTGCCAAAACGGTCACAGGTGGAGTCTAGGTTTCTATTAGAGACATATAGGAAGTCATATATGAACTTTCATTTGGTGACCTTCGTATTGAACTTCAAAGGTCAAATGTGACCAAGTGAAAATTCAATGACTTGTATCACTAAAACGGTCACAGATGGAGCCTAGGTTTGTGTTATTGACATGTAGGAAGTCACACATGAACTTTCATTTGGTGATATTCAACTTGACTGTCAGTGACCTTTGAGGGTCAAACTCGACAGTGAAATTACAATGACTTCTATCACCAAAATGGTCACAGATTGAGCCAAGGTTTGTGTAGAGACATTTAGAAAGTCATATATGAAGTCCATTTGCTGACCACAACTTGACATTCTGTGACCTTTAAAGTTCACAACTGACATATTGAATACATATTGACATATTTCAATGACTTGTATCACCTAAACTGCTTCAGAGCTTAGGATTGTATTACAGAAGATCTTATAAATTAATGCAAACTTTTATTTAGTGACCTTGACATTAATTTTCATTGATTCAAATGTCAAACTTCTCATGAAATTTTCATAACTTTTATCATCGCTGTAAGACTGCTTGCCGGTAAGCTACAGGACCCTTGGTCCTATTTTTATTATTTACCATATTGTTTTGCCATATGTTGGTTAGTTGTTATTTAATGGGATGCAGTGAATGACAAGAAGGTTAGCTTAACATAAAAACTTAACAAAAGTTAAATAACATTTATTTAACTAAATAAATTATTCATATTTGCCAGACATTAAAAAAGAACATTCATGCTTGGAAAATTTAATAATCTATTTTAAAACATACTTTGAGAAGGTTGAAATTTTCCCATGTGGATTTTATGACACGAATCATCAGAAGATGACATGCCCCCAGGAAGCGCAGTCCAATCTCAGAAATTCCAAAATATCAAAAGGGACCAGTGTAGGACCTGATTAATATGCACAGCAAGTTTCGTTTAAAAATGTTGAACGGTATTTGAGTTCTGCTCTGGAAACAAAATGATTACAGACGAACGGATGGATGGACAAACATAAGTAATCTCAGAAATCCCAAAATATCAAAAGGCTCCAGTCTAGCCAGGACCTGATTGATATGTACGGCAAGTTTTGTGAAAAAAAAGATTACAGATGAAAAGAATGACTGAGTTAGTCTTAGAAATTCCAAAATATAAAATGGCACCAGTCTAGGACCTGATTAATACGCACAGTTAGTTTAGTTAAAAAATACTAAATGGCAAAGGTTTAGGGTTTGTGGCGTGCTCAGTCCTTAAAGTTTTGTAAATTGGTGTTTTTGGGTGCTCTTTGATCCAAGGTCAAAGAATCTTTTGGTATAGAAAGAGAAAAATCTCACTGACCAAGGCACTCTAAGATTAAAAATGTCTTTATTTAACAGACATGTCCAGAAAGGACTTGTTTTAAAAGGGCCTTCTTCAGGGCATAGTGTCCTATTTATCTTTTTGGACTTGTCTGTTAAATAAAGACATTTTTAATCTTGGAGTGCCTTGGCCAGTGAGATTTTCTCCTTCTACACCGAAAAATACTAAATAGCATTCGAGTTCTGCTCTGGAAACAAAATGTCCATGGGTGGACAGACGGACGGAGAGACAACTAGTCCTCATATATATATATATATATATATATATATATATAGATCAATCCAAGAAATGATGTTAGGGCCTATTTTAGGGTCGTTTTGACTTTAGAGAGCTATAGAAAAAAAAATAATGCACCATTCTTCCATATCAACTACACACGGAAGCATAAATAGAGGGGCAAACCAATGAAAGGCCTAAAAAAGGTATTGGAGGGAAATTCGAATGGTAACAATGGAAACAGGTAGTAGGTAAAGCCAGCTACAGATACAGAAGGATGGGGAAGAGAGGTGAGACATTCTTCCTTCTCCACTATATATATGCGCCATTTGTTGGAGGTGGGGGGGGGGGCATTGGGTCTCCTGCACCTCCAAAGTTAAGGTTGGGGATGCAAAAACCCTGCAATATTAAAACCGCAAGTTTTCGAAGTTCGTCTGCCCCGTTCAGTCAAGCTACTGATTAAGGTAATGCGGGACCTTTTTTTTTTTTAAGAGAATAAGACTAATGCAAGCCGTCTACGATTGCAGTTGCAGGTTTAGAAGCTGAATCCACATTGGAATTAATATTAATGTCCAGAAAATGTGTGTCCATGATTCGTTGCCGTGGCCTACTCTAAAAAAAATCTGATCGTGAATAACACATCGTCTTTAGCTGCTATTGTAGCTAAGCAACTCAGGAAGATTGTAACAGAATGTGGGCTACCGTCCTGCAATTTACTGAGCTGGGGTTATGTTTCCCAAAAGCGTTGCTATTTGCTAACTTTCAACAACTGCCACAGTCCGGTTCAAATCAAGGTTTTAGGAAACGTACCCCTGAACGGTTACTTTCAATGTACCTTGGTTCGTTTTAATGCTTTCGCGTACGTGAATACGTTAATAATATGCAATTGCCTTAATAAAAAGTGTTCCCCATTTCCAAATGAGTGCAGGCACGAAAAACGGCACAATTTCATTTTTCCCAAAAATGTAGATAAATTAATAGGTTTTTCAACATGATAATTTAGACGTGTGCTTTATATGAATAACGTATGGTCTTGACTACAGTGGGTTGACCGGTTTCGCAATTTGACCGGTTCCGCAATTTGCAGAAATCAAACTTCATTTGCGGGAAAACGACTACGCTGTCATCCTTGAGTTTGACACCGCTGGAACGGTAAATTATTGTGGATTTAACTCTTAACTATTGTTTCGAGATATTCGGCTTGATAGAGAAATAATTGCCCGATAACTGTTGCTTGCCTTTCCAGCAGTACCAAATCAACGCCTGTGATAAGGCCCACTGCGCAGTGTGTGGCCGTTAAACGCATGTATTCCCGGGATTCATCACGTGTTATAAGTGTCATTATGGTCGGAAATTATCGTATATTTGACCATATAAATCCCAGTTTCGCACTCTTGATACTTTTTCATCAACACCCATTAGAGTGCTTGTCGTTTAACTAGTTCCGCAAACGCCATTTTGTAGGTTTTCAAACTTGTAATTTATGAGACATGTTTATTCTTGTTTATTTTTTTTTTTGAAAGAATTTTATTAAAGTTTAATGTAAACAATGTGAAATAAAACATCTTTTCCCCCGCCATAACTATTTTTCAGTGGCTCAACGGGTTGATCATTACTCATGTCCTGTGTTAATCTGAATTTGTGGTCTCATCCTGATAATTTTAATGTATACTTGGTATGTACTTGAATTGGAAAGAGTAGAAAGAATCATCCATAGTCGCTGATAGCAGTTGAATATCGATGGATGTACAAAATCGTCTTGAACTGAGGCCAGTGCACGTGGATTCCAGCTGATACAATGTCGACACATGGAACAATTCTCCATTAATTTGACCAATTATTATGATATACCCTGCAGAGTAATGCTGGCTAAAATTGGTGGAAAATACATGTGTCTGTTCCTTTGTGGCCAGGGGCACGTAATTATGCGAATAAACAAAGAATATCATAAGTTTGGCCTGACAAAGGGCACTGTTTGCGAAACTGGAAATTATTTGCGGAACCGGTCAAAGGACGGTCAAAGCCACTGAAAAATGACTGTGCAAGGCTTTATTCCTAATGACTGAAGAAAACTAATTGATCCACAAAGTGCGTGAGTAATTTCCAAAAATTCGTGAACAGATAACTTTCCGCCACCGAATGCTGTATCGATACCAGACGCTTCAGACAAATTCCGTTTGCGGAACCGGTCAACGCACTGTACTTGTAAAGTAAATTTTGGCGGGATTCATTAGTTTTTGGCAATGCAGCAGACAAATTAAGGTTAAAAAACAGGCTATTTTTTAACATAAATGTTTAAAAAAAATTACACCAAAAATAATAAGTAAACAGTTCCTTAATTGGCAATAATAAAATACACACCCTAATTTTTTACAGAAGTGTTCCCGTTTTCGTGTCTTCGCTCAAATGTTTCCATCGAGGGACAGCGCTCTATCGCAGGTAGGATTAATTACTTGTATCTGGACCTCATTTACATCGTCCAGCTGGATACAGATTGGAAATGAATTGTGACGGTAGTTTCAGAATTTCCCTTGCTGAGATTAAACGCAGTAAAATATAAAGTAGCTACCATAGTTAATTAACATAATTTTATATTTCCGGAAAATGACATGCAGTCTATATCATGCCATTATATTTCTTAAACTAGTTCATCAAAAGGAGCCCATTGATATTGACAACTTGTCTTTTGTTACCCTGTCTGCATTATGTTTATGAAGCAATAGCCGATTTAATGAATAAGCCTACTGCCAACTTTCGTGAAATTTTCTGGACTTGAATATTAATTCCAATACGGATTCAGCTTCTAAACCTGCAACTGCAATCGTAGACGGCTTGCATTAGCCTTATTAAAAAGGTCCCGCATTGCCTTAATCAGTAGCTTATGCTTCAGTTTAGCAGTGAGGTTATATTGGCAATTAACTTGCAGTTTGGGATTTCATTTTCAAAGTCGAGATGGGGTGTACTATTATCCATGCGCCTGCAGCATGCGACACTATTTAAACACTGCAGATGCGTGGATGATGGAAGATATGTAGCCTACAGCGTTGTAGTTAGGAGTAGCGTTAAGAGACAGCAGCCTTGGCCTATGAACCACGTGTTGCATGCATAATTATTGTGTGCGCATATTGCGTGCGTCTTGAAGCACGCTGGAAAAAAATGCGACACATGAGTATCCTGTAGGCTAACGCAATGTTTAGGGTCCCGTTTGCAATTTCAAATCCAAGGCTAAATAAATGACTGAAAACAGTTTAGCCTTCATAAATGCGGGGATGGAAAATGGATGCTCCCTCCCACATTCAGTTCGTGCCTTCGTACATCGCATGCATTCAGCCAATTAACGTTATTTCACAGAGCACAACCAGATTTAACATTAATCAAATAAAGTAGCCTACTGATATTTTGTAAATAAACCTTTTTAACATTCTAAAAGGCTGACTTTGGACAAGGCAGCCTACCCTTGGGAATACAGCAGCCTGAAAAAAAATATTGTGACCCCCCAATGTTGACCTGAAGTGGCGCCACTGTATATATATATATATATATATATATATCTACCAACTCTACGGTAGACTACCGCTTTTGGGGCGTTTCATTCTGGAAAAAACGCCTAAAAGCGGTAGTCTACAGCCAAAAGCGGTAGAGTTGGCATATATATATATATATATATATATATATATATACACACACACACACACACACTTACGACTATAAAGATGATACATTCATAGCCTGTCATAAGTGAAAAGTATATTAAGTTTATGATTTGCGCGTATGTCAAAATCTGAGGATAAAAAGATTGTACTTTAAGGAGAAACAGTTCATGGAGATTAATTGAAAGTTGAAACCATATAAGCGTGCAAAAAAAGTTAAAATCTATCACAGGGAAAAAAAAAGCATGAAGATGCCTTAAAACCTGTTTATATTTTGCTGTTTATCACATTCTTTATTGTGTAATTTGAGATGCAAACGTGTTAATTTGTGACCTACAGACGGCTTGGTTTACTATATAGTCTTGATTGCGCTCGTCTCCGCCTACAATACCATAGGAGATCGCCGTATCACTCTCGTAATTTTTTCTTCCCATTTTCAGGTATGTTATTGCTGAGTAACCACACTAACATTACGGTAATAACTTGCCGACATTCGAAAGAATGTTACGAGAGTGTTAAAGTTATATTTTGAATAAGGTTGAGTTAAGCTTTGAGGAGTTTTTAAACACATGTAGTTTGCTAAGCCTCCGCTTGTTAGCTAAGTGTAACTCATGGCCATACCAAGCCTGGCTGCTATATTGCGCGGATTGTGGATTGCGAGTGAATTTCGCTAACTACCAAACTGCAAAAACTAACTAGCCTCCCATGTTGACTGTGAATGCACATGTACATATTTGCGATGCATTTTTCAGCATGATTTGTGTAATGGTTCATGCGCTTAAGGGGGTTAATTGGAAAAAGTTGGAAAGTGGCTATTAGGTTAAACTACTTAATGCTTAACAGTATTATTTGAGGATATGAGAATGTGTTTGAGTAAATTACTGTGTATTTTTGTAACTTGAACAGGGTTTATGCTTTCCCAAACTATGTATACTACTCAAAATTTGATAGGGATCATAGGAATTTTTTTGTGAAATGACATGCAAATTTGGTAACTGCCACTGATGAACAATATATTGGATAAATGACATGCAGTCAGACACAAAACACATTTGCACGTGCATTTAATGACATTAAATGAGCGTGCAGCCTCACACTTTTGGCTTTCACGAACACTTCATGGTTTCACCTCTGACATGTAAAGTGAAAACAGACAGTGTTCGTTTGATGTTTCATTACCACAGTTAATGTCAATAACGAGTATGGCCTCCCCTAGCTTGAATGACGGCTTGACAACGTCGGGTCATACTGTCAATCAGTACCCGGATGCTTGCAATTGGAATGTTGTTCCATTCTTCAACAAGGGCATTTCCGAGCTCTTCTACAGTTGTGGGTTGTGCCCACGACCAGAAATGGCGACCTGCAGCATGTTCCACACATGCTCAATAGGGTTTAGGTCCGGCGAACGCGCGGGCCAGTCCATGCGGACAATTGTCTTCTGCTCTAGGAATTGATTCACCACCCTAGCACGATGGGGACGGGCGTTATCATCCATCAAGATGAAATCAGGGCCAACAGCGCCAGCGTATGGTCTTACGTACACATTGAGGATCTCATCCCTGTACTGTACCCCTGTCATCGTCCCTCTCCCCATGACATGCAGGTCCGTTCTGCCGTTCCTGCTTATTCCTCCCCAGACCATAATTGATCCGCCACCATAACGGTCGTGTTCGTTGATGTAGGCATCATTAAATCGCTCACGTTGTCTTCGCCACACCCGTGACACCCGTTGCCTCCTGTCAGTAAAGTCCAAGCAATATCGGGACTCATCAGTAAAGAGAACTGGAGCCCAATCGTTGTGTGTCCATGTGACATGATCGTGAGCCCAATCCAAACGGTCACACCTATGACGCACGGTCAGTGGGATTCGAACACATGGCCTTCTTGAGTTGAGGCCGG
The DNA here is from genome assembly GCA_029692085.1 of Gymnothorax javanicus. Taxonomy (NCBI): domain Eukaryota; kingdom Metazoa; phylum Chordata; class Actinopteri; order Anguilliformes; family Muraenidae; genus Gymnothorax; species Gymnothorax javanicus. The sequence continues at coordinate 68,804,798 of CM056204.1, forward strand.
CAGTATGAAGACGATTCCGTATCGTCTGAGTGGATACCCTGACCCCCGAGGCGTTATGAAGGTCATTTCGTAGGGTGGTGGCTGTCCAGAAAGGATGACGTCGTGCCTGAAGTGCGAGAAAGTGGTCTTGTCGTTGTGTAGTCGATCTCTGACGACCACCCCCCATGACGGTGTGCTGCTGTACCAAACGCGTTTGATGCCAGTTCCACGCTCTGTTCACAACGCTTTGGCTGACGTTAAGTGCATTAGCAAGCGTGACGTTGTGAGAAGCCAGAGTCAAGCATTCCGATGCATCTTCCCAATTGCTCTGAAGTCAATTGACGTCTAAGACGTTGAGGAGACATTGTTATTGCTAAATGTAATGCAAAAAATTTGGGAACTTCCAAATTTTCACCAACAAGCAACACACACGTCTGAGTTGAAATGGTGAAGTGTTAGTCAAAGCCAAAATGTGAGGCTGCACGCTCATTTAATGTCATGAAATGCACGTGCAAATGTGTTTTGTGTCTGACTGCATGTCATTTATCCAATATATTGTTCATTAGTGGCAGTTACCAAATTTGCATGTCATTTCACAAAAAAATTCCTATGATCCCTATCAAATTTTGAGTAGTATATTTCCTGGAGATGTTTGTCAGTATTCTGTGTTTTTGTATAAATATCATTACAGCAAAGTTCTCAGTGAGAAAACAGCCATATCACTCTTGTGATCATTTCTCCCCATTTTCAGGGATGTAACATTTTGGAGAAGCCGCTGGGATCGATATTTGGATGTCCGGTGTCCACGACCTGGTTGCTGAATTCTGAAGCAGCTAAATCCCCACTCTACAACCCTGCCAGGCCTCTGCGAGGAGAGGGTTGCTGTTTGAGGAGAGCTGGAAGCTGGAGGTTACGCATCATCTGAGGCCAATCAGAGATCATCAGTGACAGTAAAGATCCACTTCAGACTGAACTCCTGCACGCTACAGGTTCCTCTCCTCCTGCCAACATAACAGCCCTGGAAGAGCTACAGGAAGAGGTAGTAGGACAGTTGCACACTGTGATTAAAGACGGTTTATTGGAAATATGTGCTTTGTGGGAGAACATTTTCAAGCTGGTTGTAAAATCAGACTCTCAATGGAGACCCAATTAATCAGGGAATGGTTACCACTGGGGACGAGTGTGAACCACAGCCAGAAAAAGGTCCCGGAAATGTGCAAGTTGTGCTAAAGCAGGTTCATTGGAGAAACTGAAACCATGCAAATGTTGTAAAGAGACACTTTATTGTTCCAGAGCATGTCAAAAACAACATCGGACTGAACATAAGGGAAAATGCACTCCCCTGAAAACAGACTGTGACTGTGGTAAGCCTCCCTGTAAAGAGAAAAATATCTATTACTTGCCACCAGTAGTTCAGGCTGGCGATTGTGGTCAAAGGAGGCACTCTTCTCCTCCCCTTTACCCATCATTCTGTCTGGTCCTGGCTATTCAACCAGTCCACTCCCATGGCTATCTTTTGAATGTCCCTCCAACCCCCCTCTGTAGATCATTCATTGGTTTTCTCTGCCATTTGTCTTTTTGTATCCAATCAGTTCAATCTTTACTGTAGAGAACAGCCCACCTTGTTTCAGCATAAATCTCTGGGCCTCCATCATTAGGGCCTCTTGCCATGCTGGTACCAGACAGAGCCACAAATTCAGCGGTTGGTTTTCATTTGTATTGTTCACTACTTGTTCAAAATTAACCCGTACAATAAACTTGATTATAAACTATTGGCTTTAATCTCTTGGTTCTAAGACACAACCCCCACAAGGTCTCTGTACTCGTTTGCAGGCAGTGTCTCGTTGGGTTTTACCTTAATGGTCGCACCTCCAAGCTTTATGGGACACAGGCTCTCAGGTCTCAATCATCAATGAAAAATGGAAAGAGTAGTACTGAGCACATACAAAGCTGAGGGGTGTCTCAGAAATTCTGGACTCTCCTGCTGATTTGAGACTGACTGCAGCAAATGGGACTGAAATGCCTTACCTGGTATGGATTGAGATAAAGTTCCAGCTAGCCTCTGACACCAGACAAACAGAGAGAGTGATGATTCCAGTGCTGCTGATGAAAGGCTGCCAGCTGTCCCATCCCCTCATCCTGACAAAGACTGACAAGACTAAACAGCACAGTGCAGTGAGAAGAGCTTTACCATGTCTAAAAAGAAACTAGGTGAAAGCTTATATACAGGCACTTAGCACAGAGCAGACAGATGAGTATACAGTGAAGGCAGAGAGAGGGTTGCAGCACTAAAACACAGTAGCATCCAGATTGAGTGTCGTGTAGCTGCCCAGCCCTTTGAAGAAGACGATGCTATTTCAATCAGATCTGAACCCTTAGAGGCCAGACGGGATTTAGTTTTTTTGATATTCCAGTCAGAGTAAGGAAAAGTCTTCTCCGGCCGTCTTTATTGTTGTTTCTAACCCAACTGACTATGACATTTCTTTCACAGGACGTACTATACTTCGTACTGTACAAACCATTATGGCTCTGCTGCCTACCCAGATTTTTACCAGCCACAGTGAATCACACCAGTGTTTAAGCCCCATGTAATGCTGCTGAATGGTGGGATCTACCTGCAGATTTAACTCCTCTAGCTGAAGATCAGAGTCAGGCAGATGCTTAGGGAAGAGCGTCACTCCTCCTCAAGATCAGAAAATGATACTGGCTGTGGTGAACAACTGAAAATGACTATTTCTCTGAAAGACCCTGAGCCAGACACATGCACATAAATGTCAGTGCCTAAGCCACTGTACCACGACCTAATAGTGCAGGGCCGGATTTGGAGGTCAAACTCTTCTTACTCATCACCTGTTGTGTGCGTTAGGAAGGAGGATGGCACTCTTTGGCTGTGTATTAACCATAGAGACTTGAACAGGAAGACCCATCCCAACCGCAAGCCCATTCCACGGGTCCAAGAAATTCTGGACAGTTTAGGTTGTAATGCCTGGTTCTTTCTCCTGGACCAGGGAAAAGCTCACCACCAGGGATTTACCTCTGAGGAGAGCAGACCACTAACAGCTTGTGGGATGTTCTGGGGACTTTGAATGGTGACATATACCATTCGGGCTTATGAACACCCCAGCTGCTTTTCAGCATTGTATGGAGGAATGCTTGTAAGGGCTCTGGGATAGCATCTGCATTCCTTATTTAGACAACACACTGATATTCAGTAAAACTTTTGACTGTCATTTGAATGATGGGCGTGAAGTGCTGCAGTGCCTCAGAGAGTATGGGATCAAACTCAAGTCACATAAGTGTGATATCTATAAACCTGAGGTCCGCTATCTAGGTAGGATAGTTTCTGCTGAAAGCAGCCGAGTTGATCCAGCCGATTTCAAAGCAGAGCATTAAAAGACATGAGACCACAGAATGTTGGCAAGTCAGGAAAATGCTTAGTCTACTCACTTGCTACAGGCCATACGTCAAAGACTTCTCTAGGAAAGCCAGCTGTCGGTACGACCTCCTGATAGCAGACTCAGAAGAAGTCCAAGACCACATCAAAAAAACAAAGAACTTGAGTCATGCTGCACCCTCAAACAAATTAATCGCATGGTCTGACCGGCACCAACAGGCGCTTAAGCAGCTCATTGACTGTTTGCTCCATCCTCCAGTGTTACGCTTCCCCAACTGCACTCAGCCATTCGTTGTACACAAGGACACTTCACACTAAGGTCTGGGAGCCGTACTGTACTAAAGGCAACATGGTAAGCTTTGAGTCATTGCTTATGGCTCTTGCACTTTACCAGCAGCTGAGAAAAACTACCAATACCATGTAGGCAAGCTTGAGTTTCCATCTTTAAAATGGGCAATCACTTATAAATTCCGTGATTAATTGTACTATGTTCTGACTTTCACTGAGTGTAGCGATAACAACCCAGTCACCTTCATTCTTTCTACTGCAGAACTGAATGCGACCACGTCCAGATGGGTTTCACAGCTGGCCGATTTTCACTTTTCAATAAAGTACGGACCAGGCAAGGAAAATAGCAATGCAGATTCTTTGTCAAGGATGCCACTTGATATACAGACACTAATGAGAGGATGTTCCGAGGGCCTGCCCCCTGACAACATCGCTGCCTCAATCCATGCAGTTGAGGTACAGAAAGAGTCTTTTGCAATCTGGTCCCTGTCAGCCAAGCTATGTCAGTTTCTGTTGAGAATCGGACAGTCACTGCATCAGTCAGCTCCAAACCATTAGATCAGTTAAGAGGGGCACAAAGAACAGACATTTGTCCTGTGCTTGACTGCAAACTGTCTGGCTCCAAACTGGCAGTTAAAGGGCAGGAGTACAGTCCAAAGACAAAATTCCTGCTCGGAGAATGGGACAGACTGATGATAGACAGTGATGGCGTTCTGTACAGAATCACCCCAGCCCACAAGCAGTTAGCCCTACTGGAGCAATACAGAGGAAAAGTGTTGGAAGAGCTGCATGATAACATGCAGGCATGTTATGCAGGTTTGTTGCTCTGCCCTTCAGAAAGACGGTACCATCTTCTTGTTCAGCAGTGGGAAATCGCAAATCTTCGTTAGACTCCGCAATCTCCTGTAACTTCTGTTTCGTCTGAGCTAGAGCCTCTATGACATCAGTTATTAGCACAGACAGGGTTTGCATAATGTATGACAAATGTGCCATCTGGTGGAGAACCTGTTAGTAAAGGTGGAGAGACGCAATGTACTTGTAAGAGAGAAATCTGTCAAGAAATCCTCTTAGCCACAATCTTCATCTGTGATGCTCTGGGGCTTCTACGATGTTCTCTATATATAAGCACAGTGGCAGAAAATTGACATTCATTGCCTTGATCGCTCTGTGTTTTATTGTTGTGGAATGTGGCTCCGCTGGCCCTGACAAACCCTATAAAGGCGACACCCATTACATCACGCCCCAAGGAGTTGATAATCCTCTTTGTATACCCGCTGTTTCGGAAAATGTGATAGATTTGCATCATTATATCGTCATTATCCTTGAAAGATCTGTAGGCCTCAAATGCGTCCTTTATTAGGAGCTTCAGTCTGCGATTAGCACAGCGTATGACCAACAACAGCCTGTCTCATTCCATCTTCAGTCGGGTGCATGCGCTCTAATGTTTTCCCATGTTGATTCTGGCACCATCCATGCAGACCGATATCATGAGATCATTAAACCTCTCTGGCAGTAACCGGTAGCTCGCTAAAAAGGCGTCCTCATAAGCTTTCTTTACAACACCGGCATCCTCACCTCCAAAATCAGCCATATTTTGGCGTTTTAGCATGGTCACTGTTGGGACACTCGCTAACCACCACCTTCTCATAAATGAGCTCTTTCTCTGCTCCCGTTTTCGCCTGTGACCTGTCCATCACGGCAGAGAAAAAGTTAGCTCCCTGTAGCACTAATTTAGTCGTCTCTCATAGCCATCGCGAGGAAGCTGACATTCTCCATACAACGAACACTGTCATCCATCCCAGATGAGAATGATACTCTATTTCTATGATGCAGTTGAACCAGACTTTTAACACGTTGACTGCCAACTACGAGATAACTCGTAATGGCGGGTGCACCAAATCCTGCCAGTACGAGTTATCCCGTAGTTTAACATAGGTAACTTTGGGGATCAGCAGACTGGTTGGCAGTTGTCATAAAGGAAGAACTGGAGTTATGGCAACCGGATTGCAACCTGTGGAAGTGGGTATTGAACACAAAATTATTATCAATTTCCATTAACAGTTCCGCGACTTTGTCTGCACTCACACGCGCCATTTTACAAAGTGTTGACCTTCAAATCAAATTATGGCACAACTGCGCAATGTCTTTTACGCAAATACCGCTACAAGAAAACTCTTTATTGGTATACCGAATGCAACAGTTATATCCCACCACCAGCTACGACTTGTCTCGAATAGAGGGTTTTCCCCCAGAGGATCATGGGAAGACGCTCTGTATCTGCCTATAAATAGCGCCGTAAACAAACATTGACCATATGTAAAAAAAAACCTAGAATGGCAAATGGGAGACCCCTAGAACCTGCAAGTTATCTCCTTGTCGGCAGTCAACGTGTTAAAGTCATTAAACGGTCTCTCCTCAATGACAAGACTGAGAGTAGTATTAAAATAATGTGTATAGAATGTTCTGGTGTTTGCGCTGATGAGCACGTTAATCTCTTCGGTCTGGTTGGCCCACTTTCGCTTTCTTCTGCTTCTTCCTCTGTTGCCTGGCTTCTTGATGTTTGGGGAAAAAATTTCTTCTTAGCCCAGTCATGAAGTCCACCAGACCTTACATGCTGTGCAATGTTCGTTTTGTGTGTATAGTTTACACCATCCACGTAATTGACAATTCCCTGCAGGGCGTCTCCTCTAATTTTTCAACGCTTTGCTTCTTGTCGAATTTCGTCAAGGTGCACAGCACATACTTTGCATTGTAATGTCAAAATTTGTTCATCTTATTTGTCCAAAATAACAAAGTCATTTTTAAATGGCCACTTGTTAAATGTTGATGTCATGGTTCTGGGTCTGTAAGCTGTGAGTTAATGCGTGAGGCTGCAGAGGCATTGATTTAATTACCTGCAGCAGGTGATCCCTGTTCGCATTTCACGCTCCTCCCCGAGACTTTTTTATTTAAGCCCTGCGGTTCCTTCAGTCTGGGCTTCAGTGTCTCATGTCTTGCACTCTAGCCGGTATTTATGGTACGGACGGTATTAGCAGAACTTTGGTTAAAAAGCATTATATTAGTTCTGCGTCCGGTTACTCTAAGAATAGTTTTCTGAATTAGTGTGGTGTGGGCGGTATCGCAGAACTGGGTAAAAAAGCATTGTGTTCCTTCTGCGCCCACTTAGATTTTCTTCTGCATGGGTTAGAGCTCCCAGGAGAGAAGGCTTTTTTTTTTTCCACGACTGTATTTTGGGTTTTCCAGGGACTCCCTCTGCCCTTATATTTCAGAGCTCCCGCTTAACTAACACGGTCACTATAAGACGCCATGTTTTTTTTTTTGTTGTTGTTTTTTTGTTTTTATTCGTTGTCAGGTTTGCAGTCCTGAGAATTATTTTCGTTTTCTGGGAGTATTTCCCGGAGTAGTTTCCAGTTCGAATCAGTTTGCAGGGCTTTAGGTCAGCAGAGGGTTTCTCTTCCTCTACCTGTGCGGTCAGTGGTTTTCTTTCTTTGTAACCTACAGCGGCCTCCTGTGGTCTGCAGCTTGTCCTCCCAAGGGGTTTCTTTTAAGTCTGGCATTTATTTTTCCCGGAGCCGTTCTGTTTACGGGAGGCCCTGTTATGCTGCAGAAATATTTTTCGTTCCCTTTGTGTCGGAGTCAACCTATTGAAATATATCTCGCCCTTGTTTTATTGTAAGGGTTTATTTTTCGTTTGTTTAAACTCATTTTTGCAGTCTGTTTTGGACCTAGTGGTCAGGGTTTCCTTGGCTTTTAGATATCCCCATTTTCTGTTACAATTGGTTCACCAAACCCCTACAACCCCCACAGTACACTGAAGCCACTATGGAGATACCAGTAACAGAAACTGTGGTCGGGATGGAGGCTAACCCTCTAGAAAGGGCTATACTAGCTCAACAGGCAGCTATTGCGGACCAAGGAAAAGGGTTGCAAGTACTACAGGCCCAGCAGGCGGCCACCTCCGAGCAGCAAGCAGTTATCTTCCAAAGACAGGAGGAGATCCTGGAACGCCCTCTTGGCGCCAGCAGGACACACACTTCTGGGGCTTGCTGACAGTATTAGTCAGCTAGGGGTACACCCACCACCCTCAGTTCCACAAGCACCCTCCATTCCCACTCAACCCCAAACCACTGTCAGTATAAGGGAACCAAAGCTGCAACTTCCATTACGTTATGGAGGCGAAGCAGGGAAATGTCGAGGGTTTCTATCCCAGTGCCTCATTTTTTTTAAGTCCCAGCCCTCTCGCTTCTCGACAGACAACTCCCGGGTTGCTTTTATTCTTTCGCTTTTGACAGGAACGGCATTAGAATGGGCTGATCCCCTGATTCGGGCACACGCTCCCATAATGAATGATTCACAGGCTCTGATGGATGAAATGGCTATAGTTTTTGACCATGATATAACTGGTAGAGAAGCGGCTACCCGCCTTACCAGAGTCAGACAGGGGAACCAAAGTGTAGCTGAGTTCTCGGTAGGGTTTAGAGCATTAGCCGGTGAGACCGGGTGGCCAGAGGCGCCACTCATGACCCTATTTACCAGCGCCCTCTCTGACCCAGTAAAAGATGCTCTGTCTTCACTCGAACCACCTGCCACCTTTGGTACTCTAATATCAACGGCCATCCGTAATGACAATAGAGTAAGAGAACGTGAGCGGGAGAAAGCGGAACAAAGGGGCCGGCCCGCTTCATCAGAGTTTATCCCTCCAGCAAAGGTAACCAGTTCAGTTCCATCTTGCTCTGCTCCCAGAGGTGAGGAACCTATGCAACTAGGCAGTGCTTTCGTTACCCACACACAGAGAAGGAATCTGGGAGAAGTCCGTTGCTTCTACTGTAAATGAAAAGGGCATATGGTTAAAGAATGCCCTAAATTGTTGGCAAAAGAGCAGTCTCACTAGAGAAGCGAAAGCCTCTAGTGAGACCTATATCAACACTAGCCTTTCGCACTTTCGTTCCGGTAAAACTGGCATGGGTGGGCTCCGTCATAGAGGCAGATGCTTTTGTAGATTCCGGGGCCGTAGAGAATTTTGTTGATGCCGGTTGGGCTGAAGAGCAGAAATTACCCCTTTTGTCGCTTTCTCAGCCGCAACATATTACTGCTTTGGACGGCCGTCCTTTGGGTCCTGGAGTGGTGAGACAGGTGACTGACACCGTGACTATGCAGGTTCCATTCCGAGGGCATTCTGAACCAATTCGGTTCTATTTGGTAAAGTCTCCAGTTTACCCTATTATTCTGGGACACTCTTGGCTAGTGAAGCACCAGCCTCATATAAAATGGGGCAGAGGTGCAAATTCAATTTTACGGTGGGGACCTTCGTGTGATGCCCATTGCAAGCAGGTGCAGACTTACGACTGTATAGATGAGTTTGATATGTACTCTGACTATAATGAGGAGGTAGAGCCAACAGACAGCCGGGGTATAGCGTCTCCAGCTTTTGAGGATCAGCAGGAGAGTTTGGTTTGGGATCCAGTCTATGATTGGGACCCTCTGACTGATGCTTGGGAGGATAGCGAAATTTCGTACCCCGAGGTTACTTCGGCCTCGCAGTGCAGCAACGGGTTAAATGGCACTCTTTTGGTAGCGGCTGCCTCGTTTCCACTCCCGCATAATGTTCCCGAAGATTATAGGCATTTAGCGGAGGTCTTTAGTAAACAGAGAGCCACTACCTTACCTCCACATCGACCTTACGATTGTGCGATTGACCTCTATCCGGGTACTGTGCCACCTAGGGGCTCACTCTACTCCCTGTCTGCTCCTGAAAGTGAGGCCATGAGGAAGTACATTGAAGAGGCGCTAGCCTGTGGTTTTATTAGGCCTTCTACGTCACCTGCTGGGGCAGGGTTTTTTTTTGTTGAGAAAAAAGATGGAAGCCTTAGGCCCTGTATCGACTACAGGGGACTTAATAACATCACTATAAAGAATCGATATCCCTTACCCTTAATGAACTCTGCTTTCGAGCGCCTTCAATCCGCCTGCGTTTTCACGAAGCTTGATCTTCGAAGTGCGCACAATCTTGTTCGCATCCGTGAAGGTGACGAATGGAAAACAGCTTTTAATACTCACAACGGTCACTGGGAATATTTAGTAATGCCCTTTGGCTTGTCTAATGCCCCTTCAGTATTTCAAGCGTTCGTCAATGATGTGCTTCGTGAGTTTTTGGAAAAGTTTGTTTTCTTTTATTTAGACGATATCCTCATTTTTTCCACCAACCTTGCCGAACATATACAACATGTAAAAAAGGTTTTGACGAGCCTGCTGGAGGCTCATCTTTTCATTAAAGCTGAGAAATGCGTGTTCCACGCGGATTCAGTCTCATTCCTGGGGTTTGTGATTTCACCAGGGAAGGACCAGATGGATCCTGTGAAGGTCTCAGCAGTTAAGGATTGGCCTGCCCCAGAATCAGTGAAGCAAGTACAGCGCTTTCTTGGTTTTGCCAATTTTTACCGACGGTTTATCCGTAATTTTAGCACTATTGCCTCGCCCATCATTGCCCTAACTAAGAAGTTGGCCCCCACACCATTCCAGTGGAATACACGAGCTGAGGCGGCGTTTATGGAACTTAAAAAAAGATTTTGTTCCGAACCTATTTTAGTGACGCCTAATCCATCCCTTCCGTTTGTTGTTGAGGTGGACGCATCAGAACTCGGTGTAGGTGCCATTCTTTCCCAGCGATCACCTGTGGATCAGAAAATGCATCCCTGTGCATATTTTTCGCAGTCACTTTCTCCCGCCGAGAAGAACTATGACATAGGGGATCAGGAATTATTGGCAGTTAAACTGGCTTTAGAGGAGTGGCGTCATTGTTTGGAGGGAGCCGAGCATCCCTTTACAGTTTGGACCGACCACAAAAATCTAGAATATATCCAGAGTGCTAAAACACGCAACCCAAGGCAGGCGCGATGAGTATTATTTTTCTCCCGTTTTAAATTTCTAATGACTTATCGGCCCGGCTCGAAGAACACTAAACCAGACGCTCTGTCTCGTATTTTTGACAGGTCTGAGGAGGATCGTCCCCCCGAGTCCATTATCCCCCCGGCGCAGATTCTTTCTCCCATTTTGTGGGATATAGAGTCGGTAGTCCGGGACGCTCAACGACAGGAGCCTGATCCTGGGGGAGGGCCCGCCAATTGTCTTTTTGTGCCCACTAGTGTTCGTGACAAGTGCTAAAATGGGGACACTCTTGAAACTCACATGTCACCCAGGGGTTCATAGAACAAGGGATTTTTGGCCAGGCGGTTTTGGTGGCCTAAAATGGATAGAGATGTGCGGGAATTTGTTTTAGCCTGTTCAGTTTGCGCCCGTAACAAGGTAGTGCAGTGTTCACCGGCAGGACTATTGAGGCCGCTGCCTGTTCCCAGTCGGCCATGGAGTCATATTGCATTGGATTTTATTTCGGGCTTGCCGGTATCCGATGGTCACACGGTCATTGTAGTTGTAGTGGATAGGTTCTCCAAAGCGGCGCATTTTATTCCTCTGAGCAAACTGCCATCCGCGGCGGAAACCGCTAAGCTGATGGTAACGCATGTATTTCAATTGCACGGGCTGCCCACAGACATTGTGTCTGATCGGGGCCCACAGTTTGTGGCTCGTTTTTGGAAAACGTTTTGTTCTCTCTTGGGTGCATCGGTAAGTCTTTCACCTGGGTTTCACCCAGAGTCGAACAGACAAACTGAACGGACTAACCAAACCCTAGAGAACACCCTGCGGTGTTTAGCGGAATCCAGACCTACCTCTTGGAGTAGGTACCTTGCTTGGGCTGAATACGCCTTTAACACTCTGCGAAATGCATCCACGGGTATCTCCCCGTTTGAGGCCCAGATGGGGTATCAACCTCCTCTTTTCCCTGAGCTGGAACAAAATATAGAGGTACCCGCCGTGGGGGCGTTTATTCGACGTTGTCGAGCTACCTGGAAGAAAGTCCGCTCCTCACTTTTGCGTGCCACTGCCCGTCAGAAAGAGGGGGCTGATAAACGGCGCCGTCCGGCGCCCTGTTATCGTGTGGGTCAACGCGTATGGCTGTCTACGCGTGACCTGCCACTAAGGGTGGAGTCTCGCAAGCTCGACCCTCGATACATCGGACCTTTTAAAATTGTTCATAAGATTAACCCGGTTACGGTTCGCCTGCAACTCCCGCGGTCGATGAGAATACATCCCACATTTCATGTCTCCCGTTTGAAGCCAGTCGTCACTAGCGTATTGTCACCTGCAGACGAACCTCCCCCTCCTCCTCGAATGGTCGATGGGGAACCTGTTTACACTGTGCGGCGCATTCTAGCCGAGAGACGAGTTGGTAGGGGTAAGCAATATCTCATTGACTGGGAGGGTTATGGTCCGGAGGAGCGATCGTGGGTTCCTGCTAGGAAATATTTTGGACCCAGAACTGATTCGGGACTTTCGCAGTCGGGGTGCAGATGGTTCGTCGGGAGTCGCCCTTTAGAGGGGGGGGTCCTGTCATGGTTCTGGGTCTGTAAGCTGCGAGTTAATGCGTGAGGCTGCAGAGGCATTGATTTAATTACCTGCAGCAGGTGATCCCTGTTCGCATTTCACGCTCCGCCCCGAGACTTTTTTATTTAAGCCCTGCGGTTCCTTCAGTCTGGGCTTCAGTGTCTCATGTCTTGCACTCTAGCCGGTATTTATGGTACGGACGGTATTAGCAGAACTTTGGTTAAAAAGCATTATATTAGTTCTGCGTCCGGTTACTCTAAGAATAGTTTTCTGAATTAGTGTGGTGTGGGCGGTATCGCAGAACTGGGTAAAAAAGCATTGTGTTCCTTCTGCGCCCACTTAGATTTTCTTCTGCATGGGTTAGAGCTCCCAGGAGAGAAGGCTTTCTTTTTTTTTTTTCCACGACTGTATTTTGGGTTTTCCAGGGACTCCCTCTGCCCTTATATTTCAGAGCTCCCGCTTAACTAACACGGTCACTATAAGACGCCGTGTTTTTTTTTTTTTTTGTTGTTTTTTTTGTTTTTATTCGTTGTCAGGTTTGCAGTCCTGAGAATTATTTTCGTTTTCTGGGAGTATTTCCCGGAGTAGTTTCCAGTTCGAATCAGTTTGCAGGGCTTTAGGTCAACAGAGGGTTTCTCTTCCTCTACCTGTGCGGTTAGTGGTTTTCTTTCTTTGTAACCTACAGCGGCCTCCTGTGGTCTGCAGCTTGTCCTCCCAAGGGGTTTCTTTTAAGTCTGGCATTTATTTTTCCCGGAGCCGTTCTGTTTACGGGAGGCCCTGTTATGCTGCAGAAATATTTTTCGTTCCCGTTGTGTCGGAGTCAACCTATTGAAATATATCTCGCCCTTGTTTTATTGTAAGGGTTTATTTTTCGTTTGTTTAAACTCATTTTTGCAGTCCGTTTTGGACCTAGTGGTCAGGGTTTCCTTGGCTTTTAGATATCCCCATTTTCTGTTACAATTGGTTCACCAAACCCCTACAACCCCCACAGTTGAAACATACACAGTCTCCGTTTTAGCCATTATGTCAACTCAGCGGGTCCATTTGGCTACATAACGAACATGCCAAGGCAATAACTGAGCTTTCAGTTCCTAATCAAGGCTGGACTTTGACCTAGCTTATATGGTACAGGTTTATATTGCGCATGTAAAGCCGTTATGGCTGGCAAATATGTGGGCCTACTGTATGTACGCATGCAAATTGTATTATGGCTTACTACCAGTTGCAGAATTTTGCGTGAATGGCGACTGTTTGCGTGAAATTGAGTTTGCATAACCTGATAGATCGTTCGCACCAAAAATTAAGGCCTGCCATAAACCTTGGTGCGTTTAAAGCCTGGGCCACTTCACTGACACGTGCGAATGTCACGGTTCCACGTACATGAACTGTTAACCACAGTTAAATGTATGTAGGACTCCATTTGCCGTTAAAATAACGAGGAAACACTGCATTAATTTAACTGTAAAATTCAGTCAATCTATAGCAGTGTGTCCGGAGTACTTCCTCAGCCAAAGTGTTTGGGATCATCTTCTCAGTCTCCTTCCCCTTCATTTCAGTGTTTCGGATTTTTTTTTACCGTCTTCTCCCACCTTGGCAGCTGATTATGGGTCTGGTTTGCATCTTGTCTCGTCTTCTGCCATCATGTCTGTCTCGTCTTTATTTTGGCTTTCTCTTGGCTGCTCTGCCTGCCCGTGAAGGCTCTTGGTGAAAAGGCCTTTTCTAGCTCTTCAGACTGTCAGCCTTTTAAGTTCTTTGAAAGCATTGGCATCCACCTTTTTCAGCATGACCTGGCACTTCCATGATTGAAGCCATCTGGGGCTGATCAGTTTCTTGCCAGTACTTCCATGTCCCTTCCCTTAAAGGTATTTGTACTTTGACAAGGGACTTTGGTTCAAAAAATGTTTTTTTAGCAGACTTCACTGGGGTGCAGGACTTTTTTTGGCCTTGTCATGTTTCTCTGTCTTTTTCACAATCCATTTTCCTTCTCGGTAATTTTGGCACATTGTTTTGGATCTTCTGCCTGTTCAGTATAGTGTTTTGGATCTCCTTTTCAGCGTACTTTCATTTTGGCTCGGTGTTTGGAATTTCCTTCCCTGTCTCCTTCTCATTCAGCGCAGATGTTTGGATGCCCTCCTTGCACTCCTTCTGGTTCAGACAGTGTTTTGGATCTCCTTGCTCCAGTTGTGGTTTAGCACAGTGCTCTGGGTCGCCCTCTCTGTCTGCTTCTGCTTCTGCTTCGTCAGCCTTTGATGCTGATGCTGTGATCTGAAGAAATCCTGGAACAGATGAGAAATGAGGTTGTTGACATCTGTCAGTCTGGAAAGGGTTGTAAAGCCATTTCTAGGTTCTGGGACACCAGCAAACCACGATGAGAGTTATTATCACCTATAGAACTTGGAACCGTGGTGAACTTTCGCAGGAGAGGTCGGCTTAGGCACCGACTACAGGGGACATAGGGGTGAATGCAGTGGCGGATTTAGCAATTTGGGGGCCCAAGGCGAGCACGGGCATGGGGCCCTCCGCAGCCGTTCTCCACCTTTTTCAATCCTAATTTATTTAGGAAACACGTTCTTGTAACTTCTTCTCTTCAATGGTCTTCAAACAGCATTTTCCTTTGGTCCTCATTTAAAGAATAGTGTTTTATCTACAGTTCTTGAGAGCCTCTTATTAGATAGACTGCAAATGTATTGTTTCCTCTGACAGTCAATTTGGTTTTAAAAGGAAGCATACTGTAGTACTGATGTGTATTTTTATCCTGAAAGAAATTGTAAACAAATATCAGAGTCTTAACTCTACTGTCTTCATGTGTTTTATTGATGCATCTGAGGCATTTGATTGTGTAAATCATGGCAAATTATTTTTAAAGGTAAAACAAAAGGGGATCCCACCATATATAGTGAGAATCCTTACATATTGGTATGCATGCCAAAATATGCAAGTCTAATGGGGAAATGTTCTATCAGCGTGACTGGTGGAGTGCGCCAAGGTGGTGTTTTGTCTCCTGTTCTTTTTAATTTATACATGGAAGAATTGTCAGAGCGCTTGAAATATTGTAAAACTAGTCGTATGTTTGGCAGTATACTTGTAAACCATCTTATGTATGTGAACGATTTAGTTGTATTCTGCCAGTACAGTGCTGGATTTCAACAATCACTCCGAATTTGTTCAGATTATGGCACAGAGTTTGATTTAACCATGCTTTTATATTTACTTTATCTTATTTAGATCCAAAAATGATAGGAAACTATATTTTCCAGCTTTTGTCCTGGCAAATAACACTCTTAATGTCTGTAGTAAAGTAAAATACCTTGGGCATTGGGTACAGATCTGAGTGATGATGATGACATTTCACGACAGTGTAGGAAAATATACAGTGCTTAACAAATTTATTAGACTACTGCCCAATGTAAGGTTTATGCCACAGCTGCCCTAAATTAACAGTGTTGGTAATTACCAAAATCATTTTTATGTTTCTGTAATGGTTAATCCACCAGTATGTGCAAACTCTTTAACTGAAATGATATTTTTAATGCTAAAATATAATTGTTGTTTTTATCCATGAATTTTCAAATTTACTGTTTTACAAAAAAGCAGAAAAACAAAGTAAAGCACATTATTATTTTTTGATTAAGATGCCAAATAACAGTTATTTTCTTGCATTCCTGAGCATAAGAATTAGTTTTAATGGTTGAATGCAAGAATGCAAGCTGTTATCAAGGCCAAAGGAGGTTTTTTTAGTGTTTTTTTTTGTTTTATGTGTGAATAAGGACAATTTAGTGGTTTCAGTTCATTATTTGCCAAAGAAATAACAAAATAAGTTTTAGTTTTAAACAAGTTTCTGACAAATTTCTTAAATATTCGTGTTTTCTCGTTTTTTTATGACAGGTGGTCTAATAAATTTGATACGCACTGTATGTTCACGCAGAATAAGAAATTTGAGAATTGTTTGATGTAAACCTCACAGTGTTGCTTATTTGACTTTGAATCACAAAATGATGGAATGACTTTGAAAATATTTGAAAGCTATGAATGAAATGTACTGTATTTTGCTTGGGGTTTTTTTTAAATTTTTGTTTGTTTTGTTTATCTGTTTGATAGTGTGTTTTCGTCACCTGTACCCCAGTGTTGGTCTGGATTGTCAAAGCACACATCCAGGTGTTTGGAATTGCTACTGTACGTGCAGGTGGCTTCATTGTGTAAAATGTTAGCAAACATATTGTCGAAAAGAAAAGTTTCCTTGTGTTTTTGAGGACTAGTGTGTCTGGTCAGGACTTAGTCATGCTCCTCTGAAAGGCATAATCTGGCAGTGAGAGGGTGGGTCTGCGGTATCACTTGTCACAGAAGGTCGACTGAAGGTCAGACCTAAGTAAACTGCTTACCAATGATAAATTTGTCTCCTCCCGGTGGAGCTTGGCCAGTTTCCAGACCATGGAAGAGTAGAGAATTCCTGTAAACTCCTGAGCAACCCACATAACCATCCAGTATCACTAACTGGTCGTCAATTATCAGCTGCAATGTAAGTGAAGCACAGCCCTTGTGTTATGTATGAGTATTTTATGTACAACATTGTATATCATTTGTAAATGGAGATTTGTGAGATCTGTGCTGCTTTACTGGTCAGCTGGTGGTTTATTTTGTTCATCATTTAGCACCCTCTGGTGGTATGTCTGTATAACAGTCCATTTTACATGATCTGATGCAATACCACTTGTTTGTGATGAAATAGACTAGTGCTTTCTAGAAGTTTCTGGCTTATTTTTGCCTGGAGGGGGCCGGATCACCCAGGACTCCTGTAGATCTTTCCAGAATGTTCCTAGTCTATATAAATGCTGTGATTTTGTTCAGGGAAGAGAGTTTTTGTTTGGCATCAGAGTTATATAGTGGCATTATAGCGTTATTATAAGATTGCACAGTAGATTATTTTTAGAAATTTTTGGACCTAATCAGTGAAGAATAAATTTGTTTATGTTGTCATTGCTGGTTTTCTTTATTGTGATTTTCAAGTCATAACAAATTGGAGGTTCCACCGAGATAAACCATTCATTGGATCAACGATTGGATTCACCAAAGATTAAAGCTGATCTATTATTTCAAATCTTGTGACTATTTGAAAAAACCAGCAATCATGACTTTTGATGTTGAAAGTTTTCTGAAAACTCCAACCCAGGAATCAATTGTGCTGGCAAAGAAAGAAGGTTGGAGAAGGAGAGAGAACTAGAAGAAAGAAGACTGGAAGAAAGAAGGTTGGAGAAGGAGAGAGAACTGGAAGAAAGAAGGATGCACTTGCAGTATGAATTGGAAATGAAGAACATAGAAGCAGGTACTGTTACAAAATCTTTTGGACTTTCTGATCATTTTGATGTGGTTAAACACATCAGACTTGTTCCTTTCTTCCTAGAAAATGATGTAGACCAATACTTTATCCATTTTGAGAAAATTGCAAAAAATTTGAAATGGCCAAAAGAGCATTGGACAATGATGTTACAAAGTGTTCTTACTGGTAAGGCTAGGAAAATCTATAACCAGTTATCTGTCCAACAGTGCTGTGATTATGATTTTGTCAAATCTGCCATTCTGAAGGGTTATGAATTGGTCCCCGAGGCTTACAGGCAGAAATTTGGGAATTCTCGCAAGGAAGCTAGTCAAACTCATGTTGAATTTGGCAGGTTGAAGGAACAGTTGTTTGATCAGTGGTGTAATTCCATGAAAGTTGAGAAAGATCTTGACAGAATGAGGCAACTTATTCTGGTTGAGGAATTCAGAAGGTGTGTCCAGCCTGATATCAAGACTTTCCTTGAGGAGAAACAAGCCATTACTTTGCAAGATGTTTCCACCCTGGCTGATAGTTATGCATTGGCTCATATGTCTTCTTTTGTCCAAAAATCCACTTTTTCTAAATTTCAAGGCAAGTCTCAGTCCAAGACTTCTTCTAATAACACTTCTAATGATTCTCAGGCCACTTCTGAGAGGAAATCTTCCAGTGAGAAGCAATCCTCTGATTCTTTACCTTCTGTGTCTTGCCAATTCTGCAAAAAGCAAGGTCACTTTATTTCTGAGTGTTATGCTCTCAAGAAAAAACAACAACGAGAAGAAACCAAGCCAACTGCTTTCACTAGGAGAGAATCTCTTGTATCAAAGGTCAGTTCGTCTGATCTTCTACCTTCTGTGTCTGATTCTGTTATGGAGGGTTTTGAGCCATTCATCACCGATGGTTTTGTCTCACTTCCGCATGATTTTTCCTCATCTGCTCCTGTTTGAATTCTAAGGGATACTGGGTCTTCCCAATCTCTTATTCTTGCAGATATTCTGCCTTTCTCGGACAAATCGTCTACTCAGGCTAATGTCCTTATTCAAGGAGTAGAATGTGGTTTTACAGGTGTACCTCTCCATAATGTTAATCTCAAATCAGGCTTGGTCTCTGGGCCTGTTACTGTTAGTGTTAGGTCTTCTCTTCCTTTCAAAGGTGTTCATTTGCTTCTTGGTAATGATCTTGCTGGGGATAAGGTTGTGCCCTACCCTGTTGTAACTGACACTCCTTTGTTTGATCAAGAATCTGAATCTATAGAGGAGGAAACTCCAGACCTCTATCCTTCATGTGCAGTTACTCGTTCTATGGCCGAAAAGGCTATTCAAGATGATGCTGACCTGGACTTCAACCTGGCTGACACCTTCATTGGGCAGTCTTTTCATCAGGAACCTTCCAGTCCTGAGATGTCTGGGAAATCTTCAGACTTGTCCTTGTCAGGTCATTCTAATGACATTCTGTCTCGGAAACAACTTATTCAGGAGCAACAACAAGCTCGTGATCTAGCGCATCTTCTACCACAGGCTGCAAGTGAACAAGAGGCTACTCAAGTTCCTGTCTGCTTTTAGTACAAAAATGGTGTGGTTATGAGAAAGTGGCGTCCACCTGATATTCCTGCAGATGAAGAGTGGATGATCACCCATCAAATTGTTCCTCCAAAGTCATATCATCAAGAAACTCTTAGTCTGGCCCATGACAATCCTATGTCAAGTCATTTGGGTATCAAGAAGACCCTTCAGCGTGTCAGGAATAATTTCTTCTGGCCTTCCATGAGGTCTGATGTACAGGAGTACTGCAAATCCTGTCATACTTGTCAAATGGTTGGGAAGCCGAACCAGAATATTCCAAAGGCTCGACTTAAGCCCATTCCCGCTTTTGAAGAACCTTTCATTGACTGTGTTGGACCATTGCCGAAGACTAGATCTGGTTGGGAGTACCTACTGACTATCATGTGTGCTTCCACTCGGTTTCCTGAGGCAATTCCACTTCGTAATATCAAGGCGAAGACTATCATCAAGGCTCTTACCAAGTTTTTCCGCTTTGTTGGTTTTCCTAAGTCTATTCAGTCTGATCAAGGGTCAAATTTCATGTCTGGCATATTTCAACAAGTCATGCATGAGCTTGGTATTAAACAATACGGGTCATCAGCTTACCATCCTGAGAGTCAAGGTGCTTTGGAGAGGTTCCAGCAAACCCTGAAGAACATGATAAGGACCTACTGCCTTGACACAGAGAAAGACTGGGATGAAGGTGTCCATCTTCTTCTGTTTGCTGCCCGTGAAGCTGTTCAGGAGTCTCTTGGGTTCAGTCCTTTTGAGCTTGTTTTTGGGCATACAGTCCGTGGACCTCTGAAGCTTCTGAAGGAAAAGTTGTTAGCCAAAGACGATGTCTCTGACTTCCGTAATCATCTCGCTATGGCTTGTGACTTTGCTAAGTCTAATCTCAAAGAAGCTCAGGGCAAAATGAAAGCCAGATATGACCTTCATTCCCAAGATAGAAGTTTTAAAGCTGATGACAAAGTCCTTGCACTTTTGCCAGTTCCTGGAAACCGTCTAAGAGCCCGATATTTCGGCCCTTACACTGTCCTCAAAAAGGTCAGTAATCTAAATTACGTAATTTTAACTCCTAGAAGGAGGAAAACAAAAACAAATGTGTCATATCAACATGCTGAAAGAATACATTGACAGAGACACTCAGCAAAAGCCAGTCAATGTGGTAAATATGATTGAACTGGAAAATTCTGAAGAAGATTGTGACTGCCCCTTGGAAAATGAACCTGGTCCAGCCAAATTCAGTTCATAATAAAATTGGAAGAAATTGCCAGCGTTGACCAATTTAAAATTGTCAGCAATAGTCAAAATGGCTTTCTTAAAAGGCGTACCATCAAATGTGTGTCACTGTCTCTCTTGTTATAATCTTCGCTCAACAAAAGAGCTTTTAGACTGTCCGAAATTCCCTCTGAGGCACCATAGGATGAAAGATGGCACGGCTGTAAAAATGCCTTTACCATGGAGAAGCCTGAATGCGCCACCGTAGAGATTAAGGTCCCAGGCGTGGTGAACCCATTTATAATGCATTCGGAGAGAAAATGGATACAAACATCCCATGCTACAGACGGGGCCCGTGAGATTCTGTACAACAATGAAAGGGCTTTTTGCTCTATTAAATTAGTTCATCTCGGGATACCTAGAGCAGTTAATAGTTTCGAATGACGCTGACGGGCACCCTAACTCAGAAAACGCTTGACACAGAGACCTTGAATTGATTCAATTTCCTCAAACTGCCCTTTATTCAAATTGGGACACCCAAGCCCATTTAACAATGTAGGAACACAAACAGTTCGCCATAGATAGGTTTTGGTATCTGCCTCAAGGCCAGGGTAGCAGAGGCCCGATTCAGACAGACCAAAGAAAGGTCTTCTGCAGCTAGAAATATTTTTATCAATGCGTGCGTGATTACTGTCGGCATTTGAAAATACTGTACTCAATAACTCCATGTAACATTGAGTAGTAAGAAGGAATTCCCCTAGTTTCCACTTGGGGGTAGTCTGGAAAGGATGTGACCGTACAATCATGCATTTAGATTTTTTGGTACTAAAATTGAAACACCAATTATCAGCATAGTTATAACATTTATCAATTCGACTTTGTAGTCCTGTCACGGTTTAACTAATCAAAGTAACATCATCAGCGTAAGCAAACGAATTCAGGTGGCAGCAACCGATTATAACACAAGTTATAATCCATTTCAGATAACTCGTTCAATAAGTCATCAATGAAAATATTAAAAAACAGGGGAAACAAAAGGCTACCTTGCTTAGTGCCTCTAGATACTTTGAAAGGTTGACTAAAGGAATTATTCCACCGGACTATTGATTTGAGACTTCTATACCATAAAGCCAAGAATAGCCGTGAAGGGATAGGCATGCAATCAGAGAGTTTATACAGAAGCGCACTGTGCCATATTTTATCGAAACACTTCTCCGCATCTAAACTGCAGATGTAAACTTTGAGCCTTTCCTCTTAGCCTTAGACACTACATCATTCAACATATTCACACAGAAATCTGTGCTGCGACCTGGGCGAAAACCACTCTGCGTATCTGAGACAGAACTAGCTGGGATCATGAAATTTTCAGCAATTTTAGAGAAGACAGAAATTATTGTTATTGGATGAAAATTTTCTGCCTGTTTTGCATTTAACAAATTTTTCTTAAGAATAGGAACACTAATACCTGTACAAAACGATTCTGGAACAATGCTTTTGGAAAATATAATCGAGAAAAAAGAAGAAAGGTGTTACTATAATATGTCGGATTTAGCATAAAATAAATGTTCTGCTGTTATCCCATCTATCCTAGGAGCAGTTCTCCTCTTTAACCTGGCAATGACTTTATTCAAATTCTTACTAGAAATGTTAAAAGCACCACTGTCAATACTAAGGCGTTCCATCAATTTAGTGTGAACAAAATTATTGATCAGAGTAAAATGATCGTTGTTTGGTCTATCGTGCTCCTCGCTTATTATTGAACCGTAGTAACTACCAAAGTCATCTGCATTCAGGACAGAAGATGGGGCCTTTCTCTTTCATTTACCAATGGAGTTCCAAAAAGAAAAAACATCATGTTTCCTGAAAGCTGCATTCATATCAGCATAAAGAAAAATGAAATGGGCATTATGGTGCTTCCGTAGGAGTCTTCTGAATTGCTTCTTAATACCTCTATAACAGTTACAAACTTCACCCATTCTGGGCCTGCCAACATCTACCCACAGAGACCACCAAAATCTTTTTTTATCCCGAACTCAGCTCAAATCAGGGCACCGATAGGATTTAGGTTGATATTTGTCACTTTTGACACAACCTGCAAGCTCAGCACATTCATGAATCAGGTTTATAATTGTGGACATATATTCATTAACCCTTATCTGTTGTTCACACCTATCGGCACACCCAGCCAGAGTTTAAAAAGGCAAAGAATACAACTTGTCAACTTGAATATTTTTAAAGAGAGCATTGCTCTTAGGAGAACTCTGAGATAGAAGGGGAAACTTCGGTACTGCGCTACCCTGGTTCATTGTTTTCTGTAGAACTACTTCAATTTCAAAACGCAGAGGCAGATGATCCCCAAGATTGCCTACTTCCACTGGAATGATACGACAGGATTTAACATTGCTAATTTCATTATTGCTCACTAAAACATGGTCAATCCAGGTGTACACACCTCATGTATGACTAAAAAATGTATAACGAAGGATTACTGGAAATTACTTTAGTTTCTAGGCCAAATCAAAGAGAATTTATAGATTTAATATGATCTGACTGATAAATACTAATAGTATACTCAATTTCACTTATTTATTTGTTTTTGGTTGAAAGTATTTTTCCATTACTTTTTTTTTAACGCAGCATGATATATTTTAATAAAATCCCATCCTGCCAATAACCTTAACCTATTGCACCATTACAAATGTATAATAGGCTTATGACATATCAAATCAATAGTAAGTATGATAAAATACTAATTAATTTTGTAATTGGTGCTTTAATAGTTGCAGTACCAGCACTGTCAAGAGGACAAGGCAGCAAATTAAAACAAAGCATAAGAACACTCTTCAAAGTGGAACGCCATATGTTGCTTTGCTTTCAAAATTATTTAAATTATTTTAATGGTATGCTGTGTAAAATGTATAGTGCGGCATACAGTATTCTTGCTCAGATTTTCTGCATCACCTACTGAATACATGTAGCTTCCCGTGGCAAAAAACCACAACGTTATGCATACCGTTTGTGCAACTGTAAGCACACGGCTTCTCTTTGTTACATTGCCAACATATGGCTCCAGTAGATCACGTAAGTAACAAATTCCCTCTGCTGAGAATCTGTAGCGTTCATGGAGAGTATCATCAGAAAAAGTCAATGGGTCACGCCAGCCTCTAAAGACTCTCTCCCTCCGAAGAGAACCACGTAGGACTCGGACACCAAGCTCCACAGGATCATCAAAGAAAGGTGATGCCATCTCCAAAGGAGGTGCTTAGTGACAAGGCAGCACTTTATTGCCGATTTAAGCCGAAACTTGGGACATAACCTGCTCCTGACCAGGTTAAGTTTGCAGTGTAAGTTACCATGGTGATCTAGCCACTTTAAAAGAGAGCCACCGTTGTGACATTGAAAAACCAAGCTTTAGGCTCAACATACCTCGCTAACCCACTAATCTTGCTTCGTAGTATACCCCCTTATTACTTGAATACCAAAATAGCAGAAGCAATTGTTTTGTGATTGTGAGGCCCGGCTTTCCATCAGGGCTTTCGTCAAATTTCTCAAATGTGGTCTTACTAATTCCGAAGTCAGATCTAAAACCTTTATCCACATATGTTGGGATTGTTTCCTCCGCAAAACCATGCATTTTTGTTACTATTCTTCTCACCGTACTGCTCAGTAAAGCTACAACTAGGGGAATGTTGTTTGTTACGACAGGATTTTCTTCATTTTCATCGGATACTTCATTGATGCACTCATGCCCTGTAGCTGCAACAGTCGCCATGTTGGTCATGTGGGGAGTGACCCCGCGTGTTCCATTCATTTTGATACGACACGTGCTCCTTGACCTACTTCCTCGACCCCAGTGTTCCCTGATCGAACGCACCTTAGGGTAGGGTAAAACAGTTTTTTTTTTTTCCCTTCTTTTTTTCCTAGTTTACATTGAAAAAACAGTGCAAATATTAATTCCAGAAGATGGCGGTAATACTCTAATAAGTTAATAGAATACACAAAATAAAATTGAGAAGAAGAATCAAATAGGCAGCCGGTAGTAGTTGTAGTAGAAGAAGAAGAAGAAGAAGAAGAAGAAGACTGGACACGCAGGCGCAGAACAACTCGACCGACTGTGGTAAACAGACGTCAGAAGGGTGGCTTGCGTCGAGTCACAACAAAACAAACACAGCAGATATTGCTGTTGTGAACATTTCGGCATACTTCAACATAGAAAAAAAAACCCACAAAGGACTAAGGAGGATGCGCGTTGAAGAGGACACAATAAATTTTCGGCTGTCTGTGATATATTAGCTCCAAAAATGACGTTTTCGAAATGGATACCTACCCAGCTATTTGTCATGTTGAGAGTCGTGGTTGAGTTTTGAACGAGTGACCGTGAAGTGAGTAGTTTGTCAACTTGACTTAGGGAGTGGACTCGCGTTCGCATATTGTAACGCAAATGTTACTGACAAATTTTGCTGAAAATTGGGCAAAAGATATGGAAAGTGACCGAATTTGAAACGAATCGCTTGTTTTCCGGCCGCGAGAGTGTTGTACGGCTCTGCCTCGGGAGAAACATGGCAGTTAATGGCTCGCGCTTTCATGCAGCATGGGAGAAGCTGCACGAGACTCCATGAAACTTGAGATCACAAATTTGCTGTTGCATGTGCCCGTTTCTGCCCTCTTTGTTGCTGCTCCATCGGCGGCCGTCCAAGCCTGCGAGTAAGATCACTACTGTAACCCTCTGCCGTTAGATTGCCAGCGGAATATACAGCTGCAGTTGAGTTTCGTGCTGAATTCATTTCGCGAGTTCGCAGCGTGTCTCAGTTTGCCTGCCGGATTGAACGTGCGTTCTGTCCTCCAACAGTAATTTAATTTCATTCTTGTTTCAAAATATTCATGAAGTGCTCAGAAACGGATACATGCCTATTGAAATTGATCCTCTAGAATCTTGCTTGTTTGCTGGTTTTAGCGTCAGTGAAAAGTTAACGGTGTCTCTTGTATTTTTGTCGAATAACACATTAACGGTTTTCCAAATGTCAGGGTGAAATCGCTTTTCAGAGTAGGCTACATGCTTTTTCTGAATGCATGCTATTCCCAGAGAACTGTTGTGAAATACATACACTTGTATTTGTAGTTCTGTAGACTTGGTTATTCACGTACACTTTAAAATATTTAACAAACACGTAGTGGTCGGGTGTCTTCTGTGAAATTGCGAGAGGAGTTTGTTTACAACTGGCCGACAGATTCGCACCCTATGTAATACTGACCTACAACGCTAAACTTCTTTTTTTTTTTTAATAATTCGCTCTACTTTATTACTTCGCAAGACTTAGTCGACTACAATTTTATTCTTGATGGATTGTAAAGCGCGGGAAAAGGAAGCAAGTGACAATTTAACTTTGTTGGGAGAAACAAATCGCTTTGGTTTAATGACTATTCCTCCTCTATGCGTTATGTTCATCTCCGCACTAACGCCGTTATTTTTAATGGTTTTTAATACTGCTATGGATTCTCAATTTTTGCGGTTGTACACAGACAATTTTCCATCTCAGTTCTATTAATATAATGTCGGATTCTTTTTTTATTCGTAATTCTGTCCATTTTATGTACAGTTCTCATTCAGTGTCCTTTGTTCTCTTTATGTGAACAAAACAAATCCCTTCCAGCCTCTTTGTCTCGTTGAAATCTAGAGGTTTTAGCTGGCTACTATTAAGGAGATTATTTAGTCCTTTTAATCTCCAATCGGAGGATTAACTGACATTATATTAGTGCGGTCAGTCAAAATATTGTTGTTATTGCAATTACAGTGTATTACTCCTATTTTTAGGGTTTAGAGAATAAATTTGTCTTCTTTTGACGAGGAGTTCGAACTTGAAAATCTGTCTCATGAGATGCAGTGGACTAGGAATGCGCTTTACCTCTATCACGCGAACGGGCACCGTCGCTTAAGCACCTTATGCAAATAAATATTTCTATTTTGTGGTCCGTGCTCGTTTAGAAATTAACCGTTACAGTGCTTTTTTTCTCGCTAAACTAATCTAGTCGCAGAGCAGTGTTCATACTAAACGCAGCCATATAACTGTTTACCTGAGCTCTAAGAAAAATAAAAATCTTTTTGAGAGGAAAAAAATGGAAGAAGAAAAGGTACCCCCGATTGACCTAGACTTTGAGCCTCAAAGCCGCCCGAGATCGTGCACATGGCCTCTTCATCGACCCGAAATATCAGCTGTCAAACAGGAGGGGGCGGGTGGTGGGGAGTCCGCCTCTGGGACACCCCCAGCTGAAGAGGACAAGCAAGAGCCTCCGCCAATCACAACCGAGACCGAGAAATCGGTCACCTCTGAGGGAGTGGCTTCGACTGGACTGGGTGGAGCTACACCTCGGAAGGGCTCTTCGCGACGCAACGCTTGGGGGAGCCAGTCCTATGCTGACCTGATCAGCCAGGCCATCGAGGATTCGCCCGAGAAGCGGCTGACTCTGGCGCAGATATATGATTGGATGGTGAAAACCGTGCCGTACTTCAAGGATAAAGGCGACAGCAATAGTTCAGCTGGATGGAAGGTAAACATGTATGGTCTTTTGTAGTGCCCCTTTCTGGCCAAGAAGAAATGTTATGCTTTTTGGCTGTTGTATTGATTTGACATGAAAATGGTCACATCTGTTTTGTAGTTGCGCATTTGAAATTATTCTGTTTAATTTATGTGGGAAAGGCACTGTATATTACAATTTGAGTACTGTGGATATTTGCATAATGAATTTGTTTGGGCTATATTCTTATTCTTTGTCTGCATAAGTTACAGGGCTGCAGTGCACAAGGAAAGTAATCTAACAGTACAATTAAATATGACCAAATTCAACTAATTTTAATCAGCAGATTTGCCCTTATCATTTCTTGAGTCATCAGAACATTGAAGGCTGAATTTCATGAGGGTGCTCTGACAATGTATAATGAATGATAACCCTTCTGTTATCCGTTGTCAATGAATCACAAATCTTTATAGTGAAGAATAGGTGAATTCATGTGCTAATTTATTATTGAAGTTTTGAACCCAGGAATGATGTTTGTTGACACACAATCTCAACATGTAGATTAGTGAAAAGGTGCAATGGAAAACTTAGTTTTTTTTATTAAGTGAGCTTGGATCTCTACTTGTCACTTAATGATGTGTGTATCTGATAAATCTCAGAACTTGGCAGCGCAATGTTCCCCTCAGAATTAGATACTATTGGTGGTGGGAGCAGACTGAGCCTGGGGGTGTGGGGGAGTGGAGGTGAAGGTTTGTGTTCACGCTGTGAGTGCCTAATTGCTACACTACATCAATTAACTGAAAAATATACAGTGCACTTTTGCCAACATTTTGGGGCTGATTTTTCGTATCACATGCAGAATGCACAAGGACCATTGCTGCCTCATCTGCCATCCGTCAATGGGAGGGAGTGGTTCCTCTCAGTATATTTAAAAATGCAGACCCTATACGCTTGCCCCAAGTAGGGGCGATTTTTAGCTTACTGGCCCCATGGAATTTTTTTCGGATTTTTTATTGAATTGTTTTTGTTTGTTTTATGGGCCTCGGAAGTTATGGCTCATTGTAAAAGATGAGACTTGATATTTCAAAAATGATTTCTCAAAAAATGTCTGATAACTTTTTTCCAAATCAGGCAATCAAGTCACCTTGGCACCATTTATGTTCAGTGTGAGTGTCATTTTTTATTATCCCCCCGGCAAAAAATGAGGGGGGATATAAACATCGCCTCATCCGTCTGTCTGTTCGTCTGTCCGTCCGTCCGTAATCATTTTGTTTCCGGAGCAGAACTCGGAAGATATCAGCACCAAGCTTGGTACATGTATTCTATGTATAGTCCAGATGTGCCTTTTGCTACTTTGGAAACTTCAGGATTACTATTTTTGCCATTTCCGTGGAAACGAATCTGGCTTTGTGCACATCAGGCCTAGTTCGTTTCCGGAGCAGAGCTCAAAAATCGTTCAATATATCTTATTGAAACTTTGCATGTGTATTACTTACATACTGAAGTGGTGCCTTTTGATATTTTCAGATTTCTGAAAATGTTATTTTTTTTCGTTTCCATGGAAACCAGTTGGATTTGGACTCTGTACAGAGATAGGATCGTTTCCGGAGCACAACTCAAAAACCGTTCATTGTATCTTACTGAAACTTTGCATGTGTATTACCCACATACTGATTTGGTGTCTTTTGATATTTTCAGATTTCTGAAAAAAAAAAAATTTTTTTTTTTTGTTTCCATGGAAACGAGTTGGATTTGGACTCTGTACAGAGATGGGTTCGTTTCCAGAGCAGAACTCAAAAACCGTTCAATATATCTTACTGAAACTTTGCATGTGTATTACCCACATACTGAAGTGGTGCCTTTTGATATTTTCAGATTTCTGAAAATGTTATTTTTTTTTTTCGTTTCCATGGAAACCAGTTGCATTTGGACTCTGTACAGTGATAGGTTCATTTCCGGAGCAGAACTCAAAAACCGTTCATTATATCTTTCTGAAACTTTGCAGGTGTATTACCCACATTCTGAAGTGGTGCCTTTTCATATTTTCAGATTTCTGAAAATTTTTTTTTTTTTCGTTTCCATGGAAATGAGTTGGATTTGGACTCTGTACAGAGAGAGGTCTGTTTCCGGAGCAGAACTCAAAAATCATTCAATATATCTTACTGAAACCTTGCATGTGTATTACTCACATACTGAAGTGGTGCCTTTTGATATTTTCAGATTTCAGAAAAAAATTTTTTTTTTCGTTTCCATAGAAATGAGTTGCATTTGGACTGTGTACAGAGATTGGTTCGTTTCCGGAGCAGAACTCAAAACCGTTCAATATATCGTACCGAAACTTTGCATGTGTATTACCCACATACTGAAGTGGTGCCTTTTGATATTTTCAGATTTCTGAAAATGTTATTTTTTTCGTTTCCATGGAAACCAGTTGCATTTGGACTCTGTACAGAGATAGGTTCGTTTCCGGAGCACAACTCAAAAACCGTTCATTCTATCTTTCTGAAAGTTTGCATGTGTATAACCCACATACTGAAGTGGTGCCTTTTCATATTTTCAGATTTCTGAAATTTTTTTTTTTTTCGTTTCCATGGAAACAAGTTGGATTTGGACTCAGTACAGAGATGGGTTCGTTTCCGGAGCAGAACTCAAAAACCGTTCATTATATCTTTCTGAAACTTTGTATGTGCATTACCCAAGTACTGAAGTGGTGCCTTTTCATATTTTCAAGTTTCTGAAATTATTTTTTTTTTCCTTTCCATGGAAGCGACATGGATTTGGACTCAGTCGCAGGGCTGGGTTTGTTTCCGGAGCAGAACTAAAACACTATTCATTAATGACTCTTGTTTTATTATTGCCTTTGTCAACATGTGGTTCATAGTCTTTGGTAGATGTTGCCAGTACATACTTCCAGATGATTCCAGAGGAGAAGGTGTAGGATTGCCATGACTTTCACAAATAATCAGGGGCCAGGGGGATATGTCATCTTCTGATGACTCTTGTTATTGATTTGCCAAAAGTGTTTTTCAAGTTTTCCATGGTGAATTACAAGAAAACACATGACATATGCATTGTTCCAAAACTTGTCTTTACTAAACTGTATCATAGTTATTAAATTGGTGCAGTAACTAGCTCCCATGATAATGAAGCTTTGTTGGTTTGTTGTTGGAAGTTGGTTACTGAACAAATCTCGTTGAAGAAAATCCAGAATTTGGCTTAAGATTGTGACACCGAGAAAGGGCTACAATTGATTTATTCGCAGTTTTTAACAGTGCTTCAATATGTCTTTCAGCTCTGAAAATTTCATGTAGCTATCACTAATACAAATGAGTGCCGAAAAATGCTAGAAAAAATGACGCGAGTTAGAAAGCACGAAATTTCGACCTACCCTCATGTATTTATAGAGCCTTTAACTCAAAAAAATATTTACACAAAGTAAAATTCAGCAAGGTTATTGTTCTAGAGTAATCTGCTGATTCATAGGGGTGAGGTGGGAGGCATTTGTTGATTTTATATGGAATGACCCACGTCAGCATCTGCAGGGAAGAAAAGGAGCCACATCGACATGGATAGATTGTTTTCTACCATTTAAACAGGATCTCAGCCAATTTGTAGCATTCTTACTGAAACTATAGCAAATTAATTTTTCTAGAAGAATTGTGTGATCTACCAAATGCTGCTGTGAAATCATGAAGTAATAAGGACACAATTTTACCTTGATCAAGGGCTTTCAGCCTCTCATCTGTCATATCTATCAACGCGGTTTTAGTGGAGTGATTTTTAGGATTGGGTTAAAAGATTATTATTTTCCGTGTATTTCCATATGTAGTCACTTACTATTCTCTCCAAGATTTTCCCTAGGAAAGAGAGTAATCAAATTGGGTGACTGTTAGGAGCAGTAAAAGATAGTCTAAGGCCTTAAGGAATGAGACATTTTTGCATATTTCCATTCTGTGGTAAACTTCTCTAGTTGCAGAGAAAGATTAAATAGATATTTGACTGGTCTCACAATATATGGGGCTGCAGATTTCAGCAATTTTTGCTAATAAAATTGTACCCAGGGGATTTATCATCAGGAAGAGTACTCAAAATTTTCTCAATGTTATCTACTGATATATCTAGTAATACAAAATTGCCATTTTTTTCTTTCATAATCTTATAGGCTGTTTCGCCTACCAATTATTCGTTTGAGGCATTATTATTCACACTGGCCCAAAGATTTACCTTTGATTCAAAATGGTCAGCAAAATATTTTGCAATGTCTACTGGTTTTGTTCTGATCTTTCCATCATCCTCTACAGTAACAGGGCTCTATTGGATCTACCTAGCAAACCATTCACCATCTGCCATATCTGTGTAGGATTGTTTTTGCCTTCCTCACACTCTCGCAACCAAATTTCAGCATTTTCAATACATCATAATTTTTTAGTTTAATCCTGCCCTCGACGATATAGCTCTTGTCTCATGATCCTTCCGAGAGATATTGCTTCTCTCAATATGAAGTCAGCCCAGGGGCATGATTTGGCTTTACTTATACATTTCCTCATTGGAGCATAAAGGTCAACAAAATCTGTAAACAATTTCATGAAACAATCAACAGCACAGTCCAAAACATCTTCAAGCCACACAAGACCCCATGGGAAAGCAGCTTACATATTAATGAAGCACAAGTATATATTAGGAATGTTCTAGTTACACAGTGGTGATCACAAAACAAAGAAACCCCCCTAATGCTAACAGAAGAAAAAGAGTGCATTTGAGCCTAAAGTTTGCGCATTTCAACCCCAAAAAAGTCCATCCAACAGAAATCCAAAGGTCCGTGTTTCCTCTGCAAGCCTTCACTCGTTGCGACCTCGCTCACTCCGCTACTGAGCATGAGTCCAAACCAGTGACTTAGATTGAGTGTATGGATGCATGAGAAGATGAAAACTAGGTTGGTACGGCTAAACCGCAGAGATACACAATACCGCAGTTACTCACTGCACAGTGTCTTTGAAAGGCATAGCCTTGGGAGGCCAGTCAAATGTCTTTTCTCCATCGTTAGATTTGATTCTCAGCTTGGCTGGGTCAGCACTCTGAAGCTCACCTCCTGTTCGTGCAGTCTTTTCTTGCATTCCTTGAATTTTTCGCATACCGATGACGACTCTGGACTTCTCTCGCTTTTCTTTACTGAGCGGTTGGAAGCAATCCATGTGTTTCGCGATCGTTTAAATGAAATTGGATCATTTGAAACGTCTTTATGCAATTACATTGCTTCCAACCCCTCCAGTGCACAAGGACTTCAATTCAATAAGTCAAAACAGAACTGACTGATAAATACTTAAACACTGGGATCACAACTCTTAGGAAATCTGCCATTTTTGCAGTGAGTAGATATGTGTGTATGGATTTCCTGGAGGAAGAAATGAGAAAAGGTTTATAAAAGTAGCGAATTGTGTATGCATAGTAACGTTAATCTAATTATGATGCCAACTAGACCAACCACAGAAGCAAACACGTAAATTAGTTCGCTGAACATGTTAGCAATGTGTAATGATCAAATCTGCGGGAAACTTCCCGAATTCTGGAACTATGAAGGAGCTACATCATCATTATAGTAAAGGTAATACCAGTGATGAAATGAGTACCTTCTCTATAATGAATATGCACTGTTTGCGTTTCACTCACACAAAGTAACAGTGGGAGAAAAAAGGAACATAAATCTCCTGTTGCTAGACAACCTACACAGAAAGGGAGGGGTGAGCTCTAGCTAGTGCATTAACCTGTTTAAGCTGACAAAACAGCTCAAAATGGGTGGAATTTCAGTTCAAAATGAGTTAAGCTATGGTCATTTTACGTCACTGTCACGTGACTGCCAAAGCGTTCCTCATTGGCTAAACCTTTTTGAGGGATGGAAAGATGGCGACCTTCAGTTTTTTTGTTTGGTCACATTATCGTTATTTTAAGCGTTTTACAAATTCACAAAAAAGTTGCAAAAATCCAAATAATAATATCTGGATTCTATATGGGTAATTTTTTTTATGTGAAGCATTTCTGTTAAGCTCAAACCTGTTCTTTTGCACGTGATTATGTGTTGGCAATTTTACATCAAGGAACCTATATATGACATTGGTTTTCCCTAAAAATTTCACTGGAAACGATGGGCGATTAAATAAGCACAGTGATGTCATTGGGGGAGACGGTCAGTGGAGCCAGACGCAATCTCAGTGAAACGACCATCAAGACAGACTGATCTTCAAGTGTAACCCCGTGCTAGCGGGGTGTGATGTCATTTACACTTTTATTAGAACAAGCCTGTAGTATTGCTATGGCATAGCCTTTGGGCTGTGAGCTCGACAAAAACGGTCTGATGTATCAGATTTCATTTGTTTGTATGAATGTCGTTGCCATTGTCTAGTGTAAGGAATGTGTAGTAATAGTTAATTTCATTTGATTAGTGGATTTGATCTTTTTTTTTTATCAAATAGCTTCCAACCTTCTTTGCCGTTTCAAACTACTTCTGTTGGACGGACGCTTGACGCTTGTTCTCCTGAAAGTGTGAATGTGCGTATAGTAGCGTGTGGGGTGTGATGTCATCGGACAAGTATTAGTAATGATGTTGTGAAATCAACATTGAACAAGTTAATAATGGCGTCTCGCCCAGATTTACTTGCATTTTTCAGTAGCTCTTCTCTCCACTGTTTTCCTTTTGTTCCTCATTGACTCTGTTACTGTCAGTATGGTGCGGCTGGCCTCTGGTGTGTTGATCAGGTCATGCTGAAGTCGAAAAGCAGACTCCACTCAAAAGCTTTCTCCTCAAAGTGAGTGCTGCATAAGACGGCGTACTCACCAGGCCCGTCCCACTTCGCTCACGTCAGTTTAACTTTTGCTGTCCAAATTTTCCATTCTTCTTCTTCGGGAAAGACACAAGGGGCCCTATCTTACACCAGAGTCCCTAAACCCATTATTTGGGGATTTAGCATTGCGTAAGAGGTGTTCCCCCGCAAAAGTTGCTATCTTGCACACCTGCCTTTATCCCTAAAACACCTGCGCTACCCGTTATATTATGCATAGGCGTGGTTTGGGCGTTACGCCAGTTAAACCAATCAGTGTGCCTGCTGCCATTGCCTTTAAGAGCAGGCTGAGCTATCCCAAATCCTCAAACCGAAACCCGTGATAGTGAGAGGAAGGTTGCCACGTTTCTCCGAAGATGAAGTTAAATTGCTCGTGCATGAGGTCAAATCCAGACAGGGGAGGATCAAAATCCCATTTTAGAAAATACCCACAGCCAAGTAAATGCCTACATTGACTGCAACCATTTACACTTTTTTCTTCATAAAGCGACTTTGAGTATTTAATAAAACGCTATATGAATTACATGTATTATTACATTATTAGTAGCCTGCTGATTGCACAAATTACTTACCAGGCAGGCTGCAGATGACATGACTAGCGGTGTCGCAGCTCCGCTGCCAGCTGGTCCCTCATTGCCCCTGCTACTGCTGGCACTATATCAGCATTTGGAGTCGGCGCCTGCACTTCAGCTTGCCGCCTTCTATAGTCCGGTAATAATCTATCCTCAAACTCCAGCATCATTCCATGGCGTAGGGCAATGTTGGGCAGCACACAACATGCCACAAAGAAAGATGCTACTTTCTGAGGACCATACTGTAAGACCCCACCTGACCTGTCCAAGCAGCGGAACCGCATTTTGAGCACGCCAAATGTTCGCTCAATGACAACTCGTCTTGGCGTGAGTGTTTTCTATTGAAAGCGAACTCACGCACACTTGTTGGCTTAATGTATGGCACCATGCACCACGTCTTTAATGGATAGCCATTGTCACCCAACAGCCACCCATCCAGAGGGGGGTCCCTCTGGAAGACTGCAGGAATGACCCACTGTTCTATTATAAAAGCGTCGTGGCTACCTCCAGGATGATTTGCCTATACATTCAAGATGTAACCCCATGCATCGCAAATCACCTGGATGTAGAAGGAATGGGTTCCCTTACGATTCACATAGGCGCCACTGCTCAGAGCTGAAGCCCGAATCAGAACGTGTGCAGTCGACGGCACCCAGAACCCTAGGGAACCCATGTCTTGCCAAAAAATCCGGCTTTACCCCACGTTGTCTCTCGGGTGTCACAGGGATGCCAGTGATGTACCTACAGGCATGTCGGACTATGCTGGCAGTGACTGCAGTTATAGCCGAGCTTACGGCAGATTGGGTCATGCCTCCAATTGAGCTGAGTGGGTGTTGGAATGACCCACTAGCATAGAAAAATAGTGCCACAGTAACCCTAACAGCAATGGGCAAGGCATACGGACAGTTGGCAACGGTGTCTACATCAACTGCAACCAGGTGACATAATTCCGTCACTGCCTGACGGGAGAGGCGCAGTTTTACCACGCATTCTCGTTCTGTGGGAAATAATACTTGTATTATTATAATTTTAGAATATTAAACATAATAAATATCATTAATATATATTATATATAATAATTATATATCATTATAAAAGCAGAAAGAATGATTGATACAAAATACAAACAATATAGACTTACCTGAAAGGCCCAGGTAGCTGGTGCGCTGGCGGTACACGCGTTCTGGGCGTCTTCTATTATTTAACTGGCGATCAAGGCGATTTAGTACTATCTCTGCCATTTTCTCAGGGGTTCAACTGAGGCTAAAGCAAGGTGGC